>CM024765.1:94705451-95305451 GCA_014218235.1 Colocasia esculenta | reverse complement strand
CACGTGACCCCACTGACTGCACTGAGGATCCGCCACTGTGCAGCATATAGGGCCTAGGTTGGAGATTATCCAATCGGAGATTTTGATCGAGATGAGGAAGATGACAAAGACGTTTGATGCCCAATCGTTAAACATGTTTGGTATTTAAATAAATCGAGAATAGAGTGAGAATATCCTCACTATTTTCAAGATATCCTCACTTTATCTTTCGTCTATCCAAATATCAAACATGATAAATCTCCTTGGGACAGTTCTTCGTTGTAATTTTTTTTTTTCATTCCCCCAGTTTAATTAGGACTTTATATTTCCTTTGCTGCATATAGTCTCGTAGGTTAATTTTCTTTTTCTTCTTTTTGAGCTGGCCTCCTCATTGTAAGAAGGGTATCCCCTCATTTGGCCTCTGCGCACCAGTTCTGCTTTGTGGTTTACGCCTCTTGATTTCTTCTTATTTGAATACATAAAATTTTATTTTAAAAAAAAACAAGAATCTGTCCACCCAAAACCTTAAGCAATCTATTTGTAAAGCTTTGTTGCATCTGTTAATATCATCAGCATCTTATAGTCATCACTGTAAACTTCTGTGCCAGAAAGCGAAAGATAACCAACACTCGCTAAAAGGCAAAGAACACCCACCCATTCAGCTTCTTCCTTGTCGACCGATGCTGTCGATGTATTGAACAATCAGATTACAAAGAAGAAAAGGACATATCAAACAGTGCACTCTGATTTATCTCTTGTTCTGTTCTTATTACCTGAACTGATCACTTTGTACCTGGGATCCTATTATAGCTAAGGGAAATACGTATCACTAATTTTATTGTCTCTAGACATAAAGTCTGGAGAACCCGTAATTCTATAAAATTGTAGATTTTTTAAATCTTATGTATGCCTATCTAGATTGGAATCTAGCATTTTTCTATAACTAATTTGGGCATAGACAATGCTCCAACTCATCCATACATGTTTGTTCTGGTTGCCCACTCTTAAGAGGGGCCACCACCACTGAGCAAGGTTTCTTGCAAGTAATATTGATGTGTTTATGGGGAGAGCAGCATTGCTATATATCTTTGTGTATTGAATGGAACACAGGATGCTCTCTAATGCACGTTTCCCAAGATAATGGTAGTGGGCACATCTCCATTTATTCCTATGACTTTCTTATGAGATCAAATCATGTGTTCCCAGATGTGCTTGAATGTTTAAGTTACAGACAATTTCTTCTCCCGTTCAACAAAATCCTGTCATCCTTGAGATGGTTTCCACACTCATCTTCTTCACTGTTATGGCACAATTCGCCTAATGTGTTCAAACGTATGGAGACCCTATTAGTAGGGGATCAAAGAGGACCGCCCTATGACGTCTTTTGATTGGCCGGATACTGTGCAGTACACTTAACACAAGATGTGTGCAGCATGGAACTCGAAGTACTCCCAAGAAAACCCTGCTGCCTGGACAGTGTCGAGCCTTAGTTGTCCTCTGTTCTCATCTGGGCAACTTTTGGAGGCTTGGGCCTGCCATCCGCCCTGGAAAAGCAGGCTCTGCCTCACCAATAATTCCCCTTCCATGGGACGACAAAGCTTGTAACCCAACCCCACTGCCGACCCCTTTACCAAACGTTCACATCCCCAGCCAGGTAGGAGAGAGAGAGAGGAGAGAGAGAGAGAGAGAGAGAGAGAGAGAGAGAGAGAGAGAGAGATGTTGATATGTTATTGACAGAGCAGGGAGAAACCTTTTCACACATACTGGAGCTCCGCAAAGGAAGATAAATAGACCTGCTATATGAAGGCCTGGAAACGTATGAACTTGCTTTGTTAGTTTGTTCTACCAATTTTTCTGCCCTGTACAAGGTTGGGCTTGCAAACGTTGTTATTACTTTTATATTGTTTTTTTGGTAAGTAAGTGTGAAGATGGGAATTTGATTAGATTTTAAAATGTGCATTGGAAAACTTTAACTACAGAGCTACTCCTTGTATACGAATAGATTTGTTAACTCTTGAGATAATAAAAAAAAAAATACTTGATGTAAATTGAGTTTGATCACAAGTTTCTCACAGTTTATATGAACTTAAATAGTATTATGTTAAATTATCTTCTTTTGTTATTATATTGAATTAGCTATCATTAGAAAAGAGGCATGGGTAAAAAGCAAGGTTATTTGGACAGCTAAACGGGAGTGTACCAAGCATGCTACAGTACGATACAATATGGTACCACATTGGTTCACGCTTCGGTCAAACAACGCTTCCAACTCTTCTTGCCCGCCCCTAAGTACACCACGTTCATCAAGGTTCCCCACCACCATAAGGTGGCAAAACCCACAGAGAAGGGCACCCCAATAGCAGCTCCACGGCTCCCCAAATGCAATCCCCACCTTCGACGGCCTCTAGCACCCAAGTCGCCACTATCAATCCCATCATTGCTAGGAGACAGAGTGTAACGTAACGTGTTTTTCGGATCTTCGTGGATCGTCGTTTAGTGGTAGTTTGGATCCGCATTTTCTAGCTTTGGCATGATGCTCATGATCAATATGAGGTCATTGGGCCTTAGTTGTGGTTTCCGCGCGTTGTGTGGGGCTTAGAGGGCCAACAGGTTAGGCCCGTAACACCTGTTGGTTCACTGGATGTGAATGCGACGGGGGTGTGGGTCGCATTCTGAATGCGACGGCCGTGAAGGTCACATTCTGGTTGCCGCTGCTGGGGTCGATGTCTGCATGCGCGCCACGTGTCGCGCACGGGGCGGAGATTGCTGACGTCAAGAATGGGAAGGCGACGCCCTAGTCTGTCGCGACAAGGTCACGACAGGGAGGTACGTCACGGTCCCAATCGCTGTGCGGTTTTTAAAAAGGTTTGGCTAAACAAAGCTTTCACAAGCTCTGCTCGACCCAGGGAAGGAGCTGTGGCAGATTTCGGGGCGGTTCGGCATTCCGGCGTGGTGTTCGACGCGCTCTCGATGCGAGGACGACGCATGGAGCGGGGGAGACGCCGTGCCATGCGTGGTTTGCGTGTTCTACATGAAGGTAGGGAGTTCTACCTTGATTGTTATGTGGATTGCGTGTTAGTTTGTTTACCACTTTAAAAACAGTAGATACCATGTCTAGGAGGTGAAATGAGCATGAAAACTGGGTTGAAATTGTGTTTAGGGTAGTTTGCATGGGAAATCCGGAGAGGGTTCTCGGGTTAGGGTTTTCGCCTGAGAAGGCGACAGACCCGGCTGTCGCGACCAAGTCGCGACAGGCTGACCCATCGCAACAGGGTTGCTTGTCGCGCCATGTCGTGGCGTCGCGATCAGAAGGCGGCCTTGACCTCTGTCGCGACCACAGCCGAGGGTGCTTTTGATGTTTGTTTCATCCGATTGTCGTTTAATTATTGTGTGTGGCAATACTAGTGATGTATTGGCATATGTAGCTCTCCGTGAGTGTGGTTAGCGTGTCATATGTGCGTGGTTTACGTGATAAGGCTGGTGGTCACGTAGTGAGCATGCTTTTACGTGATGTTTATATGGTTTGTGTGCCGTGCATGAGTGTGCATGGCTAGTGGTTCGACATTAGGATTATTGTAATGTAACTGGTACAGCTAGTATGTGGTGATTGAGCAGTGAAGGTCATGAGTGAACCTAGCCCAAGTCTATGGTTGTCTTTTAAAGAGTATTATAATGATATATGAGTTAAGTACTGTGTGTTGCCATGGAGGTCACAGAGTGACCAATGACAGGCAAGGTTGTGTTGTAGTGTTATGATATAGGTGTGTGCTAATGTGAGATGGTTTGGAGGTCACATGATGATCGATGACAAGCCAGCTATGTTCAGTATATTTTAATGTACATTACACTGAGGTATTAACTGACTGACATGGTTTGTATGCTAACCGAGTGTGGTGGTCCGGCGCCTATTTCGGAATGCCTCTTCAGTTGGGTGCCCCACGTTCTATGTGAGCCAGACACGTGTGTGTACTCGGGGCTTGTCCCGGTACAGTGGTACCGTCGAGGTCTTGTCATCTTCCTGGACACCCTCTCTCTCGAGGAGAGTTGTCATCCGGCTGAGGGAAAGACGGCAGGGGACAGTGACTTGTGAGAGTTTGTTGTTTGGTCGCCTATAGCGCGCTCGTGGTTGGGGTTACGGACACCAGTAGAAGTACTGGGCCCCAGCTAGTCCTGTTACCAGTGCCTCACTTTAGGGAGCTCAGGTCAGAGTCTCTAAAGGTGCCAGGCATGGGCCTGCGGGTGTGTGACCTGCAAGTTGTGGTGGTTTGGTTGGTCTCCACAGTTCTTTGGCTTTACTTGTGGTTGTGGAGTGGCAGTTGGACCTTATGTCCGTGACTGCGAGACTGAGAGGTAGTTCTTGTGTTGTGATGTCCGGGTTGGATACTGACGTCATGAACCAGTAGTCTGTCCCGTGTGGTGGCGTCATGCTTTCTGACTCGTGCTTTGCTATTGGTTGTAGTGTGTGTTAGTTATGGTTTTACCCGTCGAGGTGTGCCAGGGTGTTGGCACGGTTAACTGGTTGTGGTGTGCCCTAGTGGTGGCACTGTTGTGTTTGTGCTTCAGTGGTGGTACCTCATGGTGGTAGGTACCTGTAGCCTTTGTGGGTACTGGTTTCTTGTAGTACGTCGAGTACTAGCCTTTTCAGGTGGTAAAGTGGAGGCCATGCGGTGAGACCTTCCACTTGTTGTGTTTTACCTTATTTTTGGTAAGTTTCCGAGTATGGTTTAGTGTGAGTTGGATTGGCATCGTGGTTTAAGGGTATAAAGGATTAGCTCTTGGTTAGCAGTCCTGTTACCCATGTGTTGGAGGCTTGCCAGTGAAGCTAGTAGCTTAGACAATGGTTTGCCTGTGTGGCTTACAGCTTAGGTGACCAGCTGTTGAGGTGGTGTGCCCGTGAGGCTTATGGCCTAGGCTTTGCAGTTGTTGGGCACACTAGTAGCGTGGTGCTAGTTCTGCTGTCTCTTCATCTTTCCGGGATTTGTGTGAATTGATATATTTACGCTTTACAGTGAGCATGATATGGTTTGGCTACCGGTGTTGCCAGTGAGATCCGTTGGGGTTGAGGTCCTCCCGTATTGTGTATGGTTTTTGGGTGGTCCCCTACTGAGCCAATGACTTATTGAGGCTCACTCCCTTACAGTTCTTTTCAGGGTTTACCGTTGGTGTGGCTTGCAAAGACGTTGTGACAGACTTGTACCACCAACAGTAGTGTTAGTACAGTTGTGTGAGCTTGTGCTCTCTCGGGGTATGCCCCAGGTAGTTGTACTCTTCTTAATTTGGACATGTCATAATGTAATGGGACAGTTGTAAATTGTTATTTGCATATATGAGCACATGTACTTTCTTGTGTCTCTTACCGTTGTGGTTTGTCTTTTATATTCTTCCTGGACACGTGTGTGAGATATCCCTTGTGAGACTTCGGTCTGTTCGCGGGAGACAGATCTGGATATGGATCTCTATTGGGTATGAATATCCAGGGCCGTTACACAGAGTGTCGTTACGATAGCGAGCACCCAGAGGTGCGTCTCCAACAAGTGCGTCCATGTCTGGCCACCTGCTAAGAAGACCCTCCTAAAGTCCTAAACTCCTAGCCTTTAATGTAGCTGCGAGCAACTGACCATGCCGTGGCTGATCTCCTCAAGAGGGAGAAGGTGAGCATGGAGGTAGACAAATGGTGAGTATATCACTACGACAAAGGGGGCCTTTGGGGTGTTGCACTATTTCTTATCCACAATCGCATGCCATTGTGACTTCCATAACCTGCGTGTTGCATGCCCCCACATCGCACATTGTTTGCCTTCGTGATCCACTCACTCACTCCCCCCCCCCCTCCCTCCCACTAGTTCATCCAGCACAAGAAGACCTACCTAACTGTGTTTAGAGATCATAAATCTCCGAACTTGATACGAAATGATTGTACCGCACTAGTATAGTGAGATACAACCAACCAATTTAAAAAGATCATTCCATAGCCATCTTAGCCACCATTTAGTATTTCAAATAGTTGATAATGTTGATTGTTTGAAAAATAATTTTATTGATTGACAGTTTCAAAAAATATTCTCTCTCTCTCAACTAATAAGATTATTTATCAAATAATCTATATCAATTTTATTACAAGTTGTGTTCACTCTAACTCTCCGGGCAACATTTTTTTGAGTAAAGCTTTCTACTCGACTTGCCAAGTAAAGGCACCACCCAATCATCCCCACCATTGATTGGGGCGTGGGGCCCCAATTGCCCCCGCCTATCTTCGCTATTTTTTAGGCAGGGTCCCCATGCCATAGCCAATGACGGGACTAGCCGGGTGGTGCTTTCATTTGACTAGTTGGGTAGAAATTTTTACTCCATTTTATTTGATAAGAAATAGGGAGTGGCGGCCAACACAAAAAATGCATGCAAAATGATAACCCTATCGCCACCCTCGACATTTTTTCTCGACACAGCAAAACATGACTATGATGCTACGCACGGAGACTAGTAAGGGCTGGCTACATGTGGTTCCTCGTATGTTAACGTTAACATCAGGTTAACATGAGATGTTTGTAAAATTGAGAACAATTTTCTACCCATCGAGAGGGGTACCATCCGATGTCCATCCCACTTTGTCACATGACGATGAGCCACACTTGCATACAAGGACGGAGAAGACGGGTCTCATTTGCATGGAAGGGTATATATCAAATGGGTATTTGCACTCTAAGTTTTAAATATTTATCTTATAAATATATTTTTATAATTTATATATGTATAAAATTAACTCATTATTTTAAAAAATATATACATATCATTAGAATACATTGTATTTGATATTATATCTCAAAAATCTATTTTTATACTTATGTATATTATGTGTTTCGTCATATATATCTATATGGTTTAATTTCATCCATTTAGTCCAACCATAATTGAGTTAAGAGACTCAAATCAAAAGATTGGCAGAAACATGAGAACTGAGAGAGGTTAAGGATATATTCTTCTCGCCTATGATTTCCATGGATTTAGAGGTCCCATTTTGTTGTCGCAGCCAGAATGCCCCCCTTTAAATGGCAATTACAAACGTGTCGTAGGAGAGATAGAGGAGCTAGTACCACATGAGGGTTCATTAAGTTATCTCTCCCTCCGGACCGTGTAGATGAACTGTAGGGGAGTGGAGCCAACGATGCATAAGGTCATCATTCACCTTAGCAAAGGGGAGGGATGTCTTTCCTCTATGGCCGGGCCTTGTCATGTGGAGGGCCTATTGGCCCCCTTTGGAGGAGCACCACTACCCCACCCCTGGTGGCACAAAATATGGAGAGAGAGGGAGGTTCAACTATATTTATCGCAAACGCACGTCACACAGTCGTCGAGTCATACTATAGTGTGATAGGGACAAGTCATTTGGTCGGAGTGGGGCACCATACTCCATACAAAAAGAGGTTGTCACGTGGCTCGAAGAGATTGAAGACTCAACATTGGTCGGTCCAAGGAGTACATGTCCTTTCGGTCAAAATTGTCCGGCCCAAAACCCACCTTGCCTTACATGGGCTGCCACTGCTAGGCCATTTTCAGTGTGGGTCCATCTTGTCCTAGCTAGGCTAGGACAATAGGTTAGTTGGTTAGACCGTAATGGGCTTGACTCATTTTTCCCACCACAATTGTTAAAATAAAAAATAAATGTAAACCCTTTGTTTTATTGGAGTTTTCCTATCTCTAAATTTTTCATTAATCGATTAAGTGCGGATGCGGTTCCTGTAGTTCAAGTTTGGATCAAAACCTCAGCACTTACCAAACTCAACACAACACTATATATACTAGGCAAGAAAAAGACAGGCTAATTAAACGTTTAGAAGAAAAGAAGACAAGCTGCATGATTGGAGGTTTGACGTCACCAAAAATCTTAAAACACCATGGAGAAAAACTTGTAACGTCTGGAAAAGGCATATGATCGAGTTAATCAATAAATATTGATAATTGTTTTGTTGAAAGTGAGTGTCCATTGGTCGAGTTCAGAAACATGAACCATCCGCAGCCTGATCAAGTTCACATTGATAGATCCTCCCAACTGTTCCCACTGGCACAGCTACACTCTTGTTATTATTCCATGAATAATTTAAAGAAAAATAAGGTTCGTACTTTCAAGATTATCTTACAGTGATTTGGGGAGAGTGAATCTTTAACAAGCTCTGCTTAAAAGGTGAAAAGTCTAATTACTAAGTAGGACCCTCCTATTGAATTAATCCTGGTTATCAAACGAGGTGCATGAAGTGCTGATCAGTACTTGATCAGTCAGTCAGTGGGAGGCCCCTGTCATGACGTTGATGTCAAGAAGATAGCCCAGGTGATAGAGTAAACTCTTGAGATAACGTCTTCGAATGTGCAATGACAAAAGTTAGTTCGACCCACACTCCACGTCTACTTCGACAAATCCTAACTCAACAAATAGTCTGACAGCCTATAGCTATGAGGATGTTTCACTAAAAAAAACCCTCAAACTAGCAGAGCCTTAACTTGGTAAAAGTAAAACAGTGAACATCTCTGTCAAATAAGTTGGTCTGCAAACTAGCAAGAAACGAAGCTACAAAACTTGATGACGTTTGCCTATGTTGAGCATCACTCTGAGTATGGTTCAAAAGGGCATATCTTGTGTCACTCCCACACATTCAACATCAATATCAATGCATGGTGTATGTATGAGAGACGACTTAGGGGTGTCCCTACTTATGGCCAGTAAGATAGTCTATGTACAACCAACAAAGATCTGTTAAATTCTACATGTAGAGAGCCTCATCATGAGCAGGACAGAGACTTACGACCATGATCATATCTACAGTCACGTTGCATAACACCAATAGAGAGACATAATTCACATAAAATTCAAAGGGAATCTTTCGACTAGAGATGTAGTATTCTAGACCCATCAACTGTAGAGAGTAATCTCAAATCATTTACTCTCTTACTCTAACTATTATCGGGATTTGATTTAAGTGCCGGAGAGTTCTCTTTGAGATCTCAATCTCAAGACCTTCCAATCCTCTACTTCTTCATGTAGGTTCCCCTCTCACGATCGTAGATTATCGTCTAATTTCTCAATTCTCCATAACCATCCAACGATCTACCGCCAATTTAAAATCGAGTCTTTTCATTATCTTATCGTCCGATCTCAAATTCAGATAGTTTAAGAGCACCATTAATATCATAATATTTTTTCATGAAAAGAATATAAGGAAAATTAATTAGAGGTCCTTGTCAGAGGGTTGGACTTAATTTATAGTCCCTGTCAGAAAATCAGAAGTCATGTAGTCCTTACTTTTTTTGTTAGTTTAATTTCTAGTCCCTGCTTTTTGTTTCTCAGCATTTATGATTTTGGAAGACTAGTCGTCCTTTTAGCATCAACTTTTTTATATTTTGCCCTTCCTTCTTCTGCTCTTTCCCTATGCACACTTACATTCGTTACAGTTAGTGTATATATCGTTTACAGTAAGCCTTTGTATCAGTTACAGACTACAGCTATAAGGTCTTACAAAAGAAAAAAAAAACTTTATTTATTTGCAAGTGCTAGGATTCAAACCGAGGTCTTCATAAACACAACATGACATACCCTTACCACTAAGCTACAATTACACTTATGTTACAACATAATATATAATATATTTAATTAAGTATTGTAGTAAACATAATTCTCTATTACAACCTATGTTAAGTCTTGTTACAGTAAATATCATTCCATGTTACAATATACATTATGTTTTGTTATAGTAAATATTATCATCTATTATAGTAAAAATAATTCTCTATTACAACCTATGTTAAGTCTTGTTACAGTAAATATCATTCCATGTTATAATATATATTAAGTTTTGTTATAGTAAACATTATCATCTATTATAGTAAACATAATTCTCTATTACAACCTATGTTAAGTCTTATTACAGTATATATTAAGCTCTGTTACAATATACATTAAGTTCTGTTACAATATATATTAAACTCTGTTACAATATATATTAAGCTCCGTTACAATATACATTAAGCTCTGTTATAATATACATTAAGTTCTATTACAATATACATTAAGGTCTGTTACAATATACATTAAGCTATGTTACAATATACATTAAGCTCTGTTACAATATATATTTAGCTCTATTACAATATATATTAAACTCTATTACAATATACATTAAGCTCTGTTATAATATACATTAAGCTATGTTACAATATACATTAAGTTCTGTTACAATATATATTAAGCTCTGTTATAATATACATTAAGCTTTGTTACAATATATATTAAGTTATATTACAATATACATTAAACTTTGTTACAATATACATTTACTATAACAAGACTTAACATAAATTGTAATAGAGAATTATGTTTACTATAATAGATGATAATATTTACTGTAAAAGAACTTAATGTATATTGTAACAGGGAATGATATTTACTGTAACAAGACTTAACATAAGTTGTAATAGAGAACTATGTCTACTATAATAGATACTAATGTTTACCGTAACAGAACTTAATGTATATTGTAACAGGGAATGATATTTAATGTAACAAGATTTAATATAGGTTGTAATAGATAATTATGTTTACTATAATAGTTAATTAAATATATTATATGTTATACTGTAACACAAGTGTAGTTGTAACTTAGTGACAAGTGTATCTCATGTTGTGTTTGTGAAGACTTGAGTTTGAATCTTTGCACTTACAAATAAATAAAGTTTTTTTTTCTTTTGTAAGAGTTTATAACTGTAGTTTGTAACTGATACAAAAGATTACTGTAACTGATACAAAGACTTACTATAAACAATATATACTAACTGTAATGATGTAAGTGTACATAGAAAAAGAAAAAAATAAATGACAATAAAAAAAGTTGATGCTTAAGTCTACCCTTTGAGAGGGACCTAAATAATATCTAGAGTTCGCCGTATAATAGCCGTCGGTAAGCGCTCCCGGGGGGGGGGGGGGCAGAGTGTGGAGGGGCAGGGGCAGCCGGGATTGCACAGGGCGCCGTGGGCCGGCCCCCCACGAGCAGCAGCTACGTAGCCGCCTAACCTTGGAAGATAAAGCCCACCTAATATCGGGTATGGCGTCAGTAATGATCGCGACAAAAATGTTATCACATCCAGGTTGTAGCGTCAGCAGTGCATCTTATTGATAAGATGTATAGCGCTTTGTCATGTCGAAAATTACAAGTCGATTGATGTGATATGTATGAATTATACTGAAAAATATATTTAAAGAGAGTTAAGACAGTAAACATTTTTTCAAAATAAATCCAATTGTCCAACTATTGACGGTAACAATCAGATGATTTAAAAAAAAAAAGGAAAAACCTAGTACTGTGGTCTACAATAGTTACAGAATGCCTTTTTTCCTTGTAAGCAAAGCTGTTGAGGCGGCATACAGCTGTTTCAAAGATTCATGCTTGGTCCGTTCTCCCTGGTTCGTTTATGTAGGGAAAAAGTTCCATGAATTTGGTACGAACTTTGGAAATAAGTGTCCGTTTGGGCAGTTGTAAAATATATTCACAAGAAAAATATTTATAAAAAACAAAATATATATTTTTTTATTTGATACCCACATAAATATTTTTTGAAAAGATTTTTGTATTTATTTTTCAGTAAAATATTTTTCAGAAATGTTTTTAAAAAAAAATATATGCTCCAGATACTAAATAGATCATTATATGAATTTTTTTTCTAAAAATGTTTTCTTACATAAAATTTTACGTTGAATCTTTAATGAAATTATAATCATCGAGATTTTCATGAATTAATGTTTTTAAAATATCAAATAAATCATTGTATAAAATTTTCTTTAAAATATTTTCATATATGAAATTTTAAACCGATCCTAAGATAAAAACTTAATGCAGCAAGTACAATAAGAGATATTGTTAGTGAACTATAAGGGTAGAAGGTTCTTTCTTACAAAGCTGTTGTTAGTGAACTATAAGAGATACATAAGCTACACCTAAAATAATTAATTATGTACAGATATCTATTCTACATGCTTCTAAAAGATGTACAAATTAGAAAGATATAAACATATTACAGAGAGATCCACGCGAGAAAACATGACAAGAGTGGAGGATAAAAGACGTTAAGACGGCATCAAAGTTCTGGTGACACTCGAAAAACCTGGAGCAGCTTCTCGCTGACGCAACCCAGCAGGCCACGGGACATGTTGTTCGAGTACTTGATGTCAAATATGGGATGCTGGTGCGGCTTAAGACGATGAACAATCCGAAACGATGCCAACTCCCATACACACATGCCATGGAAAGCCTCGTCGCCATAGACAAAGAGTGGATCAGCGCCTTCCACAGGTATGATCGCCGAGCGGGACATCCGCACATCACTAACATTGCCAGAAGTGGTGTCACGCTTCTGAAAGTTGTTACCATCAACCCTCCTGAAGGAAACATGGGTGCCTAGTCTTACTGGCCCAGTAACAGGTGGTGACGGTGACTGTGACGACTGAGACCCAGCAGCATCGCAGTTCATCTCAACTTTAGGGCGAAATGAGGCAGCAACGTCGACTCCTGAACTGCTGCAGGCAAGTGATATGCAAACACCTTGGTTCTCTGTCTCAGGCACCAACATTGGACTGCATTGCGTTAACGAATTAATGATGTCATCAATATAGAGCAACACTGATTCCATAATGAACTAAGAGAAATGCCATGTGCACGAGCGGACGTGCTCGCCAGCCGATGTGCACGGGCGCATGTGGCGTGCCGGTCGCGGCGGGCACGCCCTGGCGCAGGCAGACGTGCAAATGAATTGCACATCCGCCCGTGCACAAAGCATTTCTCATGAACTAAAGTATGTTGCTGATCTTATTCCTTTGTATCGGGTGAGAAAGCCAGTCAGTAAGAGGAACAGTGATCATCAGTACCCCTAGCAACAAAACTCACTACTCACTAAAATATCCTCGCCCTTGCACTCACCTGGTTTCGTTACTGCCAACATCATCCCACAAACACAGACCCACTGAAGAAGCAGTAAGGAGTCTCCGACCACTGTGTATGCCATTCAGTGCTAAAGAATGAATTGTATGCATAGGGTGCCGGCTCAAACCAGCTCTTGATTCCAGAGGTTTTGTGGTTTGACGAACATCAAACATCAATAAAGTTCCATCCTACAAGAAGGAAAGTTCCAACATTAGTGACCGCATGGTCTCAGGTTTGAGCTAACCCAAATCCCTCTGATCTTTGCCATGGGCTTGTTGAGTTTCTACGTGGTATCCAAGTTTCTTGTTGGTTATTCAGACTGTGTTACGTGTTATGTAATCTGAGCATCCTTTTTGGAGGGCATCATAAAGCTGTACACACACTGTTTACTCCTATTTAATGAACAGCACGTGGCACTGATACCCTCCTCCAGAAAAGGAATACTTAAGAACATTCTAAAGCATGTGTACGCCACTTGCAAATTAAAGAAAAGACAGCAGAGCTAAGGAACAGACCTGTAATCCAGTATAAATATGATATGGAGCATGTGTGTCCCATGAACATGACCATGCAGGTCCCTGTAGGGGATGGAGGAAAAAAGGGAAGGGAAAAAAAAAGACATTGACGTCAGAATGTTCTTTGAAGAAATTACAAGCATGATCAAGGATGCACAAACAGTCTAATTTTATGTAATACACAATAAAAGAGTCACCCATTTGCTTGCCTCAAAAAGTGACATGCAAGACAACTGAAGAACTATACTTCTACCAGCAGTCAGTTTGTGGCCTATAGACACGTTGGTGAATGCTAGTATGTTTTGGTTCCAACCTAATCTATGGCTGTGGAAAACCCGACAAAGGTCACACAACTATATCAAGAATGAATTCCCTGTGAACCTTCATAGTAAATGGAATTTACAGAATTGTGATTAATCAAATATTGCGAAGTCCCAGCATTGCTACCATTCAGAATTGGACCATAACAGAATGTCTGTCTATACCATCAATGTTTAGACTTTCGGAAGCACAAGGAAACTTTTATGGCTGCTCCCTTGTTACAGGAGCCTAAGAAAAAGGGGGAAAAAAGTTTTCCAACATTAAAATGACATGATATAGGGATTCCAATGTTGAATTGAGTCACAAAGCTTTGCCAATATCCTGCCTCCATGGAGAAGAATCAATATGCTAGCCATGATATAGTGGGATGATGGTGGAATGCATTGTTAAGGCCAGATTTAGCAACCGCATTGGTACCTCTATGTCAGACAGCATAGGACTGTTGTAATGGAACCAATCCAGACTGCTTAAATATTCGTACAGTGTATTTTTAAATTAAACATTTATAATAAAATATTAGGTAAGTATAAAAAGTATGTGTAAATGTATTATGTATATGCCTTTTTCTTTCTCAAGGTGCAGCCCTACCTTCTAAATAAAAGATGCAGTAAAAGGCAAAGCAATGAGGAGGAAGGACAGTTGATTGCATATCGCCACTAGTAGGCTGTGACAGTTAGTGGCAGTTCTCCATTAGTGGTTTCATGCCACTATGGCAGCTAATGGCAAATGAAGAACACTGTGTCCTGTTGGCAGGAGTGAACAACCAGGAGTCGTGGCTGCCAACTGCTGTTGCTGCTGGTTGCTTTCAGAAGAGGGGAGGATTAAGTGTTAAAACTCCTTTTCCATGAGTAGGATCAGTGATGCAGGACGAACCTGCAGAAGACTGGGGTATTGGTTTCGTGGAGGATGACCACCCCTGACGTACCAGGGAGTTCGGCGGCGCGGCGATGGTGGTCTGCGAACAGGAGACCGGCGGACGCGCAGAGAAGCCGAGCGGCACAGGGGCGTCCTCGGCGAGTTCAAGTGCAGATGGTGGTGAAGCAGCGAGGCCGCTCCTGAGGTGCCCGGAGAGGACGCCGGCGCGATTGGGCGACCAAGAGTGTCCGGCGCGATGGAAAACCGGCACTGTCGAGCGGCCACTGACGTCTGAAGCGGAGGAGGGCCGAAGGTGGGCCGGCGGCCGAGGGGGCCCAGTGCAACGGGGCAGGCGCGACCCTGCGACTTCGGGCGCCCGGCGCGGAGGGGCGGACCGGCGGCGAAATTGGTCTGGCGCGGTGGCGGGAAGAAAAGAGGAGGAGACCCCGGCGCGCCCGGTGCGGGGTCGCGTGCGCGACAGAGAGGGCGCGGGGGGGGAAAAAACGACCACGGCGAGGCGTCGCAGCCTGCCACGACTGAGTACGACGCAGGAGGCGGCGAGGGCAGCAACTCGCAGTCACAAGGGCGCAACGGGCCACGGGCACGGACGCGGCAGGTTGTGGGAGTGGCGGCAGGGAGTGGCGCGGACAGCCCGGCAGGGCGACGTGGGCGACTGCGACTGGGTGCGTCGCGAACGGCGTCGTGGGAGGCGTCCAACTGGGGCCCCCGCGTCGGGCAGCTCGCAGGTGGGCTGGGGTGACGCGGACGGCCTGGTGGGAGGCGGCTGGCGGACTGGGAGGAGGGGGGGTGGCGTGGCTATCCGTGAGCAAGACGGTGGGGGCCGGGTGTGCAGGCCGCGCACAGGGGGAGGGCGATCGGTGCTGGGGCGTAGCTGGGCTGCGAGCGGGCGGCGGGGTGTGCGGGCCGCGCGCAGACGGATGGCTGAGCGCGGGGTGGCGAGGCGCACAGGGGGGAAGCCGCGTGGCTGTCCGTGAATGGGGGAGACTGGGCCCGGAGACAGGGGCTCCGGTTTTGCAGATGAACAGGGGCTTCGGTCTTGCACGCGAACAGGAGTTCCAGTAAGTTGTGGTGGCAGCGGTGTCGTTGCGGTTCTGGGGTGGCTCACAAACGATCCATGGGTGGTCTTGCACACAGGGAGAGGAAGAGGGAACACTGCGGGAGACTGGGAGGGAGAGTAGGAAGAACAGAGGCAGTAGGGAAGGAAGAGAAGCAAGACGGGGGAGGAAGAAGAGGGGGAAGAAGGAGGCGATGGGGCTTCACACCCTCCCTTCCTGGGATCCTCCAGGCTCACACAAGCACAGGGCGCTCTGTAACTCAGAAAACTGTTCCATTCTCCAAAGCGTCGGTTCATTCATCATGCATTCATCCTCTCCCAAAAGAGGGGGCACTGTTACATATATAGCCACTCCGAAAGACCAAAGGACAGTAAAAGAAAAAGACTAAAGTAACCCTGATAACCAGAAAATACAGAAATAACAGAGAAAATAGAATTCAGGACCAGTCCACTAACAACAAGTACTATAAAACCTCAAAAATCTACCACTGTCTCATCAAGTCACAAAGACATCGGTCGAGCAGTCCGACGACGACGATATACCAAAGTTGGGTCGAACCGGTCTCGCGCACGTGTGTCTCCACCAATCTCCCCCACTTCGAAAAAATTCGGCCTCGAATTTTAAAGTGTCGAAGTAGGAGGAAGATAAATACCAGAACATGAGTGAAATACGTCCACACAAATCATAATATCACAAATCTCGAACTGTCGACCAGAGTATGCCTCACGGAAATCTAACCACACCACATCAAAATCCTCGAGAGTAAACTTGGAGTCAACCACGGCAGTAGATGGTGAACCAGTTGGATGATCTTCCGTGAACACGCAATATGATATCGACTGAAGACCTGAAAGGGAGAACAACTCAGAATCGCGGGGCTCTGTGGATGCTCTGCGCAGAAGGGGGGGTGCGTCCACAGGGTCTTCGCGCAAAGAAGAAGAGCAGGGGAAGAGAAGAAGGCACTGCTCAAGATCAGGGTCTTCTCTGATACCAAAACTGATGCGGGACAGAGAGAGAACAAAGGGGTTAAGGATGAGAGGGAAGGGAGAACAACTCAGAAGACCCCATTTGGATTAGTATCAAGAATGAACTCCGCGAGTTACGTGATATGTTTGCTGCTGCAATACCAAAGACGGATTGTGAGACAGATCCCGTCCTGGATGTCAAGTGTGAAGAGCAAGAGCAAGTAGCGATTTATGAGCCGGACGCTACATTAGCCGACAACTATGAAGTAAAGATGCAAGTACAGTCTGAGTTGCAAGACTTACATAATGATCAAGTGACACCACAGAATATGTTGTCGGAGACTTCATCCCTAGTGTCAGATAGTTGTGATTGCACTTAGCCTGAGATAGACGACATGTGGGATTCTGAGTTGTTCTCCCTTTCAGGTCTTCAGTCATATCATAGTGCGTGTTCACGGAAGATCATCCAACTGGTTCACCATCTACTGCCGTGGTTGACTCCAAGTTTGCTCTCGAGGATTTTGATGTGGTGTGGTTAGATTTCCGTGAGGCATACTCTAGTCGACAGTTCGAGATTTGTGATATTATGATTTGTGTGGCGTATTTCACTCATGTTCTGGTGTTTATCTTCCTCCTACTTCGACACTTTAAAATTCGAGGCCAAGTTTTTTCGAAGTGGGGGAGATTGGTGGAGACACACGTGCGCGAGATCGGTTCGACCCAACTTTGGTATATCGTCGTCGTCGGACTACTCGACCGATGTCTTTAGGGGTTGATGAGACAATGGTAGATTTTTTAGGTTTTATAGTACTTGTTGTTAGTGGACTGGCCCATTCAGGGCCCATTATGTAGTCTTTTCTATTTTCTCTGTTATTTCTGTATTTTCTGGTTATCAGGGTTACTTTAGTCTTTTCTTTTACTGTCCTTTGGTCTTTCGGAGTGGCTATATATGTAACAGTGCCCCCTCTTTTGGCTGACCACCCCTGACGTACCAGGGAGTTCGGCGGCGCGGCGATGGTGGTCTGCAAATAGGGGACCGGCGGATGCGCAGAGAAGTCGAGCGGCACAGGGGCGTCCTCGGCGAGTTCAAGTGCAGACGGTGGTGAAGCAGCGAGGCCGCTCCTGAGGTGCTCGGAGAGGACGCCGGCGCTATCGGGCGACCAAGAGTGTCCAGCGCGATGGAGAGCCGACACTGTCGAGCGGCCACTGACGTCTGAAGTGGAGGAGGGCCGAAGGTGGGCCGGCGGCCGAGGGGGCCCGGTGCAACAGGGCAGGCGCGACCCTGCAACTTCCAGCGCCCGACGTGAACGGGCGGACCGGCAGCGAAACTGGTCTGGCACGGTGGCGGGGGGAAAAGAGGAGGAGACCCCGGCGCGGGGTTGCGTGCGCGACAGAGAGGGCGCGGGGTGGAGCATGGAGCGGGGGGGGGGGGGGGGGGGGGGGGGGGGGGAAACGACCACGGCGAGGCGTTGCAGCCTGCCACGACTAAGTACGACGCAGGAGGCGGCGAGGGCAGCAGCTCGCAGTCACAGGGGCGCGACGGGCCACGGGCACGGACGCGGCAGGTTGTGGGAGCGGCGGCAGGTTGTGGGAGCGGCGGCAGGTTGTGGGAGCGGCCGGCCCGAGAGGGCGACGTAGGCGACTGCGACTGGGTGCGTCGCGAACGGCGTCGTGGGAGGCGTCCGGCTGGGGCCCCCGCGTCGGGCAGCTTGCAGGTGGGCTGGGGTGACGCGGACGGCCTCGTGGGAGGTGGCTCGCAGACTGGGAGAAGGGGGGCGGCGTGGCTATCTGCAAGCAAGACGGTGGGGGTCGGGTGTGCTGGCCGCGCACAGGGGGAGGGCGGTCGGTGCTGGGGCGTAGCTGGGCCGCGAGCGCGTAGGCGAGCCGGGGGCGGTGCGACTGGGGCCTCGCGACCGGGCGGCGGGGTGTGCGGGCCGCGCACAGGGGGATGGCTGGGCGCGGGGTGGCGAGGCGCATAGGGGGGAAGCCGCGTGGCTGTCCGCGAACGGGGGAGACTGTGCCCGGAGACAGGGGCTCCGGTTTTGCAGATGAACAGGGACTCCGGTCTTGCACGCGAACAGGAGTTCCAGTGGGTTGCGGTGGCAACAGCGTCGTGGCGATTCTGGGGTGGCTCACAAACGATCCGTGGGTGGTCTTGCACACAGGGAGAGGAAGAGGGAACACTGCGGGAGACTGGGAGGGAGAGTAGGAAGAACAGAGGCAGTAGGGAAGGAAGAGAAGCAGGACGGGGGAGGAAGAAGAGGGGGAAGAAGGAGGCGGTGGGGCTTCATACCCTCCCTTCCCGGGATCCTCCAGGCTCACACAAGCACAGGGCGCTCTGCAACTCAGAAAACTGTTCCATTCTCCAAAGCGTCGGTTCATTCATCATGCATTCATCCTCTCCCAAAAGTGGGGGAACTGTTACATATATAGCCACTCCGAAAGACCAAAGGACAGTAAAAGGAAAAGACTAAAGTAACCCTGATAACCAGAAAATATAGAAATAACAGAGAAAATAGAAAAGACTACATAATGGGCCCTGAATGGGCCAGCCCACTAACAACAAGTACTATAAAACCTCAAAAATCTACTACTGTCTCATCAAGTCACAAAGACATCGGTCGAGCAGTCCGACGACGACGATATACCAAAGTTGGGTCGAACCGGTCTCACGCACGTGTGTCTCCACCAATCTCCCCCACTTCGAAAAAATTCGGCCTCGAATTTTAAAGTGTCGAAGTAGGAGGAAGATAAACACCAGAACATGAGTGAAATACGCCACACAAATCATAATATCACAAATCTCGAACTGTCGACCAGAGTATGCCTCACGGAAATCTAACCACACCACATCAAAATCCTCGAGAGTAAACTCGGAGTCAACCACGGCAGTAGATGGTGAACCAGTTGGATGATCTTCCGTGAACACTCAATATGATATCGACTGAAGACCTGAAAAGGAGAACAACTCAGAATCCCACGTGTCGTCTATCTTAGGCTCAGTACAATCACAACTACAGTCTCACGAGGGATGAAATCTCCGACAACATATTCTGTGGCGTCACTTGATCATTATGTAAGTCTTGCAACTCAAACTGTACTTGCATCTTTACTTCATAGTTGTCGGCTAATGTAGAGTCCGACTCATAAATCGCTACTTGCTCTTGCTCTTCACACTTGACATCCAGGATGGGATCTGTCTCACAATCCGTCTTTGGTATTGCAGCAGCAAACATATCACGTAACTCGCGGAGTTCATTCTTGATACTAATCCAAATGGGGTCTTCTGATAGCCTCCAACGCACGCTTGAGCCTTCAGCAACCATCCCCTCCGTGAAGGTAGTAGCGCACCGGGGTGAGGATCTCGGCTGGTGAGGAGAAGCCGATTCCCTAATCTCTGATACCAAATTGATGCAGGACGAACCTGCAGAAGACTGGGGTATTGGCTTCGCGGAGGCTGACCACCCCTGACGTACCAGGGAGTTCGGCAGCGCGGCGATGGTGGTCTGCGAACAGGGGACCGGCGGACGCGCAGAGAAGTCGAGCGGCATAGGGGCGTCCTCGGCGAGTTCAAGTGCAGACGGTAGTTGTGATTGCACTGAGCCTGAGATAGACGACACGTGGGATTCTGAGTTGTTCTCCCTTTCAGGTTTTCAGTCGATATCATATTGCGTATTCACGGAAGATCATCCAACTGGTTCACCATCTACTGCTGTGGTTGACTCCGAGTTTAGTATCGAGGATTTTGATGTGGTGTGGTTAGATTTCCGTGAGGCATACTCTGGTCGACAGTTCGAGATTTGTGATATTATGATTTGTGTGGCGTATTTCACTCATGTTCTGGTGTTTATCTTCCTCCTACTTCGACACTCAAAAATTCGAGGCCGAATTTTTTCGAAGTGGGGGAGATTGGTGGAGACACACGTGCGCGAGACCGGTTTGACCCAACTTTGGTATATCGTCGTCGTCGGACTGCTCGACCGATGTCTTTGTAACTTGATGAGACAGTGATAGATTTTTGAGGTTTTATAGTACTTGTTGTTAGTGGACTGGCCCTGACTATTTTCTCTGTTATTTCTATATTTTCTGGTTATCAGGGTTACTTTAGTCTTTTCCTTTTACTGTCCTTTGGTCTTTCGGAGTGGCTATATATGTAACAGTGCCCCCTCTTTTGGGAGAGGATGAATGCATGATGAATGAATCGACGCTTTGGAGAATGGAACAGTTTTCTGAGTTGCAGAGCGCCCTTTGCTTGTGTGAGCCTGGAGGATCCCGGGAAGGGAGGGTGTGAAGCCCCACCGCCTCCTTCTTCCCCATCTCTTCTTCCCCCTCTTCTTCCTCCCCCGTCCTGCTTCTCTTCCTTCCCTGCTGCCTCTGTTCTTCCTACTCTCCCTCCCAGTCGCCCACGTCGCCCTGTCGGGCCGTTCGCGTCACTCCCTGCCGCCGCTCCCACAACCTGCCGCGTCCGTGCCCGTGGCCCGTCGCGCCCCTGTGACTGCGAGCTGCTGCCCTCGCCGCCTTCTGCGTCGTACTCAGTCGTGGCAGGCTGCGACGCCTCGCCGTGGTCGTTTTTTTCCCCCCCCGCGCCATGCTCCACCCCGCGCCCTCTCTGTCGCGCACGAGACCCCGCGCCGGGCGCACCGGGGTCTCCTCCTCTTTTCCCTCCGCCACCGCGCCAGACCAGTTTCGCCGCCGGTCCGCCCCTCCGCGCCGGGCGCCGGAAGTCGCAGGGTCGCGCCTGCCCCGTTGCACCGGGCCCCCTCGGCCGCCGGCCCACCTTCGGCCCTCCTCCGCTTCAGAAGTCAATGGCCGCTCGACAGGGCCGGTTCTCCATCGCCCCGGACACTCTTGGTCGCCCGATAGCGCCGGCGTCCTCTCCGGGCACCTTAGGAGCGGCCTCGCTGCTTCACCACCGTCTGCACTTGAACTCGCCGAGGACGCCCCTGTGCCGCTCGGCTTCTCTGCGCGTCCGCCGGTCCCTTGTTCGCAGACCACCATCGCCGCGCCGCCGAACTCCCTGGTACGTCAGGGGTGGTCAGCCTCCGCGAAGCCAATACCCCAGTCTTCTGCAGGTTCGTCCCGCATCAATCAGTCCACAGGTAAGCACAGTTGCATTCAGATCAGCCAACTCAAAATGATCATCCTTAATTGTAGGACAGTCCTGAACTGTCAGACAGCCTGAGTAGTGCTCCTCTAAAACTAACAAGGAGGAACATGTTGGAAGCATTACACACCTAATTCAGCAGGCCAACAGGATTTTTTACTTCTAGCAATGTCTTCTGCAAATTAAAAAGAATGATGTACTTGACTAAAAATGATGAGAAAAAGGGATATTATAATGGGTGTTTGAGCATTTAACCAATGAACTGGAGAAATGTTTGAGGAAACATTTACCGGTAAGTTATACTTCAGCACAACATTATTGCTTTCCATGCTGAAAGCAGCCACAGAGATCCATTAATCTCTTGCATTTGTGTAAGAGCCCAGAAAATGAGAGGATAAAGAAAGGATAACAAGTGCACCTGAAAATAGATAACTTCTTTCCCAGAGATGCTAAGAGTGCAAGCCTACCAGGAAGAACTGTGTTAGCAGGCGCAAAATGTAGGTCCTTAACTGTGCCAGTGTCATCAGGAAGTTGAACACTTTGCATTGCAGATGGACACAAAAAGCTAATCTGCATAGGAAATGGACAGAAAAGAAAAAGCCTTGTCAGATTTCATTAGACATTTTCAACAGCTAGATTGAATGATGTTTATGCAGATTTGGGAAAGAAAAATATACTTTTGTCAGAACGTGCCCTCCTCTCAACCCAGATGACTTTCCTGAGACGAGCAAAATTTGACTAGAAGCATCAATATCCAAAACTCTAGCCCCATCTAATGCCAATTCATCCTGTTAAGAGTGAATTCGAAACTGATGATGGTGAAAATCATCCAGAAGGAATGGGAAAAGTTACAACATGGTATCCACTAGCAGTTGTCACTATGAATTCCAGGAAATTCATCTACAGGTAGGTTAGTTTCACCATAAAACACTGTAAATCCCTATAACTGTTTCATTTCATAAGTTCCCGCTTGTTTGTTAGACGGTAAAATAGTGTAAATGGGAGGTGTTGGCCCGCATGTGGGCCTAAAATTTCCAGTTTTGGTTTATAGACCATACCCATGGGAAACTAAAACTGGAGGTGGATTTACCTGAAATGACAGCAACCCAACAAAACACATTCGCTCATTCAACAGTCATCAAAATCATTATCCTCCCTTTTAAAACCAGAACAATATGTCGATCTTTAAAACCAGTGATATTTACATCATTTTACAGTGAAACAAACAATATCTACATACCAATAATGTAACGACCTTGAGATTCAAACCCCAAAATGGACCCGAACCTAGCATCATCACTCACGAGCCAGGAGACTCGGAAGGGTTCACACACAATCTAAAGAGAGAAACAAGTAGAAAAAGTAACTATAACAGGAAATAAAGATTTCACTACAAATGGGTACAATGTCCAAATTTACAACACAAGTACAGAATTAAAGTACATCACCTAGGTAGTACAAAGAAAAGAAACTAACTATTGATACATAGAACGCCACCACATCCGAACAACCGGGTCAAGGTCAAACGCTGCCTCCATGAGCTCACACCTAAAAAAGTAGGAGATAAGTCTCACAAAGTCACTGACTCAATAGAGATCCCCCGACCCCACACTCAACCAAACAACACAAGCACAATATATAAATGTTAAAGTGTAGAGTAAACTACTACAACAAAAGCTAGAAAGAACACAAGTGACGTTGCTACATATCAGGTAGCTAAGAAGGTATCGGACACCTTCCTAGCTACCAAAAAAACCGTGACACCGGCCTAGTAGATGGATGTGGAACACGCGGAAATTTATTTCTAGATTAAATAAATTAATATAGTAATATTTTTTATGTGTGTGGCGTGTCAGTCTGTTTAACAGACAAATTTAAAATTTGCTTGATGCGAGAAGTTTGTGTCCATTTATTGGACAATTGCGCCTTTATTTTGGCATATTTATTCCGTGCATGTTTGATCAGGTGACTTGGGATTTCGTGTACTGGACCCTTTCCCCATCGACGGGGGTCGATGTTAATTTACATCGGATTGAATCCGAATACCTTTGATAATATTGCTAAGATTCATTTTGACACAAAGATCAGAGAATGTGGAAATTATTTTTGTAGTTTTATCAAAGATATTTCTTTCTTTCTATTTTTTGAATTACAATTACAATTGGTCTTTCAAAACCTTTATAATTGGTCCCGATTATATAATTGGGTCTTCAGGATTACATTCTATCGCAATCAGACTTTTTGAATTTGCTTCCGCCTGCATTTGATTTGCTTTGTTTTTTATCTAATAGTTGACTTTACTTCTGTCACAATCGGATGGTTGAATTTGCTTCATTACGATCGGACCATTGGATAGCCAAGATGATCATTGTCGGTCTATTGTGTTTACTTCGTGGTCACCACCACTCCTTTGATTGTGATAGGGCCTTCGGAGTTGACTTGATGCACACAAAGGACATCTCTGCATAAGGCAGGGATATACTTGCATTTCTTGGCCCTTTTCGGGTTTTAATTCAACTTTCACCCTTTCTGGGTATTTTTTACAATTTCATACCCTTTATGGGTGTCTCTGTAGTTTTTACCCTCGAACATTTTCATCACTTCTTGACCATCCCGAGTGTTTCCGCCATTTCTTGGCTCCCTCAGACAGGGTTTGACGTGCCAGATCGGATCAGGCCGATTCGGGCGAATCGGTGCGGATCAGGGGAAACCCGATTCGCGATTCGCCTGATACCTATTCAGGCAGGGTTGCCAGGGCTCAGGATCCTGTTCAGGCAGGGTTTCAGGATCTCCTTATTTACCTGAATATCATTTAAGTAAATGTTATAATTTGTTGTTTCATTTACTTAAGATATTACATGTAAATAAGGAAGTACCCCCCATTTGAATTCAATAAAAATATTTAAAAAAAAAATCATATCTTTTACCAATAAAAAGTCAACTCTCCCATCGAAGAAGAAAATCACGATTTCGGTGATTTTAGCGAAATGCTAACTTTCTAATCTCTCATAATTTGGTCTATCTAAAAATTTGATAATTCAAATAAACTATATAGAACACTAAAAATCTAAAGTCCGGTAAAAAAGTCAAACATGCATGTGACTTCTCCAAGGGAGCGCTCTCCTACTGACAGCACTTAGTCTGCTCGAGGCATCTCAGGATTTGGTCAAACTTAAGTTATCATCACCTAAACTCATGAGAATTTTCACTTTCTAATTGAAAAGAAACTAGAAAGTGACAATTCTCATGAGTTTGAGTGATGATAGTTTAGATTTGACCAAATCTTAAGAGGTCTCAAATAGACTAAGTACTGTCAGTAGGAATGCGGCACCCTTGGAGAAGTCACATACACGTTTGACTTTTTTTACCGGACTTTAGATTTTTAGTGTTCCATATAGTTTATTTGAATTATCAAATTTTTAGATAGACCAAATTATGAGAGATTAGAAAGTTAGCATTTCACTAAAATCACCGAAATCGTGATTTTCTTCTTCGATGGGCGAGTTGACTTTTTATTGGTAAGAGATATGATTTTTTTGATATTTTTATTAGATTCAAATGGGGGGTACTTCCTTATTTACATGTAATATCTTAAGTAAATGAACATTTACTTAAATGATATTCAGGTAAATAAGGGGATCCTGAAACCCTGCCTGAACAGGATCCTGAGACCTGACAACCCTGCCTGAACAGGTATCAGGCGAATCGGTCCGATTCCATGCGAATCGGACCGAATCAGGGAGAACCCGATTCGGTCTGAATCGCCGATCCGTCAAACCCTGCCCTCAGGTATTTCTGTCATTTCTTAGCATTCTCTAACATTTGTACCATTTCTTGGCATTCCTGGCTTTTCTGTCATTTTCCAACATTTTAGCCATTATTGAACTCAGGAGAGCGCATGCTACTTAAAGGAAGTGACGTAGGTCTCGCTCCATCGAGTCGTGCAAACGACATAGATATGATCGGAGAATGAAAAACTTGGCCAATGTTGTCTTTTGAAGAAGAAATATGGAGAAGATTTAGAGAACATTGTATTTGTGCCTTTCCCAAAACTTCTTTATAATCTCTATCCTTTGAGGATATTTATGCAGTTTCTGTCTTTCCGAAGACTCTTTTGCAATTCTTATCCTCTCAGGGGTTTCTTGCAATTTTCGTCATTTTGAGGACTTCTCTGCCATTTCTGCCCTTCCAAGGGCTTTCCTGTAATTTCTCCTCCATCCAAGGGTATTTCTGTACCTTTAGGAGAGCCTTCATGTAATTTTCCCATGAACAGGGCATTTCTGCAATTTGTTGTCTTTGGAGGGCTTCTTTGCAATTCCTCAATTCTAAAGGGCTTCTGTAATTTCTGTGGAATTTTCTGCAATTTCACCCTTTGGAGGGTATTTTTGTAAACTTGTTGCCTTTGAAGGGCCTTCACGCAATCTTCCCACTTCAAAGGACTTTTCTGTAATTTACCCCTTCTTCTAGAAGTATTTCTATAATTTTCCCTAACACAGGGGTTTGTAATTTTCTCAGATATAGGGATATTTCTGCAATTTCCATGACTTTTGGGTATAATTGCAATTTCTAGCCCAAAGAGGATATTTATGCAATTAACCACTTTCAAGGGGCTTCTTTGCAATTTATCCCTCTCTTGGGGGCTTTTTTGTAATTTCCCATAAACTGGGGATAGCTTTGCAATTTCTGAGCTGACGGGGGGGGTTCATGTAATTTTCAGGGACTTTTGTGTAATTTTACATCCACAAGATTCCTTCTTTTGGGGTCTTCATAACTTAATTATGAAAACACAATCCCCTCTTAAAAGGGGTCTTCATAATTACCCAATATAATCCCCTCTTAATGGGGGCTTCATACCTTAATTATGAAAACACAATCCCCTCTTAAGAGGGGTCTTCATAATTACCCAATATAATCCCCTCTTAATGGGGGCTTTCTACAAATGCACATTTTCCCTCTCCCAAGAGGGTTTTCATAATTAACAATATAATCCCCTCTTAATGGGGTCTTCATAATTAACAACTTTAATCCCCCAAAGGGGGTCTTTGTCTCCCCCACAAGGGCGTCTTCAAATCCCCCAAAGGGGGTCTTCAGGCTCCCGGAGCAGATGGGGAGGGAGATCCAATTTGAGCCCCCAAAGGGGGCTATTTATAGGGGCGGAGGACGAGGAGAACCCGGGGGGGGGGGGGGGGGGGGGGGGGGGGGGGGGGGAGGGCCTCCAACACCTATAAATTTAGGGGTTCAACAATGACCAATCAAATCGGCACTTTGCCTCCCAAGCTACCCCCCCCCCACCCCCAAAAAAAGGTACCGAGAAACCTATCGAGTCACTAATAGCTAATAAACTATGATGGCTATCACAAAACCAGTAGTAATAAGGACCACGGGTGCCATGTCCAGATACCAACTGTCGACATGGCCTCACCACACACAGAGGTATGGCACAGCCAAAACCACAAGAGGCAGATGACTCAATGCCACACATAAACTTGGTCAAGTCAACCTGCGCAAGTTGACTTCTGATCTTCAACACAGCACACTAGCAACAGCGACAAACAGATAAAACCATCAGTCTCACAGTCAGGGTGCCCACTAACGTTTCAACTCCCGACTACTGCTCCACGCCCATCCACCTCGAACACATGGAGTGAGATATATGAAGCTACAAACAAACTGGCAAATCATAGCTGGCCACGCCACGGCCCTCAGGCCTCTGACCCCTACTCGGCTCCGAGATCTCAATGTTTGAAATAAGTGAGAAAGAACAGAACTAGCTGGGGACCAAGGCATAAGACGAAACTTGCAAAATGTCCACACCCCCAGCCGCAAGTGCACTCAAACAGATGACAACACACTACCCGTGGCCATCTTTTCCCCTGCCCGGATGTACGTTCATAAGGGGGTCTAGAAAGACGATTCCAAACCTTTTCAGTGCCATCGACACAAGGACCAAACCCCAACATCGCGCCTAGCACAAAGTGCTCACAATTCTAGGGCAACCAACTAGTGGGTGTCGTGCTAGGACAATAGCATTAACAACAGCTAAATTCACTGTAAACAAAAAACCACAAGAAAGTCGTTCCACAATATATTGCCTTAGAACACGGGCACCACAGGAACTGTAACCACCATAAGCACACGCCCTAACACGAATGCATTCCCGATGCATTCAAAACCACAACCGCATCCATTACTCGACAAATCAACCTCAGAGTCGCCTCCCACAGACAAATAGAAGGTTGTACATCATAACTTAAAATCTTAAACAACTTGCCAAGCACAACACGCTTAGACACCATGCCAAGAACATCTCAGCCCAACACTGAGAGCACGATTATCCACCAAACCACCACTAAATATCGACACGTAAAACGAAGAAACACTACACCTAGCCGTACACGCCAACAAGATAGGGAGTTCAGCTCCCACGACTGGGCCTTAGATCCACAGATAAACCCGAACAGTAGATAAACCACAATACTAGGGCCATAACAGACCCTCAAATGAGAAAGCGCTCTCCACATGAGCAACGTTAAAAATGTGGTTAGGGGTCCGACCGCAACCCACTCAAGACTAAAAACCAAAATGCGACTGCTTAGTCCGTCGCGTTTAGAACACAACGGACAGATTGACCACAACCATGCCCTGAAAGTAGCCGACTCGGAGCTGAGTCGGCCGATTTTGCCATCCATGCTGCCAGTGGCTCCCCACTGGCCTCCCCGCTAGGAGCCTTTTTCCATATATGCAGGTAGCCCTCTCCTCCTGCACGACTCGTGACTGAGTCACTACAGACCCACTAGCTTTTGCCTAGTTTGTCCGCGAACCAACCCATATCGTATTAGACGGGTCCTGCTCTGATACCACAATGCCACAGTCTGATCCAACCCTTGTGAGGTATTGTCCGTTTTGAGCCAAGCTCATACGGTTTGTCTCCAAAAGGTGCCTCACAAGTTAAGGATCACAACCCTACATATATAGCCCAATAACATTCTCTCGATTTTCGATATGGGACAATTCAATTCATTCTTGCCCCAACCCCCATACACAATGGTAGCTCCACTCCGTAGATGGCTCCACGTTAGCCTCCCTGCTAGGTAGCCCTTTCTGTATACACAAGTAGTCCTCTCCTCCTGCACAACTCGTGACTGGATCACTACAAATTACAACTCATATGCACTTACTAATTGGTCTTCAAGCACAATTTCTTAGCCAAGAGATGGATGGCATAGCATTCATATCGAGCATTATATTAGGTTGTAGTTGTACACTATGGACTTGAAAATTCTCTCCTCCCTTGGAAAAAGGGAAAAGATATTTGGGGTGCATGATGCTTCATTTTGTGCAGGCGTGCCAATATGTTTAACAGACAAATTTAGAATTTGCTTGATGCGGAAATTTGCATGTCCGTTCATCGGACGATTGGGCCTATATTTTGGTGTATTTGTTCCACACATTTAATTTATCAGGCGAATTGGGTTTCTGGTCCTAAACATTTCCCCACCGACTGATGTTGATGTTAATTTACATCGAGATGATCTCGAACATCTTTGATTCTCTGTCAAAGAACGCCTCTTGTCTCTATTCATTGTGACGATGATGACCTTGATGGTCGCCCTTTATGGATACACACTCTTGCAAAGAAAATTAAAGATTGTATTGCTTGTACTCAAGTATTTTGGATTACAACTGGTCTTGCAAGACCTGTACAAGTGGTCCCGATTATATAATCGGGTCTTCAAAATTACATCCAGTCACGATCGGACAGTTGTACTTGAACTTCATCACAATCAAATTGTTGGATCTAGACTTCATCATGATCGGACCGTTGGATCTGAGCTCCATCACAATCGGACCGTTGGATCTGAGTTTCATCACAATGGGACAGTTGGATCTGAGCTTTGTCACAATCAGACCTTTAGATCTGAGCTTCGTCAAAATCGGACTGTTGGATCTGGGCTTCATCACAATCGAACCGTTGGATCTGAGCTTTGTCACAATCGGACCGTTGGATCCGAGCTTCATCACAATCAGACCGTTGGATCGCAAGATGATTACAGTCGGCCCATTGTGTTTGTTTCATTGTCACCATCATCTTTTTCACTGTTATGGGACCTTTAAGTGGTCTTGTTAGGCATGTTTGCAATTTTCTACTCTTTCTGGACATTTCTGCAATTTTCCACCCTTTTTTAGAATTTCTACAATTTTCTGCCCTTTTTTAGTATTTCTGCAATTTTCTATCCCTTCTGAGTATTTCTGCAATTTCTTGCACTTTTTAGATATTTCTGCAATCTTCTCCCTTTCTGGATGTTTCTGCAGTTTTGCAACACCCCTGAGGTCTTTCCAGTCATTTGTGACTCCTCTGGGTACATTTGTCATTTCTTGACTTTGCCGAGTATTTCTATCATTTCTTGACTTCCTAGGTTTCCGCCATTACTTGGCCTTCTTGGACTCCTCCACCATTTGTTGATAGTCATTGACATTTGTTCTGTTTCTTGGCATCCCTTAGGATTCCTGGTACGCTCAACCTTAAGCCGAATCAAGGAGAACACACGCCACTTCAAGGAAGTGACGTAAGTCCCGCTCCACCGAGTTGGGCAAAAGGTATGAACCTTAGTTTCCTCCCTTTGAAGGTATTTTAATACAATTTCACCCTTTGGAGGGTGTATCTGTAACTTCTAGCTCTTTAGGGACTTTTCTATAATTTTCTATCCTTCCGGGGGTTCCCTACATTTTCAACCCCTTTGAGGGTATTTCTAAAATTTCTGTCCCTTCAAAGATGTTTCTATAATTTTCTGTCCTTTCAGGAGTTTCCCTACAATTTCGTGTCCCTTTGGGGGTGTATATGCAATTCTCACCTGAATAAGAACTGATTTGCAATTCTACCATTGAACGGGGGGGCATTCTTGTAATTTTTCCTAAAGTAGGGACTTCTATGTAATTTTCCTTGAACAGGGCATGTGTACAATTTACCGTGCACATACACAAACTTTATGCCCTCAAGGACTTTTGTGTAATTTCACTCACATACACAAACTCGGGCTTCTTGTATTTATCCTCACAAAGACGTACACACAATTTACAAATAATTGTAGAGGGAGTCTTTAACCCACCCTTATAACAAACTTACAACAAACACACATTTCACTCTCTCTTTTAGAACACCACAAACACAAGGGATGGCCCCAAGGGGGACCAAGGTGAGTGCCTAGAAAGCCATTGTTCTCTTCTTTTTCTTCACCCCTTACCCTCCTTTTATAGGGGCTGACAAGCCCCCATGGGGAGGTTCCTCAGAAGGGGAAGTTTCCCGGGAGACATGTGGGAACCTCCCCGGGCACATAGAACGAGGCGGAGAGAGAGGGGGGAGCTTCCCCACCCTACCCTAGTGTGCAGGGGGCGGGGAAGTTGGAGCTTACCCCGCAGCCCAGCTTCCCGCGGTTGACCGCGGGGAACCTCCCCCCGCAGACCAAGGGGAACCTCCCCGCGGGCCACGGGGGGATTTATTTTCTTTTCTTTTCTTTTCTTTTCTTTTTTTTTTTTTTTTTGGGGATTTGTTTGGTAACTTTTTAGGTGTCAACATACACTTAGTCCAATCTTAAACACAAATAGATTATGAAACCAAGAATCTAAAAGTATGTTAAAATAAAAGTATGCATGAAACTAAGGAGTTTCAATATCTGTCCATGTCCATTCACTTTCGGAAAAGCCATCATTGACAGGTTTCATAGGATTATAGGAATAAGTCCACATTCCACAATGAGGATTGAGCACAATGTGAAGATGACCCTTACAATGATTACTTTTAAATCTCTAGTAAAATATCCTAGCAATGTATCTCAGAGTTGAACAGAAACAGTTATCAGTTTCACCCCAAGGGAGGCAAACAGTATAGACCTGTAAGACAAAAGCACTAGGGGAAGAAGGCCCTTGGACAGAATGTTGAGCAGCAAAGTTTGGTCCTGCATTCATATATTACAATACCAATCAGTGGTAATTAGGATCAAAAGCAACAACAATATCACTTGTTGAAATACAATGAGGATGACTACAGCAAAAAGTTTTTGTTCTTACATAGAATATTCAGAGAACAAACACAGGCAAAGAGTGGTAAAAAGATAACAAAATGAAAAGAAGTTGCTACCTGAAATTGTTCGCCCATCATGGATGTTGTAGTCAGTCATCAATTTCAAGGATCTCATGTCAGTTGCTCCTGGAAGACCTTGATATAGACACTGTTTTTTCTACAGATAAGAAACGAAATGGACAATAATAAGAAACTGCAGTATGCAGTATGCTACATGCTTCGCCATTCAATAACTAGGTAGATACGTCATACATGCATAAAATAGAGGAACAGGTCAAGTAGCAACCTACCAGTTTTGTGAGATCTTGTTCACCATGTCATCTTCCTGCAAAAGATTAAGAACCATAAGTCTGAGTACCAGACTATTGAAAGATGATGTTATTGATACATGAACACCTTCTTATTCTACTACACAGTTGAACATCTTCTTATTCTACTACAACAGTTTGGACTTTTGGAAGGAACATTTAAATAACTGCTTAATTTCCTAAACAGGATACATGCATCATCATAAGATTTATGAAACATGATTTATGCTCTTTCCTTAGGTGGCTAAAAGACCATCATATCATGGCATGGTATGGTAGAGTAGAGGGAAATAGAGACACAGACTGGAGGGAGAGGGAAAGAGAGACAGGGTCAGAGGGAGAGGGAGTAATGCACCTTTAACTTGCGTACTTCTTCGAGTAATCTTTTTCTCTACAGAAACAAACCAATCCAGGTGTTTATAAGATTTCAAACAATGTAATGAAAAATAAGAAAGAAAAGAGAGATCCTGAAAAACCACTAAAATTTGTCACCTGTAATGATAATGATTTTTTTAACATCTGTAACGATAAAGATTAAATAGGATAGCTTCCAACGATGTAAAAGAGCTGGCATCATTTGACATATTAGCTAGCTTCTTAATAGATACTAAAGAGTCCCTGGGACAGACCATCATCGCCAGGCCCAGTATCGATCAAATCTCATATCACACTGTCTCAAAGAATGCTCTACTGATTGTCACAAATACAGTATGGAGAAAAGGCATGTCTTCATAGGCACCCTATACATGATAATACATAAAAATATATATATATATAACACTGTTCAGTGTAAAGACTTACTTCCATACTGAGAATTTCGTTCTTTTCCCGAAGAATGCTCACTTCCTGCAAAACATAGACCATAAGTAAAGTGATTGAGCGGCAATATTCCAAAACATAATGTAAATAACATTAACTTAAATCTGACCTTCTCTAAATCATCATTCACAACAGTAATCTGTGGTACATACAGATTTATGATGTCCTTCATTTTGAACCTCCTCTTACACTGAGGGCACTGCAAAGATGATAGGATATCCAATACAAAAGAAAATTAAAATAACAAAAAAATGATAATTGCATAAGAAATTTTATGATGACCAGGATAGATGGAGTATTACAAAAAAATTTAAGTCCTTATGTTTAGATATGTAATGCAATAATGCCCATGAAAATCAAAGATCTAGGAGAAAACCTGTCATATATTGAACAAAGATCAAATAGCACAGATACTGCCACCCTAGATCTTGATATTCACATGTGCTAGGAGAGAATGGTGAAATTTTCCAAAACTTGCTCATACAGACATTGCCCTTAGCAATAAACGCATAGATCGAAATGTGGTAGAAGAAAAGCTTACCTTAGCAAAATTATTACCACATTGTCGAACCCAACTCTGCAGGCATGATCTACCATACACGTGTCCACAGGGAATACAGCTGCATTTCAAAAAGACCGATCTTAGTTCCAACTTTTGTATCAATGTATCGAGGAACTCACAAAATCATGTGTTTTTTCCTCTCTCTTTTTAAGAGACAACTTCAAATTACGAACAAGAGAAAGAATTCCCACTACGTGGTGCTTGGCAATAACAAATATCGGACTCTAACACTAGCATTTCTAAAGTTGTTATCTGCACATGAATCGACAATTTCAACGTACAAATTTGGGTTAGCAATTAGCAAGACCTGTCGTTTCCTGCAATTTTTCCATGTTCCGTGAGATGACAACTTCCGAACGGACTTAGCACTGAGAACGCTTCATCATTTTCCCTTTTTTTTGTCCTTTCTTATGCGAACTGTACGGGCTACACCGTCTTTTTGTTGAAAACATCAAAGATCAGCTCCATATGGAGCATTCCAATCTCACTAAAAAGAATTCGAGATCAAATTCATTCGGTTTAGGGTCTATATTTTAACGCTCACCATCAATAACTGAAGAAATCTACACCCAAAACGAAAATTTAATCGGAGGGAAGAAAATTAACTCACCAGACACGATGAACACCTTGGCACGTCCACCGCTCCATACAGATGGGGCAATGCGGGAGGGACATGTCAATGTCGGCGTCAATAGATTCGCCCGCGTCCTCCTGCCCTCCTCCTTCCCCACCCCCCGCAGGCCGCCCGTCGTCCTCGGCCCCCTCCGCAGCACCCAGTGCTTCGCCCTCCACTCTCTGCGATGCTCGTCCCGCCCTCTGCCCCGGGGCTTCCACCTGCACGTGCCCGTCGTCCTCCAAGATCACAAGTGGTGGCTGGGCATTCGCATCTGCAGCCCCATATCGGACCGGAACGGCTCCGGCGGCAACATAGTGCTCGTCGCCGTCTTCCTCCTCGTCCTCCTCTTCGCTGTCGGATTCCTCGTCGGTTCCTTCTTCCACGTACTCCACTTCGTCGCCGTCTTCCGCCGCATCTACGTAAACGTCAACTTCGACCTCCACGACGCCGGACTCCATGGGCGATGGCGGAAAGGGAGGGCGCAATTGTGGGCGGCAAAAGAAAGCAGTTATTTAGGGCTTTCGGTGAGGCGGGGGGACATCACTTTCGTGGGTGATGTCGGATTGGAGCCGTTAGAACGAGGACGAGATGTAATAAGTCTTTTTCATTGTGCATAATAGTTTTTTTTTACTTTTAATTTAGGAAGAATTAAGTATTAGTCCTTAGTAGGGACCTAACCTAATGTTATTTTTAGGTCCCTGTTAATTTTTTTTGCGCCTTCTGATTTCTGCTTTATGCAGGATTTATTTTTAAGTCCCTACTGTTAACCTCTGTTATCCTCCCTCGTTATCTTAAAAGTGTATAACTGCATAAGTACGTACTTATATAGTTACATATGTAACTGCGTAAGTATATAATTACATATTTATGCAGTTACACATATAACTCTGTAACTATATAGAGATTTTTATAAGTTTTTAACTATGTAATTAGGGCTTATCTAGTTACATACTTACATAGTTTCAGAAGGACTTATCTAGTTTTCAGGACTTACCTAGTTACCAAATATTACCTAAGGCTTACCTAGTTACATAATTACATGTGTAATTTATGTAACTACATAAGTATGTAATTCCTGTAACTGCGTAAGTATGTAATTACAGAGTTATATGTGTAACTCTGTAACTGCATGTAAGTGTGTAATTACACATGTACATATTTTGTAACTACAAATATAATTTTGTAACTACATACTCTATAACTATACATGTAATTACAGAGTTACATAGTATGTAACTCATGGATTCTGTAATTAGGTAAGTCTCTGGTAACTAGGTAATTACAGTACAGAAGGGCTTACCTGTGTAAGTATGTAATTACACATGTAACTCTATAACTAGGTAAGTTCCTAGTAACTAGGTAAGCCCTTCTGAAACTATGTAAGTCTATTCTTCTATAATTATGTAACTCAAAGACCTAAAAATAAATCCCAAAATTAAAGATTGATTGGTAATTCTCCCAGTAAGTAAATATTTATTTCTGTAGATTATTAAGTATTTACAAAGTTACATATGTAATTGCATTAGTAGGTAATTACATACTTATATAGTTACAGGATTTACATACTTACACAGTTACATATGTAACTGTGTAAGTACGTACTTACGTAGTTACATACTTTTAGGATAACGGTTACACACTTTCGGGATAATGGGGGTTAACAGCAAGGACTTAAAAATAAGTCTTACATAAAGTAGGGATCGGAAGGCGTCGGAAATTTGATATGGACTTGAAAATAATGTCAGGTCCTTGCCAGGGACCAACAGTTAATTTATAGTAAAAATTAATTATAGATCTATGTAGAAATTTTAAATGTAAATCTTTATAAAAAAATTTTTGTAAAAAAATCCAACATCTTTTTAAATGTTAATTTATAGTCTATTTTATTAAGATATGTGGTGACAATTAGAGTATTTTGATAAGTGGATAAGTTATCGACAAAACAGATATCTGCAGATAATATAATCTCTGTTAGCCGCCCCTTATTTTGGTGTAATATTTGGGAGTATGATAATTTTATGTCACATCTATCATTTTATGTCACATCAAAGTCATTAATGAGGTTTATCTCTACTTTGAGATGTTTTGGGCCTCTTATAAGCCCAAATATCTCGTGTTATTTATGGATAATTTTATCAACTCAAAAATGATAGTTAGATTTATTAGGATTTACCACCAATAAGTGTCTGATAAGTTATCCAATTTACTGAAGCGACAAAACAGTTATTGGGATTGATAAACCTCTTTTATCAGGGGTTATCAAGACTTATTTGGTTATCAAAGAAGGTCTAATGTTTTCTATCTTCTAACTGTAGGTAACTGTTATTTTAAAATCTTTTAACTATTGCTTTAACAATTTTCAAGTTCCATTTTAAATCATATTAACAGTTACTTTAAATTTCACGTACTTTAACCAAATTTCTTTTAATTTTTAACAAGTTATTCCCTCTATTTTAACTAGTTTCATTCTTCTACTTTAACACATTACATGCTATAACTACTACTTTAACAGACAACAATATTATGACTTTAACAGACTATAACAACTGTTTAACACATGTAATTACTACTTTAACAAATTAGATATTTTAACTGAATTTATATTTTTTTAATAAGTTTTCTCTTTTCTAACAGGTTTGCTCTTCCACTTTAACTAGTTTGTTCTTCTACTTTAATTGGTTTTCTCTATTCAAACTTAGACTTTAAGTTGTACTAAAAGTAACATAAAGTCTCATACATTTTAATTCACCATCACACATACTTTACCGATTTTAAACTATTACTTTAACACATTCACACACTTACTTTTACGTATTCAAACTCATATGTTAACTTATGTTAACAGTTACTTTAAGTATCACATACTTTAATTCAGCTATTACACATACTTTAACGACTCCAAACTGTTACTTTATCATCTTAGAACATGGACTTTCTGTCATGTTAACAATGATATCAAGGTCCACACACTTTAACTAACTGTCACACATACTTTAACATATTCGAACTATTACTTTAACATCTTCAAACTTAAATTTTAAGTAATGTCAACAATTACAATTTAAATTATATCAATATTTGCTTTAAATCTCACATGCTTTAACTCATTGTCACATATACTTTAATAGTTTTGAACTCTTATTTTAACATCTTAGAACTAAAACTTTAAGTCGTGTTAACAGTTACATTTTAAATCATATCAATAGTTACCTTAAATTCCACATGCTTAACTCGTTATCACACATACTCTATAAACTTTAAACTCATACTTTAAGTCTTAGAACTTAAACTTTAAGTATTATTAAAGTATAAACACAATGGTCATAAGTATCTGATGACACAAAAGCAGACAGATGGGTAAAATGGGAAAAAAAATAAAAGAAAAAAATTATATTTTCATTAAATAATTGATAAAGTCCAAAAAATTGAGGGACTTTTTGGGACACATTTTTTCTGACAGGGATTATGAAATAAGTCTCATCTCTGATAAAGATCTATAATTAATTTACACTTATTTTTATTTGGCAAAGAGAAAGTCTTGACGCACACCCCACGAGGGATGTACGCATGCACACCAAGGTGTGATTGGATGTCCATCACCTTAATGTGATGGGGCACCCAATCACCCATGGGTGTGTGCACACACTCATGGGCCCTTGGTGTGGAGTAAGACTTTATCTTTGGCAAACCTATACAAGTACAAGTACAAAATTAATATTATCATATCATGTCGGTTGCTGCTATGGTTTTGGTGAACCAAAGAGACGTGAGTCTTTGTGTGCTCAGCAAAGTAGTGTGTGCTTGGTGTACAACAAAATCTTTCTCCCTGTAGAGTTTCCTCACTACGGCGGCACCATCGACCGAGGAGGCCAACTTTTTCAATAGATATGTTGGTAGTCTTCTTCAACATCCCTTCCTCAACATTCTTCTACAACTCTGTTGTGGGGAAGAGGTCTCTGGATTTTCCTCCCCCCTTCCCCCTCTCTTTCATCCCTTCCCCAATTTTGTCTTTGCTGCCACTTTTTTGTCCTAATCGTTCTACCCTCCTCTTTGCATTGCTTCCCATATCCCCTCTAGAGCTACTCCCTCCGCATCTAGTTTCCTCATCCTCCTCCCTCTGTGCTGAGCCCCAGCCTTCGCCTCTGCTTCAACTTCGCCACCCCCTTGCCAGTTGCGCTCTTCATCCTTCTCCTCCCTTGGCCCTCTGATTCCCCTCCCCCTTATTTCCCATCCCCCCTCTCGTTGCTCAATCATTAAATCTCTTTGTCTTTCCCACATCCCCAACTTTTCTCCCATCCTCTCTTTTGGTCAAGGGAGTGCAAATCCTTCCCACTTTTTAAGACTCTTCTTTGGACCCAATAGTGTTTCATAAACTGTGTGTTATTGTCTTTTTTGTTTTAGGTATTGCTAGCTTGTGTAAACCTCAAACTATTGGAGCTGTCATCTAAACTCCTAGTGGTGGCTAGCTTTTCTTGTGATGTGCAACTGTGCTTGGTGAAGTTTCTCGACAAAGTCTATTTCTTTTGCCTCAATGCTTTGGAGCTCTCCGATTTGGAGATTTCGACGCCACTCATGTTTCAGGGTTTATCTGCACATTTTCTTTAAATGTGCATCATCTAAGCAGTCTAATATGGTTTGTTGTCACTATAGTTTGCAACTGTTTCCCATCAATGTAAATCTGTACTTTACTTTGTCTTCGTCGGATTTAATTCCCTACCATTTTATCATTGTCGTATTTTGTAGTTTCAAGTTGGGGACTTTGCATTTGAAGATATTGTCCTCTTATGTTTGAGTCATTACTCAATACTTTATTTTTTTATATGTTTGCTCTTATGTGTCTAGACAGTGGTCTTATGTGTCTAGATAGTGATGGAGCCAGAAATATTTAGAAAAGAGGGTAATTAATAAGATTAATTGTTTATGGACACTCAAAACATTGGGGGGCAATTAATAAAGTTAAAAAAATCTTTACATGTCCATCAATTTAATTCACTCAAATAATTAAGAGAAAAAATTATGTAAAAAATTAGAGGGGGCAATTGCCCCCTGGCTCTGCCACTGTGCCTAGATGTTGTTGACTCATTCCTAGTTGGATGATAACCACCTTATGTATCTGACTTTTTTTACGAATGAATGATACTACTTTTTTACCATTAGGAAAAATAAAATTAATATAATAATATCTACAATATATACTTTAACAAATATATATATATATAGATATATAAGAATCAAATATTTAAGTTAAGTTTCAAATTATAATATTAGATCGCCGACTTTACTTTTATAGATAAATCGAATCAAGTTTGTGTGAATTATAGTTAACAAAACATATACGTTAAAGTAGGGTTGAGGCAAATATAGGTCAAATTCTATAATTCGAATTAAATTTTGTGATGTTAGACCTATGCGATCAAGTTAACTTTTAAAGGTTTTGGCACTTATCCACTTTTATTTATATTAAAATGACCAAGTTAGAAATTGATCTACCTTTTAAATTGTATGACACATCCATTTTTTAATGTGAAGTTGACTCGGTCAACAAATCGATGTATTTTTATTAAATTTATAAAATTTCATATATCAATCAATACATATTCTTCTATAATCCATGTATTGGATCAAACTGTAACTCGATGATATAGTACAATATTAGACATATCATATTGTGTCGCAAATAATTTGAGCCTTCATTACAATACAAAAAAAAAGTATCGAGTGTCTATATACTGCAATTGTCCAGACACTCCAAAGTATATCCAAACCACATCAATATGGTATGATTTCGCAAACCATGTTGTGTATAGTAAAATGAGATATCACAAGTACATATTTAAAAGAATAACAAACATATTTAATGGTATGTAAGTTTTGTTATATTATTTAAAACCTATATTATTTATTTTATTACATATATAAGATATATCCAGAGATAATTAGAGATACAATTTTCACAAATATATAAGGACGGAGGAAGGGGTAATATTTTATTAGACTAATTTTATATGTCAAATTTTAATACTGCAAATAATCACTCTACGATGAGGGGGATGGAGGAAGGGGTAATACTTTATTAGAGTATCTTAAGACTTAGTTTTTATAAGATCCTCTAGCTATAAAATATTAATAAAAAATATATAGATGTTTTTGCTCATTGGACTCATATTATGACCATAATCAATATGAGTAATCTCATGACAATATGTCATATATACAATTTACTTAGATAAAATATTATTGCCTTATAATTAACTCTAATATTTTTAAAACGCACTTTTATATATTGATTATTTTAAAAGTATATCGTATATTAAATCACAAAAATATTAAGATTAGTCTTTCTTTTGAGTCTCACCTATGTAACAGATGTCAAAGTAAGAAGATAAATATGATTTTTAACTCATCCATATTTTTGTAGCTAGTGTCATTGTTTGCTTAGACCCTCTTTGAATTTTTGATAAACACATGTTAAATTGGTTTTGTGAGATCCAATAATAACAATAATGTTTTAGTAAACTTAACCGTTTACCTAGTTGATAAGTGGACCCAGATTTATAACTTATAATAACTTATTAGAGAGTGAATATTCAAATTATTTAATAGAGATACTAAAAGAAATTCACCCACCTAATTATTTATCTGATCAAACAATTCATCAACATGGGGCAAAGGGTACTGATAGTTAGATTATTCAACTGCCTGTAGTCGATGCATAATCATATGGATCCGTCCTTCTTCTTGATGAACAACACTGGTGCTCCCCAAGGAGAAGTACTTGACCTGATAAATCCATTTTCCAGCACTCCATTAATTGCTCCTTTAATTCTTTCAATTCAGCGGGGGACATTCTGTAGGGTTGGCGTGAAACTGGTGCGGCTCCAGGTGTGAGGTCAATTGAGAAATTGACATCTCTTTCAGGTGGTATGCCTGGCAGCTCATTGGGAAACACATCGGGGTATTTTTGCACTATGTGGATGTCTGATATCTTAGATGCTTTCTTTTCAACTATTATGGCGGCAAGAAACGTCATACTTCCTTTCCTTATCATGTTCTATGCTTTGATGGCAGAGACGAGAGACAAGTGCCTCTTGTGTCTACGTCCCCTGAAAGTCAGTTTAGGGAATTCGCTAAACGAAATTTTTCCTCTTCTACAATCCACGATAGCCCCATACGTGGATAGTCAATCAGCTCCCAATATGACATCGTAGCCCTCCATGGGCATACATATCAAGTTTGCTCTAAGATTGAGTTCCCCAATCTTAACATCAACTAATGGAAAATACTTATTCAATTGAGCCTTTTCCCCAAGTGGTGTCGTGACAGGTAGTTCAAATTCCATAGATGCAGGTTTTTTAGTTAATGTATCAGCAAATGCTTGTGATATAAATGAATGTGTCGCACCAGTGTCAAATAAAACAAATGCTGATTGGGAAAAGACAGGTAGTGTACCTTCCACCACTCCACCTTCCTCGGTGGTTTCCACCTCATGCAAGGCCTGCAGTCGGTCGGGCTTCCTCTATCCCGCAGGACGCTTCTCATTTTCTTTCAGCAGAGGGCAGTCGGGTATACGGTGCTCTCGACTACCACAACGAAGGCATGTGCCTACCTTCCTCCAGCACTCCTCTGCAGTGTGGCCTAGCTTGTCACAATGCTTGCATCTGGGCTTGTTGTTCGGAGTAGTAGGAGTGGGGACTTTGGGCTTTCGCTCCTGGCTTGGCCCGTCGGTGATGCTTAACGGCCTTTTCTTGCCGTTAGTGGGCTTGCTCGGTGCTCTGGGTGTTTGTTCCTTCCTGACCATCCTACCGTTGATGCGTTCGGTGAGTTCAGTCGCATCCTCCAGACATTGTGCTCGCTTGACCATCTCCGGATAGGTCTGAATATCAAATGGTGCCAATTGTGTGGTAAAAGCGGGTCTGAGCCCGTTGAGGAATCTCTTTGCCTTCATCCTCTCAATGCTCACCGGATGATTGGCATAACGTGCCAATCGGGAAAACTGAGTCTCATACTCAGCAACGGTAAGGCTCATTTGCTTTAGTGCTGCGAACTCAGCGGCTTCCCTCTCTTGGACTCTTTTTGAAAAATATTTGGAGTTGAAATGCTCCTTGAACTCATTCCATGTAAATTGTGCATCTGCTCTAGTGACCTTGATGGACTCCCACCATGCACGGGCGTCCCTCTCTAGCTGGAATATTGCTAACATAAGTTTGTCACCATCCGCGCATTGCATAACGCGAAAGATACACTCAATCTCCTTGAGTCAGTTCTCGGCCTCATCAGGATTAGTAGACCCACTAAATCGAGGCGGGTTCACATTGCGGAAGTTCCGATGTAATTCTCCTGCTCCTTGATTATTGTTGTTATTAGCTCCAGCAGCCTGGAGTAATGCCTGAGTAAGCTGTTGGATTGTGTGTTGCATGTCACGGAGTTGAGCACGCTCTGCTGCCATTGTTGTGATTTAGGTTCCTTCAAAAGAGAATTTAAATATAAGATATTGAGTTTGCACTAAGTTTGTGCGTGTGTGCATTTGTTTTATCTTGTTACCCTTGGTTCTACCCATCTCACATAAGTACGGAATTTAGACTCTAAGTCAAGACAGGTCAAACCTAGATCATCCTATACTTAAGAATAATCTAGGCTCTGATACCACAAAACTGTAACGCCCCGACGCGGAATATCGGAGCAGAATTACAGTTATTAAATAGTTCAGAGCGAGAAAAGAAATAACAAACCATTTCACAAGTGGGAATAATATCAAATAACTCCAATTTCATTGATAATCCATCAACTAACTATTACATCATCAAATCAGAGCCATAACTAGGGCCCAAAGTACTTTATTGAAAATCCAAACTAATACATAAAGACTAACTGACTCACTAACTCATAACTATACTAACTACTATGTCAAGACAGCTGATCGGGTCACTCCTGAGCATCGTCCTCAGTCCCATCCTCGTGAGTGCGGTCTCCATCCGACTCACCTGAACACATGAAATAAATACGTAAGATGAGCGAATAACGCCCAGTAGGACTTAATATCTCATGAGAACAAACATGCTTTAAATAATTAATGTCTTAAATGGCAGGGTAACGAAAGAGTATAGTCTTGTAGAGCAAGTAACGATAGCACGAGAGCAATAGCACTGGTATAGTGAAAATAGCATAACGATAACGATAATAGAATGACCATGTAACGAGAATAACACTTATATAGCACTTGAATAGATAGCACTTTGATTGTCAATGATTAATTGTTATAGTACTAAATGGCGTTGGATGCATGCCGTAAACATCCTGATCATGTGACCCTTGCAAGGAAATAGCACTTTTCGGGAGCTCTCCCCAGGACCAGATCGGGCCCTATTGTACTGGCATATAGCACTTGTTTGTTATTTTAGACAATCAATTGTATGGCCAATAGAGTACTAAGAAAAGATGAGAGTAATAGATGAAATAGATGAAAGTACAGAGTGAAAGTGAACAGATGAGAGTAACGAGGAAGTAGATGAGATAGGGGTATAATCGTAAAACAACATTAAGACTTGATAGTAACAGTTGCACAACACTAGGTTGGGTACCGACAGTCAGGTAGAAATCACATCCGCCCACTAGCCGTGCCATGAGCACGTGCCAGGTCGTCCGACGTGAACTCAAGGTAAGAGAGAAACACTAAGGCCGTTTGGATCGTACTGATCCCTAAGGGTGTGACGAGATTTAAGGATACAACCAGCTCGTCGGCAATGGACGTGCGCCAAAGCCAAGAAGACTTACAGAGACCTTGACAAGGAGTCCCTGGCCCAGTCGAGAGTATTCTCGATGGAGAGGTGGTCTAAGTCAAGAGAAAGGGTGTATCGAAAACGTTGTCTGTCTTGCCTCGAGTGCTCGAAGGCAGAGAGACGCGATAACGGTGTACAAATCACGCGAAAAAAATGAAGACAAGTGTCATTTAAATAATAAGGAAATTATGTAATTAATTTCACTTAATTACTAGATACATTATTAAATAATTTATTAGGGTCAAATGGCAGACATTCATAATAAGTGTGTGCATGTGTAAAGAAATCATGAGAGTATGATAAATCGTGCACATGGCTTTTAAATAATTAAATTTATATAATTATTATTAATTTACCAGGTCGAAATAATCACAACATAGTTTAATCATGGCTAATTAAGGGTAAATAGCATAATCAGCAGGGGCATGAGCATAAATAATAATTCTGACAGAAATTCCAAAAAGGCGACGGGGGTGCCCGTCGTGTTCAGGTCGCGACGGGGCGCACGGGCGCGTCAACGAGGTAACGCGACGGGGGTTTCCGTCGCTGTCCAGGTCGCGACGAGGCGGCCTGGCGCGACGGGTGAACCGGCCGGCCTGGCCCGATTCAGGGGTTGGGCCGTCGCGTTCAGATAGCGACGGTCTACTCGGCCGCGACCACTCTGAGGTCGCGACGGGTCGGGCCGTTGCGACTTCAGAGAGACAGCCCGACCCAGAAAAGGGTTTAGCCCTTTTATGAATTAGGTCCTTCCCTCTAAAGTGTGATACAATGCTCTTATAAAATCAATATAAAATCACACGATTATCCAAAAATCATAAAATTAGTTTTAAATGAAAGTAGGCTCATAGATCTATCAATAGGCATGATTAATTCGAAAATAAACAAGATTCATACATGTTTTGATTAGGTTACATTTTGGTGACCCAAACATACATAGTCATGGATCAATGGATTAATTAGCGATGGATACATGATGAAAATTAGGGAAACCAGGGGCGTTTAAAAAGCTAATATGATGTAGTATTTATGAAAATTTTCGCATGACATGGGATCAGCATGCACGGGGCTTGAAAGCAAACATGAAGGGTCGGGTACATGGGTATGATAGGGTTTCAAAGAATTAATTCTCCCCCATGGGAGATCGAAATAGAGAGAAACAAGAAGGCTTTCGTAAAGGATCATGAAGACTACCTAAGGTAATTTTTACATAATTTTAGTTTAAGACATTGCCTACCTTTCTTTGCAGTAAAGACAAACTCTAGTTGGTGACGAAAAGAAAAATGAAAATCTAAGCTCCAAGCCCTTCTCCTCCAAGCTCCTACGTTCTCCAGTCTCTCCCTTCGTCTCCCAAGGTCTCAGCACTCAAATGAGGGTTGATAGGGTCGGATTATGGTGTATTTGGTTGCTAATAGAGTCCTTAACACCTAAAACTCTTCTCTTCTCCTTTAACTCCGAAAATTCATATTTATCCCCTATTTTACCACAATTTTGTCCACCTTATGGGTAGGGAAGAGAGCTAAATTCATGGCCAAAAGGTTAGGATAAAGGTAGGACTCCTTTTTAAGATATATGTGGGTTATTAGTATTTATCTTAACCTTTTACCATTTATCATTTATTTTTAATACGAATTTCACCTAATTAACTTCCATCTCATGATGGGCTCTCCACATTTGGGCCCACTCTATCATGTTTGGGTCATTAATATAACCCATTCCTAATTTTGGTTAATGGGCATTCATTTAATTCACTTAAATTCTACTTATTCCCTTTTTATTATAATTAAATATATTTAACTCATTTATTAAATTATTTATTTTATTTTATTTAGTTTTAAAAATCAAGGTTGCTCCAAGATGTGCAATCAATAAAAATGTTTACACGTATGTTCAATGATGATGTGCCCTCCTCAATTTTATTTCACCTATAGAGAATGAAAAAACCGATGAAGATATTGGTGTGACATATGATTATTTTTCCCTTGATTATTGGTGTGCAACGAATGTGAATGTTTACATGCCATTTCTCTTTTGTACTCTATGTTTCATTTTCTTTTGATTATGTACTATTGTCACTATATTAAGACAAATTGCCATATTTTCAGTATTAAAATTAAGATGTTTTTTTTGTTTTTTGTTTTACCCAAGTGACAAAGTATGTAGACAAAGTTATAAATCTTTAATGTCAATGAGAGATGAGAGTACGTTTTTGTGAAAAAAAAATAGAAGTAAACAATTGTATATTATTTATTGTAACTAATATTTTAGTAAATGATATTTTTTACAATGTTTAATCAATTTGAGTAATAATTTATAATAACAAATTTTTTTAACCTTACTCTAACTTTGAATTCATTGAGGTGTGAGACAGAGTTGGTCGGGTTCGGCTGGGACTTGTGCCGCAGCACGGAGGGGGGAGGAGGGTGGGTTGCTATAAGCCTGCATTGGCAACGTACACATGTTTGTCTTCGTTGGCAACACAAACATTAACCTTGGCCCCCACCCTCTGCTCTCCCTCGTGGCGGTTTGGTGACTATTGTTGCAAATATTTTAAGAGATTTTTACATATATACCCCTACAATCATTGTTATTTGTATGTAAATCTCTGATCTACATCAATTGTCTAAAATATATCTGATCCGTCATAAATGGTTGCAACTATACTCTTATAGGGGCATACATGCAACTGTTATGTTTTTGAATTTTTTTTGCACATGTACTCTTGTAAAGGATATAGCTGCAACCATTATAACAGATTATGAGTATTTAAGACAATTGATGTAGATTAGAGGTATACATGCAAATAACGATGTTTGTAAGGGTATATATGTAAAAAAATTATTTTAAAATTGATGTATTTATTTGTTATTTTAATAAAAATCTACATATAACAACAACTTGTCAAATACACCCTTACAAACTATTTCAAAAGAAATATAGTGTGTATCAATACTATTTTTTACAATATACATGCACTATATTTTTATACTATTTACTTAAAAATATTTTTGTACTATTTACTGTGTTTATGCTCTATGTTTTCTTATATATTTTAAGATATTTAAAAAGAAAATAATATTTACTATACTTTGGCAAGTGTAGTTAGTGCACTTACATAATGATGTGGTTAGCAGGTGGTGGTGGATGATGACAAGCGTTATCAGACGACCCACGATTCTTACTCATAATATAAAGTCACTATTTTTTAGTTGAAAGTAAAATTTTATTTCCCCAAAGTTACTATTAACAATCAATCTATAAAATTTTTAAACTTTTTAGAGGTATTTTTGAGTTCAAAGTTATTATTTATAAATACAATTAATATTATTAAAAGTATAGTTAATATTTTTAAAATCTGAAATATTATATGTTAAAATCTAAAATATGCATTTATGAGTCTAAACCACTATTAAAAGTCTAGACTATATATTTAAACTCTAAACTTAATATTATAAAATATCAGTTAATCACCCTCATCAATCATCACTTGCTGATGTATCACATTAAACAGAAGTAAATTACTACATATATAATAGCAAGTCTAACAAATGCACTTACTAAAAGCAAAATAAATACGAAAATATTTTTAGTATGTATTAAATTGGACACACTGTATAAGTCTATGCACACCATAAATATAAAAAAATTGGGTGTGTCATGTGACTCATATCAACTCTTATAGGGTTGATGTAACCCAACCTTGAAAGTATAATTAATAACTTAAAAATTGATACGACACAACTCTATAAAATGTGTCTAAAATTTAATACACTTTTAAATTTAATGTATATTAAATCCTTCTCTAATAAATATCTCTCTTGAAAAGAAAATCCGAATCCTAAGTCGTCTAGTGGCACATCTACCTATAACTCAATCTTAGAACAGTCACCTGACAGTACCAAATATTCATATTCACGTCAAAACTCACTAATATCTTTCCTACCTCATCCCTTAATGCACATATTTTAAGAAGGCAAGTCTCTCACCTAAAGTTGTGAATAACCTTCTAAAATCGACTTGTTAAATCTTACTAAATCTTTCACATTTTTTTAAATTACAGTTTTATATCACTAAGAAATGACTATCCATTGCAATTTTTAAAATCTTTCTAAATCTTCCAAAGTAAGTCTAAAAATATCAATGGTAAGATTTAGTTGTAGTTTTATACCACTAAAAAATGATTATCCATATGAATTTTATAATTTTTTTAAATTTTATTAATATATATATATATATATATAATTAAAATATATTATATATTAAAAATATTTAAATCTAAAAATTTTCTGTGAATCTCACAGTCATCTAATTCACACAAAAGTACAGATTAGATTATTCGGCCCCAACACGAGTCCTCGTGCGTCCCGCACAAAGTCGGTCTGTTCGCCTAAAATGCCGGAGGTCCAAAAAAAGGCCAGAAAAAAAAGTGGCCCCGATTACGCCGCCTACGTGGCACTACACCTTTTTGCCCGGCAGATATGGATGGCATATCTGTAATATCAAGTAACGACAGTGGCAAGCGCTCACCGCCGCTCCAACTGTCGCAGAAGCAGAGCGCGCCTGTGCGCATAAACCTTTTTCTGCCCTTTTTTTCAATACTATATGATCCCACCTTCCCGTCCCCAACTCGCATTTGAACGGGCAGTAGGGATGCGACGCGACGCGAGGGGAGGGCCAGAAAAAGCAACATATCCCCCTCGCGGCACAGAGCTTTCCCTCTTTTCCAACCTTTTTCGTCGTATTCGTCTGCTTCTTCCCTTCGCTACCTCCACGATCGCTGAGGCCCCGCCGCTCCTCTCTGCCCAGGGGTACCTCCTTCTCCACCTTCTTCGTGTTTTTCGACTTCTGCTTCTTTTTGTTCGTGATGTGAAGTTTCCGATCATCGCGTGGTGCGTGGCTCTTCTTTCTCGCGTTTCTCGTCTCTGATGCGTTTCTTGGCGCGTGTTTCGGGATCATCTTCTGTGGCTGTTGTATACTCTCTCTTGTTTGCGTTTTCTTGTTGTCGTCTTTTAATGTTTCTGTCTTGTTGGACGTGGACGGGTGGGAGGAAACGTGCATGCGGCAAGAATTCTGGTTAGGGTTTTTTTTTTTCCTTTCTTTTTTTTTTTTCGTGGTTCCCTGTTCTGTTTTCTTTCCTGGATGCATGCATGCGGCAAGAATTCCGGAAATATCTGAAAAGACACAGGTCATTCGCTGAACGACGAATTGCGTCATGATCGAAGAAGAAAGGTATGCTTGTTTCCGGAATATCGCTGAAGATATACATCTTTATTAAAGGTGCTCCGTTTTGTTAGTCAGCTCATCATATCCTCCGTTGTTTAGTTGTCCGTCCATTTCTTTTTTGTCATGTTCTTGCAAATTTGCGTGTCCCTGGAATATGTAAAGCACATACTTTGTGATTTCTCGAGGTAAAATATCAGTTTAGTGATCGGATGCTGCAAATAGTTGACCATTGTTGTTATTTGACATTCTAAAGAGGAGGAAGCCGATAAGGCTTTCTTGATGAGCCAAGTCATTGAGTTTACAGCTGTAGAATGTTCTGTGTGCTTTCACTTTAGATGGAGTCGGTTAAAAGTCTTCACACAGATAAGTGGCTATGGTCGTTCCTATGGCATGACAAGTATTAACGGAAATGAATGTAATTAGTCATACTCTTATTTGCTGCTGACACTGAACGGTACTTCCTTTCTTAAGGGAACTCTGGGGGATGTTTTCTTACAGGACAGTGTTTCTGTTCCCTAGAGATAAGTTCTATTTCAGAAAAGTGTCAAATTTCGATGACATTGTGTTCTCTGGCAATTCACAATTTGCATTTTTTATGTTCTGGAATTATGTCTCTTTGAGGTCATCATCTTGCTGCTGGATGCTTTTTCAAAAAATTTGTTGATAAATGACATGCTCTGTCAATCCCTAATCGTGATGTTTATATTTGTTATTAGTAATTGAATCGGTATTTTATCCTTTTACCGGACCACGGAAAAAAAGGAGAAAAGAGACAAGGAAGAAAATGTGTATGAATCCGAGTAATTCTTGATTAACTCAAATGAATGATGATGAATGGATGATCTCAAAGTTATTGTGGTCCCAAGGAGTGTGCCTGTGTGCTGTAAGTCTGCTATCGGTATGCCTGTGCTATAAGTCTGCTATCCTTAAGTTTCTTAAACCCATGCCAGCTAATGCATAAATTCTTGGAAGCTTCTTTTTTGTTTTATTTGTACATATTTGTGGTCCTTTCTGGATTTGGGATACTTATTTGCATGCTTTGACGAACCATGTAATATGCCTAACATTCTTCAACGTTGAACAGCTCATTGAGCTTCTATTATCTGCTTAACCACCAGGTCCACGACCCAGAATCAGGTTTCTAATTAATTGTTAATAGGAATATTCTAGGCATTATTGTGACGGAAAAAAAGTAATGTTTTGCATTAATCTTTACATTTTTAATATTTTTTTTGTCGAACATTGAAAAGCATTTATATATTTTGACTTATAGATCTCATCACCTTGGTGTCGGTGCATATTTTCAGGGCTAACAGGTGATTCCCCTCATCCAAAAGGAAAGGAAAACTAATGGCATGTGATGTTAGACAGATTTATTACTGTATTTAGTTCATTCTGAGGGGTTAAAAGATATGCAAGTCCTTTGTTAATTGTTATATATTTTACCGAAGTATTATTTAATTTTAAACTTTATTATTCCTGAATGTAATCCAACTTTTTGTAAAGGACATTGTATTCTCTGATGTAGGGTGTATGTGTCATGTTCGAAAATTTTTGAATACTATCCTCTTCTTCTATGTTTCTTTCAAGGGCATTCATGGGGGCCAGCAACATTCTCGAAGATGATTCCTTTCTTGCGGGTGGTATTTTCATCTCAAACCGTGCAACAAAGAAGGAATGTTTCAGCCGGAAGCTTTTTGGGTTACCTTCAGTTCAGGCTGGTTTTGTAAAAAAAATTAAGATGGGGATGATTTTGTTTTTATTTGAGTATGAGGAAAGAAAGCTATATGGGGTGTTTGAAGCAACTTCTGATGGTGCTATGGATATTGTCCCTATGGCTTTCAGCTCATCAGGGAAGCTGTTCTCTGCCCAGGTAAAATGGGCTTGATCAATTTTATCTGATGTAATTCTGGCTTATCAATTTGCTAAGACTCTACATTTTTTTGAAATGTCATCTGGATTCAGGTTTCTTTCAGGATAATCTGGCGTTGCCCTCCATTAACTGAAGGTGAATTTTTTGATGCAATCAAAGAAAATTACTTTGCTCCAAAGAAGTTCCACCTTCATTTGTCCGGAAAACAGGTCTGGAACTTTTTTTGTTTTTTTCTGCTGTATTAGCAATGGGGAGAGAGTTTATTTCTTATTCATCGAGTACCTGCAGAAAGAAAACCAGTGACAATGCTTTGTTCCTGAGACTACTCTTGCCTTTGATTGTAGGTCTGCAAGCTTTTAGAGTTATTTGATTCTCAAAAGCGATGCAACAGAGACTATAAGTTTATAACAGAATTGACGCATTCCAGGAAGAATGGTGGCAAAAGATATCAGAACTTCAGGTCTGGAAAACATGAACCCAACAAAGAAAGCAGCACCGATTTGCACATGTATTCTGAATTACCTGGTACTATCTTAGATCAGTTTACGTACCATAATAGATCACTTCAGAATGTAGACAATGCCAATGTGGGCATGGAAGCTGCATTGCAACCACCATTTTCCCCTTTGGAACAACCTGTACTTCCAGAGATGGTTAATTCAGCTCCTCGAAGCTTGCATGCTCTCAGAGGAAATATTCCTGTCAATCCTGAAGATGGTTCTTTCTATCAACAGGTTCATCGCATGTGCCTGAAAAGGTCCTCTATAAGCTCAGGCATGAATAATGCTTCTCTGGACCAACTTGCATATTCTGTTGGTTCTCTTGATAGTCACCCTTCTTCCAGATTTCAAAATTATCATTCTTACCCTGATGAAGACATGCTTAGCATAGGTGGTCGGTCTAACCTTCAAGATGAGTCTAGTTATAGCTTGCCTGCTTTAGCATCTAAGGATACTAGGGAGATACTGAGCATCAATAATCTCCAGGATTCTATTGGTAGGAATTTTCAAAATAGAGTGAGCATCACTAATCCCCAAAATTCTTGTCACTCATCATCCCCAAGATTCAATGACCATTGTGCGCCTGATATTTCTTCCTTAAGTCAGAGGAACTACACAAAGCACCATTTGGATGTAGCCAAATCTCTGCCAAGCCCTGCTAATATTGAACTGTTTGCTTATGGTCATTGTGCTACAACATCTCAATTTGATGAGAACTCGAGGGGATCAAGATATTTTCGGATTGAACCTCATGAAATTATCCCTTCTCCAGAATACGAACCAAACAATTTGGAGACAATAGAATCATCCTTCTGTAGCAACCCAGAGAAGGCTTTGTTACCAGTGCCATACAGCAGTGGTGGTTCCAAATATCAGAATGAACTCTCAAGTTATAGTCATTTGCATGAGGATGACGAGTACTATACTGCTGCCACAAGCTCTAAATATCATTCAGAGGGCCAGAAAAGGACTAGTGTTTTTCTGCGTTTGTCTGAGTTAAAAAAGGCTCCTGCCAAAAAAGTTGAGAGATACAACCCAGACATAGATGTATCACTTGATGAACTTGTTGGACACATCTCAAGTAAGCAAAAATATTGGTGCAGGATGACGGAAGTTCCAAGCTTTAATAAGCCAACAAAAAGAAAAGTTCCTGAATTCAAAAGGACGAAATTATTTCCAGTCTTTAAAAATGTGAAAGAAGCATCTGATCAATTTGTTATGTGTGATGATGATGAACAATTGGAGAATATGTGCCAGCTTGCATCAGAACCTGTCGTCCTGTCGGATAGGGAGCAGTCATGGAGCCAGAAAGGAACTGATGGCGCCGTTCTTCCTTTCTTAAATTTCAAGAGGAGGAGTGATGCCCAAAGTAAAACTTGTGGAACAGAACCAAGCGACTCTGGCAAGCTTGGAGAGAAGGTGTCTTTGGTTAAGCACAAGAGAAGGAAGCTGTTAAGGCCATCTTTTGGTGAAGAAGATGCATCCAATAAAGTTGATGTGGTCCAAAATGTTATGGAAGAGACTCGAGACCTATTTCTAAAAGAAGATGCTGATTCTAATGAATGTGTGGATACAACAATGGGTAAGGGGAATAAGATACATAGAAGCAGTTGTGGTGTCAGTGGGGCATCCCAGGAGCATCTTACAAGGGAAGTACAAGATACTCTTAGTGAAAATGTGAGACCAGCATCTGCATTACAAACGGATTTAAGCTTTGAGGGTACTATTTTCATTAAAGACGAAAAGAAGTTTCACAACGTGCAGGAAACATCAAAAAATCTCCATGGACGTTCTCTCTTGGTTGTTGATGGCAACAACAGTGGGGGTGATAAATGTGATACTGAAGGAGGGCAAAAAATGGACATGGTATTGTCACATGCTTCACACAATGATAATGCCAAAACTTACGCCATTAATATTGTTTCCGGAGGGCAATGCAACTTTCAAAATATGGAGAGTCCATCTGAACACTCCCACGTAGGTCCATTGTTTGTTAAAGTTGGTGACAGCATAGGAGGTATAGAGCAGGGTGGTACATCACTTATAACTGGCAGTGGAAGTGAGAGTAGGCACAAACCAAAATATTCAGGGGAGTGCAAAAGCTGCAGTTGCTACTCCGAAGTGTTCTCAAAGAGACGCGCTTGTCAGACTTCAGCTAGTGCTGCACAGGACAGTGAGTCAGGAGAGCTATCATCCAATCCATGCCTTGGTCATGGTGAAGCTACTGAAAAAAGTGAAGAAGGAAATATCGGTGAAAGGTTACATCTCGCAGACTGTGATTGGAAAAACACTATCGATCCACACGGAAGCATGTCTAAGACTCAAGAACAAGATCCTAGTATGAAGGTGCATTCCACAGAATCTGATAGTGACATTACTGGCGATTCACAGTGCAATCTGTTTAAGACTGCTGTGGAAGTAGGAGGACCGCTATCATCCATTACACATGATCTTTATTCTGCAGAAGCATCCAGAGATGCGGAGGTAAAGGTTGGTGCAGAAAGAGACCAAGGATTTGATGACGGTGGGGGAATAAGAGTGGGATTTTGTGGAAAGAAACCCTTTCAGGTCGTAAACAATGAGATGAAAGCATCACATCAGGACCTGCTTTCTGCTACTGAAGATATCCAAACAACAGCAAAATTGTCCGAGCCCTGCACTGTTCAAACCGGTAAACGAACTGCAAACACTGTGGTCGTGGACAAAGATAACGTGAAATTCAGTTGTGGGCTGATTAGGCAAGTTGAGTCTCTGCCTTCAGGTGAAGCAGCTGAAAGCACAAGCAAGGTAACAATGAAATTAGATTCCTGAAAAATTAGACAGCAGTTACACCAAAGCATGACATAGAATGCCTGAAAACCATGGGAAGCTTGCAAGAGCCATCGAGCTTGCCAACTGTCGTGCAAACGACCATCTGTCAATGTCCCTAGAGACATACCATACGGGGTTGTGCTTGAAGACACCAAGTACCAACCCTTCTGTTCTGGACAAACTCTAGTTCTTTCAATCGATCTTTTGCTATAGGTATCCCTGTGTCTTGCATTTTGTGGAGAGAAGACTCGTTGCAGCCAATGGCACAACTTGTGCAGAGTTGGAAGGGAGACGCAAGCGGGGATGAGAGACGAACATATAGTTGAGAGTGTTTGAATTGACATGCCTGCTTAGATCTTTTTGCTTCTCACTGTTGCCCTTGATGTCTGGGTTTTCATTGGGTTTCCATTGTATTGTTTAATATATGGACGCAGCCAATGGTATGATTGCCAGACACTTTGCATCGATGACCTCGACAGCTTTCCATGAAGCAGAAAACATTAGATGTTTGGTTTTGAAAAATACTTTAATTGCACTTGCAAAAGTGCCATATGGAAAGTGCACAACAGGGGAGCTATTGGAAGTCCATTTATTGCACTTACTGCACTACCTGTAGTTGTTGATGGGGGGTTTTTGACCTGCTTTGAGCTTGGGTTCCACGCTATTCAAGATGGGGTTCTTCGCGGTTTTTGATTTGTGACGAGTCATTTCCAATCTTTTTTTAAACAAACACAAATAATATCTGTTAACTGGGAAATGTTTTCAATTGGTACGCAATTGGGGCTGGGGTTTTCTTGCACATGTTGATGCATGTTGATGTGGCAAGTTGTTTCAAGACTTGTGCAAGTGTATCTCTTGTATTTGTGGATGATATGGCAGGCCGTACGGTGTCATGTTAGCCACTATGTAGGTGGCGGAAGCATAATTAAGGTCATCATTTTATAGTTTGAAATAATTATTTGAGTCTAAAATAATTAATAAAAGTTTAGTTGATAATTTTTTTTTAACTCTTAACTATAATGGAAGTATATTGAGTGGTAGTATTATGAACTTAAATTTATTACTGTAAAAGTCATAATTTTTAAGCCGTAAATGTGACATTTTTAGTCGAGTCCAATTTACTACTAAGAATTGGTTAATATTTTAAAGAGTAAATTAATTAGAAGTTCATAACTGTAATAAGGAGGTCTTTACTGTAACAAGACTTAACGTAAATTATAACAGGTAATAATATTTACTGTAATGAGTTACAGTTCTGTTAGGGACTGACAAATAAGTCAAAAATCAGTCAAAAATTCGACATGGACTCTTAATTAATTTATCTTATTTTAAGTGTGACTTTTTTAGTCTGAGTCCAGTTTAACGTTTAAAGTTTGCATTTGTGAGTTTAAATTTTTGCTGTATAAATCTACTGTAATTTGTTTGTTGCTGCTCTTGCATTGCCTGACTTGTTTGCCAACTTGTATGGCGTTAGTATGACACTATGCAGATTATCATGTTAGTATGCAAGGACGACAAATACACATGTAAATGTATTAAGTATTTCTTTCTTTCAACACTCTTATGAGAACATCTCAATAATATGCTTTCTGGTTTTCGTCGAAAGTGGTCGGTGTTTTGGTTCTCTTTGGTTGCATTCGAAAACCCATATTTACTTGTATAGTCTAGTTTCGATGTCTATTTATTGGAATAACTTCATTTTGGAACAAAATTGAGTTTATGTAATAGCATCAAGGCCGAAGATTTTCTGGAAGGGGCGTGCCATGTGTTCCGTCCTAAGCTATAATTCACGTATATTGTAGGATGAAGTATATATACAAATAAGATATTTTTATATATTATATATGAAATACATAAAAATATCACATAGTTTTGAAATCTTCACTCATTAAACATATGCGGTATTTGAATATGTTACATCACAGATATTCTTCCATCAATTGAACCCAATCATAATGGAGTTAAAAGAGTGAAAAAGCCTAGCCTACCTTTACTTTAAAATCTCTTCTCCACCCTACAGCTTCTCTCTCTCTCTCTCTCTCACAAATTTTTAGTAAAAGCATTTTTGTTTTTTTAACTCATTTCACAATTCCGTCCTTGTTTTAATAGAATATTCTTTAGATTGTGACCCACCAGTTATTCATGTTTTTTTTTTAAATCAGATATGAGATGTATTCGGTGACATCAAAAATTTAAAACATACATGAAAATACGGAAGTTTTCGCCCGCAGCACCACCTAAGGCAGGTCAAATTTCTTTACAGTAAAACCAACAATAGTGCGCTGCGGGGTTGTCAAGTGGGCCGCTTGGCCCAAAATGCCCGACCCACTTTAACTGAACAAAATGAGAAATATTTTATACTCGATTGCAAGATCAAGATGTGTCTAACGTCCGACCACAGATATAATCGAGATGGATCCGCTGCCAGTGTAGCAGTGAGACTCACATTCACTTGTACCTACGAACGTGGGTGGCCGAGTGCCGCGGCCGGGCACAAAGCATTTCTCGAACAAAATTAGCGTGTTAATGGGCCGGACCGGAACCAGAGCAAAGAAAAAATAGACGGACCCGAGTGGTAGACCAACTGCTTGGCACTTCCCCGGGTCCTAAGTCGAGTTTCTGCAAAAACAGGGCTGGGCAGGCCCAGTTAAGCCCTGCCCAGGCCTGGCGCGCTGACACCCCCAAATTAGCACTTCAGGTTAAATTCTTTCTTCACAAAAGATACGAATTCAACTCGACCGCTTATATGGAGGGATTAAAAAAAAACGCAAATCTCATCTCCATTGGTCTAAACTGATGTGATGTGAGGAAAAAGTTATATGACCATCATGCCTTTTCCTCGGTCGTGTGTGTTTTTTTTTAAAACCCACTCAAGACAAATATTTGCATCGGGTAGTATGTTGATACCCGGATAAGCCGATATGCCTACCCAATCCAGGCCAAATCGGATCGGTTCTGCAGTTTTTTTCTTGCATCATAGAATGCCTGGAAATGTCATGTCCTGCCTAGTTTTCTCTGGAACAATGAGCAGTTTCTATGGGTTGCATATATGGCTTCAAAGGGGAAGTCACTTTACCAAGATGTTGATATGATTACCATACACAGCAACTGAGGAACATCCTTAGAGGAGGACAAGTTCGGTATACATTAGAAGCTCAGAATCAACATTCACACGCTAGAGACAGCACCAAGTGAATTGTAAGGTAGATGAATGAAACCAAGTGAAGCAACACTCAAAAGACTTGCACTGAAACACATGTTGAACTTTTCGGCAGTTCCCCAATTCTCTATTATTGCTCACAGACCTTCTCACTTAACCAAAACTTAGACTAATCTATCAAACTGAAAAATCTTTGTGACAGGCTATTGGGGTCTGCGGGGTACAAGAAGGCATGGCAGTAAAATATGATGGTGCTCCCACTATGACTGAAGGAAAAAGAAAATGAATTTTAACCGACAACTTACCAAGATTTCACTGTGAGAAAAGAGAAACATAGACGGGCAAAATGAGCAATAGAGTTGAAATTGCTGAACTTGCACCGAATGGTGGAGTGGGGAATAATTCCCCAGGACAAGGATCACACTTATGGAAGCAGCCCCTTTTTTACCTAAATTGCAACCGGTCGAAGTCTTATCCCCATCTGAGAATTGCTGAACCCCATGTAAGACCAGCTCCAAAACCTGACATTGCAATGATGTTGCCAGCCTGGACAGCACCACTTCGAACGGCTTCATCCAAAGCCAAAGGAATTGATGCAGCACTTGTATTCCCATAATTAGCCAAGTTTGAAATAACCTTGTCAGATGGGATCTGCAAACGAGTTGAAACTGAATCGATAATCCTCTGGTTTGCCTGCATTAAGATGGATCTCTTGTGAGCTTGGACAATAAATTGACTAAAAGAAACAAATGAAGAACCGGTTACCTGATGCAGTAACAACCAGTCAATGCTGGAAGATGGAAGCCCAGCCTCATCCAGGGCAACCTCAATAGACTGTGGCACACATCTAACAGCAAAGCGAAAAACCTCCTTGCCATTCATCTGTAAGAAAGAGTATGAGGGCTTTCTTGGAGGAAATAATGCTGCACCATTTGTATTTGAGTGGATCTCAGTGTCATCCTTTATAATCGCATTTAGGTGTCTGCATTGGCAATGCCAGCTGATGACTTGAATGACCAAACAATGTGGCAGTCAGAAAAGTTTTCCTAATCTTTCAAGTGAAGTTACCTTTCACCATGTCCATCACTTTGTAGGTCAAATCCAAGAAGGCCATCTTCATTTGCAGTACAAGCCTGTGAACGTATGCGCACAAAAAAAAAAAAAAAACACCAATCAAGCAGTGGATACTGCTGTAGTACTCAAACTTGGTATCACTCAATCTTCAGGGAAAGTTTGATTTGGTTGATGTGTTAGGAACATTCATTCTATGTTAGAAATAGGATTTGCCACCACCCCCAAAAGTGCTCCCATTTCCCCCTCCTGTCTTTCATTCCCAGAGAGATTGAACTTTAAACTAGATTTATTTCTTTTTCCTTGCGGTACTTTGTTTCCAACAAAGCTTGCTCCCATTTACAAATTGGCACAGAAAATGTACCTCAGGCATAACCTTCCTTGGAAGACAAACTAAGAGACTGTATATGAGCCAAAAATGGGTAATCTCAATCAACTTCAACACATTATTGTGAAATATTTAATCTTTTCAGAAATAAAAATTTCAAGACACATGAAAGTACTAATGGCTTAAAGCATAAAATACTGCAGATTCATTTGCAAACACTTCTAACACTGAAAGCTTAAAGAGTTGCAGGTGCATTTCAAAACACATTTAAGTGATGCATGCTTAAAGCACTAAAGAGCAAAGTATCAAACTGTTCCACCATCATGGTCAATAGGGAATCATGAATAGAACCCTCTTCATGCAAGTCTCTTGAAGCATGTGACTAAGTTCATGGTCAATTAGGATATGAGATGTCAGTACTGTGAGTTTCATAATCTAAAGATTTGCATGTACAGACAAAGATGTCGTTCGACATTCCACAATTAAACCTTCTACTATTTCTACACATGGATTTGTCCCGGCCATGCCTAGGTTCACGAGGAGAAAAGTGAAGCACAATGCACCAAAAGTTTGAAGGCTTTTTAGAACTTAGATAATGTTTCAGGGAGGATGATGAATCCAGGATAGGAAATTGAAAGAAGATTACATATTTTCTGGGACTAGATGATCTTGTTTTTGCCAATCCAGCCAGAAGCAACAGAAGCAGCACAAAGCCTGGTATGAGAGAAATACCTGTACTAAGACCGCACCAGCAGCATCACCAAAGAGAATGCATGTTCCTCTGTCAGTCCAATCAACATACTGTGAAAGAGCATCTGCTCCGATCACAAGAACATTCTGATAGCCACCACCTGCAGTTGCAGCAATATTCTTAATGTTAATGTAATGGGAGAAATATTCTTCCTTGAACTTTATCTCAGATAATATTACCTTTAATAAAGCGAGAAGCTGTCACTAGTCCTACAACAAACCCACTACATGCGGCTGTAATATCGAAAGCCCAAGCATTTTTACACCCTATCTCCCTCTGGACCTGAATGAAACACATAAGATGAGCATTTTTCCAAGGACAGTTTCAAACAAATGGAGAAGAAATAGTCAAGGAAGAAAAAGGTATACAACTTCAGAATAAGAAATATTTTTCCTCCCCTTCAAAAATATTTTAAAAACTTCTAAACATGTCAGTCATTGTTACATCAATGTGGTTTTTTTTTTTTGAGAAGTGGATAGTAGCACAGATATTATAAAGGAAAAAATGATGTACACAGATAACTCCCAAAACTCCCCCTAGACCAAAAATGGCAAGCCGTAGCATACCATGGAAGCAAAGAGAAGAAAAGCAAAACACCCTCAGCAAATCACTACCAACAGCCCGAAGGCCAACAACCACATCCAACAGACCCATGACAAAAACACTCCTCCACTAAGAAAGCCACCTCAACATACATCTTTCCCTAGACCACAAAGCCACCCAAAAGGAAAAGACAAGCAACCTTCCAATAAACCTTCTAGATTCGCAAATCACCTGTGCCTTAATTCTTCAAAAGTCCTTTCTTGGCAGCCACGTCAGACTTCGCCTTTCTAGTAATATCTGCCAACCACCCATGCTTAATCAGTAGCAATGTGGATTTCAAACCTTTGTCCACACCTTCGTCCGAGACACCAATCAATCTAGTAGTTTTGCACGTTTGAGTTTCCATGTAATTCTCAACTTTGGACAATATATCCATTACTTCCCCTTTGGAGAGATTACCGTTATCCATTGGAATAAAATCCACCCCCTAAAAAGCTTCCTCTATTTGATCCAACGCTGTCCAAAGATCCTCCGACATCGGGGGCAGTGCAGGAAGAGCTAAGGCCACTGCATCCCCCTCTTCAGGCATAACATTCACCTCTGACATAGGGATAGAAAGGTGAGAGACGAGGGTATTCAGAAAAAGATCCTCAGGTAGAAAAGCAAAGGGAAGAAGGGCATTCTCCTCCTCTCTGTTGCAGCACCCCGTACCTCCTGTATGGTCCTCGTAATCGCTGGAGCCACCTCCGCTGGACTTGCATCCAACCTCCTCATCCCAACCGCGACAAATATTGTTTCCATCAACCCCCCCCCCCCCCCCAAATCCGCTGGAACCTTCTCTGCTGCCCTAACGCCCAACCTCCACAGAGTGGGTAGTCAAATGTACCATGGAAGCCTTTGTGCCTTCCTTCAACGAAATTGACACCGATTTGGAAAGGGGGCTGAAGCGACTCAATTGCTTCCGCCTCCGTGTCCTCCACTATCGAGCTAGGTATCTCCCACACGTCTGTTGAGTGCTCGGAAGTATGGATGGCAGAGTCGGCCGACTCGGAGCGGAGTCGGCCGACTCTGAGTCGGGTTGGCCCCTGGCGACCCGACTCTGGGGGGGGGGGAACACCGACCCACCCATGGGACTGGTAAGCTCTGTTCACTGTCCCGACTCAGGCCGAGTCTGGCTCGACTCAGGGTCGGGATCGGCTGGGGCCGACCCAGCCACCCGACCCGACTCTGCCATCCTTGCTCGGAAGCCATTGTTGAGAGTAGAAAGGGTCCTGGATGCCGGAAGCACCCCCAGCACCCATCACCCCCGAGCTCGCCTGAGAGATGTCAGCCTGCATAGCACCGGGAAGCTTCTCTGAAATCGTTGTAAGTGGGTCTAGTGCTGCAGTGCCTCGAGACGAACCATCCAAGGAGGATTCCTTCATCGTCGTCGCCGTCGGTTGACGTAGGGGCAAAATCGACCTCCTAGCTGTTAGACAGGCGCTGGAGCTCCGCTGGCCAACAGGTGAAATCGGGCGAGGAAGAAAAGCCTTATCGGGCCCCGAAGTTCCGATACACAGAGGTATGCCGATCTTCGCGGGTACGTCATCGAGTCTCATCTCGGGCCCAATCGGGGCCCCATGCGCAATCGGACCTCTCTGCTTCACCTGCCCACAAGGGATTCATCGAAACTGGAGGAGATCCACCCTCGACCAGCCGCGCCTAAGCCAAATCGGATTGGGTGTACCGAGTGGACGGGCGATTCAAATTTGAATTGCCCGCCTTGGCTTCATCTTCAACCTCCAAACGAGGCAATGTTTGCCCTAGCGGCGCCGACGGTGCATGACAGACTTCCTCTTGCAGTACAAAACAATGAACGATTAAGTTTTCCTTGTCAAATCCCGCCACAATCGACGCCAACAGCTCTCTTGGAGAAGATACCAGAATAGAAGTCAACACTTTCAGCCTAGATGCGGACATTGCAAACTCAAGGGTTCCCTGAACCAGATGCCCAAATTTCCATACGAGGAAACCCACTCCCTCCTCATCATAGAGACCGATGGGTATCCCCTTCAATGCTATCCTATACTGCCTCTCCGGCAAAAGGGGAAATGTGCCAAACTTCAGAGTCCACCGCCAGATGACTAAAAGTAAAACTTTAGTTCAACTAAAAAACTTGAACTGAACCGATCGAGAACCAAATTGACCGATTCGGGTCGATACGGTTTGGTTCGATTTGTAGACCCCCTCAGTTCAGTTCGATTTCTTATTGTGAAATCGATTGAGCCGAATATATAATAAAAATAATAATAAGTGTATTATTTCACAACAGCTGTTGTGGCAGAGATGGTAAGCGTTGGATTTCTCCAATAGGGAGGTTGTGAGTTTGAAACTCACAAGTGCCTTAAAATGAGACATTTTGCCATTTTCCATCCGAACCGGTTCGGTTTGACTTGGTGTTCGGTTTGGCTTCGGTTCGCCCAAAAAATGGGTTGAACAGGGCTGAACTGACCTGTGAACAACCCTACCCAGAAAAGCCCCCTCCGCCACGATGAAGGCGGCTTCTACTGCCTTCTCTACCCCTTCCTCACAAGATTGGTCCACTCTGAGAAACAGCTTAAAGGCCACCCTAACTACTCCCCATCCTCCTCCCATCATCTCCTCCGGTCTCCTTTTGATAGAACCTTCTTCAACCTCCGTAGCCAACAACGACAGGGCAATCGACTGCTTCCCCCAACTCTTTCAGCGATTGCCAAACTCCTCTGAGAGCTTGCTACCCTCCACCACTAAGTTGGTTTTCCACAGCACTGGCGCAACCCTAGCAAACCCTTAGAGAACATCGACGAAGCTCCTTTGGTCCTGCCCCACGCTGCTCATCACCGGATGCAAGAAAGCCTTAGACCTGACGCTGTTGCTGAGCACCTAGAGGCGACCCCCTGTCGATGGTCTATGTAGAAGAGCGGGACACCATCTCCGGATGTGTCCTCTTTTCCCACACCCAAAACAAGTTTGGGTGGGAAACATCTTCCACCCACGGCCAATGCGAGGAACCTCGCTAGACGGAAATGGACTCCCGGGGAACAGCCCAACACTGGCAGGCCACCACCTACCCCTCGCGGAGGGGATGCTGCTCGGCCAAGGCGGCCGAGCAGATCCCCGGAGCATCTCTCTCTAGAAAAGCTAGAGAGAGAGAGAGGGGTGACTACAGCTCCTCCTCCTTGTTCTTCTGCTTGTTGTTACATCGATGTGGATATGAAACCATCGTAAATTCCATTAAGCCAGCAAATACAAATGCTGCAAAGTTCCAAGAAATTTGTCATTGTCTTCTTATCTTTTATTTGTTTATCTGCCATTGAACAGTCATTCGGATAGAGATTTTGCAACTTCGAAAGTCTTGATACCATTGGCTCATTCATGCAATGATGCCTTTTTAGAAACTTCAAGGACCTCTGCTCAAGTCTCTGATGCCAAAAGAGAGCCTGTAAAAGTCCCTTGATCCATGACAGATGTATGCATAAGATGCCATGTCCTTCAAAAACAAAGTTTTCAGGATATTGCAACTTTCCGTAGCAAAAAGAGGTTAATGGCACAATTATGGCATGAACGACTGGAGAAACTTCGGCTTATTCCCTTCTAGATTGGCCCAATAGAATGGCAAGATTGTTTGTCACAAATGAACAAGGAGACTTCAGCCAGTTTTGTTCTGTATGCCCCAAGTTAATGTTTAAGATATCCAACTAGAAGACACTGAGCACATAAGCTGAAGTTGTTCTCAGTAACATTTTTTTATGTTTTCCTGGTGAAATCAACACGCTAGGATCCTCCTATTTCCGAGAACAAAATAACTCCTAAGCCTTTTTAACGGTGCTCTACAAAATGACTTGCAGCGGAGCTGTGTGCATTATCAGTTTCTAGTGGAACAAAGGAGAGGAGATTACATCATTGTATGGACAACAATAATGTTTTTAATCCTTGAACTGAGTTCAGGAAAATTCTCACAATATTCAGTAAACAGAAGAAAAATGCTAACACTTCCAGAAGCATCTGAGGAAAATAGTGGTTAGTACAGCTGAGTGATAGATGATATACAAGTATACATTGCTATCAAGATAAGATGCAGCTAATGAAATTCCAAATATGCTTATATAACTGTAGAAAGAGACTGGAATTGAAAGTAAAACAAGGAGTCTGCCACCAAGAAGAATGAGGATGGTGGGAGAAGGGAGGATAGGTGGAGCCTTACTGAATCTGAATAAGTAAAACAGGGGCAAGTAACACCATACTAAGTGCAAGTCAAAGATAGTGAAAAGATACAATATACTATACAGAAGCAGTATATTAATAGCCCATGGATTGAAGTCATATAATTGCAGCAGTCATTTTTTTTCAGATTTTTAGTCCAGAAACGATGTTTCCCTACACATACCCGAGCACCATCGCCAAAAATATTCTCAGGAGTGGATGTGCACATTAGAACTAGATCAACATCATCAGGTGACACTTGAGCCATGCTAAGTGCCCCATTTGCAGCTTCACTGGCCAAACCCAACAATGTTTCATCTCCTGGCAAAGTGGGATCAAAAGAATAGAAAATTGAATAGAAACCATCAAAGTGCAACAAAATGGATGGAACCCTATCTCCTAATTCTATTGACAAACTAATAAAGATGTATCTCAAGAATAACCGAAGTGTTCATCATCCACCCAATAAAATGTGATAATCTGGTGAGAATGACAGAAATAAGAAATGGTGGCTCAATGAATACCTGAAAGAACTCGGCGATTCTGAATTCCTGTGCGAACGTAAATCCATTCGTCTGAAGTTTCAACAAATTTTGCAAGATCATCGTTAGAAATCTGAAGCTTTGGCACAGCTGAACCACAACCTACCAGCTTTGATCCCATTCCAACAAGTCTGCACGTGTATCCCAGCATTTAGAATATATCCATTGAGAAAAGGTAGAAAATGCAAATGGATTATACCATTCTGGTTATGGTAGCTGGAAATGAATCAGTTATATCGACAAAAAACAAGTAAAAGGAGTGCAAATACTATGCAATATAATGTTATATGTCGTATAGGGAGGCTTGGCTAAGTTTTGGGGTTCCTTTTGTTGGACTATACTTGTAAATTCCTTTTTCCTTCTTAACACATCGGTGGTACCACCCACCTTTCAATATATATATATATATATAATGTTATATGTCTTTACCTATTTAACACTAAAGAAGAACTGGAAAGCTGTTTTACTTGAAAATATTTAAGTTTTATCCAATATTAATGAGATATGTTTTGAAATGGCCGTGCCAAACCATGCATACAAGTGCAAAAACCCAGCTTGAATTGCATGAAACCCAAACTTGAAGCTGGTAAAAAACCAAAAAATCAAAAGTCACAGCAAACCACCAACGACATGACTGGGTCATAACACAACGGTTACATGCATGGACGGCTGTTTCGATCGAAACCGATATGTTTCAGCCGAATCTTCTTGGTTTCGTCCCGGACGATCCGAAACCGGACGAACTCCCCTCTTAAGGGGAGTTCACGTCCACCTGATACACCTGAAACTGGGAGAAACCAAAACATACCGAAGCCGATATGTTTTGGTTTGGGACCCATCCGAAACTGACAGTGAAACTGACATTGCCATCCTTGGCTACATGAAAAAGATCAATTGAAAGAACAAGAATTTGAATACAAACACACAACATGGAATGCAATCGGATTGGAATCAGGGGGTCCCGATCTGATTCAGGGGTGGGAATGCCAATCTCCTTGGGGAAATCGGCTGGAATCAGCCCGGATAGGGTTGGATTGGCTGATCCTGGCTGATTCCGATCCCGATCTGGTTCTGTATCGGGATCCGATCCGATCCGGAATTCCATGACACGAAGGGATGGCAGTTGTGCCTTTTAAGTACCATCCATGGCATGTTCCAGGGACATTGTGAGATAGTCATGTCCAAATCAGTTGGCAAGCCCGACATGCCCTCACAAGCATCCCGTGGTTTCAGGGATTCTATGCACTTGATGTAACTGCTCTTCAATTTTGTAAGGAAACTCACTTCATCTTCCTCTTGCTAAGTGCTTTCAGCTGCTTCAGAGGAACCCATTGTTGGGATTTCATAACGTCTCACCTGAAGGCACAAAATCAGATACATTGACCTCCCCCGAAAGTCTGCCTGAAATAAGATGATCCTCAGTGTTTGCAGTTAGTTTACTGTTCTGATCCCTGCAAGGTGCTGATGATGATCCAGTTGTTTGTATAACTTCAGTAGCACAGAGCAGGTGACCATTTGATGTTCTCATTTCATTGTCTTTGAAAGATTCTTTTTCCACAAAATCCCACAGTCATGCCCGCAGCTGATCCATCAGTGTGAACAATGCAGGCACTGGATATCAATCTTGAAGTTTCAATACCTTCAGCACTGTTATCAAATCAAATCATTGGTCTCTTTCTGCACCAATCTTTTCCTCGGCATCTCTGGATCCTTCTTCAGGATAAAGATTGTAGGTATTGGATGACAGTCATCATGTCTACTTCCATATCAGTGTTGAACAGATTGTATTCATATCAGATTCTGTGGAGTGCTCCTTCACTCTAGGATTTTGTTCTTCAGTCTTAAACATGCTTCTTTGTGGATCAATAGTGTTTTTGCAATTACATTCTGTAAGATGCAACCTTTCGATGATCTTTTCATCTTTAGTAGCTTCACCACGGCTAAGGCATTCGGTAGATGTTAGCTCTCCTGCCTCATTGTCCTGTGCAGCACTAGCTGAAATCTGACAAGCATGTCACTATGAGAAACCTTTGAAGTAGCAACTGCAGCTTTTGCAGTTACCTGAATAATTGGTTTGTTCCTTCTCTCACTTCCACTGCCAGTTATATGTGATGTTATCACCAACTTTTAACAAACAATAGACCAAAAATTCAGATGGACTCCCCATACTTCGATACTCCTAAATGCTTCTTGTTTATTAAATTTATTGATATACAAACAATATCATGTTGCTGCTTGTCATCTTTACTGATTTGGCGACTATATTCTTTCAACAATTAAGTTGAGGTATAACACAGCTAGTATTTGGTACGCGTGCTCATTTCAACAATTGACAACCATGGCTGCCAACAACATTGTCCACATCATTATTTATAATAATTGAGCATAGGTTTTGTTATTCAGGTGACTGTCAAATAACTACAACTGTAATACGTCTGAGTGGAACTTATGCAAGTAAGAACCCTTAACATAAGGAAGTAGATTGAAACACATTAGACCACACCGGTTGCTCAATTAAGTCCAGTGACTCCAAACCCCCCAACAGACGCCAGTAATATGGTATAAACATACTCCTCCTAAATAGCAACAAGGTGAAGGCATTATCTTCTCACAGATTTTATAATATACGTTTATAAAATTTTCCTTTTCTCCAGGAAATCCCTTGCCACATCCAAACACCCCCGCCCCCCATCCGACTCGGTTATCTGGGTTTAAGAGCCAGACACTCCACCAGAAGACGTCATTCTAATCCAAATCAAACCCCTTCTTTCTGCGGAGAGGTGGGTTGCACATATATTAATAAGCAGCACATATGGAGAGAACGAATCATGCATGTGCCTCCTGAAAAGGTGTCTAGGTATCTCCTTCCTACTACCATGGTAGTCATAGTGTATGCCTAAACATCATCGGATCCCGATGAGAGAGAGAGATAGAGAGAGAGTACCTAGGAACACGTTGTCTGGAATGAGAGGTTCCCACGGCGGCCTCCTCCACGCCACCTTCCACCGACGCGGCGCAACGCAGCGAGAGCAAACTCCTCGCCTTCCTGGAGAATGGGCAAAACCCAGAAGCCAAAACCCCCAAAGGAACCAGATTTCTCAATCTGATATAGGGAGACGGCGGGGAGATGAGCCCCGAAGCATTGGCCATTCCGACCTCCTCACCCAAGAAACTCACCAAAAACGAAGGAAGATGGGATCTCCACCACAGATCTAGGCGACCCAGAAGACAATCAAAGATTTTTATGGCGGTGGGCAGCAGGGAAGAGGGAATGAGGAGCTCGTCGCAGTAGTACGCCGCTATGGGTACCTTCAAAGCTCCTAGTTTTATGCGTGGGACGTGGGGGAAGGAGGATCTTTGGAGGTGACGATGCGCAAGGACAGGGGCGATGATGCCGAGAGAGGAGGTGCGGGGCGCAACCACCAACCATCACCTGCTCTGCTACTGCTCTACTGTCGATGGGACGGGGATGTGGATGCGTCCAGCGGGGATTGGCCACGAGATTCGCCCGTGGCCACCGGCCGGTTTCATTGGGTAGAGATGGTGGCGACGTTGAAGTCGCCCCGTGGGGCGGGTGTCTGGGACGCGGATCCTCGGCACCCTTATATCATTTTTTTTAGGGTAAATTAATTAAAAGTTTTTATCAGATATTTAATTTATTTTTAATTTTAATAAAAATTTAATTCATTACAATAAAATTATCTCTGATTATAATATACGTTAAATCATATTATAATAAAGACTTTTTTATTATAATCAGAAAATTTTAATTAATTTTTTTATCATAACTTTTTAAAAAAATAATTAAATTTTTTATTAAATAAAATTAATTGTAGGTCGGTGAAGATTGAGAGATTTATTTTCTAATCCCCATCAGAAAATAACCTGCTACTCAGTCCCCCTTTTTGGAGGGCTTTACCTATCAATATTTGAGAAACACTTTTCAATTATTTGTTATAATTAAAAAAAACTTATTTTATTCTTCCATATAATAAATGTGTTTCTTACCATCAGTTATGCATAGTCTCTACATTTCTACTTTAATTGATTTTTTAAATATATTTTAAATAAGTTCTTCATAAATTTTAATTAATTTTTTCATATACTTTAACTAGACTTTTCAAATACTTATTTTTTGCATTCATGTTCTTTGTTCTTGTACTTTAACTAAATTTCTCTTCTACTTTAACTATAAATATGTAACACTTTACTTGATACAGTGGTTGAACTTTAAAAGTGAATAACAATCATTTTAAGTCTTACACTTTAACTCACTGTCACACACATATTTTAAAGACTTCGAACTCTTATTTTAACGCTTTTGAACATAAATTTTAAGTTATGTCGTTTACTTACCATTAAGTATGAATGACCACTGTATTGATACTTTAACTGGTTTCTTCGTATGCTTTAACTGATTTATTCGTAAATTTTAACCAGATTTTTCGTATACTTTAATTGAATGGTCACTATGTTCATACTTTAATTGACTTCTTCGTCTACTTCAACCATGTTATTCATATACTTTTAATTTATTCTTTGAGTTCTTATTATTTGTTCTTGTATTTTAACTAGATTTCTCTTATAATTTAACTACAAATATGTAACACTTTAATTGATATAGTAGTCAGATTTTAAAATTTAATAACAATTACTTTAAGTCCCACACACTTTAACTTACTGCCACACATATTTTAAACGACATTAAATTCTTATTTTAGTATCTTCAAATTTAGAAGTACGAGAAGTTAAAGTATAAGAATAATTTAGTTAAGGTATAAGAAGAAAGTGGTTAAAGTAAATGAAGAAATCAGTTAAAGTATGAACCCAGTGGCCATTCATTCCTAATAGTCAGAAATATATTAATTACATATATATCTAGTGTTGTCTCCCAAAGACCTCTAGTACGGATCTCAGAGAAAATATAGATTAAAAGTTAATATGTGCAAAAGGTACTTGGACTGTTTGGTTTAAGCATTTCTAATAGGGATATGCCGGTAAGGTCCTCTCTCTATCAGCAACTTAGAATTAAATTTTTATTATTATTATAAAGAGAATAAATTTTAAGATAAATAAATTAGGAGTCTCTGACTATAATAGAGAGATCATTACTGTAACATGACTTAACTTATATTATACTAGGGGATAACACTTACTGTTATGAGTTACAGCTCTATCAAGGACTATAAAATAAGTTAAACATATGATAGAGACTCTTATTTAATTTGTCCTATATTTTATTAAAACCTTAAATGAGTCATTCTCTTAAGATTGACTTATTTTCATAAAAATATTTACCATTTTGCAATAGAGTTATAACAAAATCTAATATTCTTATAATAATAATAATAAGATTATATTATTTAATTTTTTAAAATAATTATAATATAAGAAAATGATGTAGAAAATTAATGCAAATGATCTCAATTTAGGTGTTTGGGGGTTCCGAGACCATGAAGTCACATCTTCACACAATGGTCTTTAGTTTTTGGCCCACGAGACCACACCACAGGGTTTCAAAAAATGGTTCGTCATGTCGTAGCATTATCGTATCGTGTCAAAAAATTTTAGGTCTTCAATACGGCTCGACATGGTATGCATAAACAATCTCATTATTCATTGTTTTTTCTAACAACTTATTAAAGATAGTTAAGATGTATTGGTGTGGTACGGTACGATGCACTTCCGTATTATACTGTATCAGTACAAACTCGAAACAACCAATTCATATGTTGCACCTAACTATTATTTTGAGAGTCAACTCAAATTGAAGTCTTATTTTATTACAAAGTTGGGGATTTTACATAAATGTCTCTCTTAAATAAAATTATGTAAAAATCTATTCTAAATTTATATTCCTACGTATAATTTTTTATGTGAATTAATTATCACATATCCCCTTTCTATTATTTTCTATTGACAAACTATAAAGATGAATACCCATCACGTACGTGATGTGAGATGATATAATTGTGATGATGTGGGATAATGATGGACTAAGATGAAAAGCAATGAGTAATAGGGGGACAATGACTCATTAATGGGTAAATCCCATCGTGTTTACATAAACATGTAGATAAATTATCTCGAACTTCATATTAATTATTTAGTAAACATTTTTTCAACTATGTAAAGATATAAACTATAATGTTGACGTGATCACATATTCACATATACCATTCGTTCATTGTTTTGTCGACACCAAAAGTTATCTTTGCTCTCTTAACATGTGAGAGAGAGAGAGGAGAGGAGAGAGAGAGAGAGAGAGAGAGAGAGAGAGAGAGAGGAGAGAGAGAGAGAGAGAGAGAGAGAGAGAGTGAGGAAGATAGTTTTTCGGACAAATTAATTAGGAGTCTCTAATAGATATTTGATTTATTTTTTAGTCCCTAAGAGTTGTAACTCATTACAGTAAGTGTTATATCTAGTTACAGTATACATTAAATCATGTTACAGTAAGGACCTCTCTATTACAGTCAGAGACTTCTACTTAATTACTCCTCATTTTGTTTCAATTTTGTTAGCATCAAATTTAAAAATATATATCATATATGTCCCTATGGACAAGAGAGAGAGAGAGAGAGTGGGTGAGAAAAATTTATAAATAATTTAAAAAATATTTCAAATTATTTTTATTGTTGTCTGTGATAAATTTAAATAGATGGAAGAAAATGATAGGGATATATATGATATATTTTTTTGATTTTAAAGATATACAATCTAATAGTTAGATTTTAAGGGTATATAAATGAATATGAAAAATTTTTAAGACATGTAATTTTCCCGCAAAACTATGTTGTTTTTTATGCTAAGACCATGAAAATGTGATATTTACGACACTTCAAATTTTTTTTAATGGAGTGACTTAGTTGGGTAAAAAAGTTACTCAACTAGCGTAGAATTAACTCGATGTGTGGGCCTCGCACGGTCGCACCTACCAATTAGACATAGCAAATATGGGGGTCATGTTGGAGTCAATTCCGATGCTAATCAAATAATTTTCTTATTCAATCGATCAAGATTTAAACATTTGTTCATCGACCTTAACCCTCTCGCAGGAGCACATAAAACACTCTCTGCCCTTGATCTATGAAGAAGAGAGTTTCTTGAATGTGCGAGATAAGTCGAAATGGCCTGCTCACAGTGACACACAAATGCTCAGCCAACACGACCCAATTTAAACAAGTTTGGACTCACATAAGGCCCAATTTTTTACGAATCATTCCCATTTGACAGCGTTGTATATATTTATACATGAATTATATGGATATAATCATACATGCTGCCTTAAGTACCAAAATAACTTAATTTAATTTTAAAAGTTATTTCAAATATATGAACTGCATTTATCACTGTATCAAAATAAAATGGATCTCTGTTATTAAATTGGCTAGGGTCAAAACAAAAAAATCTATATACTTACATCATCTCATACAAAAAGAAAGATAATTAGATGAAATATATTATCCTCACATGTAGTACATATATATTTATGAGAAACATGTGAGATGCTCAACACCTCATCTTGGTTGATTGGGTGTTGGCCACCACACATGGGGCCCCCACCAATCGTGTCGAGTACTGAACACTCTACTTCAATTTGTCGAATAATATAAAACTTTATATATTTATTTATAATGTAGCATTTTCAATAAGTGGTTGATTATGATATTTGTCAGAGGTATTAAAATGGAGATCTAGGTCCTTTGAAATCTATACTATTAGTCTATTATAATATAATTCAGTCTTGGAGCAGCCACGTGACAGCACCAAGACATTCATATTCCCGCCAAAACTCACAAATACCTCTCTTACCTCACTCATTTAATGCAGCTATTTTAAGAAGTCAAGTCTCTCAATTAAAGTTGTGAAGAAACCTTCTAAAATAGACATGTTAAATCTTGCACAAATTTTTTTAAAAAAATTTATAGTTTTATACCACTAAGAAAAAACTACCCGTTGTAGTTTTTAAAATCTTGCTAAATCTTCCAAAGCAAGTAAAAATACCAATGGTAAGACTTGCAATTTTGTACCACTAAGAAATGACTATTTGTAATTAGGGGTGTCAATGGGCCGGGCCTAGACCCGGCCTTGCTAGGTCCGGCGCAGGCCTGATTTTCTAAGAGTCGGCCCGGGCCCCGCCCAGGCCCGGGGGTAGGCCCGGTATGGGTGGCCTGGCCCGGGCCCAGAAAAAGCCCGGCCCAGCCCGACCTGGCCCAAAAAATATAAGAAAATTATTATTTTATTTATATATTAAGTAATTTTAATATATCTACTTTAATATATTTATAAAAAAATAATATACATTTTACTTATATATTAACATTTAATTTATAAAAGATTATATTTTGAGTAGATTTATTATAGAAAAAAATAAATATAACTCTCTTTCTAAATATAAATTTTATATTTAATATAAATTATATTTATATTTATTTTTTTCGGGCCGGACGGGCCGACCGGGCGGGGCCACACAAAGCCCAAGCCCAGCCCTATATTTTCCGGACCGGGCCAAAAATTTGTGGCGGACTCATTTTTTCGGCCCAAGCCCAATTAAAATCGGGCCGGGCTTCCGGGCCTCCGGGCCTACCCGGTCCAATTGACACCCCTAACTGTAACGTCTTAAAATTTATAATAAAATATTAATATGACACTAAAAAATTAAAAGAGATAGTAAATTATACGTAAGACATGATCACTTATATAAAACATAATTATCTTTAATTTTAAAATATTTTTATATTATTAATATAATTCTAATACTATCTTTGATTATGTACACTTCAACAAGACGACATTGAGTTCCAAAGATAAAGTCAAACATGAAGTCATCATCATTACTAAAAAACTATATTGATTTTAAAATATAAAATATCAAGAATTATTGATACATATAATGTTGAGATTAAGTGAACTATTAATTTTTAGGACAATTTTTACTTCACAAAAATTAATTTAAATTAAAAATGCTTTTTTACGATACACTTGAAATATTTGTTAAATGGTCAACTATTAACATGGTTGGCCGTACCACGACAAACCACCGTAGTACGGCCAAACCGTACCGTGCTTGGGCTCTCGCGAGCCCACGCAAGAATGGGGTGACCCAGGTGTGTCACGACGGCACACCGCGGACCGGTCCGGTCCTCTCTCATATCCGGTGCATTGAAGTGATGTAAATGGTGTCTAATTGAGATGAAAATTTAAACATAAACTAATTAAGAGATGATACAAATTATAGTAATTTAATTTAATTTTTGTCAAGTAAATATTGTCCCAAAAATTATTAGATCGACTTAATATCTACATTTAAGGGATCTAAATATTATCTAATTGAAATGAAATTTCAAACATAAGTTAATTAAGAGATGATACAAATTATAGTAGTTTTAGTTTAAATTTTTAATTAGTTTTTATTAAGTAAAAATTGTCCCAAAAATTATTAGGTCGACTCAATCTCAACATCTATGCATCAATAATTTCTTATATTTATATTTTTAAATTAATATATTTTTGGTAATTATGATTACTTTATATTTTACTTTACTTTTAAAACCGAATGTCGTTCCGTCAAAGTGCGCACAATCAAAGATAGTACCCATGATTCGCCGTACCGCGGCAAACCATCGTGATACGTGCGAACCGTACCGTGCATGGGCTCTCGCGAGCCCAGGCACGATCGGGTCACCCCATTGTGGTGACCGACCCAAGCGTGCCATGACACGTTGATGATCCGTCCGATCCGGTCCGGTCCGCTATATATATATATATATATTCATTCCTTTCTCACATCCGGTCCATTTAAAGGGTCTAAATAGTGTCTAATTGAGATGAAATTTTAAACATAAACTAATTAAGATATGATACAAATTATAATAATTTTATTTTAATTTATAATTATTTTTTTCATCAAGTAAAAATTGTCCAAAATTTATTAGGTCCACTTAATCTCAACATCTATGCATCGATAACTCATGATTTTTATATTTTTAGAATCAACACATTTCTAGTAATTAACTAATTATGACGACTTCAGATTTGACTTTATTTTTGGAACCAAATGTCGTCCCCTTGAAGTGCATAGAGGGTTCGCCGTATCGCGGCTAACCCTGTGTGCACTTAAGGGGTCTAAATAGTGTCTAATTGAGATAAATTTTTAAACATAAACTAATTAAGAGATGATACAAATTATAATAATTTTATTTTAATTTATAATTATTTTTTTCATCAAGTAAAAATTGTCCCAAAAATTAATAGTTCGACTTAATCTCAACATCATATGTATCAATAATTCTTGATATTTTATATTTTAAAATCAATATAATTTTTTTAGTAATGATGATGACTTCATATTTGACTTTATTTTTGAAACTGAATGTCATCTGTTTGAAGTGTACATAATCAAAGATACTATTAGAATTATATTAATAATATAAAAATATTCTAAAATTAAAGATAATTATGTTTTATATAAGTGATCATGTCTTACGTATAATTTACTATCTCTTTTAATTTTTTAGTGTCATATTAATATTTTATTATAAATTTTAAGACGTTACAGTTAGGGGTGTCAATTGGGCCGGGCCGGCCCGGAGGTCCAGAAGCCCGGCCCAGTTTTAACCGGGCTTGGGCCGAAAAAATGAGTCCGCTACAAATTTTTTGCCCGACCCAGAAAAAATAGAGTCGGGCTTGGGCTTCGTGTGGCCCGGCTCGGTCGGCCCGTCCGGCCCGAAAAAAATAAAAATAAATATAATTTATATTAAATATAAAATTTATATTTATAAAGAGAATTATATTTATTTTTTTCTATAATAAATCTACTAAAAATATAATCTTTTATAAATTAAAGGGAATTTTAATACCCGGTCCAAAAAAGAGCACCGTAATTAATTTCCAGTCCAAAGACTGGAAAATGTAATTTTCGGTCCTTTGACCAAGGAAACATTAATTTTAAGTTTTTACCGTCAACACCCCGTTAGTTTTTAACATAATTTCCAAAATGCCCTTTTGAACTCTCTACCCAACCCACCCAGTCCCGATCGGCGCTAGTGGTCGACCCTCCCCCTCCGGCGTCCGGTTCCCCCTCCCCCCTGCGGCGTCCGGTTCCACCTCCCCCCTGCGGCGTCCGGTTCCACCTCCGGCGTCCGGCTCCCCCTGCGGCGTCCGGTTCCCCCTGAACACCCTCTCGCTCTCCTCTTCCATCCCCGCCAAGCAGCCTTCCAAGGCAGCCAGCCTCTCCGACGCCCTCCTCCTCCCCTGCTCCTCCTCTTCCGTCTTATTCTTCGACGACGGCAACGACGTCAGCCTCCTCAGCGCCTTCTAGGATGACGACGAAGGCCTGGACGCTACTGTCGCCGCGGCTGACGACAGTGCCGCGGCCGTCCCGTGGAAGACGGCCGCCGACACTGACACCGTCACCGCCTTCACCTCCCTCAGGAAGCCCGCCAGCTCGGCGTCCGCGGCGGGCCCCCCGGAAGACGCCGCGGCGGCCGTAAGTGCCGCCTCCACCGACCTGGGCACCTCAGGGAGGGCCGACGCCAGGGCGGCCACCTCCTTCTCCGCCTTCCGGAGCGACCTGGCGGCGGAGGACAGCCCCGCTGCGTCCCCCCTACGGGCCGCCACCTGCGTCGCCTCCTACAGGTCCCGGAGCGCCATGAGGGCCGACCGGAAGGAGCCGTAGGCGTCGGCGAAGCGGAGGAAGTCGTCGAGGAGGCTGTCGGCGAGGCCGGACGGGCCGCGGCGCAGGGAGTCCTGGGCCTGCGGGAGCTGGAGGAGGTCATCGAGAGCTAGGTGGAGGAGCTCCAGCCGGACCAGGCCGGAGCGTAGCCCGCCGGGGGCGGGGGCCGAGGGGAGCCGCCAGGCCCCGGTTGCCCGGACCTCGTCTTCGAGCTGGGAGATGAGCGGGTGGGAGCGGCAGGGGAGACTGGTGGACCTGACGTGGTAGGACTTCTCCGGCGGGGAGGGGCCTCTCGCCGGGCCAGGAACAGGAAGGGAGGCGAAGCGGCGGAAGCCGGCGACCATTTCGTGAAATCTGAGTTGAGCGCATAAAAAATCGGTCATGTGAAGATTTTTAACTAGCCATGTCCAGCGGGGTTGGTGGGTATGAGGGAAGGGTATTATGGTCTTTTCAATGGGGAAATGTTAACTAGCCGGATGGATTCCATCCTTAAAGGACCGAAAATTAAAGTTTTCAAAATTTTGGACCGGTCATATTATTTTTTTGTGTCTGGACCTAAAATTAAAACAGACTACCTACACAGGACCGGGAGTCAAATTCTCCTAAATTTTAAATGTTAATATAGATATAAGTAAAATGTATATTATTTTTTATAAATATATTATAGTAGATATATTAAAATTACTTATTATATAAATAAAATAATAATTTTCTTATATTTTTTGGGCTGGGCCGGGCTTTTTCTGGGCCCGGGCCGGGCCACCCATACCGGGCCTACCCTCGGGCCTGGGCCGGGCCCGAGTTGACTCTTAGAAAACCGGGCCTGGCCCATTGACACCCCTAGTTACAGTTTTGTTTCTATTTTCGGATTCTTGGTGTTGATCTAATGGAACAATTGGTCATATCATGAACAACTGTCATGAAGATCCCAAAGACTGGATCACCCTCGTTCATGTTGTAGAGAGGTCGCACTCACTGCTAGTTTGGATCGCGATATGAGAGAGAAGGTCAACAATAATCTACTCTATCTTTAAACACATATCTTCATTTGATGTGATTCTAGTTGGAGCTCGTAGAGGAAGTCGTAGAGAACAACTTTCATGAAGAAGTCTTCTACTCTATCTTTAAGCACTTATCTTCATTTGATGTGATTGTAGTTGGAACTCGTAGAGGAAGTCGTAGAGAACAACTTTCATGAAGAAGTCTTGAAGAGAGATGCCCTCGTTTGAGATGTGGAATGTATGATAATTTTGTATATGTAGATCATGATATGAGAGAGAATGTGAAGAATAATCTGCTATAACTTTGGGCACAGACCACCAATTGAGGTAATTCCACTTCGAGGATGAAGCTGAAGAAGAGTACAACAACTTTGATGAAAACATCGTGAGCATATCAACCCTTTTTCAGACTGTAGAAGGCGTGATATCTTTGATAGTTTTGCAGTATATGAGAGAGAAAGGGGAGAGAGAAAAGATGCATATAATATCAGAGTATGTATGAAATTACATGTCTTATGCTGATTATTTGACTTTTTGGAGAGCGCTTATAATGTGAGGTTGTTTAGGGATGGAAGTTATACCCTACTATGAGGATTTTGTGGACATACATACTCAACATGATGAGGGAGATTAGGTAAGAACTTATTAAATATTCTTAGTTATATGTTAAATGTTCTTAGTTACATTTTTTTATGTTTTACTCATTTTCTTTTGAAGTTTGCTCATTTTAAATATTTATCAAGTCACAAAAATTTAAAAAAATTAAACAAGTTATTTTTCCATCGCATTTCAATGATATTATATGGTATCGTATATTTTCACGAAGAATATGGCACGACCGATTCAGACGGTACGGTAAATCTTGATTATTAGACTGTTAACCAACTTTCTTACAAGGGAATTAAACAAATTAGAAATGTGTTCCTCACAACCGGACCACCCGGGGTATGCTCGCAATGGTTTCAACATAGGAGGGGCCGTCACAAAATTATGTAGGATTCTCTATAAACTATATAAATTCTAAATAGTCCACACCGGCAGGCTGCCGAGGATCTCCTGGAGGATCTGGCTGCAACCCTACAGCGCAGAAGCCGCAATTCTCACAAGAACAGAGCATAAAAGATGGTGATGACAGGCGCTGGATTCATCGTTCATCGAATTCCCCCTCTGTTCTTCTCCTTGTTGTCGTCTGTTTTGGATCTCGGTTGTGTTCCTAGTTGATCTGGCGTGTTGTTGAACAGATGAACACAGGTATTCATCAAATCCTTTATTCGGTGCTTTGCAGGTGTGCCTGGCGTGCTTGCTGCCTATATTCCTCATCCCGGTGGTCAACGCCCTACCACTGCTCTTCCATTTGATCGTTGTAAGATCAATTTCGTTCCCTTGATGCCTCCTCTTTTTTTTTTTTTTTTTTCTGTTAAAAGCTGGATCTAAACCGTCATCAATTCATTCGTCCTCATTTCCGTCTGTTTTTGTTCTGTTTTGGGAGAGGTTAACGCTCTTTCCCCCTCTTTTTGTTCTGGCGAGGTCGAATGACTTTTCTTGATCGAGAGGGGTTCTCTTGTCAATTGTCTGTCTCTTACCGATCTGCGTGGTTCAATTCTGTCATCCAGGGACTCTCGACTGTTATCGCCATTATACACCTCGCATCCGTCGTTTAAATCTTCGCTTCTGTGCTTTGCCATTTTCCGACATCAGTAGCTCTTGATTTCGTCATTGCGAATGCCGCCGGTTGTATCTCTTGGAATCCACGATCTTATAAAGATCTGTTTTCTGTTTTACACCCGCCCCCCCCAACTCTTCATTTCTGTAAACATATTAATTTATCATCGCAGTCTATTTTGAGACCGGCTTTCCTCCCTTTACCTTTAGGCACCCTGATCTTTTTAGGTCTGGTTTCCGTTTATCCACAGTGAACATCTAGGGATTTAATCTCTCCTTTTGTCTAGAAAAGAGTTTTTAGTACTGTTCTCATGGTTCCTTGCGGTAGAATGGATTTCTCGCCTCCACTTTTGTATATCTATCTCCTCTTTTGTGGTGGTGGATAAAGCCACTAATGAGGGTCCATTTTATGAAGCTTGGATGTTCCTAAGTATCGATGATCTTATATACTTGCAGTTTAATTTCTTGACAAGCCATGAACGGGTGTTAATTTAAGCAAAATTTAAAAGTGGTCTAAACATTTTATAACCTTTTTGAGTTGAAAATCAGAATCTGAATGAGTTTGAGTTTGGAGTTGTCATTTATTATTGTAATGGATTACAATTTAGTTTCTTACATCAACTTTCACTTGCATCGCAATAATTGTATCCATAGCTTTCTTCCACTTAGATCTGGATTGGATGCTGCTTGTTGCCGCTAAAACATATGGATGACAGTGAAAAAATGGGGCGTGCCATCCAGAGACTGCCCACTCCTGCCTTATGTGTGAAAATAACATGCAGTTTTATGAGGTCTAGTCTTTATATGCATTTTTGGGTGGTACGTTGGTTATTTCTGCTTGCAACAACTTGGATTATAACATGACATGAGAGGATTTGTTGTCTGCGAGGAACATCTGCATGCAGATTGTTATGGTGGAGTAAACTATTCTTCAAGCACTGGGGAAGTGCAAATGGGAAGATGAGAAACAACTGCAGAACTGTGATATATAAAACAGTCAAGGAACACTGCAAGTGCAATTTAGCCTAGACATCTTTACCTCACTGAAAACAGTTGCCCTTAAAGCATCTTATCTAGACAGTTATCAAATGTTAGGGAAGAAAAATTAATTCCCAATTTACTTTTATTTATTCATATAACACATTTAGATATGGTAATGAGAGAGTGAAAATGAGCCCAAAGATAGATGGTCTGACACTATTATAGATGAGAAGATCAGTTGGATGATATGGTGGTATAGATTGAGATGTTGAGGAGGTCAAGTTCCACGAAGTGAAAGTGCATATACTATTATGTAAGAAGATATGGGCAGGACCTGTGGAAGAGAAAATTATCCAGTCATGACATGAATAGATGTCTTGGTGTCACATTAAGGTTGCTTCATCATGGTCCTGAGGTTGCAGGTCCAAAACAACAGTATCTATGCAAAAGACTGTGGTAAGACTGCATACATCCAATCCTCCCCAAAGAACCAAACCCCACAGTTGATTGGAGAGTATCACTGGGCGGAGATTTTTCAGTTGTGAGTTTGAATTAGAAACTCGACTTGGAATGGAGACATTTGATAGATGGAGAGACCTCAGGAAAACATAGATATGAATGGTGGGGGCAAAGAGAACTTTTTCTTGACAGTAGTGTTGAAATATTCCTTGGAGAAGGATACCACATCTGTGTGTGTAAGTCTTCCTTTTTAAGATGTAACTACCTTTATGCTATTTTCACGGTATTGCCATCTGATAAAACATCATCTGACAAAGTTAAACATTCTCTTGCTTCTTGCTAGAACATATACTTGTTTGTTTGTAAAACTGTTGAGAATTTTTGTTGAGTTGGTGATTGGGTGTTTAGCTGAAAGATTACTTCTCTTTTACTTTCAAGGGTGAATAAAACAAGGTTTTTCTATGCATTAAGACAAAAAAGTGACTTGTGGAGGTTTTGCAACTGGAATCTTTAGATCAATTTACTAACTAATTATTTCTCATGTATCTACAGAGTAGGATTTACAGATTACTTGGATGGGAGTACAGGAAACCAGAAAGAGCTCCACCAGCTTGTCCCTATAAGCCTTCTGTGAATAAGAATATTGAGGTAAATTTGGCTTTCTTAGATTGGAACATCACAACAACATGTTCATTTCACCAGAACTTCCTATGACTAGCCTCATAATTTGACTTTGTATCTTTTTCTCTTCGAGAATGAAAGATAGCTTATATTTACTGAAACTGCACCTTAGTTTTATCAGCAGAAGGAATTTGCAACTTCAAGTCAAACTTTTGGTTCATAAAATTTCAGTTAGGTTCATATGTGTATGTGGTTCATGAAATTGCAGTTATGTTTATATGTGTATTTACAAAGACAGGATCTAAGAGTACAATATGGTCACATGAATAGCCTGAGGTTGTTAGTGGGAGTAGATTATAGTGTGAGAAAGAAAGTAGCTCAGTCAATAACTCTATGTAGCTTGCGAGAGGCTGGTCTAAGAAACTTAGAAACAGTACCATTATTTGAATTGAATTTAGGTAGTAAGTGAAACTTTGTCTCTGTACAAAAGGTAATTCATTAGGCATGACATTAGTACTATATAAGGGAAATCTTTTGAGAGGCCAGCATGGGTGATGGAGGATACAGATTATAAAGCGAGGTAAATGCTAAGGAAATAATTTTCTTTGTCAAGGATTCGGACCCATGTACACTATACTAGTGGTCTACCTCGGGCCAGCCTAAATTGGAAAAAGCAATGCAGAGTTACAGCGATTGCAAAATCAACCGACAATAAGCCTCAAATCTTGTCCATATTAGGAGATCAAATTTAGTTGTGCTTCATGCCCATGATCTCATTAATGCAAAAAATGGAAAACGCAATTAAGAAAATAATGGCAGACCTATAAATTGGAAGAGCATTTCATAATTAGCACCTCATGCCAACGGCGGGGCCTGTAGGAGGCTAGGAGCCCTTGTATTCTACTAGCTTGAATTACAGTTTGTATTCTACTCAGCAGCCCACAATTACCTTATCATCGATGAAACTAACGGTTCGTTCTTGAGCAGTAATTGTGTGCTTTTTAGTCCTTTCCACATTCAGTATGCTTGAACATGCATGCTCAATCATTCATCAATTCTCTGCAGAAGGCCGATGGAACACAGGACAATAACTTGGCGGAAGTTCCCACAAATACTTCTCCACGCGAGGATGATAAGGAAGAATGAAATATGGGGGAAATGGTTGCCGAACTACGGCTCTTTGTATGTACTGACATGACTGTTGTGTCACCAAGACACTTCAGAAGTCTCTCCTTGTGAACATTGTTTGGAATAGTACTCCGTATGGACATGATGCTGCACAGTCTTATTTCCTGCATCACTGCTGCATCCATTCGTGCATCTTAACATCAGTCACCATTTACGCCGTCAATACTGCATCAGAATCTCCATTCTGGCGCACACGACGAATAAAGAACGTCCTTGACAAGGCACAAGTTTGCTCCCCCGAGCTGATAAGAGAAATATTTATTACAATTTTAATTATATTTTTAGTGTATTTTGGCCTCTTAATGGATACAATGTGCTTGTTAATACATTGACCAATGGAGAGCGTAGAGGTGCACTTAGAAGTGCAATTGAAAAGTTCAATAGGGTACACTATACCACTACCTCATAGCCATGGCCCCTCGTATCATCCCAACGTTTTTTTGCATCGCAACCCATTAGGCCTCACGGTCGAATCAACGATGCGTACCGTTGTTTCGAAGGGCACAGCTTGTGCGGTGGATCGAACATGTTCTTGATAGATGTCGTCCAGCGTTCCACAAAGAGGATACAAATTCCTCGGTGGACCGCCCTTCTAAACTAGACAATTCTAACATCACAAGGGCCAGGCAAACACGAACTTCGCGTTGCCAAGCCTGTTATTGCCGCTAGCGCTGTGCTGGCCGGCGCGGCGGCGCCTTCTTCTTCCTAGTCCGGACGTCTTTCAAGGAGAATGGTCGCAGAAGCTGACGAACAAACAGTTGTATGTTCACCTCGACTAGGGCTGTAAACGGATCCGGATAATATCTAGATCTGATTCGAATTCGTATCCGATTATTCGGATATTATCCGATTAACAAATATTTAGCGGAGCGAATTTCGGATACGGATATTATCCGGATAATAAACGGAGCGAAAACGGAAACGGGTGATCTGCTCCGAAATAGAATTATTTTTTACCATTATATTTTAGATCTAATGATTCATATATAATATATATAATTTATAAATATATAATATATCTAATACTAATTTTTTGTTTAGAAAATATTTTTGACATTTATATTTAAAAAACATATATATTTTTAATTTTTATGATTTTTAGACCACTTAATATTTTTTATTAAATTTATATTTTCGAAGCGGATAATATCCGTATCCGCTCCGAATCCGAAAATTATCCGATTAAATTATCCGCTCCGTATTCGAATTATATTTGGAGCGGATAAGAATTATCCGATTAACTATTCGGATCGGAACCGAAAAATCCGTATCCGCTCCGTATCCGTTCCGTTTACAGCTCTAACCTTGACTCCCTTCTATAAATTCTCTTTCTTAACCAGAAGTATCATCCCCAAAAGTTTTTAACTACCTATTGATGTGATCGGTTCAATCTAAAGGGATCTTTGCTCGGGTTGAGTTATCGGACGACATCACACTGGAAGAGGAAGAACAAGGGATTTGTTGGCTGTTGTCTCTGATCTGACTTGCAAAGGAAATCAAGTCTGCGAAAGAATTTTTAGAACTGATCTTTTGATGGTTAAATTAGAATTTGATTAAACATAATTCGAGAACGGAGATAAGAGTTTGAATGAGAAAAAAATATAAATTTATGTCTTATTGGACACGTGTCCTCTTTGATTTAGAAACTATTGTGTAGAATTCAATATGAGATATATCCTCTTTATCGAGTCTTGTCTTCTTCCTTTTTTTTGCTCTCTCTTCTCTCAAATGGTCAGGCCTGGGTCTATCCATTTTGCACCTGGGCCAATCCCATTAGGGGCTGGTGGGGTCGGCTCAGGAGGGTTATCACTTATATTTAATGTTTCTCGAACCTCATTGTGGCACCTTGTTTTGCTAATTATTTTATAGTATTACCAGTTTAACGATCTACAAGAAAAAAAAATCTTATAATAAAATTGACGTAGATTGCAAGATACAATTTTATTGCCCGAGAGCTACTAACACATACTATATTTTTGGTGGTAATCTATGCTCTGGAAAGCTAGAAATGGGAAAATGTTTTGAGGGAACTGTTAACCATGTGGAGCCGAACGCAAAGAAACATTATACAGGCAGCAAAGATTTTCCTCTGAACTAATAATAAATATGTCTTTAAAACCCAAGTGGATAGGGGGTGTCAGCGGCTGTGCACTCATTGTGGGTTTCACATAAAATGTTTTTGAGTAGAGAGGTGCAAAAGTCAGGACGACACATGGGTCAGACCTCTAAAAGGATGGGTGGAAGTGAATTTTGATGGGGCACACCTTAGATATGTAAGGAAGGAGAGGCAGGGGTAAAATATATAATTAGGGACGAAATGGGTCACATAGTCATGGCGGGGGTTTATTATTCGCTATATGTATCAATAGTAAAAGGAGAAACTAGAGCTGCCTAAGTTATATGTAATCTTCGAGGTGTGTAGATTCAGAATTTTTTCGGTCAAGTGAGATAAAGGCAATACGGATATACGGAAAGTAGAACTTGCCAAGTCCTGATCTTGAAATTTACTAACACCAATTCCTGAGCCACACGGGGCGAGGTTTCGTCGTTACCAAAAAAAAAAAAAAAACTATAGCTGCAATAAATTGCCATCCAGCTATACTGCTATGGTCAGCAGGTTGCCCGCAAATGTATGATTAGCACTATCGGTTGAAGGTGATAATCTGCAAGTCATAAGGGCCATGCATACAAGGCTGGGGAAATCCTCCTATATATTGAGATTAAACAGATCATTTATAAGAACATTAATTCAATCACTTGAGTTACTGAATTTGGTCAATGTGAGGCAAACAAAGAAGTGGATTGGGTTGGCAGGGTATAGGCAAGGAAAGCACAAGGAAAGCAAGGTTGATCTATATCGACTGGAGTTCAGAGTTCCCATACAGGAATTGGTAAAACTCTAACGTTGAAGTCGATATAGTGCAGCTGCGACAATCATGGGAGCCTCCACAGTTATATATCGATGTTTATATGTTGAGAAATCTTTAATACATATTTTTGGTATACACTAAATTCAACACATCTATTAAAATTGTGATGTGTCTTGGAGTTTTAATTATCTCCCACACAGCTCTATTTTTTTTAAGAGCTCCGATACACAAGACACAATCTCAATAGATATGTCATATTTAATACATACGAAAATAGATGCACTAAATATTCTATGTCATATTTAATACATACGAAAACAGATGCACTAAATATTTCTCGTGGTCCTTTAGTGGGTAGTGTTAATTAGGTCTAAAAAATAAAAGAGTAAATTAATTAAAAATCTCTAATAGATATTTGATTTATTTTTAATTCCTGATAACATTATAACTCATTATAATAAATATTATTTTAATTATAATGTACGTTAAATCATATTACAGTAAAGACCTCTCTATTACAGTCAATAACTTTTAATTAATTTTTCAAAATAAATCTACGTGTTTTACACTTGTCAACTATGGTTTCTAGCATCTCGATCAAATCTCAAATTTTATTGTATATTATAATAGATATTTAAGACATTTACTCGAAAATTGAGATTAGAAGCTAACACCATGTGCTGTTGCTGCTGTGGAATGAGAAAGACTTTGTGCACTTTTGAAAAGTGCACAAGTGTAAGTACATGGGTTGTTTACCCATGTGACACTAACTTTTTTGGTGCTACATGGGTTGCCAACCCATGTGGATGGTGCCACATGAGTTTTTTGCCCATGTGTCTTGCACTTGTGTACTTTTAAAAAATGCACAAAGTATTTCTCAGAAGGGCAAATAGCCCATGTGGCACAACTTTTTTGCTGCCACATGAGCTGCCAACCCATGTGGATAGTGCCACATGGATTTTTTGCCCATGTGTCTTGCACTTGTGCACTTTTCAAAAGTGCACAAAGTCTTTCTCACACGTACATGTGCACTTTTGAAAAGTGCACAAGTGCAAGACACATGGGCAAAAAACCCATGTGGCACCAACTTTTTTGGTGCCACATGAGCTAACAACTCATGTGGATGGTGCCACATTAGGGCTGTAAACGGGTCGGTTCGGAACCGAAAACATAGATTCCGATACCGATTCCGATAAGAATGGTTAATTCCGATTCCGTTCCGATTCCGATAACATTACCGGAACCGAAATTCCGATAAGGTAAAATGTTTACCATAATTTTACCTTGAGTTTATGATAATTTATCGGAATAACCGATACCGATACCGATTCCGATTATTTTTTCGATTCCGATTCCGATAACTTATCAGAATATCCGATACCGATTCCGATAAGCTATCGGTATCATTTTCCGATTCCGAAACCGATAATTTTTATCGGTATCGGGTCGGAATATCGGATTATCGGGTTCCGCTTACACCCCTATGTCACATGGTTTTTTGCCCACGTGTCTGAGAAAGACTTTGTGCACTTTTAAAAAGTGCACAAATACAATGCACATGGACAAATGGTGCGACATGAGCTGCCAACCCATGTGGATGGTGCCACATGAATTTTTTACCTTTATGTCTTACACGTGCACTTTTTAAGGTGCACAAAATCTCTCTCCTGTGGAATATGTGCCTACTTACAGTGGGGAATCCACCTTGGGTCCAATGGGGTCACACAGGACCCCACTGGATTGAGATGTTCTGTTAGTGATGTAAAATTTTATTATGAGTAATGCTATGCTCCCGGCTGGTGCGTGGAAGGCGCGCCCCCCCACGCATTTAATGCTTGTTTTTTTTTTATGCACACAAATGATGTATTTGTGCACACAAATACATTATTTGTGCACACAAATAATGCACAAAAACTAAAAAAAAATACATTAAATGTTGGGGGGCCGCGCCCTCCACGCGGCGCGCGCGGAGGGCGCGCGGCCCCTCCAGCTCAACTATGCTCCCGGTACAGCCGGAGCATAGCATTACTCTTTTATTATTAATGATCTCACTAGATCAAAAAAAAATGTACTCAAAACAGTGCACTCACTGAATTGAAATTTTAGATTCGCCACTGCCTATTTATCTCCTCGCGAATGAAAAAGTCAATTTGGAGTTCTGTCTTCAAGTAGAAGAAGGGAAGCAACACACACAACGGCTAGACCACCTTCATGCGTACGTATTTCCAACATATATAAAGAGAGATGAGAACATCAGCTTAAGAACATAGATAGGATTTTTAATATTATACACGAGACGCCTCCCATATATACTTCAGGAATCCTGGGCAAAAACTAGCTTGTCACTGATCAGCTAGCGATCCCCTCCATCGACACAGTCGTCGCAGTAACCGCAGACACCATGGTGTTGATCCCGCAAGTGCCGTGGCCCCTGCACAGGCGGTAGTACCCATCTTCCCCCCACTGCTTCCCCCACGAGTTCTTGATGATCCAGTACGGCTGGTAGCCGAGCCTGAGGATGGAGAACCCCCTGGCCCCATATCCCACCAGTAGCACACCATGGTTCACCCACTTCTTGATGCAGATCAGCGGGCAGGACACTCCTCTGACGTACGTCTGCATGAACGCAGCGTTCAACCCCACTGCATAGAAAGGAGATCACTATATATGAGCTCCAAATAACGGACACTCGAAATCTGCATTTACCAGAACTAAACCAAGAAGATGAACAGTATGTACTGCGGGAGATTTAGAACGGATTAATAGGTGAACCGTACGGAGGGGTGCCCACCTGCAAGAGGACCGTGCCGGACGAGGTAGGCAGCGATCTGCTTTTCGTCGAGGGGGATGTTGGTGAAGTTTGTGACCCTGACGGCCACCTTCTCTTCCTCAAACTTGCACTGTCCGACCTTCCCGGAGTAAGGGTAGTACTTCTCCTCCTCAAGGCCGCCTGCCTCCAGCAAGTACTTGTAGGCGTTGGTCATCAGGCCTCCGCTGCACCCGTTGTCGCACGCGTCTTTCTCCACAGCGTCACACTTCACAGGATTACACATATATATATATATGTCACTTAGTGCACACTAACAATATACAGGGACGTTACGAGCGAACTCAAATGGGGAAGAGAGGGATTAAGGTGCAGAGGAGGAGACCATGTGATCGCAGTCGATGAGCTGCTGCTCGCTGAGGCTGATGAGCTTCCCCGTGGCGATGAAGTTGGCTCCTTCGACGGCTCCCGTGGTGCTGAATGCCCAACACGATCCACACACACCCTGCTCCAAAGTCCAAGCGTTACAGAGGAGAAAAGGAAGAGTGGAGCCTGTTTGATGCGAGTTTACGTTACAGCTTAATTTGAGTTATGTGTATCTGCGAATTTCGGTGCTAAGACAAACAGCATATCCAACTTTTCCATACTTATTTCCCATTTTGGGAGTTTTTTGGTGTTCTTTTTTGTGGGATCATAGTATCATACCACACACCCAGTTGCAGATCTAACTGGAATTTTCAAAATTTTTAGTATGATTTAAAGTCTATACCCATTTTTTTAAAGTTTAATGGTGACTCCATATCTTATAGAGATTCATATTTTATTGAGACCCGACTGGACAGAAATTTTGCCACTGCAGACACCACCCACAGTTTCACTGTTAAGAGGGCCTTCAGAGAGGCCACACAAGCGACTTCAAGTTGGAATCTAAAAGCCTATATATGAAGACAGGTCTCTTCATCATGACCTATGGGTAGCTCTGAACTCAGGCTTCAAACTCCGAAGAGTCTTAAGAAGTCCTTGTCGTATTAATGTCTGCATATATAATAACTTCTCCACATGAGCCAAGGTAGGATATATGCTTGTATTAATAAGAGTGAATCTGACCTACATCCTAAGCACACACACTTGCATCACACATGTATGGCATGCCACACGACCAACAGTTCTACGCTACTAGTTATAGAGATTGGTTGGAAAGAAGTGGAGATTTTACGAAAACCATTTAATAAGGAAGAGCAAGAACAAACACCAAACTGCTCGTGAGACTCCACTGGAGGGATCATCTAGCCAGGCAAACATTCCCATCTTTCAGAAGAAACTTTATCCGTGGTCATCTGCCTCATGTTTTAGGCATCATACTAATGAAAAGGACTAGTAAAATAGAAATAACATACACCAAACAGAAGAAGAGAAAAATTGACGGGGGGAGCATGTATACCTGCATCTTGACCTCGGTGACGGCCCCCTTCTCTCGCCAGTCGAAGTTAGACGGGATGCCCCTCACATCCAACTCCGACGCCGCATCGGCAGGCTTCTCCCTCCGCCTTCCGCAGCCGCAACGGCGCCCGGCGACGCCACCCTCGCCCCTCGCCTGCAGCCCCATGAAGTGCCGCTCGAACTCCTCCTCCGTCAGGTCGGAGAAGGGCGTGACGCCGTGCACCGCGGTGGGGTCCAGCGCCTGGTGCTCCGTCGCCCGCACGGCGTTCCTGGCGAAGACGCCGAGGCGGTGGACGTACTCCTCCCGCGTGGCGTATTCCTTGTTGTACTTCCTCGCGAAGGACACGAACGCCGCCTCCTCGGCGGTGCCCAGCAGCCAGTCGTTCCCCGGGACCACTCGCTCTCCCGGCGCTCCGACGTCACCTGGAGTATCCCGCCAACGCCTCCTCGGCACACCGATGCCGCTCCCGAAGAAACCACGAAGAAGGCGAAGGCGGCGGCCACCACCGCCAAGGAGAAGGAGAGCCTCGTCGTCGCTGCTCTGTTCCTTCCGGCCATGGCTTCTCCTTCCTGGTGTGTGTTGCAGGCCGGGAGAGGCGAAACGGAAACGGGAAAGGCAGGCTCTCCGCAGCAGCAGGAACCGGGTAAAAAAGCCCAGCACCCAATTCATTTGCCATTGTTGTATCGTTAAATTACGCTTAAGCCACTATGATCTGCTCATAGGTATGACGTCGTAATTTGTTACCTCTATAAGGGTGAGTGTGCGAGAGGGAATGCATGCAACTATCACGTCGACGCGTGGAGGAACGTGGGTGCCTACGTGCCCGCCTTCATGCGGAGCCATCCGGCTGCCGTACGTGTTAACTTGAGCGCACTCGTCAAGTCGTGGCAACACTACACGCCAAACCCCAAGCGTTGAACGGGGTATGGAGCGGGTTTAAGGAGGGTGCCCGTGATTAAAACACCTTTTTTCTTAGAGAATTCCTTAACTTAATAAGGGATTTTGATTTAAAAGTGAGATATAAAGGGATATGGGCAGAAAAGGATTGTTTTTAGCGCCAAATTAATTTGAATTAAAAAAATAAGTGAAGTCATCCCTAATTAAAATAATCAAGAGATTGTTTAATTGGTTATCAAATTAAGAGGTTAAAAAGTAAGAGAGGCATGCATTTCACTTTTATGTATTGTTTTACTCTTGATTGAGTGGATAACATGTGTCGACATCAAAGAGGTTAGTGTAGTAAGAAAGTGTAACAAGTATTTCTCTTGATAACCAATTTAATTTGTTGAGAAATACTTCTTGTACATTTTTACTGTACTTTTGGTCTCAATATGATATGGATGTATTGTGTCCATTCAATAAAAAGAAGTAAAAAACTATAATAAAAGTGCAGTAAAAAAATATAATAAATATTTCTTTTTGAGCAATACTCGCATTCTTGTCCCTGCACTGATCTAAATTTGGATATATAAGAAGATGTATGAACCGATGAGCTGAGATGGGCCGCGAGACCCAAATACTTAATCAACAAAGATTTCGGCCCACAACTCTAAAAGCTCAAGAGGAAATGGTCAGTGAGCCCCATCGGTAACTATGGAAGGTAGGAGTTCCTTTTTTTGAGACGGTATCCCTTCAGTATCGCCCTGTATGAGGGGGTATCGTGTAGAAACCCACAAAACCTAGGTGTTGAGGTTCTAAGGCCCAGGCTATATAAACACAAGGAACCCACTTGATTTTTCCGATATGGGATAACCACGGTTCTCCAACACTCCCCCTCACGGCCAAGATGGGCCGTGGAAATTAGATGGGAGGTGGTGCAAATATCATAATGGGCCTTGGCCTGCTCTGATACCATGTAGAAACCCACAAAACCTAGGTGTTGAGGTTCTAAGGCCCAGGCTATATAAACACAAGGAACCCACTTGATTTTTCCGATATGGGATAACCACGGTTCTCCAACATATCGCGCAGGAGGAGATCTCGGTCAGTACAAGATAAAAATTGACATTTTGTATTTAAACTCAACTTGTGTAAAATTTTTTGTGTTTTACATTAGTATCGAAATGCAAAATACCACTTTTTTACCTTGTACTGATGGGATCCCCTTCTGCGCGGTACTGAATGGATCCCGTCTCGTTTTCTTTTGGCAGTGGGACTAATTGTTGTCCGTTTGTCCGTCCATTGCCTGCTTCCAGATCTAAGTGGATGAGCCCCGAAGCCAACAAAATTGTGTCTCATGCCGGGTGATGGACGGGTGCCTCAAGCGAGTGGCAAGTGTTTCTCTTTTGTTGATCATGTCGATCCTCGTCGCTTTAGACACATGATAAAATCTGTGAGTTACTAAAAATAACAAATTATACAAGTGTATCAGTTTCACGTCCAGAGAATTGCGTAGTTGAAGAGTAGTTAATAAATTATCTTCCAACACGAGACAAATCTTTCCATCATGGGCCCCCCAAGATTTGAATCTCATGGGCCGGTCCAGTACGTAGAATTGGGCCTTTGGGTCCGACTCAAGCCCTTGACGGAGACGTTATGGGTCATTCGAGTATTTGACTCATGTCTGGGAAGATTGAGAGCAAGCGGTCACAAAAGAGACCCGGACCCAATAAGACCCAATAACAATACGAAGATTGGTTAATGTCCATTTCTAATTTGAGTCAAGCATATATAGGTCTGGGCATGAACGTACATACGATGTACTAAGTGGTGTGGGTGAGAGATTTAAATGGATCGAATTCGAAATGGATCAAGGCAGATGTAACTTTGAAAGTTAAAACGCCGTATCACTACAACTCTTACTTTCTCATAAGTTTTTTATTAGCCGTTGAAGTGTAAAAGCTAGAGTGAGTTTACTAGAGTAGCTAGCTACCCATGGTGTGAACTCACCTGAATAATACACACTGTTAAGATATGATCTGATTCTCCCAATGCATACATGTCATGATCTGATTATTATTTTTTAACTTTTAAAGTAGGAAATTGTCTCTGTTGGTCTCTTTTCATTTCTTTTCTCTGCAGCTTTTTTAGCCACTTGACAAGACTGGAGTGGGTGGGCTAATGAAGATAAAATTACCAAGGCTTTAGTCAAAAAGTCTGTTTGACAACAAGGAAACTCGGAAATGTTGCAATGTCCCGAGGAGTTGAAAGTAGATATTCCCTATAGTAATGTCTGTCCCTGGATACAAGGAGAAAAGATAAAAAATTACGCTCCAATAATGATTATTTTCTTATCTAGATTGTTCAATGCCAGACAACACATTGAGAGAAGATAGAATAATTTGTAAAGAGTTAGCCAAACGACATGTGAAGGAGGCCACCAAATTTTGGTGACGGGTTAACAATTTTTAATTATATAATAAATATTTGAAATTTGTGTATATTAGTCCTCACTAAAAAATGCATGAAATATATAGCAGTATATCCATCTCAAAAAGTATTATCTTCATTCTTAAGATTTTATCATTTTTATTAAAAAAAACTCTTTTAAAAATAGATTTTATAAACACGCACTTCATCCTCGTAGTATTAAATCTCTTCTCTACACAGTCCCTCATTTGATGAAAATAAGAGTGTGTAGTAGGGCTATATAATTTTTCCACAGTCAACGTTATTGAAAAATGTGTGAAATATGAGTGTGTCATTCCCAATAAATATTATCTGTATTTTTAAGATTTTATTTTTTTTTAAAATATCCTTTTGAAAATAGATTGATTTTATAAACACACACTTCATCTTCACAATCTCAAATATGAAACTAAATCTATCCTATAAACTTACAAATATCGTTAATTTAAAATTAATCTCTCAACTAGAACCCTCGAAATCTTGCCGTTAAATATATTAGTTTTTTATCATTTTTTTTTTCTGTAGACAGAAATAAATACAACTTTAAGTTAAGTTAATCATAACTTCAAAAAAGACCCAAATAACCCTGTCCTCTTTTCTCTCTCTCTTCTTTGCCAAGCAACGCTGGACCCCCATCGTCCACTGCCTACGGCGTCCCCCGCCGTCGCCTCACTGCCGTCTTCGTCCAGCACGACGTCTAATAATAATAATATTATTATCTGGTTTCAGATGTGGAAGGAAAGAGAGATGGGAGGCGGATGTGGACAACCCGGCGGCGAACATCTCCACCGACGAGCCGCCGTGGTGTTAGGTTATCCTCTCGACGTCACGAGGGCACCGCCCGGAAGCTGCGATTGGACGCCAATTACGAACTTTACGGCCGACTTATGACCAACGCTTTTCGGTCTTAAAACCCGTTGTTTAAAGGTTTGATTATGTTACTTTGTGAAATCGATAGTTTAATGCGCCAGGAATCGATTTCTAATGGGGGGACGAAATGGCGTGCACCAGCTCATCCAAGTGTTAATTTCCTGGTGCATGAGCTCAATAACCATGTTCTTTTTTCCCCTTCGATGATGCAGTCTTGCAGCCCAGATGATCTAAGTGATGAGACAGATTGTTGCGTTTGTTATTATTACAGGGAATTTGCCAGCAAAAGTCTTCTGTTTGAAGATTCTGATAATCATTTTAATGTTCTTAATCACTTACTATATATATTATTAATAAGTAAATTAATTAAAGATTTCTGATTATAATATAGAAAGTTATTTATATAACATGACTTAACATATATCATAACAGATAATAATATTTACTGTAATGAGTTATAATTTTATCTAAAATTAAAAATTAAGTTAAATATTTGATAAAAACTTCTAATTAATTAATTTATTATTATTTTATATAAAAAATAAAAATAAAAGTAACAAGTTAATATGATAATATTATACTACACTGTGTAAACCAGAACACCATGAATTCACATTAAATTTCTCATCATATATATATATAAGAGAAATATATAGTGCCCTCTAAGGAGAGTAATAAAAGTGAACTGCATTATTTGATAAATAATTTTATTAGTTAGAAATTTCTCACAACTTCTCTCTCTCTCAACCAATAATATATTTTTAAAGTCACAGGCACCTCTATCTTAAGACAAGATTAGCCCATTTCAGCTGAATTTGGAACAGTTTAATCTGTGAGGAGCAAAGTATATATATGCTCAACCTAGCTAGCTAGCTGGATCATAAGCTCTTAATTTAAAAAAAAAAACAGAATTGTGTATATCACCACACCTTTTTAATTAATGATTTCTTTTTCCCTTTCAAATATTATCATTCTGCATGAGCCAATCACAATTACAAGGAAGTTCATAACATAATTAGACATGGATAATTAATTATTTAACATGATATGCGGCAAGTTAATTTTGCCCAAAGAAAAAAGAAGAAAAGAAAACCTCGTGTGAATGCTTGAAGACTGCCACATGCTCCACGCAGTTGCAGAGTCCACATCACCTTTTCTAATTCCTACAATTTTACCTTGGAAATGGTCTCCTCGTTTGGGTCTGGAAAGGATTTGTTCGGACTTTGCATGCATATACTTGGCGCGCAAGGTCGAGAGAGTACCGAGTCGGCATCAGTAGTTTTCTCCACTGTCCTTACGACGTCTTTTCGAGGGGATGAACATATAGCTTGTTCTTTGAAATTTAGATTGAGCACTAGTATACAAAATTACATCATTTCGTTGTCAAAAAAGAAACATCGTCTTGTTCCTCATACGTACTTTTCAATGGATCTGATCTGTAGATACTTGATTTGGCTTTACATGCACAGATAAAAGATCGAGCCCAAGATAGTTAATCTTTGAAGAACTTGGGTGATCAGGCATGTTCAAAGTTCAAGTTCTTCCACTACTTATTTGTCTAAACAGTACTGTTCATATCTTTCTCTATTATATCAAGGAGTGAACTAATTAATATATAATATTGCTCGAACAGAATAGGTTATACCTTGTGAAGTGGGTATCTTCTTTCCTTCTTGTTCTTTGAGGTAGAAGATGATTTCTTTACTACTTGTGATAACTACTTCGACTTAAGGTGTCGGTAGATCGGTGTGCATAGATAAGTTAATAAACATTAACATATATATACGAAGTAACGAATATCTTATGTTAAGTCCACATCAAGGGCTAGTTGCGAAAACACTCGATCCGCACGCAAGTGCATGCGGGTGTAGACAAAGACATTGTTTGTTGGATGACGCGGATACAAAGGAAAAAAGGGTTTAAGGAAGCCGTTAAATTTTTTGACAATATTCCAATCTAATACACTGTATTGAGATGATAGAAGGAAAAATATGGTGAAATTAGAAGATAGAAGCTAGGAAAAATGAAATATTGAGAAATATAAGGGCATGTGATTAATTTACATAGTTAATACTATATGATGTGACATTGCTATCTCCTCGATCGTATCGAATTGAGATGTCAAAAAAAACTGTGTTACTAAACTGTTTTTAGGGTTTCCGGGCATATATAAAAGGTTCGGCTACCAAGATTCGATCGGGGCAGGTGACAAGGGGGAATGTCCCTAAGAAGTTCTACTTTGTTGATTAATGTATCCTTGTCATACGCACAGATATTTTTTTATTTCAAGTTGTTAGATCGTGCGACCATGCGCAACTTGAAATATGATATGTTGACATCTAGAATTTCCCATGCGGCTCAATTGTTTCCTCTACACATTTGCCATTAATTAGTGACGCCGAAAAATGTAGGTAGTGTTTTATAACACTTATTTATAATATTTAAATTTAATTTTTCATCTATTTTTTAAATCTAAAATTAAAAAAATAACATATATAAGAGATAAGTTAAGAAAGTTTGATAACTAACTTAAATAATATACAATTGATTAAGTTACTATATTATTATTGGTTAGGTCTTGAGTTCAAAATTAAAATTGTTAAAAATATTATTTTTAGAATTGATTTATAAATTACCGCCGGAATTCGCCGGCAGTTGTCGGAGTTGGCTACCGTCGGTGAGAGACGTCGGATTCCGATCGATGGTCGTCGGAGTTGGTCGCTGACGATCGTCGGATTTCGATCGACAGTTGCCGGAGTTGGCCGCTGGTGATCGTCGGAATCCGACGATGTTCGCCGTAGATCGTCGATCTAAAAAAAAGTGATTCTTCTTAACTTAAATTTAAATAATTTTTTAGACTTAAGTGATTAATTAAAATATAATTTTAGATATTTTATCAAATAATCTGAAATCTTAAAAATTAATTATTTCAGACTTTAGACTTTCACTAATATTATCAAACGATATCTTAATTTATTGATCGGTAGATATGAGTAATACTTGGTGTATTAAATATACTATCATATAATACTTTAGATAAGTGCGACAGAATATGTAACAAAGTTGTGAACTGATCATATAATAATATACAATTGTCATTACTTTTATGGCTTTCTGCGCACGTAGATTATAGCAAATATTACTTTACAAATATGAGTGGACAAGGCACGCCTAGGTTATACCTCATGATATGGGCTCCGCTTTCGTAAACCTCTTATCCCTGGATGCCCAATTAGTTTGATAGCCCTACATAACCAAACCCGGGAGGTAATTAGATAACCAGGGATAAGCCAGATTAAATCCAGCTACCCGGCCCCAGAATAGAAGTGGGGCCAAAGCTGGATAAACAATAGCCATGCTTGGTTAACCTATACCTTATCACAATATGTAGGGATACATATCCTTGCTATCAAAATGGATATGGATAAGGGTCCAGGAGCCGTGGCAATAGGGTTGTCAATGGTTCGGAGTCAGAATCGAAAATGATATTTTTCGTATTTATTTTTTATAAGAAAATAAAAAATTAATCAGAAACGAAAAATAATTGATAACATTTGATACGATCAAATAGTAGATGTATGTAGCATTAAGAGTAATGATAAAAAAGATATCATTGATAATAATAGGTATAATAAATACTACGAGAGAGATAAGTTAATTAGATTCTATTTACAAATTAATGAGAAGTTAAAAATTCAGTCTAAAATTTTTTAATATTAAGAAATAAGATTTTAATAATATATATTTTATAAATAAAATAAAAATTACATTTTATCGGAAATAAAAACAAAAAAATAAAAAATAATCAAAAACAAAAAAATAACACGAACAAATAAAAAACAAGTCTGGCAGCTATGACTGGGTGGCCTTGTCACGAGGGTGGTGGTAGTACCGATCAAAATACGGGATGCTGCTTCCTCTCGAAGAAAAGTGAAGGAAGGAAAGGGAAGGGATCGTCAAGTAGGTGAATGATAAGATGTTGGGACCGGGCCGGTGAGGAGGAGTTCTCTTCTCACATTGGGGGGCGAGGAGGAATAATCCCAAGTAGGGGCCAGAATTAAGTTTTTTGTGTATAAATTATATATTCAACTAATTAGGTGGCATCCACCTAATGAAGTGCTGCCAAATGACGCATGCATGCATGATGCAACGAATGAGGATCGCATGTGCATACGTCAGCTTAATTTTGCAGTACTTCATTAGGTGATCAATCTACGAGAAAGTTTCGAATTAGCTTAATTATGAAGCCTTTTTCTTTTTAGCTTTTCGTGGACGTGCGAATTAAGCTAACTTCATCAAGAAAAATAGGGGGGAAAAGTTTGGTAGCTTATCAAGTTTTGGGATCTATATATATATATATATATATATATATATATATATATATTAATCTCGTATTTATAGACAATTCAAACCTAAGAAATCGATCGTATGTAACCATGGCCTTTCTGCAATCCACATTACCCCAAATGGCCCTTCACATGACTGGCCCGGCATGTTTATGTCTCACAAAAAAATTTAATATATTTTTGTATTACATTTTAAGTATAATATAACTAGGTAATAATTTATGTGATATTTAATAATTGAGTTGTCATTTTATCATTCTCTATGTGCGACATAAATTATATATTACCTAATTATATTACAGTTAAAGTATAATATAAAAATATACTAAGTCTTTTTCTATATCTTAAGAACACCCAATGTTCAAGTGGTCAACATATGGAACATATTTTTTATTTTTTTTAAAATATTTTACTAAAAATAAAACATCAAAAATCTTTCTAGAAAAAAATATTTACGTACATATCAAATGGGTAATTATATATTTTATTTTTCGGTAAAAATTAATCTTTAAAATTTCTCTCTCTATAAATTTATTTTACAAAAAATCAAACGGACGTAAATCTTTGGCGGCCTCTCATCTGTACGAAAGGCTCCCAAAGGTTTCGGCGTTTTGACTCCCGACCCTTCGACCTCTGACCGCTTCTTCGCCGCCGACGGCGCCCATGGTTCAAACGGCGTCCACGAGCCAATGCCAGTGCCGACGCGCGGACCACCAGCTCTTCCTTTCATCCCCACGCGCGCTTACCCTCCCCCTTTTCCTTTCCGGTGCCGTGTGAAATCGCGAATTGTGCAGTGCGAAGGAACTTTCTCCGGCGTAAATCGCGACATGCAAGTCAACAATCGGACTGTGGATTGCAGAGCTCCTTCTGCTCCTCATGTCGTTTTCTCCTGGATAAAACTTCATATGCTTGAACGAACGTTATATATGTTCATAACTTATTGCAATAAAAATTAGATTTATGGCACAGCAACTTGATGTTGATGATGGTGATTCCTGTGAGGCCTTTGTATGTTATGTTTGGGTTGGTGTAAGCACGTCGGTCTCAGGTAGCTTGAAAAAATTACACAACAATTTTGTTCTGGCATTGCATTTGCTTGTATGAACTAGCCTTGTGTACGAATGTTTTGTGGTTAATTTACGTGACTGCAATTCATTGTGCAGGGTGGTCGAATATTGTGTCAAGAATATTCAATTTCCATCAGATCAAGTTCTATTTATTGACCATGAGTTTTTTATGGAAGCATCTTTGCTTGAAGGGAACTGCATACATCCTTTCTTGATAGTTCAATTAGTTCTCTCTCTCTCTCTCTCTCTCTCTCTCTCTCTTCACACGCCTTCAAGGCCTTGCTAGACTAGCATCGGGCATTGCATCTTGCAAGTGCAGTGGATGATGAGCACTGGAAAGACAAATCTCTCTCTTTCTCTTCAGCTCTCCCCTTAAAGGCCTTTAGATTGTTCATGGACTGGTCTTTGGTTGGCCATATCCTTCTTACGAGTGTCCTAATTAACAACACCTTACAAGGGAGTTGAAGCGAACCAATCATGCTAGGCCCTCCTCTACTGATCAGGGAACCGCACATAAGATAATAATACTTAAAACAAGGCGAACTCAGTTAACCTAAAAAATGGAGTTCTTAGTGTCACTTTCAGTGGTGGAAGACACTAACATCAACCATGAAGGGGGCATCAATATTTTATGATGCTAATACTGGCTTTTGGTTAAAGGTGGTCATCATCAGATCATGGTAAACAAACTTCATTTAGATGCTTGGAAATTACCCTACATCATGAATTGGGTTGATGACTTGATCTGGGTTGGTGAGACGACGTCGGTGCCTAATCCACTCCCAGACGTTCCACCCTTTATGTGATCTGGAGAGTCGAATTTTCTCAAAAGGAAAAAGGCAAAAGGTCAGTGGTATATATCCAACATCAACCCATTGCAAGAAAACTTTTTGTTCAACTAATACCAACTCAAGTCAATCCAGCAAACGCCATAATGATCCCCTTCGATCGTCTATGTACAGAGGATCTCGTTCCCTTTCGTTTTCAGCAACTTCCGTATCGATCAAGCGATCGACTTACTGAAGTTTCCGGTGACTCCATCTCACTAACTCCTTACCACCGGTGGAAGGCCAGTAGGCCGCATTTCCTTCACAATGGAGCAAGGACATAGACCTCCCTGTCCAGGACCCCTCCACATGGAAGTCTCTAGCTCTTCAATGTGGAGATTGCACCATGTCCCCACAGTACGCACCTCTTCCTCGAACTAGAAAGCCTACCAGCGAAGCTATGAAAATTGGAAGGAGTACAGCATCATATTCATATGTCTGTGGAGATGTCTCCTTTCGTTTCTGGCCAGTGTCACTTTTCAGATGGTGCTCTATTCTTTCAGGTTGAAAACTTTCACGTAGGGAAAGGACCAGGATATGGGTCTGTTAAAATATTTAGAGTTTGGATGGGAGAAAGATCTTATATAAGAAGACATTTCTGAAAGGAAAGAAGTGGATTAGAGGTCTTATAATTAGTACGTGTTTCTACAGATACAGCCCTTGAGAAAAGGAAATGGTAACAAAGAACATGATTCTACATCTTTCATTAAGACACCTTTTTAGAAGCATCGTCTGGAAGTTTCAAGCTTGTGCGTTCTTTGGTTAATTTTCTTACTGTCATCAGTGCACGGACATGGACTTTTCTTTGCTTCGTCGTAGTTAGGAACTTAGGAGCAAAGTTTTCTCACTTAGTAGAATAAATTAATAAACCCAGTGATATGACGGTGAAATCCACATCTTCTACTTTTAATCATATCGTGTCATGTACGACAGCTTGTCTGGTCCATTTAAAGCTTTGCCACTGATACAACAGTATAATATTGTTTAACCATTCTCCCTTGACACTGTAATTATGCGTCCTTTTTAACATTAACATATTAATTAGGATGTGTTGGTCTACTTACTGAATTGAATTATAAGAAGTGCTAGTTAATTTTCTTAGTTTGAAAGAGAAGAGTATCCTTCATAGTATCCCATCATTTATGTTCCAAAAAATGTTACATGTATGCTTCCATTTTCTTGATGCCGCATACAACTTTTTTACCTCCTAAACAAGACTACTATATACACGCCACCAAAGAAGAACTAGATCTTCTTCACAAAATGGACATGCGAAGCAAATAAATTAAGATGACACATTATGAATAAAATTAACAACTTATTAGAATGGTACTATAATCTTTCTTTATTATTATTAAGGACAGCACATTCGTATATTTCCTTTAAGCATCAAACAAGGAAAAATATTTTGGACCCTTTATAGGCAGATAAATTAGCTTCTCAGATACAGATTTATTCTTGTAAATAGAGATGGATGTTGAAATTTTGTATAGAGGGATCACTTAAATTATGTTTTTTTTAATATTTATATAATAATATATAATATAAATAAATAAATATATTATACATAAGAGGTGATTCTTCTGAGACAATTATGTGAGATCAATCCTTATATAAAAACTCCTCAATCTTCAATTTAATATATCTTTTAGATATATATTAGGTCCGTCTATATATGTAAATAAATTTAAAATTAGTTTTAATTAATTAAGTAAAAAGATTGTACAAATAAAGTTTTTAATCTGGAATAAACTCTGACAGTCTATCCCATTTCCAGTTTAACTAGTTTGCACGATCTATCTGAAAATATCAAGAAAAAATGAAAACAAATTTGAAAGAAAACATTTTTTTTTAATCCGAGCTATCTTTATCCGAATTTGTATTCTTACATACGAATAAAATTTCTTATTTCCCTAAAGAAAGATTGCACTTGTTGCCAAAACAAGAACTTATTAGAAAAGGATCTGTGAGAGGACCGCGGGGGGGAGAGGGATTTGGAAATTTGAGGTCAAAACGAATAGGGAGAGTCAGGTGGCACCTTTCCCTTCCTCGAAGGCGCAGCAAGAAGAAAAAGAAGAAAACGCACGTGACCGGGGAAGCCTACCGGCGGCGCAGAAATGGACGGTCAAGGGAGCGCCGCCCCCGCCCACGTGATGCCGGGTCGACGCCATCCATCATATATCTAATTTTCGGTTGCCCCGACGGGAGCGTCGTGATCTCCGTCGACGACGACATTTGCAACATTTAATCACCCTACTCTGTTAAGGAAACCAATTTAATATTGGCTAGTCCAAGGTAATGAGGTATCGTTGGACTTTTGACCGTATGAGTTCGGTATTTCCAATTCGTATTTTATCTAAAAATTTAGGATTTTTAGATATAGACCGTTCAAAAATATAATTTTAATTTATTATTATTTTTTAAAATAAATTTAGTACGACACACTGTGATTCGTACCATTTATGTAGCACTATCGCAATATATGGTCCGATTTGATTATGGTTTGATGTGCCACTGTGGTCGGTCGAGTTGGCTCATGTTAGGGGGAGGCGAGCGGTGAGCCCCTAGCACAGACTGGTTGATCCTCAAGTTTTTGTTATTTATTTATTATTTTTTATAATATTATTTGGATCGAAGTATATATACTTCGATTCAACTTGTGCTCTTCGATTGCAACAATAGGGCTGGGTCTGATCGTATCAGAGATTTCTTGAGTCCCGGGCACGATCGATACAATACAATTAATATATTATTTATTATTATTATTTTGTCTTCTTCATCTATTTTTTATTTTTCAAAAATAAATCATTTAGATTGAAAACATTACGGTGCAATACACTTTGATCTGACTCGCGTCAACAAAAATTCGACATGGTCGATCAGTGTGGTACAATCAACCTTATTTATTTCCATCTCAGTGTTAAAATTATGTTCATACAATGATAATTGTGAGTGTGTTCTTTTTTTTTTTACACAAGTGATTAATCCTCTTGGGTCAACACTTATTTTATTGCGGGAGTGAAGGTCATACATGTTTGATATCCGGATAGGTCGAAAATAAAATGAGAATATTTTTTAAATTTTAAGAATATTATCAATTTATTCATGATCTATCTCAATACCAAGCGGCTCCAAATTTTTGACCCACATTTTGATTTTTTTCTTATATAATTGTCTGAGTCTTAGATCAATGATTTGAATCAAGGAAGATAGATGAGATTTAAGAGATTTTAAAGTACTTGAGTAATATTTTTGCTACACATCTAGATGCCCAACAAATCTAATAACCCTTATGATATTCTTGTGATTAGTCAATACGATATTGGCAAGTAATGGGAATAACATAAATTTTATTAAAAACAAAATATATAAATATTTTTGCATATCATCTAATTATATATGGGATCAATTAAATAGGGTTCAAAAAATACGAGAGACTTAGTAAACACTTGTTTCTTTGTAACGAAGAAATCACGTCCCGTGTGATTTTGTGGACTCAGAGATTGGTGTTCGTGAACTTCAAGATCAAGACTTGACAGCTCCTACTTTTTGTGTACATGTATTGCCCTTACCTCACTTGACCGAAAAAACTTCAGATCTACACACCTCGAGGATTGCATGTAACTCAGGTAAGCCTCCCCACAGAAATCGAATTCGGGACCTCCTATTTTTAAGTAAGAGTTCTAATCGATCGACCCAACTGAGATTCTCTCTTAGTATAAAATAAGTATGACTCAAAGATGTGATATGCTACATTTCTTCTTCCTTGTCTAATATAATCTTTGAATAACAGAGCTGCCAAACTTAGTGTTAATGCATCAAACTTTTAGAATATGGAATTTAAGTTTATTAGTTCAATCAGAAAACTAGATAACAAGGCACAGATGTGGCATATATTACGTCACGATCGATGTAATATTCTAACATTTTCAAAGAAGTTTAACAAACTTCTCCCCATGATCCCCCCTCCCAATTATATAATATATATATATATATATATATATATATATATATATAGAGAGAGAGAGAGAGAGAGGAGAGAGAGAGAGAGAGAGAGGAGAGAGAGCCGGATAGAGTGAGAGAGAGAATAATGCTAAAATACGACCAAGACAGTTGGTATATCCTGACCTCACTCAAACTTCCACCTTTAAATTTTAATTCAAAGGATAACAGTTAAAAAAATAAAAATAAAGGAAACCAAACCGCTTCCACAATTATCGGTTTCAAATTTTCAATAGGGGCACTTCCATGAGCCTTGGGTATTTACATTATTTTTGTTTTGCTTTTCTACCAATATTTATAACTTATTACAAAACTATTGATCTTTTAATGTTACAATAACTTTATATAATTATATCTTCTTTCTTTTTATAATTATAGAATTAATTGATAAACACCATTTTTGAAGAACTATTTTTTTTAACAAGTGCATCTTTTAATTTTTTGAATGATTTATCCAATCACTTAAAATTTGACTAACTTAAATAAATATCAATTTTTAAACACGATTTATAAGTAACTAAAGTTGGCCAATAGATCGGTCATTATAAACAAGGGAACCACTGCATGGCGGTTTGCAACAAACTCACCCATTAGAGAGGGTGAGGTCATTGGGGGTGGGCCCCCCTTGGGGTTGTGCCCACCCCCAATGGGCTGCTTGTGACGGCCCTCGTTACACCGGTACGGTTATACCAACCCACGTCGGTATAACAGTGCTGTCACAGTGGGACATTTACCCAAACGATACACAGCTGAGATACACGCGAATATACAACAGAGTAGCGGAAGTAAAAGACCAACGTCTTCATTCATTCATCATCCACATTAAACATACATGCAGTTTGCAATTAACAGAAGGAACTAAGAGCTCACATAATTTAAATTGCTGAAATTAATACAAATGTCCACACTTAACATCCTTTTCATGATACTTCTAGTACAATGTTCCAAATTACATACTATAAAATACACAATCTCAAAAAACTCCAACAACTAGCTAGTCTCCGCGCTCGGAGTCCGTCTCCACCGTCTCCTCAAGCGGTGTCGTGTCACCAACTATACATGTACGCCGAAGCAAGGAGTGAGTCCAAGGACTCAGCAAGCAACACTACTCATGATGTACACCTATAAGTCCTAGTGGTTTCTACATGCACATTACAATTAGCCACACATAGCATGTTAGTCATTTCAAGTTGTCAACCTATCATGAAAGTTCTACCATTTTATACATAACTCATGCCTTCAGATTTCTAAAATAAACTTCACCTATCACATGGTCTCTATTCAATTTACTCATGAAACTTTAACCTTTAAGAATCACAACATGAGAGCTATCAACATGAAATTTTACATACATGAAGGGAAACACAACTAGCATGGATTTACACATTCTTAAACACATACATGACCTTTTCACATGCTTTAGGTTGCTGATTTCATATAGTTTCATGGCTGAAAATCTATGCATGAGAGCTACAATAATGCATAAAACATGTCACATCAACAACCAATCATGCAGTCTTGTGCCCGTGTTCATACTTATCCCTAACATGGATTCTAAGCATCTTTGCACATAAACGTAATGATAATAACATGAATTATTGAATTCACATGGTTTCATATTGTATCACATAGGTTTTAATAACACATTTCCACATCCTTAGTTTCACATTTTTATTTGCACAAGTTTTCTCTTTCACATGGTTCACTTTACACATACACATTCACATGTCACTTACACATTTACACATGGTCACATACACTTTCACATTACACTTTACACATTTTTAGGTGCCGTGACACATAGTCCAAACCACCAAAGAAGGACTATACACATCACATTACACATAGACGCCATCTAGGCATTCCAATGCGACTCTTGGACTGCGCAGACGGGAGAACAAGTCTCCACCCTAACCAGTGGTACTTGTCCACCTCCAGGTTCCCCCTAATGCCCTTAGGGTCACTTAACACATTGAACTTTCTCAGGGGACTTTCCCTGATACAGCTCCACTGCCCTCTACGGAAGCAGTGTCACATTGGCACAGTTACACATTTACATATTTACCGTTTTACACTTGGTTTTACACATAACACTTCATCTCATTCACTTTCTCACTCACTTGAATACCTCTGTTTTTCCTAACATGGTACTACAGAATTTCAAGGTTTAACATACAGTAAACACACTAATCATGCTGGGTTTAAACAAAATCTAATCACATTACGATCATATGCACGAATTATCACATTTCACATGAAAAACACATAACTTTTTATTACTGATCCAAAGACCTGAAATTTTAACCACATGCTGTTTTCGGGTTCAAGGTCATACCCTCAAATTTTCAGATTTTTCTGAGCTAAATAGGATTTACAGAAAATAAAACGCCTAATTAGCATGCTATTAACAACTTAAGTTAACATGGGTCTAACACATTCTGCAAATTAGCCACTTGCTGTTTAAACATAAGCTATTCACCTATGCATGAACTGAGAATACAAAATTTTTCCCTAATTCATACATCTATGGATTGAACACTACAAATCATTCTGGCATGGTTTATTTACCGAACCAAATTTATTTGCAATTACACAAGCATGGATAAATTACCAAAATTTGCTAACAATAGCTGACCCACTGATCTTCATGATTAGACTAAAACCAAGGCATTCATACTAATTCAAATCATGAACAAGGATTTGCAAGATTATCTACAAGTCATGCTCACAAGTTTAAAAGATGCCATTATCCCACATTCACCATCACACCACATTCATCCACACACCACAAAGCACAATATACATAGAGTATAAGTTACCATATATCCTCATCACGTAAAACATACCGAAATTAATGTATAAGAGGGACAGAACAGCTCACTGTTCTGTCCAGAAGAACTAGGCGGCGGTCTCTGGCCGCTGACTCAGGGTCAGCGGCATGGTCGATGGACGCCAAGCATGAACTGGACGTCCAGGGACCTTGCCGTCTAACCAGGTCTGTGCAGAAACACAGACCCGAGCTCTGAATCTTGGGTGATTGGAGGGTCTAGGACTCGAGGAAAAATCCATAAAAATCACAAAACAACCTAGACTCATAAGGGGACATCAAGGATAGGTCACTTGCCTTTCTAAAATTCCTCCAAGGGATTTATGGCTCGGGGAAGACCTCCTTGGGCAGTCCAAGAAGTGCAGAACCTCCCTCTAGATCGCCTTCCTCCGGGCTCCTGGGTGATCTCCACGCCGAGGGGACGATGGGGATGCCTTCTCCCTTGCTCCAGCTTCCTCCTTGTCGCAGTAGATCTCCAGACCAAGCTCCAAGGGGTCGGATTTGGGGGTGCTAAGATGGGGTTTTTCTCACAGACTTTCTCTAGGGTTTTCCTTCTCTATTTCTCCTCTTGCAAGGTGAAGTGAGGAGTGGGAGAGACCAAATTCGGGTTCAGACTAAGGAGAGCCCCTCACCCACTCACCATACCGATTTGACAACCTGAGAGCCGTTGGGGGACATCCCCCAATGGTGGCCATTACCTGCTCCGGATTTCTGGGCTCTGCAACGCATGCAGGTCAGAGAAGTTGGCGTCCATATCGCTGGACGCGGGAGAGTGTTGGCGTCCAGGTCTGGACGCTGACACCTTCTAAACGGCCTAGGGTTGACGCCAAGGTGGCCTTCGGCCAGAACTTTAATTATGCAGAAAACCATGCATACCAAGCATATATACATGCAATATGTATATGGTATTGTATCCATACTATCATCATGCAATACATACATTATTTATGTTTAATATAAACACATGCACGTAATTATACTAATTAATGCGCACGTAAATATGTACATACATACACAAGCACAATATTCACACATAATTGCAATAATGAGACGAAATTCGAGGGTCTTACACCCTCTCCCCCTTAAAGAAACTCGTCCTCGAAGTTAGAACGACACTACTCAAACAAAAGGGGATACTTCTTCTTCATCGCATCCTCAAGCTCCCACGTAGCCTCCTCACGTGAGAAGTTCCGCCATAGAACTTTCACCGACGCGATACTCTTGTTCCGGAGATGCTGAACCTTCCGGTCAAGAATGGCTACTGGTCGCTCGACATACGAAAGATCTGGCTGGATCTCCACTGGCTCATGACTAATCACATGAGACGGATCTCGGACATACTCCTGAGCATAGATACGTGGAATACAGGGTGAACGCTAGCCAAAGCTGGGGGTAAGCTAGCTCGTACGCCACGTTGCCCAAACGTTTGAGAATCTCATATGGGCCAATGAACCTAGGGCTTAGCTTGCTATGCCTGCCAAATCTGACAACTCCACGAGTAGGCGATATCTTCAAGAAGACATGATCGCCAACCTCGAACTCCAAATCCTTTCTCCTGTTGTCGGCATAACTCTTCTGCCTATCCTGTGCCGCAACAAGCCTTTTCCTGATAAGCTGAATCTTATCCGAAGTTTCCTGAACTAACTCCGGTCCGATCAACTGCCTATCACTAGTCTCCTCCCAACATAAAGGAGATCTGCAGGGCCTACCATACAACGCCTCGAATGGAGCCATACCGATACTAGCATGAAAGCTGTTGTTGTATGCGAACTCCACAAGAGGTAAATGACGCTCCCAATCATCCTTCCAATCCAGAACACACGCTCTCAACATATCCTCGAGCGTCTGGATAGTCCTCTCAGACTGTCCATCGGTCTGGGGATGAAACGCCGAACTGAGCTTAAGCTCTGAACCTAACGCATCCTGAAGACCCTTCCACAATCTCAAAGTAAATCTCGGATCTCGATCCGAAATGATCGACTTCGGCACACCATGCAACCTAATGATACCGCTAACATACAGTCTAGCTAAGCTCTCTACTGACTGCTTCTTCTTCATAGGCAAGAAATGAGCAGTCTTCGAGAATCTATCTACAACTACCCAAATCGAGTCATTGCCCCTTCTAGATCGAGGCAAACCCGATACGAAATCCATAGTGACAGTTCCCACTTCCATACGGGGATATCCATCCTCTGCATAAGGCCGGATGGCGCTGCCGCTCGGCTTTCACCTGCTGACATACTAGACATCTAGACACATAATCCGCAACATCCTTCTTCATGCCGGACCACCAAAATGATCTCTTCAGGTCTTGATACATCTTAGTGTTACCCGGATGAATAGAGAATCGCGATCTATGAGCCTCGCTAACACATGCTCACGGACATCTACCACATCGGGGACACAAACACGGTGCTGAAATCTAATCACACCGTCCTCATCACGAGCAATGCCCGCCTTACCCACTAACTCTAACAATCTAGGATCGACTTTCTGCTGCTCAATCACCTCATCCAAGACTGAGGATCTAGGGATAGCTGAGCTACAAAAGCCTGGCACAACGATGGCTCTAACTCGGTCATAGAGCACGCTGCATCCTCCAACATCTTCCAATCCTGCTGGAGCGAAGACCTCTTTCTACTAAGAGCATCCGCTACGACGTTCGCCTTTCCAGGATGATACTGAAGGTCGAAGTCATAGTCCTTCAAGAACTCAATCCATCTCCTCTGCCTCAGGTTTAATTCCTTTTGGGAAAAGATACTTCAAGCTCTTGTGGTCGGTAAACACCTCAAATCTGACACCATAAAGATAGTGCCTCCAGATCTTTAGTGCATGAACCACAGTTGCGAGCTCTAAATCATGAGTCGGATAGTTCTCTCATGCTCCTTCAACTGACGAGAAGCATAGGCCACTACCCTCTCTTGCTGCATGAGCACACAGCCTAAACCAATCTGAGATGCATCCGTATAAATGGCAAAACCTTCTAGACCACTAGGCAATACCAATACCGGAGCAGAAGTAAGCTTAGCCTTCAATAGCTGAAAGCTACGCTCACATGCCTCAGACCATACGAACTTCTCACCTTTCGGGTCAGCTTTGTCAAAGGGGCGGCGATGGATGAGAAACCCTCAATGAATCGCCGATAATAACCAGCTAACCCAATAAAACTACGAATCTCCGAAGGGGTCCTGGGAATCTCCCAATCCATAACTGCCTGGACTTTTGCTGGATCAACTGCAACACCAGCGCCGGAGATAACATGCCCGAGAAAATGAACCTCGCGCAACCAGAACTCGCACTTGCTGAACTTCGCATACAACTTGTGCTCACAGAGAACCTCTAAGACTAACCTCAAATGCTGACGATGTGTGGCCTCATCTGGAGAATAGACCAACACGTCATCAATAAACACAACAACAAAGCTATCTAGATACGGACTAAACACCCGGTTCATGAGATCCATAAACGCTGCAGGGGCGTTGGTCAATCCGAAAGGAAGAACCAAAAACTCATAATGTCCATAACGGGTTCTAAATGCCGTCTGGACACATCCTCACTCCTAATCCTCAACTGATGATAACCAGATCGCAAGTCAATCTTGGAAAAGACTGATGCCTCTCGCAACTGGTCAAACATATTATCAATCCGAGGTAAGGGATACCTGTTCTTCACAGTCACCTGGTTTAGCTTCCTATAATCAATGCACAACCGAAGTGACCCGTCTTTCTTCTTGACGAATAATATAGGTGCGCCCCAAGGGGAAACGCTAGGGCGAATGAATCCCTTATCGAGCAATTCTTGCAATTGCTTCCTCAACTCGACTAATTCTGCAGGGGCCATCCGATATGGGGCCTTCGAGATAGGAGAGGTGCCTGGAAGCAACTCTATAGTGAACTCTATCTCCCTATCCGGTGGCAATCCAGACAAGTTGTAACACCCTCTCCGACTTACACAAACACATACGTAACCTTTGATCGGAAGAGGGGTTACGCTGACAAACTCTCGTTATGGGTAGATATATCCGCGCAATGCACAAAACTGGCAAACCATTCCACAAAGGTACTTCGAACACATTATAATACACAAGGTGACAATAGTAGCAACACTCATTATTTACAAAAGTCAAGCTTCTCTCTTTCTAACTTAATACATTATCAACTAAAAGAAACTACTAAAACTACATTATTCTTCTTCATTTCTTCGTCATCCGTAGCGGAAATAGGATTCACATGTAGCTGAGATTATACACACCTTCAATTTGAAAGGGTTGAAGGAAACAAAGGCATGAGTCGAAAGGACTCAGTAGGTATAAGTAAACATAGAGTAGAAGTATCAATTTGCAGAACTGAATGATTATTCAAATAGTGCATATGTGGATCAAAACATAATTGCTCATGAATTTCATACTTAACATAAACATATAGCCCAAATTAATTCATGACGGGCTCAAACGAATATCAGAACAAAGTCATATTTGTCTTTCAAAATTCATATCATAACTTGATTTCGGAACAAACTTGACAGGCATCACTGCTCTCAAGAGGTTACTATATAGACGTAATGTACCATCCTCAGTGCCTAGGCGATTCCAGCACCTTAGATCTTGTTCATTGCGCAAGAACGGGGTATAATTATTTTGTTACCCACCATCGTCAGTCCATTGACTTGGATTTACTTACGTACAAACTGTCGCCCTCAGCTGATCACAAGTAGCGGGTGCTACTACAAGTAATCCTAAACCCTCTTTTGAAGAGAGCACTGTCTTCAAATCATAAATTTATTTTCATGAGCATAACGGAAATGAGAAATCCAAAGGAAGATTTGATTTATGATGAATACAAATATCTTGGTGACAAGTAGTTCAGAGTTCAAGAAAATAAGAAGGACAATTAGTTGAGACAAGGTAATGACTCAAAGCCGACAACTTCAGAAGATTTAAATCACATAAAAACCCAAGAAAATGAGGGTACACAGTTGTCATCACAAGTATTCATATCTCATAAGGTGTTCAAACATATGAACTCTCAAGTGGTCAAGTTTTATAACCTTCATTACCGAACATCGAAGAATAGACTCAATCGGAGTACTATTCGTAATTGCTAACTTTAAGAATAACTTAAGGGAGATTAAGGTACATAATGTGGGTAAACTTTGAGGTAGTATGACAATAAATACCAAGGTAAATGAGAGGGTAACTTCCTTGGCTTTTAGGATGAAGTTCTAGCATGAATTTAGACAAGAAATGGTGCAGAAATTCAAATCAGGGCTGTACCTGTCGACAGCCAAGAAGGACCTGTCGACAGATGGCTGCAGACAGAACATCATCTTGCTGGACTGTATGTATCTGTCGACAAATGCAAGATGGCTGTCGACAGATGCACACAGTCCCAGTTATTCCTGAGTTCAGGAAGGCTGGCATGTCGACAGCTATGAGCTGCCTGTCGACAGCCGCCAATTTTTCTTGCATAAGGGACTTTGTATTCATCCTAAAAACTCTAACATTGGAACTTATAAATCAAGGCATGATTTATATCAATTTGAAGAGTCTAATTGTAGTTCCCACAGTGGTTTATAAGCTAAACAAATGGGATAGAACAAGAGGGTTGCAATTCAAACTAGTTTAGCTAGAAACTAGCATGACATAGTACTGGAAATATGGTCCTTATACAAGGATTATATGGAAAGCTTTCCACAAGATAAACTCTCAAACTCAAGGTATTTAATGCTCCAAAATCAAGGTTTGAGGTACAACATCTAGATGGAAAGAAATCACAATGTTCTAAGATATCGAAATTTCCATCAAGGCTCTATAATATAAACATGAAACAAGGGTGGAAGAAGAAGATAGAAAATAGTCTTTAGAGTGGAACAAGGTTGTTCTTCTCCCATTAAGAACGTGTTTACCAAACTGAAAGAAAATAGAATAGCTTCAGTGTATCATCTTGTATGCTTATCAAGAAGATTTTCTTATCATGTGAGGGGGACAGAACCGAATCAATGGAAGATGAAACCTACCTTGCTAAGCAAGAAAGCTTCCACTTGATCTTGGTGAAAGAGTTTAACTTAGTGGAAGAAGAGCTTCCTCCCAAATTGATGCCTTGCTAGACACGACAGCTACTTCAACAGCAAGTTAACACCAAAGAAGAAGCAGCTACAGAAGAAATAGGGGCAGAGGTGGGTGCAGTTGTAGATGCACGGCAACAGCTCCCCAGCAACAGTTCAAGGAGCTCCTCCACAACCCTTCTAGCAGCCAAGAGTAGAGAAGAGAAAGAACAAGGACAGAAACCAAAGAGTAGAAAGGATCGAACTCAGCAGAGGGAGTGGCTTTTATAGCCAAACTAGGTTCCCATGCAAGGGAACACATAAACGCACAGGTGTAAACCGTAAAACCCATGGGTTTTTACTGTTTACACATGCCCATGCTTCCAATCTCACACCTACACCTCATCCACCATCATGAAATAGTTTAAACCTAAGCTCCATCCTTATCCTAATGTGTGTTGGCTTCTCCTAAGCCGCACACGTAGCCCCAGAAAAACCAGAAAAATCCTGCCGTAAATAGCCCATAATTCAGCTGGGCCAAAGATCTTCATGTTTAGGTGTCCTAATGATATCCGTTTAACTTGAAATTTCAACCATAGACTAATAGGAAGGTTTTACTAATTGTCATGATTTTTATTTAATTTTAGAATTTATTTTCTACTGGGTGAAAAATCGCTCGAAAAATAATTGAGTCGACTTAATCTCAAAATCCGGTCGTCAAAAATTCCGGATAATTACATATTGATATCTCCACAATTTTCTAAGAATTATGGTGTTCTCCGATTTTATTTTCGTTACAGTTTTCTGGTGTCGCCCTGTCGGGGTGCGCACGACCGAAAGTAGTACTGGGGTATGATAAGTGTCTTAAACATACCCTTAATCCTAATATCACAATTTAAACCTAATCGGTTTGCATAAACAAGAATTTCTAAGTAACACATGGTATTTAAAATTTGAGGGTATTACACAAGTCATCGGGAAAGACATCTGGAAAGTCCTGCACCACATCGATCTCTGCAAGAGTCAGTGACGAACCAGAATCGGGTACTAGCATAACGCTGGCAAGAAATGCGTCACAACCCTTGTTCACCATGCGCATCGCCTTCATGGCAGAGATAACTAACTTTCCCGCTAAGTTCTTTGGCAAGGGATGAGAGAACTCATCCTCACCAGGAATGCAGAAAACAATCTTCTTCCTACGACAATCCACTAACGCATAGTGCTCCTCTAGCCAATCCAGACCGAGGATACAATCATAGTCCTTCATCTTTAGCAAGAAGAAACACCCATCTAGGAATCTATCCTCAATGCACACAGGTAACGACGGAATGCACTTCCTAGTCGATACCGTACCCGCAGGGGTGTGCACAGACAAAGGACCTTTAACTCCTCAGACTCTATGCCTGACTCTAGGGCTAACTGCCTAGCGAACCGCTCGGAAATGAACGAGTGAGTAGCGCCCGTATCAAACAAAACCCGAGCGTGCACACCGAAAAGTAAAACTGTACCTTCGGTGACATGCTCCGCCTGCTCGGCGTCCTCACGAGCTAACGCAAACACTCGAGCTGGGGCTCGAGGCCTTCCTGACCGTCCTGTAGCTGGCGCGGCTGCCGCTACTGCTGGTACTGGCGCTCCACGCTGAGCTCCCTGCTGGAGTCTTGGGCAATCCTTGATCTTGTGGTCGCTGCTCCCACACTTTAAGCATCTACCCGCTACTAACCAGCACTCGGAACCTCCATGGGTCTTCCCACAATGGGGACACTCTCTCTTCGCACGGGGGAACTTACAGAGGGTACCTGAGAGTTGCTGACTGCCATTTGTTTCTGCGGTGTCTGGTACACCGTTTTCCTCTTATCCTGCCGCTGGAATGTCGCTGCCGGCCTCTTCTGCGAAGCCTTCTTCTCCTCCAGATACTGCTCCATTTCTCCCTCCTGTCTGCAGGCTGCGCTGAGGGCCTCGTCTAGCGTGCGGTGGTCGAACGCCACGAGTCTCGTCCTCAGTGATGGTTTGAGACCCATCACAAATTTCTTGGTCTTCCTGCGCTCACCCTCTACTGTATGCGGTGCATATTTAGAAAGTTCAGAAAACCTTGTCTCGTATTCCAGGACGGTCATTGATCCTTGCGTCAGGGAAAGGAATTCTTGCTCCATCTTGTCCTGGATGTGCTCGGGGACAAACTGGCTCGGAAGAGCCTCACGAACGCGTCCCATGCCACATCAACTGCTCCGTCCTCGAAGCGCGTACGCAGTAGGGAGGACCACCATACATCAGGTCTCTCCTGCAACACACCTTCATAAGCACCAACTAACAAATTCTAACTTTAACAACCAACATATAAGCATAACTAAGCATACCTGTAGCATGTAGGTGGCTAAGGTCACCTTGTGCTCATCAGGACACCTGATAGCTCGAAAGATTTTCTCTGTCTCCCTCATCCAGCTTTCTGCCAATAGCGGATCACTCTCCCCCTTAAAAGAGGGTGGGGCCATCCTCTTGAATCGCTCCATGATGGAAGGTCCACCATGGTCCTGAGCTGGGGCCTGAGCCTGCTACATTAAACAATAACAATATACAATAAACACAATATCATGCAATTTAAATAGCAAACTACTAGGTGTTTTATTATTCTACCCTGGCCTCCAACTGGGCCTGGAGTGCTGCCTGGGTGTGGGCCTGCGTCTGCATGGCTTGCACCAGACCTTGCATGAATACTCCATAGTCCACTGGCGGTGGTGGGGGAAGCACAGGACCCTGTGGGGCCGGGGCCTGCTGCTCCGCCCGCTCCTCACGCCTCTGCTCGTCGTCGCGAGCTGGCACACCTCCACGTCGTCCACGGGAAGCCATGGCTGTAATAAAATTTCAGCCACCAATTAGAGCTAGGTTACTAAGTTCTCTAACCATTTCTTATCTATCTTTCTGTAACGTCGCGTGCTTTTCGGATCCATGCGGATCGTGTGTGTTGTGGTTGTGGCGGCCGTTGTGAGGCCAGTGTGAGTCGGTTGTGTGGAATGTATGGTGTGGATGCGTGGCTTGAGCAGGTGAAGAGCAGGGTTGGTCCTGAAAAGAAACGGGACCTGCTGCTGTTCTGTCTGAGTTGGCGGCCAGGGGTGGCCGTTTACTAGTAGGCGTCCAGATTGGTGGACGTTTACATAATGAGCTTAGCGGCAGTAGATGTGGACGTTTAGGCTGGCGGTTGATGTTGGCGACAAGGGGGTTGACGCCAACCTGTCAGTTCAACAGGTTATAAGCTTACCCGAGGGCTGTTCTCTCAGCTCACTCTCTTCCCCTCTTGCCCCAGCTTTGCGCCCTAGAGTTTCTAAAGTTTCCATCAGGCGCCGAGGAGTAGTTGGACGATCGTTAGAACGCGCGGCGTCGCCGAATTACGCGAGGAAACGTCGTGGAGTGGTGCAATTCGCGTGGGAGCTCGCGGAGGGCTCGGCGTGAACCAGGAGATCGTGGGAGATTCTAACGCGTTCTGAGGTAGGGGACGAACCCGTTTAGCTCCGTAGAAACATTAAAACACATCATAATCACTTGAACCTGCATGTTAATCCATGTTTGGATAGAGTTGCACCAAGCGGGATAATGGGTGGTTGAGTAGTTTACTGTACGAATCATGTTATAACGGGTTGTATTGGGTTCTAGCATGCTAAAGGAATTGCATTTGCATGTTTTTCAGTAGTTAGAACAGTTAGAAAACCCGCAGGGCCGGATTAGGGTTTCTGTAGGGTTTATGGCCGGAGAACTTAGCGTCAACATCGCTTGCCGCCAAGATCGTCAGCCAGGAGGTTAACGGTCAGGAACCTTGCCGTTGACTCCAGTAAGCGGGAATCGATGTGGCCGACTACTTCTATATGAGCAGAATGACTAAGTACAATAATTATCGATAATGCATGTGTGTTAACGCATGAGGTGCACTGAGTGCACTTGGTTTACGTGTTAGCATACAAGGTATGCTGTCAGTTGTTTACTTCGGTGACTGCGCGTTGTGTACGCGAGTCAGTTGGGTTCACGTGTAGTGGACCAGTGGTTACTTGTGGTTTACGTGAGGTTTCACGTGGTTTGTGTGTGACGTGCACGTGGTTCTGTGTACGTGGCGAGTAGTACGACGCCTACCGTGGTTACCTCTCCAGTTGGGTGCCTCAAGTTCTTTGTGAGCCAGGCTGTTAGCTCGGGGCTTTGTCCTGGTACTTGTGCTGTACCGTCGAGGTCTGTGTCGTCTGCCCTGGACACCCTCACTCTTGTGTTAGAGTTGTACGTCCGGCTGAGGGAAAGATGACAGTGGGACAGTGACACTTGTGTTGTTTTTAGTCACTTGTAGCGCGCTCGTAGTTGGGGGTACGGACACCAGTAGTCGACACTGGTCCCCAGCTAGTCCTTTTCCAGTGCCTCACTCTAGCGAGCCCAGGCTAGGGTCTCTGGAGGTGCCAGGCATGGGCCTGTGACCGTGTGGTCTGCAGGTGGTGGTGTTTAGTTGGTCTCCACAGTTGCTTGACCTTTTTACGTGGAGCGGCAGCTGGACCTTTCGTCCGTGGCTGCGAGACTGAGAGGTAGACCTATGTTAGTTGTCCGAGTCAGTTTCTGGTGTCGCGAACCAGTTCACGTGGCTCGTGTTGGCTGTCTCTACTTTAGCTTGTACACCTGTACTGGTTTGCCGTTAATTTTTACTGTTGTTTCTCGTAGTCGGCAGACGGTGAGTACTTTTACAGCTTTACTTACCTGCTTAGCTGTTATATTAATTTGATTTTCTTATTTCTTCTTTTACCTTTATTCTTTGAATGGAATATCTAATGATAGAAGTTAGGGTGCGACCAGGATGTACCAACTTCCTAGTGGTACTCTAATTTTACTCTCTCTCTTTATATGTGTATATTAGTATTATATATATCACTATATTAATATTATATATATAGATGTTATAGTATGACGGTGAAGCACCGCCGTACTGTAGTATCGATCGTTGGATCGATCGTCTAGAAAAAAAAGGAATGGGGTACATCTGTGATGCGTTCAAATTATGTTGTCATTGGATGATGATTTGACGACAACAACTGAAATGTGGCATAGTCGTACGACCGCACTCTAACATTTTTCTATATATATATCTCATTGAAGCAAAGCAAAATTGGGTGGTGGGATATTGGGAATGTGACCCGTAAGGAGTACCAACCACGTCATACGTTCATCTAGGAATGATATCTTGATACGTTTATTTTTTAAGTAAGATTTAGTGCACTTTTATGTATTATGACCAAATAATAAATTTATATGTCATCTAATAATTAGGTTGTCACTTTATCACTCATCTTGTGATAAGTGCCACATAAATTATTGTAAGTTATATTACACTTAAAATGTAATATAAAAGTACACTAAATTTTTCTCTTATTATTTTTTTGTTAGAGAAATGGTGTGACTACATTCCATGGAAAAGGGATAAGTGCAATAAATGGGCGGAAGGGCACCGCTGCAACTACCTGCGAGCAAAATTTCTTCTACGCATATCTGACCTCGTACATCATCTGCCAGCTACTCTTCCCTTGCCTGATCAAATTCCAACTGTCTGATCGCGGTGATATTGGTTATTCTCTTCTCAGCCGTCCTATCTGTGAGCTCATGCCGTGTGGTGGCCGGTGGCTTGCCCGCGGCCGCCACACCCCACGACCCTCGGATCCTCCTGGTCCACCGTGGATTTCTGTGAGATTTTGCGTCCCCCCCCCACCCGGATTCAGGAAAATCGCTGGTCCGTGAACTAGGGAGCAAACAAAGCTTTTACTCTAGTGAGAGGAGAGCGAGGGTCCAGGTCTCCCTCCCTCTGAATCTTCTTCGTCTCTTCTTCATATCTTCTCCACAATCTACTACCAGCCATGGACGTCCTATCCCAGCGGAGGGTCCAAGGATGGTGGTTGGTGCCGAATAGGCTGCCTGTTTGGTTGGAGGCGCCCCCTCTTCCTCTTGTTGCCTGGTAAGGGTGTTACCCTGTTTCTGGGGGGAAGAAGGGAAGAGGAAGAGGCAGGTGTGGTTGCTTAGGGGGGCACCAAGGAGAGAGGAGGGAAGGGGGGGGGGGGGAGGGGTGAGGAGGAGGAGGAGGAAGAGAGGGAGGGATGGGCATAGTTCAGAAGGAGCAGCGGCTGGGGGACTCCTCCTACTTGGACGACATGGTGGTGATCCGGCAGCCGGAGAAGCCCGGGGAGCCAAGCATCATCACCATCAACTGCCCAGACAAGACCGGCCTCGGCTGCGACCTCTGCCGCATCATCCTCTTCTTCGGTCTCAGCATTGTGAGAGGAGGTATCCTCTTGGTGGCTTTGGTCTGCCTGTCTTCTTTGCGGGATTTCCCTAAAAATACGATTTTGCTTCGTGGGCCAAGCTATTCTCCTTCTTCATCTGCGCCCCTCTGTTTTTCTGACGTCTTCCTCGATTTCCGCTTACGAGTGTTGTCATTCTTCCTCGCACGCTTTGTAGACATGAGCACGGACGGGAGATGGTGCTATATAGTGTTCTGGGTTGTGGGGAGGGGTGCCACGCGATGGGAGCTGCTCAAGAAGCGGCTGCTGGGGGCCTGCCCATCGGCGGCCTTGGGGATCTACAGCTACTGCTTCGGGAAGGCGGAGCAGGAGCCCAAGCAGCCCCAGGTCTTCCTCCTCAAGTTCTGGTGCAACGATCGGCTTGGCCTCTTGCACGGTACGTCTCGTGTTTCAAACTTCCACTTCTTCTTCTGATTTAGGACTTCCTGATTGCTAGTTTCTTGTGTAAATATTCCATCTTTTTAGATGCTGGAATTCCTGGGAAAGTTTATCTACGGTGATGAAGGATGTGGACAACATGATATCATAGCATGTGAATAAAAACAAACGATTTTCCCTAGTTGATGGGTGTTGCTTGTTTTTCCGAGAGAAATGTGTCTGGATTATGCACTTATCGCCAGACATATTTGTCTTATGTAAGATGGAGTTTTTTTTTGTTTTTTTTTATGGATGTTTCCTGTTGGATGTTGGGTGTTTGGTCTTTTTTGGGGTCATCAACGATGATGTTCTTTGCAAAGATTATTTCTTTAGCTGGTCGATTTGAATGGCTTGTTTCATTAGCCAGCTCCTGTTCCCTCTCTTTTGTTTCTCTGCCATGTGGGATTCCTGTGTCTGCCTGGCCTTTTCTGTAGATTCACCCACTTCCTATGGAGTGGTGGTGATTCTTCAACAGTCTATCTGTTGATTCATGTAGATCTATTGTTTCACTTACCAATAACTCGGGATCCTGCTTACTAGATCTATTTCTTTTTCTTTAGGTGCATGTTTATGCAGCACTTTTTTCACTTCCTTGCTGACTTGTAAAGGTTTCTGCAGATGTGACACAGGTACTCTGTGATCTGGAGCTTACAATACGAAGAGTGAAGGTTTCCACTACTCCAGATGGGAAGGTGGTGGACCTTTTCTTCATCACTGACACCAGGTTCCTGACCATTCATTTAACTCTTTTATTTGTCATATTCCCTTCTGCATGCAATGGGCATTGCTATTGATGAAATGTTCATGGAAACGGTAAAGTGTGAAAGGAAAGACGCATTTCTTCATTTCATTCAAGATTTTCCTACAATATATAAATAAAAAAAATGTTGTAAATGATTGTTTATATAAAAATTTTGGATTTGCCAAATTCCTGCAAATTTTGGTAGCCAACTATTAACTTCGTTCGTTTGGATCGGATATTGCTGTGCGTCATACTACTTCTCCACTGTCCACAGAGAATTTGGGCGATCTTTTTCTCATTCAGATCATACAATTTTTTACCATCATGATTTCAAATTCCACGGGCAGCAATTCACCTCAAATGTCAAACCAGCTGGAATTTTTAACCCCAAAGACTTTTATGATCTGATGGTGTAATTGGCTGGGTTATCTTACTGCCAAACCTTATGTTTATCTTTTCCGTTTATGTGATTCCTTGGCTAACACATGTACTGTGTAGCCAAACAAGTCTTAGTTGAGCTAATAAACTGCTTCTTTGAATCTTATTAGATCCTCAAACCTATCCATGTATAGTCTTTATAGTGTTTATGGCAATTTCATGTTGCATTCTCATGTCAGATTTACCATGAAGGCTGTATAAATTTTAGGTCATTGGTTTTACTATATGCATATCCTTTTTTCAAAATTCACCAGCTGAAATTTTCTGATGTATCGAGTTTTATTTTTCTGCATATCGTTCATCTTATATTTGATTATGTTGATGATTATCTAGTCTGATCACCCTAGTATTCTCTTTTATTATTCTCTACAGGGAGCTCCTGCATACAAAAAACAGAAAGGATGAGACAAAAGAACAACTGAAAGCTGCTTTAGGGGAGACAATGATCGACTGTGAGATTGAGTTGCCGAGCACAGAAGTCACGCTGTCCTTGCAACCCTCCTCTTCTCTGCCCAGTACGATTTCAGAGGAAGCCTTCATGTTAGAGTTGCCCGAAGAATCACCAAAGGGGTCCTCCCTGACACCTGACGTGCGGTCTGTCACAATGGACAACTCCCTGAGCCCTTCCCACACACTCATCCAAATTGTCTGCCGAGATCATAAAGGTCTCCTCTATGATATCATGAGAACTTTGAAGGACTACAACATCCAGGTGATTAATGCTATGGAGCATACTTTTCGTTGCAGAAGGTCGAACTCTTCAGCCATTTGTGTCTGCAATTCGAAATTTTCAGTTCACTGGTTCCTCTCTAGCTCTTTTTCTTTAACCATTTGCATATAATCTTAAGTACTTTCTATGAACTGCTTGTCTTACATTAGTCTGTACTCAGATTTGTGATAGTGCGATGTTAGCTTTTGTTTTCCTTGTAGCCCGTTTCACAGTATTGATAAGCTCCACTGAGCATGTAGGATGTCTTGTCCCTGCAGCATGTTTACCAATGACCACCAGTGCCGTGGTCATTGCAGCAACTGGATAGTTGATGATTGTTCTCCATGTTTATATGCATGCGTCTCATGTATAATCTTTGCATCCAGTGCAAACTAATCAGGATGCTGTAATCTGGACGCATATGTAGAAATGTAGACCTCTCATGTATATGCTGTTTGCCTGCCAGATCTCGTACGGACGATTTTATGCAAATCAATATGAGTGCTGTGAACTCGACCTATTTGTGATGCAAGCCGATGGGAAGAAGATTGTCGACCCGAACAAGCAAAAGGCCTTGTGTTCCCGCTTGAGGATGGAGCTCTTCTGCCCTCTTCGCGTCACTGTTCAGAACCGGGGACCTGAGACAGAGCTGTTGGTTGCAAACCCTGTGGAGTTGTCGGGGAAGGGCCGGCCTCTTGTCTTCTATGACATTACCTTGGCCCTTAAGATGCTCAACACATGCATCTTCTTGGTAACTTCTTTCAGCTCTTTATTCCATCATCCAAGCATCTACAATTTGTTCATCTCCAAACCCATACGTGATTGCTTCATGAAGAATATTTGTTTGTTTGTTCAGTAGCATTTCTCAGGGCAAGTCTGTTTTTTTTGCATTTTTCAGGCAGAGATTGGGAGACATGTGATTGGGGACAGGGAGTGGGAAGTCTACAGAGTCCTCCTCGATGATAGCTATAGAAATACTGCAACTAAGAACAAAATCGAAGAGGGAGTACTGAAGATGTTAATGGGTTGGGAGTGATGACGCCTTTCTTTTTTCTCCAGGGGGGCATCTTCCATCTGTCTTGGGGAGGCTCTTTTGTTCCCTAACCTCTTAGGAAAGAAAAGGCTGATCGCAGTCTATGTACAGTAACTACAGACTCAGCTTATATGCTCTCCGCCAACATCAGCTTCTCATGTAACTATATTGTAAAAAAGGGAAATTATTAGCTCCCGGCCGGCGGTAGAGAGAAGGGGGGCTCCTGGGGGCTTTTTACCTGGTGCTTGTAAGCCTGAGTTGGCTTCTTAGTCCAAGAAGGTGACATGGTGTATAGTTCCCACAGGCAAGATTCTTACTCCAATGCTCATTCCTCAGTGGTCATCTTACAGGTAATAAGATATATTTCTTGTGTGAATTCTCACCCTTCGCTTCCTAATGATTGGGTGCATGCAAAAGAAAGGAAAATAAAAAACCGCCAAATAATTGAGCTTGAAATGATCAAAGTCACTGGATGCCTAGATTTCTATAATGTGGTTCCATGGTCATGAAAAATGGAATTTAGAAATGGGATGACATTTCACAAAGTGGTCTCTGATTTTTGTTGTTCCACTGGGGCCGAACGCAAGTTTAATGATTTCAGCCGTTGAACTAAGTTCTGTGATTTCTGTCTTCTGTAGTTGGTCGTTAACATACTAAATTAAAGAGGAGTAAGAACACCGATGTGAAAAGCCTTAAGTTGCTCAAAAAACTTGAAACAAATAAACTTCCTGCGACTTCGGTAGATGAGAATAAAAGAGCTCTTAGCTACTTCGTTCACATGACCAAAAGCCCTCCCTCTGTAAGCTATCGTTCTTTATTGGCACTAGAACACAAGAAAACGGTGGCTTTATATCCGATGAGTAAACTTAGAGATTAACACCATCTAAGGTTAAATTGGACCTCAGTTTCTTTTGGTGTCTTTAAAAAACAACATGATCTCCACTTTCGGACCTTAGTTCTTTCTTGAAAACTTGGTATTTTACTGCCGAGAATTCCGAATTCCATAGTGGGCCGAGCCGAGGAGGTGATCAGTGCGACCCGTCTTATACTTTCGGCCCAATAACAGGGATGCATATGGTGGCTCGTAAATCTTACAGGATAGCTACTACCAGTTTTGTCTCATATAAAAGACAGGAAAATCCCTGGTAATGGCAATAAAAATTACCCTTTTCCTTTGAAGTTACGAGGTTCAAATCCTTCTTATAGTTGTCAGTGGGTGCAAAGACCCTTTCTTAAATCTTCAGTGCTCTAGACCACCATATCCAGGTACTCTCTATTAACCTTGTCATCTGCGAGGAGCATTGGGGCTTAAGTCATGTGGTTACCTGCTTTAAATCTATTTCTCGGACAATTGTGAAAGGTAGCATTTGAACCCAAGATATGCAGAGGAGATAGCAAACCACCGAACCATAGGCTTATGAAATTCGACCCATATATCATCTTATAGGAAAGCGTGAACGGACTTTCCATTAGTAAACAAGAACTGACTCGTTCAGAAAAGGGGTTATGATCCTCCCTTACATTACTTTGAGCTCCACTTAAAGATCAAGTTGGCTTGCTCGACTGCGTGATGATTGATGGGGGTGTTGGATCCGACACCCACATTCAGTGGCGGAGCCAGGCTTTCTTCAGTGAGGTCACGTGACTCATTGATTTTTTATAATTTTATTAAAGAATTTAACTTTTTCTATTAAATTTATTTTAATTGAATTTTTTTATAAAAAGAGTGACCAGATTACGAAATAAAATTTATAGATGCACCTTAATTTTTAAAGTGACTTCACTAAATCAAATTTCTAGATCCGCCACTGCCCACGTTCCATCAATTATCAGCGCGGCCAAGACCAAGTAAACCAACTTAGCCTCACTGATATTAAGCATTTTCCCACTACTTTTATTTGGTTTGATCCACGCCACAAATTTAGAGAGGGCGACGACAGAAACAAGTGGCGAACTTGCCCAACCTAACGTGTTGGGATCTGGCCGAACCCACTGAGCCTCCCCCTGCGACATGCACTACGAGTCCCCGATTTGTGAGTTTGGTTCATCTCGTGTGAGGTCCACGTAGCATCACATGTAGTGACCTCCCCACCGGCCACCATCTTTTAATATCCCACATGATGAGAACAGCACCACCAAGCATATATGTTTTATATGCGCAAAAGATTTCACATCCCTATCATAATTCAGGTAAGCCGTCGTCACCCTTCGTCTCTCCATACTTAACAAAGATGCTTCGTGTGCTGTCCTCTTTTCTTCTACGTTAAGGTGCCAATTCATGGAGGCTAGTTCACTAATGAGCTAGTTTGAGGTTCCACTATGCAGGGTTTATCAAGTACACCGCCCCGTGAATCTTCTTAAACGAGAAGCCAGACGTAATTGCTCAGCGGCATGCTAAAGTTAATGTTGGGCACGAACGTGGACATCTACCAAACCTTCCAAAATGGCATTTGCTTATAGAAGAAGAGAAAAATATTATTACCCAATAAAAATATTATTATCCAATCAGAGACAGACAAGTAGTATCTGTCCTAAACACTTTAGGCCGAGCACAATTCGACCGCCTCAGATCGGAATACCAATCCATCTCATAGAAGAGATACCCAACGCGCATGACGAACCCAAGATCGGGAACCTCGAACTGTGTGCATATTAATTGGCCGACCATAGTGTCCACATGCGGACAGAAGCTAGTCGGAAGGCGCACCCGGTCCACCGGATCTGGTCTGTAACTCGCATGCAGAGAACTCAAATTTAATATTTTCGTGTGGCTGTTTGCAGAGGCCAGGAAAAAAAAAGACCAAATTTAACATTTCCCATTTCTTCTTCATTGGAGAAATTATTTTTTTTATGAGAAATGCTTTGTGCACTTTCGGAAAGTGCACAAAGCCGCGTCTTCCTGCACTTCGATGCGTCATTCGTCCACGTCTTACCGCTTCAATGGTCCGCGCCATGTCAGCACAGCGCTCTCCACGCCGCTGCTGAGCCCGCCACGCCAGCGCGAAAAGACGCACTGTCACCTCCACCCCACTCCGCTTCGGTAACATGACCCATGTCATGATGCCAAAGTCAAATCCCACTTCAAACGCCGGTTCCCAAATTACCCTCTCTCACCTCTTTCCCGCGTTCGCCCTCCCCTCACCATCACAGCTTCCTCTGCACTTCCGAAACCGCGAATTGGCTTGCTCGCGAACATTCACCGACGAGATCACCAGAGCGATCCTGTGTGCACATCCAAAATCGAGAATTAGCAGAGAACCAGTGCTGTCCGACAATGGAGAGTTCCAGCATGCGGTCGAAGGCGCTTCCGGAAAAAAGAACGGACGACGATGACAGTGCGCCATCAACTTCGAGTTCATCAGACGATGGGGCGAAGTGCCAGAGTACGCAGAGAAAGGCTTCTGGGGCACAGAGAAAGAAGAATGATGCGCTCTCAAGAACCCTAATTTTTGCGTTTGCCTCTCAAGATTTGTGTTTTCTAAATCTCATCTTTAAAAAAAAAAAAACTGAATGTAGATTGTATGTATCCATTTTTTTACATGACATAAGCATGTTAAGTATTTTGGACTCCCCAATTTTGAGCATTCTTCACATATACAAAATTATTTCATATTTCATTTGGCATGGCTTGTTAAATTGGGATGTTTCACCGGTTTTCCTACAGTACGTCAGTTCATTTTAGGGAAAGTTTCCAGGCTCATGTTTGATAAAAAAGAGCCTCTAGAGGATTGTTTGCATTCCTACAATTTGTGTGTACATGTTTCAAATTCTTATTATTTGTGCATTCTTCACATATTAATTGCCTTTCAAAAAATTATTTCGCACCACATTTTCATGTCAACAAGATTACTTACATCACTCTTTCTCTTTGGTAAACTTGACGTCATCACTCTTCACATATCTAGAATAATTTTAATTTCATTTGGCATGGCCGTTAATTTGACATGTAATAAATTTTAACTAAAGAGAATGTTTCCTATTACGTAGCATGATAGTAAATTTTACAGCTATAGAGTGGAGCTCAATTTTCTAGAAGATCATTTCAATATTAAGATTGGATCCCCTGTTTTTCTTTTTGACATGGCATAAGCATGTTATGTTAATTAATTTTCAGCCCCAAGTTCATGGACAGTTCACGTATTAAGATTTATTTCGAAATTTATTTTAGAAGATGGTCCGTTAATTTGGTATGTGTATAAGGTTTTGTACTTCTTGGTGCCATGTTTTAGGAAGTATGAGCACTTTCAAGCCCATGTACCTGATCAGTTTAGAGCTTATATTTTCTTCTTCATCACTTCAATAGCCTGGTTTACATTTTATTGTTAACATGGAACCTAACAAATTTCTTGAAATTTCCTACAGAGTTTAAAAATGCTTTGAAAGGCATCTGCTCCTTGGAGAACTATGTCAAGGAGAGAGATCAATTGTGGTTTCGTGATTGCCATAGGGCCATTTTGAGGACAACCCCGTTTGCTCCTTTTGTTGACAGTACATCGAGCCATATTCAAGATGACTCTTATAGAGGAATGCTCATACCATAAGGGTGCAAGTAATTTCATAGGCGATAAAACTCTGACATTTACTGTTGATAGGGGTTTCACTGCCGGGCCGGCCCGAAGGCCTGTGGCCCAGCTCGTCTAACACGGCTGGGGCCCAATTTTTTATTTTTTTTAAATTGAACCCGCCCGGCCAGCCCGGTCTAAGACTGGGCCGACTTCGGGCTTCAGCCGCCCGGCCCGGCGGCCCGCCGGCCCGGTTTTCAGCATGATGGCGTCCGCACTGCTGCCGCAGTCCTCCGCAGTTGCTGCTGCGCTGCGCCGTGTTGCCGCTGCTGCTGCTGCGCAATGCTTCTGCGCGCGCTGCACCTGCTGGTTGTGTTGCTACGCACCTGCTGGGTGCTGCTGCTGCGCACCGCTGCTAAGCTGGCTGCTGCTGCGCGCTGCACTGCTGCTACCTCTGTTGCGCTGCACCTGCCGCTGCTGTTCACCTGCTGCCGGCCCACCGGGCCTGGGCCGGCTGCAAAATTTTGCCCCGGCCGGGCCAATTTGAGAAAATCGGGCTTTGCCCCGGCCGTGCTGGGCCTGGGCCGATCTCTTAGAGATCGGGCTGGACCTAGGCCTATTCAGGCCCGGCCAGGCCCGGCCCATGACACCCTTAACTGTTGAAGATGTCGCCCTGATTTTGGTTTGCCTTACTGTGGGCAGAGGGTCCCACATTATTATTCACCAATTAAGTTGTCAAAGTTGCACCACCGATTTGGGGCGAAGCTAACTTTTGATCGGAAGGTGGTGACAAAACTTATCCGACAACTGGTACAATCGGATGATGCTTGTGATGTTGACGACACAGCACGACTTTGGATAGTTTTGCTATTATCCACTTTCCTATGCCCACGGTCTTCCCCATGTTGTCCACCACAAATGCTTATTTGTTTGGACAATATTGACGAGATTGGCCGTTATAATTGGGCGGCTGCAGTCACAGAAATGACATTGCACAAATTTGATCACTTTGTTACTATAGTCCGTGAGAAGAGATCTGGGAGGACCACAACTCCCAAGAGAAGGATAGGTGGGAGAGAGCATGGCAGTGCCAACATTTTTGGCTGTTCGGCTGCTCTGGCTGTAAGTTTTTATAAAACATTTATACATTCTTCCATCATTCTGGTATCTATGTATGTAAATAAACCAATGATCCATGCAGGTGTGGTTCTTAGAGCACACAAGATTGCGGCAACCGATTGACCGAGAAGCAATTCCCCGTCTATTTAGATGGGGATCTGTTTTGGACAAGAAGCTATCATTCTCCATTGATTCTCTACAGGGGCAGCAGGTAATCCACAAATGGAAGGTTTTTATTTTAAATTTATGTAATAATCTGATCCTGACATTTATGAAAATTGATGCTTACAGATAATTAAGCGGTTGAAGGTAGGAACAAAGGAGAGACAATCATTACATGTGTTAGCCAGGAAAAAATGCATCTACAAACTGAGGGTGTGGCTGCTCCCCCCCATCCTGAGATTATGGCCCTTCTTCAAGGTATTGGGGATGAAATCAAGTTGCTCCCTGAAAGGCTTCAGCAGGCTAAGTCATCTAATGAAGCCCAGATTGAAGCATTTACAACTGCTGTCACCATGGGGTTCAACAAAATGGAGAAGTTGATAAGATCAAGCTCTATGCCACAAGACCAACCTATAGTTGGCACAGATGCAGAGAAATTTATCTCACCCCACAATCAATCACTCCTGCCCCTGCCCTTGCATCCCCCAAATATGGTGATGCAAATGCATTTGCTCTGATCGTGGATCAGGAGATTATTGCACCAGATCCAGTAAGTGCGGTCTCTACCACCGTACTTCTTAGCCCGACGTCCCTAGTAAAGATATCAAGTGTCGGGACGATCGACAGCCTGGAATATATGACCAATCACCATTCAAAAGGCTGGATAAGGCTCCAAAAAAAAAAAGGGAAGAAGGTACAGTTGCAAACTATATTCTTTGATGTTCTGCATTAGACATTTATATTTCTTTGTTTTGTAACTTATCTTTACACGATTTATGTTGGAGGCAATGAGCAAGCTTATGAGGTTTTATAAGCAATGGACATGGAAATCTGAAGCCAATGAGAGCCAGACAGCATTAGTCGAGGCCTTCCTTGCCCAGGAAGGATATGTCGACCACAAGTAATAACTTCTCGGACAATACAATTATTTATTGTTATTGTCTTCTACTTTCATAATATAAAATGTACTTCATTTCTTGATTGTCATGCATTTCAGAGACACTGTGTTGACCTTCACTAATAATTGTTCGTTGAAGTGGTCACATATTTGGGATATACTATGGGGCAATATGACGGATGATGAGGTAAACTGCCCATTGCACGAACAGTACCTTCAATTACATTGTCCATTAATTTTCCTAATGTCTTCTTTTATATTATTTTGGTGGTTACAGGTTATTGACATTGTCTTACATGCTATGAAAGACAGACAAAGAGAGCAGGAACCATTGTCCCAAATTCCTATCACCGATGGGAATTCCTTGGAACCATTATGGGATCATGGATTATGCTTACAGATGGCTCTAATGATGACAGGGGCCACAAACTGCATACTTGCTTCGGGCATGAAAAACTAGGTTGCCCAATATCAGATTTTCAATTCCTTTTCTTTGTTGTCCATGTATCGAGCCATTGGTTCCTTCTTAGTCTACAACCGGAGCAACGTCTCATCGTAGTATACAATTCCTGCAGAGGACATGCAACTTATGACACATGCGCTAGGAATTGGGTATGCCAAACTAACTTTGCACTTTGCAGTCGGTTATAAACATCAGGAATAATTTACATTCTTTGTTTTTGTTCACAGGAACCAATTCTTAAAGCATATCTTGGATATGAAGGCTACACAAATGCTGATGAATTTCAGTTAATATTTGATGAACTATGTCCTCAACAACCAAGCTCTAGCATGAATTGCGCTATGTACATTTTCATGTATGTAGACCACTTAACAAGGAAGCGGGAATTATGTTGGGATTTCTCTGACAATGATGTAAAAAAATTTCGGCTACTACTAGCTTGTGATTTTCTGTCAATGTATTTAAACAATGTATGAACAATTTATGAACAATGTATGAATGGTGTTGTTACATTTTCCTTCTTTGTCTGTGTGGGAATGAGGTTGTAAAAGGATGCTTTTGAAATTACATGCACACATATGTATATGACAATTATAGTGAAGGCCCTCCAGGAAGTGTTCCACAGGTGGTATCCAATTTTGGGTTTGGCTGTATGTTCAGTGATATGTGCTGTATGTTTAGAAAATGGGCTCTAGGAAATTGGAACCAAACCGTGCAGCCTTGAGGTCCATTGATTTTACCTTCATGGTTTGTATGTGCAGTGGTGTAATTGTTGCAGAAATTGGGCTCCAGGAAAATTGAACTGTCGACATGTGCTCTTCCACCCACAAACATATTCATCAGGGTGGCCATTAGTTGTCGACAACCGGTTTGTGGTTGTCGACAGGATATGCTGAGTCCATGTAAATGGTCAGCATCAGTTGGGCTCCAAAATAGTTTTTGTGGGAGCCAAAATACTGGTCCTGGACTCCAATATAGTAGTTGGACGCCAAGACTTGAGCAGTTGGTGTCCAAACTACCCAGTCTTCTTTAACTTCATCGAGTTTTGTAATATTATGAATTATTTTTAATAAATGAAATTGTTAAAAAATATTTGTGACATTCTTGGTACGAACATGTTGCCAAAGGAAGGGTCATCATAAGATCATTAGATCAAAAAAGAATTCATCATGAACTCCAATGGTGATGCAGTCTGATCACTTGGGCTCCAAAATAGTCTTGTTAGAAGCCAAAATACTAGTCCTGGACTCCAATATATGCTGTTGGACGCCAAGACTTGAGCAGTTGGTGTCCAAACTACCCAGTCTTCTTTAACTTAATTGGTTTTTGTAATATTATGAATTATTTTTAATAAATGAAATGTTAAAAAATATTTGTGACATTCTTGGTACGAAGATGTTGCCAAAGGAAAGGTCATCATAAGATCATTAGACCAAAAAAAAAGTTCATCATGAATTCCAATGGTTGTCGACAACCAGTTTGTGGTTGTCGACAGGATATGCTGAGTCCATGTAAATGGTCAGCCATCAGTTGGCTCCAAAATAGTCTTGTTAGGAGCTAAAATACTAGTATTGGACTCCAATATATGCAGTTGGACGCCAAGACTTGAGCAGTTGGTGTCCAAACTACCCAGTCTTCTTTAACTTCATCGAGTTTTGTAATATTATGAATTATTTTAATAAATGAAATATAAAAAATATTTGTGACATTCTTGGTACGAACATGTTGCCAAAGGAAGTGTCATCATAAGATCATTAGATCAAAAAAAGAAAGTTCATCATGAACTCCAATGGTGATGCAGTCTGATCACTTGGGCTCCAAAATAGTCTTGTTAGAAGCCAAAATACTAGTCCTGGACTCCAATATATGCTGTTGGACGCCAAGACTTGAGCAGTTGGTGTACAAACTACCCAGTCTTCTTTAACTTCATCGAGTTTTGTAATATTATGAATTATTTTTAATAAATGAAATATAAAAAATATTTGTGACATTCTTGGTACGAACATGTTGCCAAAGGAAGGGTCATCATAAGATCATTAGATCAAAAAAAGAAAGTTCATCATGAACTCCAATGGTGATGCAGTCTGATCAGTTGGGCTCCAAAATAGTCTTGTTAGGAGCTAAAATACTGGTCCTGGACTCCAATATATGTAGTTGGACGCCAAGACTTGAGCAGTTGGTGTCCAAACTACCCAGTCTTCTTTAACTTCATCGAGTTTTGTAATATTATGAATTATTTTTAATAAATGAAATATTAAAAAATTTTTGTGACATTCTTGGTACGAACATGTTGCCAAAGGAAGGGTCATCATAAGATCATTAGATCAAAAAAGAAAGTTCATCATGAACTCCAATGGTGATGCAGTCTGATCAGTTGGGCTCCAAAATAGTCTTGTTAGGAGCTAAAATACTGGTCCTGGACTCCATATATAGTTGGACGCCAAGACTTGAGCAGTTGGTGTCCAAACTACCCAGTCTTCTTTAACTTCATCGAGTTTTGTAATATTATGAATTATTTTAATAAATAAAATTAAAAAATATTTGTGACATTCTTGGTACGAAGATGTTGCCAAAGGAAAGGTCATCATAAGATCATTAGACCAAAAAAAAAAAGTTCATCATGAACTCCAATGGTGTCGACAACCGGTTTGTGGTTGTCGACAGGATATGCTGAGTCCATGTAAAGGGTCAGCCATCAGTTGGGCTCCAAATAGTCTTGTCAGGAGCTAAAATACTAGTATTGGACTCCAATATATGCAGTTGGACGCCAAGACTTGAGCAGTTGGTGTCCAAACTACCCAGTCTTCTTTAACTTCATCGAGTTTTGTAATATTATGAATTATTTTTAATAAATGAAATATTAAAAATATTTGTGACATTCTTGGTACGAACATGTTGCCAAAGGAAGGGTCATCATAAGATCATTAGATCAAAAAAAAAAGTTCATCATGAACTCCAATGGTGATGCAGTCTGATCAGTTGGGCTCCAAAATAGTCTTGTTAGGAGCTAAAATACTGGTCCTGGACTCCAATATATGTAGTTGGACGCCAAGACTTGAGCAGTTGGTGTCCAAACTACCCAGTCTTCTTTAACTTCATCGAGTTTGTAATATTATAATTATTTTTAATAAATGAAATATTAAAAAATATTTGTGACATTCTTGGTACGAACATGTTGCCAAAGGAAGGGTCATCATAAGATCATTAGATCAAAAAAGAAAGTTCATCATGAACTCCAATGGTGATGCAGTCTGATCAGTTGGGCTCCAAAAGTCTTGTTAGGAGCTAAAACTGGTCCTGGACTCCAATATATGTAGTTGGACGCCAAGACTTGAGCAGTTGGTGTCCAAACTACCCAGTCTTCTTTAACTTCATCGAGTTTTGTAATATTATGAATTATTTTTAATAAATGAAATATTAAAAATATTTGTGACATTCTTGGTACGAACATGTTGCCAAAGGAAGGGTCATCATAAGATCATTAGATCAAAAAAGAAAGTTCATCATGAACTCCAATGGTGATGCAGTCTGATCAGTTGGGCTCCAAAATAGTCTTGTTAGGAGCTAAAATACTGGTCCTGGACTCCAATATATGCAGTTGGACGCCAAGACTTGAGCAGTTGGTGTCCAAACTACCCAGTCTTCTTTAACTTCATCGAGTTTTGTAATATTATGAATTATTTTTAATAAATGAAATATTAAAAATATTTGTGACATTCTTGGTACGAAGATGTTGCCAAAGGAAAGGTCATCATAAGATCATTAGACCAAAAAAAAAGTTCATCATGAACTCCAATGGTTGTCGACAACCGTTTGTGGTTGTCGACAGGATATGCTGAGTCCATGTAAAGGGCAGCCATCAGTGGGCTCCAAAATAGTCTTGTTAGGAGCTAAAATACTAGTATTGGACTCCAATATATGCAGTTGGACGCCAAGACTTGAGCAGTTGGTGTCCAAACTACCCAGTCTTCTTTAACTTCATCGAGTTTTGTAATATTATGAATTATTTTTAATAAATGAAATATTAAAAAATTTTGTGACATTCTTGGTACGACATGTTGCCAAAGGAAGGGTCATCATAAGATCATTAGATCAAAAAAAGAAAGTTCATCATGAACTCCAATGGTGATGCAGTCTGATCAGTTGGGCTCCAAAAGTCTTGTTAGGAGCTAAAATACTGGTCCTGGACTCCAATATATGTAGTTGGACGCCAAGACTTGAGCAGTTGGTGTCCAAACTACCCAGTCTTCTTTAACTTCATCGAGTTTTGTAATATTATGAATTATTTTTAATAAATGAAATATTAAAAAATATTTGTGACATTCTTGGTACGAACATGTTGCCAAAGGAAGGGTCATCATAAGATCATTAGATCAAAAAAAGAAAGTTCATCATGAACTCCAATGGTGATGCAGTCTGATCAGTTGGGCTCCAAAATAGTCTTGTTAGGAGCTAAAATACTGTCCTGGACTCCAATATATGTAGTTGGACGCCAAGACTTGAGCAGTTGGTGTCCAAACTACCCAGTCTTCTTTAACTTCATCGAGTTTTGTAATATTATGAATTTTTTTAATAAATGAAATATTAAAAATATTTGTGACATTCTTGGTACGAACATGTTGCCAAAGGAAGGGTCATCATAAGATCATTAGATCAAAAAAGAAAGTTCATCATGAACTCCAATGGTGATGCAGTCTGATCAGTTGGGCTCCAAAATAGTCTTGTTAGGAGCTAAAATACTGGTCCTGGACTCCAATATATGTAGTTGGACGCCAAGACTTGAGCAGTTGGTGTCCAACTACCCAGTCTTCTTTAACTTCATCGAGTTTTGTAATATTATGAATTATTTTTAATAAATGAAATATTAAAAAATATTTGTGACATTCTTGGTACGAACATGTTGCCAAAGGAAGGGTCATCATAAGATCATTAGATCAAAAAAAGAAAGTTCATCATGAACTCCAATGGTGATGCAGTCTGATCATTGGGCTCCAACATAGTCTTGTTAGAAGCCAAAATACTAGTCCTGGACTCCATATATCTGTGGACGCCAAGACTTGAGCAGTTGGTGTACAAACTACCCAGTCTTCTTTAACTTCATTGGTTTTTGTAATATTATGAATTATTTTTAATAAATGAAATGTTTAAAATATTTGTGACATTCTTGGTACGAAGATGTTGCCAAAGGAAAGGTCATCATAAGATCATTAGACCAAAAAAAAATTCATCATGAACTCCATGGTTGTCGACAACCGGTTTGTGGTTGTCGACATGATATGCTGAGTTCATGTAAATGGTCAGCCATCAGTTGGGCTCCAAAATAGTCTTGTTAGGAGCTAAAATACTGGTCTGGACTCCAATATATGCAGTTGGACGCCAAAACTTGAGCAGTTGGTGTCCAAACTACCCAGTCTTCTTTGACTTCATCGAGTTTTGTAATATTATGAATTATTTTTAATAAATGAAATATTAAAAATATTTTTGACATTCTTGGTACGAAGATGTTGCCAAAGGAAGGGTCATCATAAGATCATTAGATCAAAAAAGAAAGTTCATCATGAACTCCAATGGTGATGCAGTCTGATCAGTTGGGCTCCAAAATAGTCTTGTTAGAAGCCAAAATACTTGTCCTGGACTCCAATATATGCAGTTGGACGCCAAGACTTGAGCAGTTGGTGTACAAACTACCCATTCTTCTTTAACTTCATTGGTTTTTGTAATATTATGAATTATTTTTAATAAATGAAATGTTAAAAAATATTTGTGACATTCTTGTACGAAGATGTTGCCAAAGGAAAGGTCATCATAAGATCATTAGACCAAAAAAAAAAGTTCATCATGAACTCCAATGGTTGTCGACAACCAGTTTGTGGTTGTCGACAGATATGCTGAGTCCATGTAAATGGTCAGCCATCAGTTGGGCTCCAAATAGTCTTGTTAGGAGCTAAAATACTGTTCCTGGACTCCAATATATGCAGTTGGACGCCAAGACTTGAGCAGTTGGTGTCTAAACCTATCACCTCCCCTTGTTCTGTGAACCGGCGGTTCACGTTCTATCCCGGTTTGGCTGTGGCGGTTCTATTGCGAAGAAGCCAACACAATAAAGGAACCCTAGTTGTCGACAAACCCTATCACCTCCCCTTGTTCCTGCAACTGCCGCCGTATTCTACCCTGAACTCCGGCTTCTTCCCTCCTGGGCGAAAGAACAACACTTGTCTGCACACGCATTCATCTGCTGCATTTCGACTTCCATTTCCACAATGAGTTCCAGGGGCCGGGGAAAACGCACCGATCAAAGTTCAACTGAAGGAGAAGGTCAAAGTTCAAGAGCCCCTGCTGAGCGCCGATCAAAGTTCAGGAATGACAGACTCCCAGAGTTGAATGTTCCATCAGACATCAATCTGTTGAAGGTCAATGGCATCTTCAAGAAGATCATACACCTCGGTATGTGGTTTTTCCTTCCTTGGAAGAATGTTTCCCGGGTTGAGTACACTATTTGAAGAACAAGGCTGGATTGAATTTATGAGTTCTCAGAAGTCTTATTCTCCATCAGCAGTTTTGGAGTTTTACAACAATTTGGGTATGCATGATGATGACCTTTACACTACTGTCCAGGGTATCTCCTTTATGATTACTCCTAATCTTTTTAGTAGAGCACTACAAATACCAAATAATGGGGTAGACGTCTGGGAAATCGAAGTGGATCATGCAGTCACATATACAATGATGACTAAGGAACCCTTTGAAGAACAGAAAAGTAAGGCCAAACTGAATGCAAACACCTTCCCTCCTTTGAACAGAATATACATCATATGTTCACAACTATCATCTTTCCAAAGGATGGAAGCAGGGAGCTAGTGAATGAGACACATAGGACATTGTTCTACCTTATTCTTCGGAAAGAGCAAATTAATCTCCCAGAGTTGATGGTGGATGTCATACATGAGTGCTTCCATGATCCAAAAAGGTCCATCCCGTATGCTTGCCCTATCACATCTGTGATGAAGTTTCTGCGAGTATCACTAACTCCCAACAAGGTCATAACTCTGAAGAGGCGAAGTGCATATGATATGAACACTGCAACTAGGATGGGGTACAGAATAATCAATGGAAGAGTCCATAGGACTCTAAAAGGACAAGCAGATGAAGAGGACTCTGAAGAAGATGACATTCGTCAAGAAGTTCATCCACATATTCCTACTACATCTGAAGTGCCAACGTCCGGAGATGTGAAAGAATTCATTGCCGAACATTTCACTCAACTTGAAAGAAATATCAGATACGAATTTGATTACTTGAACAATAGAATGAATGCAATTGAAGAAAATCAAGGACACATGCAGAGGCAATTAGATACCATGGAATATGATGTCATGCGGCTTCATGATTATTATCAGAATGTCCATCGCCCTACTCCTCCTTAGCAATGTATGGAATATGGGGGTGACTATCCTTACCAATGTATTGCACAATTTGTATTTTTAAAGAAGCAATCGGGCACAAAGCTTGTCATGTTATGGAACGTTTGTGCTTGGCAATTCTTCTATTGATTTTTCATGTATCATGTTTTGTATGTGCAGTGGTGTATGTGCAGAAGTTAGGTTCCAAAATCATAAGGGGGGCTGTCGACAGCAGACAGGGGGCTGTCGACAGCTATGCATTCACAGACATCAACCTTTGAAGCCTGTGTGCATCTGTCGACAGCCCCCTTCGCTGCTGTCGACAGCTGCACACAGTATCTTGTTTGGAGTGAAAAACCAACTGTTGGACTCCAAAATGGCCTTTTGGACGACAGCATGTGCAGCGGCGGCACCAAACTACCCAGTTTTCGGAAACTTCATTAGTTTTTGATATTTTACCAATTGTTTTTAATACAAAAACTTCTTTCCAAAAATGTGTGACATTCTTGGAACCAAATTGCATGCCATCAGAACCCTTCCATAATCAAATTAACAAATAATTGACCAAGCAATTTTTCCCGGTTCATTCTTCGTACGAAAATAATTGACCAAGCAATTTCAGACCAATTCAAACAATCTTTCATTTCAGAATGAACATCACACGTCCTTCCTGCTTAACTTCCATACAAGTAGATGTACAACACATTAGTTGATATACAACACATTTGTTCTTCTAACCTTACAACAACTGCCAAGTACATATACAACACACATCAAAATGGGTCTTCATACAATTCCTCAAAAACATTGGCCTGTAAACAAGCACATAGCCAAAAGATAGTCCCCGGTTTCACACACATTCTTCAACTCCGACTATACGTCTAATCCAGAGTGCTTCATTACTTGCACCAACTCCTCGTACCATGGAATGCTGTTCCCCCGAATCCATTCAGCTAATGGGTTCACATGAAAAACAAATCAAAAAACAAACCACAACAAATTATCAAATTTGTGCATAATTGTTCTGTTAAGCACTGAAAAAGTATGCATATAGAAATTGCACTTATTACTGAAACATAATGAGTAAATAAACTTACTTGGAGGGTTGTCCGGTCTTACCAACAACGACAGAAGAAAGTATTCACATTAATTTGTACATGGTACTGTTTAGCTGTAATATTACTTCACAATATCTGTCCGGACTGTGCAGAAACTGTTTTCATAAAACATGATCCAAAGAAGAACAGAATTGTTGTACAGAAAATGAACAAGTTTACATTATTGGAGGGCTGAATAAAGATACGAGTATGAAAATGCAAGATTAAAAAAACCCACGTTACCTTGAAGTATGGGTAGAACCGATCATTCGTAGCAATGTAAGGATGACAATCATTGGGTACATTGGTTGTACAATCTTCTTCACGTAGTGGCTAATGGTTTGTGAGGTATGTTGAAAGACCAATGAGTCATCCGCCAACAAAATCGCAAGAAAAAATCTTCTCAGTGTACATGGCAAAACAAAATGGGCAAGACTATTTTCGCACACAACGTAAAATTTCATTACACATGATATGCAAAACAAGTGACATTAAGAAAGGACTACATGAAAGTCATAGTTCAACATAAGCAAAGGTAGAAGAACCCATCCAAACATTACTTTCACACACCAAAGTCTCAGTGGCGTAATGTAACGTTCAATAGAAGTCCCAGAGCAATGAAGGTCAACAACATGATGATGACAAGTAGCATGCCAATTACTATGTATGTCATCAGATAGCCTTCTTGTCTTTTCCTTCGATGAACATTTATACCACGCTCATGTCCGGTCATGAGGTGTCCGGTCATGAGGTTGGATGCCGGTGATGATGTGTGAGGTTCAATTCCATTGAAAGCTAACTCTGCTTCTTCCAAAGAATAAAATCCCTTGAAAATTGCACCGGGGTAACCATGAACCTGTGCCAAACATTCATTCCAAGAAAAATAGATGCCCGGCCTCCGTCCCACCCACACAGCATAACAGTAGAATTTACCCATAATATATTTCAAATCCTGCAAAAAATAAATAAACAAAGAGTAGAAGTATGTGTGTAGCAAAACACATCTAAATGACAATAAAGATATAAATCAGAATTTCAGACCAATTTATCCATTACATGCATCCAGTCGCTTCATAAAAAAAAGTACGTTCGAAGATAAACTGAAAAAGTACAAAGACACCCTGCAAATGATTTGCAACATGATTTAAGAAGAGGTACTGAGACATCATACAACATTTTACGAACATGCGCACAACTGAAGAAGTTGGCAACTGGTAAAGGCTGTCGTTTTGGAGGCTGGTCATGATGATCCGTCAACCACGTAAAGTCATCATGGTCAACCACTCAACTTTGTCTTCATCTGCCATGACAGAGAAAACTAATCTCATTTTAGGATCAGTGAAAAAATGCATACCCTTCAAGAATACACGATATGGAAGGGTTGGCATGTTCTTTAGGTCCCTAAGGACTTCTTGTATGCTTGGTATTTGTTGCTCACTTGGCTGCCCCTTGTTTGATTGATGACTTAGTTCATTTGCAAATATTCTTTCCAACATACCATTCCTCTCACGACTAGCGTTAGCGATCATTTGCAATGCTGCACTGCCAACATCTTTTTCCCTCATTTTTCCTTTGCACTTGTTCCCTACACCTTTTCTTCTACTTGTGCCTTGTTCATTTGACGTGGGAATGTTTGGGGTCATTGGTGATCCCTCATTTCTAATAGATTCCGTGTGTTGCCGTGCAGAAAAGCTCATCATATAATTGTGGTCTTCTTGTGAGAAGTCAGGTGTAAGATCATCCACCACATTAGGTGGAGGTGGAATAACAAAGTCATCATCGTTCATATGCATATATGGGCTACTTGATGATCTTTCTCGCACATTTCTCCCCTTTCCCATTCGTGGTGGTCCTTCCACCTGTTCACCTGTGCAAGTGCTATTTTTTCAGAGCATTTGCATTTGGTCGTAGATACGTACTGGATTTACATGCCATTGCAGTCAAAAATCATGTATAAACTGTAATTGCATGTATTGGAGGCTAGCAGGTACGAGAAATGGAAATGTAGTAAACATTGAATCCATAATAAAAATGAGGGTATTAAGACCAAGGTGTTTGCATTTGCATTGTTTGTGTTACAGCAGTCTTATGAAAGGGACACATACCTCCGTCAGACATTCCTTGGATGCGAGGTTTTTTCTGTCTCCTGTCAAAAGAAGAACAGGAATGGTGAATACCTTTTACTTAAAAAAGGTCAGCAATCCAGTGAGGAAATGAAGGCTTTAAAAAAATGTTGAATGCACTATTTGTGCGTTGTTGTTATTATCCGAAAGTAAAGTACATATTTGAAACCCAAAATTCCATGGGAGGACCCACAGCCAAAAACCACCATTGCAGATTTTGTTCAGGGAGCCCCAATGGAGGACAGACAACCCACTCACGGATTCGGTCTCACTTGAACCCCCATCCGAAGACAACATCGCACCGACTCCCGGAGCCGCCATTTTGCCCTACCACGGCTCCACCCGCAAAACCCAACGCGCAGTGCGACCAGCGAAAATACGACGGAGAACATGAATGATAGAGGGGAAGGGGGACCGAATGTGGATACAGATTTACCTCAGGTACACGGACTTGGAAGAACTGGAGGACGCCGTCGAAGCAACTGGGTTGCTCGTGGAACCAAGTTGCAACGCTTGTCTTCGTCCTTCCTCTGCTCTGCGGATGGATACATGAAGGATGCCTGAGCCGTAGAAGAAGGGAAGCTCGTGGATGCGTGAGACAGGGCGTCGCCGGTTTCCCAGACACCGTTTGCCAGTTTCCCAGACACGCCTCTGCCGGAGAAGACAGGACCTAACCCGAGTAGTCGAGTCCATGGATTCGCTCTGCGCTCTGCCAGACACCCGGTCACGGGATGGGAGTGGAGGGCATAAACGGAAGAAAACGATTTTTCGTACTTATTCACTGTGTTGCAAAAAATGAAAAATCTGGGACATAGGTTTCTCTAACTTCATTTATAAGCTGGCCTTCATGCAGTGGTTGATATTGTTCGTGTACTAGTTGTTCCACTTGTCGATGAACAACCAATCTTTGTGCTTTGCTCCTCTTCCTTATCTTCTCAATGGCTGATTTAATTCTTTTCTCACGTCTCCTCCCCTTTGTCACAACTCTCAGGGGATCATGGACTACGGTTGAGTCTGGGAATGCCTTCGCCTTCGATGTTGATGAATTCATATGCAACATGGTGTCTCTCACCTTTTCCATAAGTCTAGGCATTTCGCCCAAAGCAACGTCAAATGCTTCCTCTGACCTTGATGCTGCCTCAGCAATTTTCATGAATCTATAAATGAGAGTAGAGTACCTTGAAGATATTGAAGTGCGAGATTCATTATCAGGTCTACTCTCATTACTTGCATCCCGATATCGCATATCCTTTCGCCAACGGCCTAAGAATATTTGTCGGGGATCTCTGTGACGCCAGAGAATTGAAATGCCAATATTGCATGCCTACATAAATAGCCTTTAAATGTAAAGCTTCGGCAGCCACATTCCACATCTTGTTCTTCCTTTGTATAAAGCACATCATACTCTCTCACGAATTGCTTGAATATGCCTTTCATATTTACCCTTTCATAGGACCTAACTGTCAGTGCCAATGTGTTTCCTTGTAGATCAACCTTGATGGGATGACATGCAGCAACCTCAATTAATTCTTGCTGAAACTTTTGGAATATTGCACGAGTGTAGATGTCAGCAGCTTGCTTCTCATAGGGAGAGCTTGTTTTCAAGTAAGCTTCTGTCTCCCATGATTTAACATCAGCTTGGTTCTCAGCATCAAATCGGCGTTCAATTGCAACTGCATATTTTGATACAAATTCAGATAATGTTGTTTTTGCCGTTACAAAACCATCAAAAAGTGATTAATACTCTCACTCCTTTGACTAGTTGACATCCCTGCACAGTACAAGAGTAATAGGAAGTTAATAGATGGGCAACTAGTTAAGCGATAAAAATAAAACTTGGCAAAAAGAAAGTGAAGTACTTAACCAGCAAAAAATGTGTCCTTTAAGAAGACCGGAGCCCACTTAGCTCGGCAATCATATAATCCTTTTAGCCAGTCATTTTCTCTAGCTGATGCATAATTGCCCATCATGTTCTCCCACCTTTCATTGAACTGAAGGGGCGATATCGAGTCATAGATGCAGTCATCAAAATCAGACATAAAGTTCGGATGAGCATTACATATGTGACCAATTTTTCTGGTATCTTTTTCAATATATGCCATAAGCAAAATCGATGTCTGGTATTAGGAAAGACTTCAGCAATAGCTGCTTCCATGGCTTTGTCTTGGTCAGTAATGATTGCATTTGGATGCATACCACCATTAGCTTTCATCCAACAATTAAACACCCATACAAAGCTTTCAATCCTTTCATTGCTTAGTAAGGCACAACCGAGAAGAATGGATTGACCATGATGATTGACTCCCACAAATGGAGCAAATGGCATTTGGTATGTATTTGTCAAATATGTTGTGTCGAAACATATGACATCGGAGAAATACGAACATGCTGTCCTTGACCTACCGTCTATCCAGAAGACATGTCTCAACTACCATTATCATTTAGCTCCACTGCGTAGTAGAAGGTGGGGTTGGTAGCTTGCATTGCCTGAAAATGTGACAGCATTGTCTTCGCATCACCTTCTTTCAATTGGGTTTGTCTATCACGTTCAAGAAAGTTCTTACAATCCTTCTCCATGAAATCTAGTTGTCTAATCCCACCTTTTCTCTTTGCCATGCATGATACAATCTTTGACGTTGAAATCCCGACACTTCGCATGTTTACCATTTCGGCCTTCTCTGGAGTGCAAATCTTTCGATGGGATCGCAAGTACCCCGCCGCTAATGGATTTAAGGAGTGGTTATGCTTCAGTCGTACATCATACAAAATGTATTTCATGGTACAACTATCTCTTCTCACCTTTAGACTTGCTGGGCATCTGATTTTCGCTGTGTCACGATGTAACATTGCATTTGGATGTTGCCTACTTTCACCACTTCTATGACATGTGAACTTTTTGAAAATGCACACACCATCCAGAAATTTGCTATCCCGGCTTGCTATACCAAATCCTTCTTTCTTTGCATAAGTATTGTAGAACATTCTCACATCATCAATACATTGAAACTCCATCCCGTCACAAGGTTCTGCTATAAGTTGGGCTTCTGTGATGTTTTGCTTCTCCTTCGTTGGAGTCTTCACCCAATCATTCCCACATTCGAGTTGCACATTACCTATGATGACCACATAGACAAGTTATTCTTCAAAAGTTTAAAATCACACAAAACAAATGCACAGATAGACGATGTGAATTATGCTTCTAATTTATTCTCCAAACCATATTCTTGCAAGGTGGGCCTTACTTGTCGACAACCTCTTTGTGGCTGTCGTTGTTGACAGGACATGTTGGCTCCATGTGTTTTGTCAAGAGCCTGTCGACCGCCAGAAACTTGTCTATCGACAGCTATGCCTTCACAGACATCAAGCTTTGAAGCCTGTGTGCATATGTCGACAGCCCCTTCGTTGCTGTCGACAGCTGCTCACAGCCTGAAAGTTCAATGGTGATGTATGTCTATAGTTGGGCTCCAAAATACTCTAGTTTGGAGTCAAAATAATGGTAATGGACTCCAAAATAGCCTCTTGGACGCCAACATGTGCAGCAGTTGGGCTCCAAACAACCCAGTTTTGGGAAACTTCATAGTTTTTTGATATTTTATAAATTCTTACTAACAGAAAACTGTTTAAAAAATATTAGTGACATTATTGGAACCAAAATGTTGTCAAGATAGAAGTACATGTCCCATTGGAAGGGTCATGATAATCCCAAAAAAAAAAACCTGAAAGTTCAATGGTGATGTATGTCTATAGTTGGGCTCCAAAATACTCTAGTTTGGAGTCAAAATAATGGTAATGGACTCCAAAATAGCCTCTTGGACGCCAACATGTGCAGCAGTTGGGCTCCAAACAACCCAGTTTTGGGAAACTTCATAGTTTTTTGATATTTTATAAATTCTTACTAACAGAAAACTTGTTTAAAAAATATTAGACATTATTGGAACCAAAATGTTGTCAAGATAGAAGTACATGTCCATAAACCATAGGATCATGATAACCTACAATGAAGGACTTAGAAGAAATATATCTTAGAAGATTTAAATTTACAGTTTAGGCTCCAAAATGTGCAGTTACATTTCAAATATCTAAACAGCCTGCAAAATATTATGCTAAGGCAGCAACCAAATCATTTGAGATGTTAATTAGTGATCATTATACACAATGAAGTCTTTAGAAAAAAATTATCCTACACCATGAAGGAATTAGACTACAAATTTGTTAGATCAATCAAGTTCACAGTTTACGCTCCAATGGACTTCAGCTCAGAAGTTGTGATAAACACCAATTAACATTGTTAGGCTCCAAAACTTGTTAAAAAAATGAATTAAAAATACACTTTAGGCTCAAAATAGTATTCCGCACCTTAGACGCCAAATATAAAGTGAGGCTCCAATATGTTCGTCAATATACAAACCATTTTTGGACTTACAAGCAACTTCCTTGTCTGCAGAATAGTCATCGTCGTTTTCGTTCAATATTCTAACCGGCCTTTCTATTGGGACTTCTGTGAAAAAAAATGTACATATAATTCTTCAGAGAAATTGCCCTGTTCCAAACTCGTTGAGGAAAACATTCTAAAATGCAGATAGAGAAATAATTTGATTGAATTATTTTTACTAACCAGATGCATCATTTTCAACATGGAATACATGCACAATATTCCTCTGCTCACCATCGCAATTTTCCTTGCTCTGCTCACCATGACAGCTGCCCTTGCTCTGCTCACCATCACAGCTGCCCTTGCTCTGCTCACCATCACAGCTGCCCTTGCTCTGCTCTCCTTTTGATTCTATTGATGGTGCATGGGAGGAAAGAAATAAAGGATTGAGTGGAGGAGCCATTGTCTGTGTAGGCATACATGCTCCAGTGATCAAAGTTTGCCCTGAGAAAATAGACGGCATGAATGGAGATGGTGGCCACACCATCGGTTGGCCATACATCCATGGTTGGGCTCCATAAACCACAGGAGGTATCATTGCCGGCAGCATGCAATTTGAGGCCCTGCGTGATGCCTTTGACTTGTTCTGTCCAAGCTTATCGTTGGATTTCCTTCCTTTCGAGGCCGCAGAGTCAGACATGCTAATTCTCGATTTTGGATGTGCACACAGGATCGCTCTGGTTGATCTCGTCGGTGATGTTCGCGAGCAAGCAAATTCGCGGTTTCGGAAGTGCAGAGGAAGCTGTGATGGTGAGGGGAGGGCGAACGCGGGAAAGAGGTGAGAGAGGGTAATTTGGGAACCGGCGTTTGAAGTGGGATTTGACTTTGGCATCATGACATGGGTCATGTTACCGAAGCGGAGTGGGGTGGATGACAGTGCGTCTTTTCGCGCTGGCGTGGCGGGCTCAGCAGCGGCGTGGAGAGCGCTGTGCTGACATGGCGCGGACCATTGAAGCGGTAAGACGTGGACGAATGGCGCATCGGAAGTGCAGGAAGACGTGGCTTTGTGCACTTTCCGAAAGTGCACAAAGCCTTTCTCTTTTTTTATTTACACAATATTCGCTGTATACAAGGAACGCCACCCTAATCCCCTTCTAATTCGAGTAAAGTTATTACAGGACGCACTTAAAATGGGATTGTTAGGTCGTTAATCTGTTTTCGGTTTATCACCGGCCACCGTCGTGATGCGCGACCCGCCACCTGCGCCCAGCAGTACTAATAAATTGCAAAACCGTCCACGTCAGCAGGGCTGTCCCTGCCGCCCAGGGGAGAATACCAACAAGAACCAGACCAACCGGGTCACGTGGCAACAAGGACGAGCCAGCTGTCGTCCAACAGCTCCGGTCCACGCCAGCAAAAAAAGGGTGACCCACGTTTTCACTTCAGCTCGGCGGGTCGCCCCCTCCAGGACCGCCCGATCTTGGACGACAATGCCCTGACAACGTGCCACGTGGCGTCGCCACGACGCATCGGACGGTTGAAGAGGAGCGCCTCCTGGACGGTGGGGTCCCGCAGGTTGCGCTGGATGGCTGAGAGGTTGGTGGCGGAGACGTGGCGGAGCACCGCCTCGAGCCGGCCCACGTCCCGCTCCGGCAGCCGAAGGGAGATATCCGGCCAGGAGATGGCGTCGGGGAAGGGCAGCCGGATGCCGTCGGCGATCACGACGGGTACGCAGCCCAGGGCGATGGACTCCACCAGGCGGGGGCTCCAGGGCGCCCACCCCAGCGGGCACAGGCAAAACACCGAGCGCGCGATCTCCGACTGGAACCCCTCGAAGCGCTTCCTCTTCACGTAGAACCGCGGGTTGCTCCCGTACCGCCGCCATATCTCCGTCCTCACCCCTCTGCCCATGGACATGCACATACAGGGTTACTTTGCAGCGGATGGCAGGTGCCCCTTGGCTCGCCATGCATGTACAGAGAGGGATGCAGAGAAGTGGTGGGTTGACGCGAAGATGGTGGCTCGTGCTTACTTGCTGTAGATGTGACCGCTAATGTTCTTGGGGTGGACCTCCATCTTGCCGCGGAAGAAGGCCCAGATGTCTCGCGAAACCGGCGGCTCCAGCGAGGAGGCGGAACGCCGGCGCACCAGGTCGGGGGGGACGTACGGGGGGATGAGGACGTGCTCCACGTCTTGGCAGGCGTGCGGGCGGTCCACCCCGAAGGTCTGCAGTATGATCGAGCGCTTGAGGAAGGCCGGGATTCCGTCCGCCACCGCCACATCCTCCTGTTTACGCGGCGAAGGAAGAAAATTCGTAAAGTTCTACGCGTAAATGGCTGAAATTTACTGAAAAGCATGTTTTTTTCTCTCTTTCCGCCATTTTTTCTTTTTGGTTTGAGCAGTTCAAGCACGGGTTTGGCGGTGAGTTGACTGACCATGGCGTGGAAGCAGGCGCCGTAGTCGTGGGAGGCGACGAAGACGTGGTCGGCGCCGCCGCTGCGGTTCCAGAAAGGGTAGGTTGAGGAGACGAGGTCCACGGCGGCGGAGAGGAGACCCCGGGCGTGGCCCAGCGACGGGAAGCCGTTCGACGTGCTGAAGTTGCAGGAGACGTAGACGGGGACGAAGAAGAAGTCGGCGTCTTGGGGATCCAGCGTCCGGACGGGGCTGTCGAGCAGGGCCCGGTGGATGGCCACCTCGGAGGCGAAGAGGTGGGTGGCGCAGCGGGGGTTAGCGAGCCAGTCGCGGTTGTAGCGGGACGGGAGGTCGTAGACGTAGATGCGGAGCGTCACGGGGTCGGCCGGCACACCGGCGCCGGCCGCTCTAGCGCTCCGCAAGAGCGACTTCTCTTCTGGGGCTGCCTCGATCACCGCCCGGACGGGCAGGGAGGTGGACTTGCGGAGAAAACTGGGCCTGTGGGGCCGGAAGGGCGCCGCCGTGAACACAGAAGAGGAGTAGTAGAAAAGGTAGATGGAGAGAGAAACCCAGACGACCCATCGGAAGTATCTCCTCGGAACGAGGTAGCCCCTCTCGCCGACCGGCAGCTGATGAGCTTTCCGGTGGACCGGCCTCATGGGGACCTTCTGCTGCAAGTGGAAGAGAGGCCTGGCCAGCCGCTGCAGGTCCGGCGGCATCGCGTTAAAGGAGAGGCAGCAGCCGGTGGTTCAGGAGGTGCTATCGTTGGCGGATGGTCGGACATCGAGTGGAGACGAAGCGAAAGAGATAGGAGAACGGAGAGAACAGAGCAATCCAACCCAAGTTTCGAGACGAAGAAGGACCTGGGGAGCTCTTCGTCTCTCTCCTCCTTTCTCCCCAAACCAGAAGAAGAAAAGTTATAATAAAACGTCACTGCTGGCTGTGGGTGAGTTGTTCGAGTTGGTACTCTGCTGCTGCGATCTTGTTGGAGAAGAAGGCTGGGATTTTTCCTTCTATTTTTTTTTCTTCTTCTGTCCCTTGTTCTTGTTGATGTGTTTTTTATGTTTTGCTGTCGCAAGGGGAAGAACCTGTCGCGTGGCGACGTCAGAGGAGTCACATGGAGGAGGACAAGCCGATCGCTGTGAAGCCCGTGGCCATCCTTAATCCCTCGTCCGGTCCTCCCTATCCGAAATAGTACCACCACCACCCGCTGGCATTTGGGAATGTGTATAAGTTTTCGATTACTAAAAATTCAATACTCCTAGATATCGGTGTATGTAGAAGAAGTCTATTTCAACTGTCTTTCTATAAGAACAGGGGAAACATATTGAAGAGAAATAGACGTTTTCCACTCCAAAACACCATGGTTAATTATTTATGAAGTCCATGTGACATCACATGTGACAGGTGTCACATGAGATTGAATTTTTTCTGCATTTACAAAAGAAAAATAGTTTATTAACATCATTTGATAACACATTAAAGTAATACTCCAATCAAAATACATCACAACTTCATCATTTATGATGTGTTTTTAACTTTTTTATTTTAGTTGCTGATATGACATAATTTTAATAGTGATGTTACCAAATAATATTACCAAAACTGTTTCTCCTTACAAAAAGTGCAGAAAACTTTTCCCTTCCTCAAAAATTAGATGTGAGTCAAATAAATTCATCTGAAAATCGAATTGGAGACATCCTTACCATCGAGGCAAAGGGTCTTTATTTATGGGCCCACTCAAAGTCCTCATCTCTCTCTCTCTCTCTCTCTTTTTATGAGATAATTTATTAATCCATACTTCTGTGTTATGAAGCAGCTTTGCACACGATGATCGGACAAACTATGCAGTGTGTGAGAGAGAGAGAGAAAGAGAGGCTGTCGCCTGCTCTTATTACTTCTCTGATTCGTCTGTAAAAAGTAGTCTTTTGGGGGAAGCAAAAGCCCGAGGAGGGAAATAAAGGAACACGGCAGCCGATAAAGCGGAGACTGCCAACGGAGGGAGGACTCTTCTTCGAAAATCGCCTGTTGGCGACTGCGCGCTGCTCCTTTTAAAAGCGGGTAATAAATAGCCATTACTTCTCAGCCTCTCTTTTGGGCGTGCCAACTGCTCAAGGAATGGGCTAAATAGTTAGTCCTCAGGCCTCCACATTTAGTTTTACTCGGTTTATCGTTGACTTAATATTTCAAAAATAGAAAATGCATAAAGATTTTGATAAGTTTACCATTCCCACCGAGGGTAGATTTTTAAGAATTTTTGAAAGATTTATTTATAAGATTTTCTCTAAACTTGATGTATGAGTTGGTGAGATGGACTCTAGATATTGAATCTGCAACCTTTCGGTTGTCACTTTATTCAAGATTAATGATTTATTGTCCGTCAAACCTAAAAATTTAGGTGGGAAAATATTTTCAGGAAAAACTTCATCTGATAATTTATTTGGTATCACTAAAAAGTTAATCTATGAAATTTTTTTACCTAAAATTATAGATTTTAACATCTTTAATAAGACTCTGTAAATCATTTTTCGAAATTTCTTTTTCATACAAGATTTTCATGAGTGTGACTACAATCTCCATTATAATTCTCAGTGTCTGATACTTGAAACTCGATGGTCGGCGGCTAGCAACCCGGAGCCCGACAGTTGACAATCAGTGTCCGACCGTCTGGCAACCAACATCTGGCGACAGGGGCTAGGTGCCCGGCACCCGGTGTTTGGCGCTGCCCGGCATCCGGTCGCCAGACGCCGGCGCCCGGCGGCTGACGTCCGAAGCCCGGCGTTCGGTTGCTGGACGTCTAGAGCCCGACGGCCGATGCCCGACATTTGGCGTCTGCTGCCCGGCATTCGACGTCTGTGTGTCCAACGCCTGGCGCCCGACGTCCGAAGGCCGGGCAGTCGGTGCCCGACGCCCGGTGCATCCGATGTCCGGCTCGGTCATTACCTTATTCGCCTGTTGACCCTGTGTGGGTTGCGATGGGGCGCATGAGGACCGAGCTCTAGGTCGGCGCGATCCAGGCTTCGATAACCCGAGGTACAAGAGGGCGAGTTCTCGCTTGTGGTCGGATTCACAAGACTTCCTCGGCCGAGCTGGAGACAGCCCGCTTGGGCCGAGCTGTAGACAGGTCCGCCTGGGCCGAGCTGTACATGCCTGGGACGCACAAACCAAAGCTGTAGCTGGCGTATTTGGTGAGACAATAGACAAGATGTCGGCCAATGGCCTTATTGAGGTCGGTTGACCCGAGGTCCGACCTTAGGGGAATGCCCTGATCAGTTCGGATGCCGCCATTCTCGTTGACTGCCGATTCGGACTGGTTTTCACCCGAGGTGAGGTCCATGCCAATCAGCCAAAACTGCTGAATGTTGGGCTATCCTTAGAAGCGGTCGGCTACACTCGGGGTTAGCCGACCTACCTGGAAACTGATGATCAGTCTGTCCCCATGTAATTTTAATTAATTACATATGTATTTTGGTGATTAAAAAACTAAACCAGTTTTTATAAATAATATCTAATGAATATTTCATAAGTCTTAAAGTACATAAAAAATTCCAAGGTCAATCAAGCCAATAAAGGTATGCATTACTTCTCTGAAGCTTTAATCTTTTCAACATGATATTTCTCTAAGTCCATATCGATTTTTGTTGAAATTCATAACGATTTCCTTATAAGACCGAAAAGTCATGTTGTTTCAATCAAGTCGATGTCATAACGATTCTATAAGTTATCACAACGATTTCTTTCGAACTCGCAACGACTTGCTGTTGTAACGATTTCATAAGTTACCGTAACGATTTCTTTAGAACTCGTAACGACTTGCTCGCCGCAACGATTCTATTAGTTATCATAACGATTTCTTTAGAACTCGCAACGACTTGCTTGTTGTAACGATTTCATAAGTTACCGTAACGATTTCTTTAGAACTCACAACGACTTGCTTGTTGTAACGATTTCATAAGTTACCGTAACGATTTCTTTAGAACTCATAACGACTTGCTTGTTGTAACGATTTCATAAGTCACCATAACGATTTCTTTAAGAACTCGCAATGACTTGCTCGCTCGTAACGATTTTCTTTGCACAAAGATTTCTTTAAGCGCTCACAACGATTTGCTTTGCGCAACGATTTCTTTAGAGCTCATAATGACTTGATAAGTGTTCATAACGATTTGCTCTCTATAATGACTTGTTAGTATTCATAACGATTTAATAAGTCATATAGACAACGACTTTACAGTTTATATCAACTTGATTTTTATCTTATCTCTTGAAGTATTGACTAGTCAAAGTCACGCATATATCTATCTGTCACTCCTGCATTTATGAGTTCTGAACGTATCTCTGCATATATGCAGACAATATCGTCCATTATTGTGCTTACTCTGCAAACATCTTTAAAAACAAGCTATTTGGGATTGCTATTCTGATGAATACTCACATCAACGCATACTGACAACAAGTGACAGTTTGAGTTGTCTGTTGTTCTAGCATTTAATGTGTGCAGGGTCCTTAAGACTTTCTATCATACATCGTTGGACCTATGGACGTCAGAAGACCTTATCTCTTTGCGTGCTCAAATGGATAAAAGATAGTTGAAGCTTCCAATTGTCAAACAGTCTAACGTCTATCAATCCAAGAGACAACGGTTACTTCAACAGCAGTATTTCAAAAAGAAGATATAAACTCAAAGATAAAAGAAAAGAAGAAGAACCAACGCAGTAGAGAACAAGCATCTTGTGTTCAAACGTTCAAATTCTTCTGCAAGAAGTCCAGAGCCAAGAACTTCATTCCTCCTAGCTTTTGCTCTTTGCTCTCCTCACTGTAGTGAAAATCCTGAGAGAGCTTGTGTAGTTCTGAGAGTGTACTTAGCATAGATTCTTTGCTCTCGGTGCTAGTGGCTTCAGATCTTGGCTTGTTAAAAGCTTGATCTAGGGGCTTGAATTTCATTCAATTCTCCTTGAGTTGTTATTCCCTTCGGGTGTGACGGAAGACCTAGTGGTATCCAGTGTGTTGTTCTGTAACATCTTGGGTCTTCCCGAATCCTTAGTGGGTCTAGTTGAGGTTCGGGTCTGGTTGACGGCATAGGTGTGGTCGTCGATCAGTGGTTGGCGTCCAGGGGTAGGTCGTTGATCTGGGGGTTGGCATCCAGCGTTGTGGACGTTTGTTGTCGGTTCAGGATTGTTCCTACGATGAATTTGACGGCAAACGGCCTTGACGTCGACTCTTTGGCGGTTCGAGTAGACGGCTTGGGATGTTGACGTCTACCTGTCGCGCCTGTTGAAATAGGGCAGACCCGTGGGCAGCCATTTCCTCTCCTTTTCCTTCTCTTTTTCTCCTTTTCGATCTTTGTCCGTTTTCACTCGTTCAGGTGGTTGACGGGAGCTTGTGGAAAGACCTTGGTGCGCGAGGCAGAGTTAGATCGGGCGGAAAACAGCAGATCGGGTGGCGATTTTCGCGAGGAAGCTTAAGGGTTCGACGCGAATTGAGGTTTGGCAGGACTTCTTTCACGCTTCGGAGGTAGGGACTCGACCCCTTAGTGTCTTGGTAGTGTTAATTTCATGCTTGTTGCGTGTGATTTGCGTGGAATCGTGCTTTGAGGAGGTTTTCCTTTTTGCCGGGATTTTGAGTGGTTTGGCCGATCCGTGCGTTGGATCGTGTTTTACCGGTATTGTGGTAGTGTAGTGTGATGTAGGGGAGTGTTTCCCTACATCAGATTGTGGTTTGTGGGGCAAATTTGCCCTGTGTGGGAATCAGCTGGGGCTGGTTCAGCTGCTGGAGGCTGAAGAAGTCAACGTCAAGGGATGTTGACGTTGATCTCTTCAGGGAAGAGGTAAACGGCGGGAGCCCTTGCCGTTAAGCTCTTCAGTGGAGAATCTAGACGGCGTGTTCTTTGTCGTCTAATTCTTCATGGTAGGATATAAACGACAAGATAGTTTGTCGTCGAGTTTGAGTAAACGGCCACACACGACCGTCTAGCTTCTGATAGACGTCTAGGGGTGTTGTCGTTTACCCTTAGTTAGCGACAGTCGATGCTGTCGTCTACTTCACACTTGACGTCAAGCTATGCTACCGTTTACGTCCTGGTTAGCGGCAATCGATGTTGCCGTCTACCTACAGGTGAGTTCCCAGCAAGCTGTGCTTTCCCTTCTTCCGTGGTTTGAGGTGTTAACATGCGGTGTCCGCTTGTTAGCACAGTCCGCCAGGTGTAGAGAGTGTCTCTACCTGTGCTCGTGTTGTGTTTGACTGTGTCGAGACGTGACACGGGGCTGTCCGTCGGTTGTACGGAGTTTCAGGCGGTGAGTGTGTTCCGTCTGTTGTACGCGCGTTGCGTTACCGCGTGCCCGTTTCTGTTGTGTTTCCCAGGCGTGGGTGCGACTCCGTCTAGATGACTAGCGTGTGGTTGTCCTCCGCTAGTGAGCCAGGACGCCAAGTGCGACTCTGTCCTGTGCGTACTCCTTGTGGTGGTTTTGAGCCGGTCTCCGTGGATCCCCTTCTCTACCGCTAGGTCGGACGTAGGGAAAAACCGGTCGTGGACCAGACGTGAGAGAGAGCGTCTGTAGTGTGCACACGTGGCTAGGGTTGCGAGACTCTGTGGTTTCACGACGCTGAACAGCAGACCCTGGTTGAGTACTACTTTGTGAGTGCTGTGTGAGCTCTTGCGTGCGAGCTTGTGTGTGTGCTGTGCTTGTAATGTTGTCGAGCCAGCGAGGTTCCAGTTTCTCTCAGTGTGCTTTTGAGGGAGTTGCGCACTACGTTACCGGTTCCTGAGTGTGTTGACAGAGTGTGCGTGTTACTTACAATCGCTTTCTGTTTAGCACTGTTTAGTAGCTCTGTTACCGGTAGGGGTTAGTTGCCCTACTGGGTCTCTTTTTGTGAGACTCACTCCCTTCCCCTCAGGTGGTTCGTGGTCGGCTTTCGAGGTTCGAGGAGCTGTGTCTCTCCGTGGTTGGTCTCGTCTTGCTGTTGTGAGTAGTACTTTACTCATGTTCTTACTGTACTCTTACTTTAATGTGTCTCTCTGAGTTATGCCAGTTTGAGATGCTTTAAATTGTGATGTATACATTTGTTTATATGTTCTCCTCAGACAATTCTTTTCTTACCCTTTCGAATTTCGGCTCGTGGGTTAGCGGGTCAGGATTTCGGGTTACTGGTTGGTTACTGGTAATGCGGATCTTGGGTCGTTACATGTTCCCTTCGGGTGTGAAGGAAGACCTGGTGGTATCCAGGGTGTTGTTCCCTTCGGTTGTGAAGGAAGACCTGGTGGTATCAAGGGTGTTGTTCCCTTTGGTTGTGAAGGAAGACCTGGTGAGGTATCCAGGGTGTTGTTGTTCCCTTCAGGTGTGAAGGAAGACCAGCTGAGCTGGGTATTGTTGCGTCCTTAGGGGGACTGTACCCTAGTTAGTGAAATCCTGAGTTGTTGCTCAGGGACTGGACGTAGGACTCCTAAGGAGAGGAGGTCCGAACCAGGATAATTCTTGTGTTGTGTGATTGTCTTCTTTGTGTGTTTAATATTTAAACTAACAGTCACTAACCTCCTTCGAAGAACGTTTGTATGAATAATTTTTAGTTACAGGTATCTTGTAGATTATTTTAAAAGACCCATTCACCCCCCCCTCTGGGCTCGTCAACTGGGCAACAGAAACCCCCGTAACACTGGCCCCCTAGGTTCAGGTCGGACCGTGATAGCGGGCCGAGGTGAAGCTAAATCTCCTTGCTGGGAGCAGATGCCCTGATACGTGGCGCTACTGACTCGCGTGCTCACGAGGACGCCGAATGTCAGAATCGTCGAACGTCGATTCATCTGACAGTCCGCCTGGCGTCGCTATGGAGGCCGCGCTGACATCATTGCGCCGCCTCATCCTCCGAGCGCAATCATAGCGTTCCTTGCTTCCTACGTTGATCAGGATCTGAGGGGTCGGCCCCTAGCCAATCCGGTGATGACACGTGGGCCGATTTCAACCATTGGCTTAAAAGTCGGATCCCTTCCGTTGGATTCGATTGGCCTCCGACCCTATAAATATAGGGGTCTGCTACCGAAAGCTTGCCCTTGCTTTTGTGCACGACCACACACCAGACGACCAGCCGACGTGCCGACGCCTCCGTCATCTGTCCGAGCTTTCGCCCGTCCGTCGCTTGCTTCCTTCCGAGGTAAGCGATGTCCTCGAGTTCTGCGTCTTCGTCCTCTTGTCCTCGTCTCCGCGGGGGTTCGTCGTCCGGAGGTTCTCCTTCCGAGAACTCTTCTTGCTCATCAGGGGCGGTTTGCTCTGATGCACCCCCTTCTCCTCGGTCTGACGGCGAACCGTCAGACCATTCCGATGACTATTTCATTGTTGATCCTGGGACTTACGTTCCCAAGGATCCTTCTGCTCATACTTATGGGGCTCGCCGTTCAGCCGACAATGTTGCCGATGCTCAGTGTGAAACCACCGACGAGACCCTCCAGTGGATGAAAACTCATCCCGGTCTTGTATTTCCGGAGGGCTACTCCATGTACCGCGCGAGTCAACTCCGAGCTCACTACGTAGCCGAGGGCGGGGTTTGTATTTATGTTGAGGCCGTCCGAGCCGGCTTCCGTCTCCCGTTACATCCTTTCATCATTCTTCTCCTCTTCAAGTTGGGAGTCGCTCCATCGCAACTGACCCTAATTCTTGGAGGTCGGTTGTCGGCTTCCTGGCAGTTTGTGCATTGGCTAAGGTCCTTTTGACCACACGCCTTTTCTTTTACTGCTTCTCGGTCAAGGCCTTTGGAGACTGGTTGTACTTTGCAGCTCGGTCTGGCCGACAGATCCTTGGTCGGATGCCCTCTTCCGTTCACAACTGGAAGAGGCAGTTCGTTTTTGTTCATAGCCCGATGGGGTGGCCATTTCCGACCACCTGGACGGTAGTGAACGTTCACCAAAAAGCCTTCCGAGCTCCAAATCTCATCGAAACCGAGCTCGCGGAGTTTGATTCTCTACAGGTGCTGGATCCTCCCGAACTGTTTCAGCTCGATGGATTGTTCAAACTGATTGGCAAGGCCGACAAAGGTCATTTTCTTTCCAATGTCTTCCTTTTGTGATTTGCGAATAAGAGCTAACCAACTGCTGCTTCTCGTAGTGATGGCCGACAATGGCAAGTCGTCGGTTGCTCCCGACATTGGCCAGGGGAAAGGGACCTCTCTCGCTGACCGAGCAGCACAGAGGTTCGCAGGTCGCGGTAAAAAGAGCGCCAGTAGGCCACTGAAGCGCTCGAGGGAGGAGACCGAGGACGCAGGTCGGGGGACGAAGCTCCGGTCGTCAGATCTTCGTCCGACGTCACCTCAGGGACGAGGCGAGCTGCCGAAGCAACCGTATGCAGATCAGCATATCACGAGCCCTCAGCGACCGGTGCGCACGGGGCTCAATGCTACCGAGTGGGCTCTTCGGGCGACCGCGGTGGGGAAGTTGGCTCAGTCTTCAGCCAAAAGAGCCAACGAGGTCGTGGAAGAATTCTAAGACTCCATGCAGACTCAACTGGGCCTGGTCGGGGCCTTGTTTAGAAAGGCCGAGAAGGCTCAGGCGGTGGCCGACTAGCAGATCTTTGAGGCTGCAAGCAAGACTAAAGAGGTCGAGAAGAGAGCGAAAACTGCCGAGAATCTTCTGGCCGAGGAGCGGCTGAAGGTGAAGAGAGCCGAGGATGAGGTTGCTCGGGTAACCACGGCAGCTGAGGATCTCAAAGAGACTCTTCGCGCGAAGGAAGAGTTGCTCGAAGTGGCCAGGGCTCGAAGCTCGAGGCTAGCTGAGAGGAGGACGCGAAAGAATTATTGCAGAGTACCGCGACTCCGAGGAGCTGAACAAAGAGGTTGACAAGCTCTTCGAGGCAGGATACGACCACTGCATCAGGCGCATCCGAGAACTGCGTCCCGAACATGATCTGTCGGTTTTGGAAGATGCTGCAGACGAGGACGCTGGAAACGCTCATGACCAAGCCGAAGCAGCCGACGAGGAGCAGACTGCTGCGGCCGAGGCGGTGCCTAGTGTTGATGAGGCAGCCACGACCATTGCTTCCGATCAGGCCGCTACCGCCGAGACTCAGGTCGTTGCGTCTGACGACGTTGTAATTGACTAAATGTCTCGTGACTGTACCTGGCGGTCAGCCCTCCAATGTACCTTATTATCAGTAATAGAAACTTCTAACTCTTTTGCCATTGCTCGCTTGTTGTTTTGGTTTGATCTCATTTTTTACGTCAGCCGCTGCATCAGTTTCTGACGATTGCCGAGGCGTTCTTGTTCCTGTCGTCCAAGTGTACTGCGTGTGCCAAATTCGTGCCAGATGGTGTTCCAGTTTCGGTTTTTGACGAGTGCCTAAGCGACCTCGTTCAGCGAATATGACGTTTACGTCTACTACTGAGTAACATAGCTCGGCTTCAGCCGAGGTGACCACGCCCTCAAATCGCGTCGGACGTCGTCTTTCAGTTCGTGGTTTGAGCGATTTCGTCCAGGAACATGATGTCTACGTTCCTCGTGTGCCGGAGCGACCACGCCTTCAAGAGTTCGGAGGGCTGAAGCAGCCTCGGACGAGCTGTGTACGCGTGCCGAAGCGACCACGCCTTCAGGAGCTCGGAGGGCCGAAGCGGCCTCGGACGAGCTGTGTACGCGTGCCGAAGCGACCACAGCCTTCAGGAGCTCGGAGTGCCGAAGTGACCTCGGACGAGCTGTGATATACACGTGTCGAAGCGACCGCGCCTTCAAGAGCTCGGAGGGCCGAAGCGGCCTCGAACGAGCTGTGTACGCGTGCCGAAGCGACCACGCCTTTAGAAGCTCGGAGGGCCGAAGAGGCCTCGGACGAGCTGTGTACGCGTGCCGAAGCGACCACGCCTTCAGGAGCTCGGAGTGCCGAAGCGACCTCGGACGAGCTGTGATATACGCGTGTCGAAGCGACCGCCTCCTTCAGGTGCTCAGAGTGCCTAAGCGACCTCGGACGAGCTATGTCGCGTGCCGAAGCGACCGCGCCTTCAGGAGCTCGGAGTGCCGAAGCGACCTCGGACGAGCTGTGATATACCCGCGCCAAAGAGACCGCGCCTTCAGGAGCTCGGAGTGACGAAGCGACCTCGGACAAGCTATGACGCGTGCCGAAGTGGCCGCGCCTTCAGAAGCTCGGAGTGCCGAAGCGACCTCGGACGAGCTGTGATATACGCGCGCCGAAGCGACCGCGCCTTCAGGAGCTCAGAGTGCCGAAGCGACCTCGGACGAGCTATGACGCGTGCCGAAGTGACCGCGCCTTCAGGAGCTCGGAGTGCCGAAGCGACCTCGAACGAGCTATGACACGTGCCGAAGTGACCGCGCCTTCAAGAGCTCGGAGTGCCGAAGCGACCTCGGACGAGCTGTGATATACGCGTGCCGAAGCGACCGCGCCTTCAGGAGCTCGGAGTGCCGAAGCGACCTCGGACGAGCTATGACGCGTGCCGAAGCGACCGCGCCTTCAGGAGCTCGGAGTGCCGAAGCGACCTCGGACGAGCTATGACGCGTGCCGAAGCGAACGCGCCTTCAGGAGCTCGGAGTGCCGAAGCGACCTCGGACGAGCTGTGATATATGCGTGCCGAAGCGGCCGCCCTTCAGGAGCTCGGGTGCCGAAGCGACCTCAGACGAGCTATGATGCGTGCCGAAGCGACCGCACCTTCATTTTATCGTATGTCGGGTTCTCGGTTTCTGGACAGCCGAGGCGATCTCGTCCAGAACCTCCTTTTCGAGAGATAGTCGTACGAAGGCAAAGACTCAAGGAGTGGAGTGACAGGCATACCTCGTTGCCCTCATGACTGAGGGCATTAAGCGTGTGATCGTGGCCTCCTGTTTAGAGAGCTTAGGCTTCCGAAGTTGGAGATGACTGTTAATAGGAACTGCAAGATTACCCTGAACCTGGAACTCGTCGGCCCCCGAGCCGACCTCAAATGAATCTTGATGGGCTTCACGATATTTGAGCTGAGCCGGGCTCCGAGCCGACCTCAGGCACGGGCTTACGATCTCCTGGTCGGCCCCCCTTGCTGCTTGTGCCAGGCCTTGGCCGCCTTGGCGATTGCGATAAATGCTCCAAGGGCTATTTCGTTGTCTCTGTTTGGAGGAGTTCTGTTGAGAACAAGAAAGGGGAAACCGTACTGACCTTTTGTGACGTTTCCCACAGACGGTGCCAATGTTACCGTTATAGTAACATAGCTCGGCTCCAGCCGAGGTGACCGTTGAGGCGCTTCTCGCTAGACGGAGCCGAGACGACCAAGCCGATGAGTCCCTTTGAGGTGCGCTTGGCCGACGTGTGACGCTGTCCCCGGCGTCCTGACCTGACCTGCAAAGCCCGCTGAGTGGGCTCGGCGGGGAGACACTCCGACGCTCAAGTCAGTTGCTAGCCGAGCAGAATTGCCTAGCGTGGGGGGAGAATAGCGTACATTGGCCTGGGGAGTGTCTACCCTTTATATAGTGTTAAGACACGTATGGGTGAGCTGGACGAGCCCCCAATCTCGCTGAGAGTTACCGAGATTCCCGCCGGATTGGGTGCCGTTGCTTCTGCTGAGTTGCGATGATCGTGGTTGCCACTTGTAGGCCTGATCGCTGAGATCGTGGCCTTAATGGCCGTGACTGGCGGTTCCGTGATTCTCGGTCATTACCTTATTCGCCTGTTGACCCTGTGTGGGTTGCGATGGGGCGCATGAGGACCGAGCTCCAGGTCGGCGCGATCCAGGCTTCGATGACCCGAGGTACAAGAGGGCGAGTTCTCGCTTGTGGTCAGATTCACAAGACTTCCTGGGCCGAGCTGGAGACAGGCCCGCCTGGGTCGAGCTGTAGACAGGTCCGCCTGGGCCGAGCTGTACATGCCTGGGACGCACAGACCAGAGCTGTAGCTGGCGTATTTGGTGAGACAATAGACAAGATGTCGGCCAATGGCCTTACTGAGGTCGGTTGACCCGAGGTCCGACCTTAGGGGAATGCTCTGATTAGTTTGAATGCCGCCATTCTCGTTGACTGCCGATCCGGACTGGTTTTCACTCGAGGTGAGGTCCATGCCAATCAGCCAAAGCTTTGCAGGTCAGGTCGGGACGCCGGGGACAGCGTCACACGTCGGCCAAGTGCGCCTCAAAGGGACTCATCGGCTTGGTCCTCTCGGCTCCGTCTAGCGAGAAGCGCCTCAACGGTCACTTCGGCTGGAGCCGAGCTATGTTACTATAACGGTAACATTAGCCGATCTACCTGGAAACCCCCGTAACAGTACCAAATGAACAATTGTGTTTTTTATTTTCCTATAAAAGTTAATCTTTGGAAAAAATTCTAATTTATTTTACAAACAACCAACGGATCCTTAATCACTGAGCTGAAAAAAAAACTATTAATTAATATATATTTTTAACCTTCGATCGGCAATTGGAGTACATAGATATATATACCTCAAGATGAGAATATGGGCCATGGTTGCGTTGTTGCTAGTGAGCTCAAGATCCAATCATATCTCGCTTTTGTATATGGGAAGATTTTTTTTTTTAATAAAGTTCAAGTACTGTGTCAGATTGCTGTGCAAGTCCATTACATGATTTGCAGAGGTGTAGACCCGATCAACTGTTGGGTTCGACTTGTAGGTTTGAACGACCTAAAAAATGGACTTGTAGGTTGGATCATAATTAATCGATAGAAGACTTCGACATGTGAGAGGGCTCCGAAGTTTGCAGGTCGCCATGGGCGCCTCTTCAATGGCACCTTTGTCCCTAGCTGATCCGAGCTGGTCCAGATTTTAGTTCTTTTGTAGGCCAATTATTATAACGAGTAATAATTGCCGTATATTTAGGCATGTAAAAAGTATTGACATTTGTTTTTGAGATGGGAAGATATAAAGATATGAAAAAGAGACAATATTTGGACCTCGAATATCTTATGTAAAAAAAAAAGATAGGTGCAGAGGAAAAACTTCGTCACATAGGAGCGAAAGCCACCAGGTATAACTTGACTCAAATTGAGAGACAAACCTCACCAATATGTCAATAATCACCGTTTGAATGTGATTCTAAAAAGTCGATTTAGAAGAAAATTGGATTTCATGAGATTTGTGTCTACGGACGCGATTTCAAACTTCATGTGTGTTTTTTTTACCGCACAAGTGACGAAACATCGTCGCCCGTCCCGCGACATGCGAAAGTGCAAAAGAAACTTAAAAAAATAAAAATAACTCAATAAAAAAGAGTTCGTCCGCGCCAAAAATTGACAAAAACGGCTTCCATCCATCTTTTTGTCAGATAAGAGAGAGAAGATTACCTCTCTCTATCTCTCTACAAAAATCGGCAACGCACAAAATCGATGCAACCTGTGGATGTTTGAAAATGTGTTAGATTTGACAGAGATTTTACACCTTAAAATCTCCCCCAACTCCATCCGATATGGGTAAACAAATTTCATGTTTCGATTCTATTATATTTTGGTGGAAAACGATCTTGAGTCGCTACTCTCCTCCCGCCTTGCTCCAGCCTCATCTCATTGATTTAATCATCAAATGATGACCCCCAAGACAAGTCTTTTGGAGTCGCTGATGCCTGGCCTCCTTATGTAGGCCCCATCTTGATGAACTCGCAGCTCCCCACTCTCAGATGACGACCTCCGACAGTCTGAGAAAAAAAGACTCGAGATTGACCCTCTCCAATAAAACATAAAGATAAAAAGAAATAAACGGATCAAAGATAGAAAGAATCGGACCTCTATATATTTAATCTCATAGTTTATCACTCTACATATATGTGAATCAATTACATGAAGGTGTACTCACTATATTAACATATGTTACATACTTAAAGGTGCAGCAAGTAAAGATTAAATTTTCATATAACTAACATGAGATTATAATTGGCAACCTCCAAATATCTACTTTGATACTTTTTTGTATGTGCAGTACTCCTAAGCCGTATCATGGGATTCAGCCATGCCGATTTTTCTTGTTATGATACAAATTGAAGCGTATTATATTAATATATTTAGATCTGATAAAAAGATTTAAAAATAATAATAATTAAATAAATAATTAAAAAGATAAAATTGGCCCGTGTTAAAAACTTATATGCTGTTTGACATGGTACCGTACGATTCTTATCGCCCCCAGATCGATCGGCACAGCCAACCATAGTTCTCATCTTCCAACTATATTCGATACATTAAAAGTGAGCCGGCATAATTGCCCATGCGTAATCGTTGTCCAACCCATAAGAGGGCAATAAATAACACATGATCCTTTGCAGCATTAATGTTCCTCCACAGAGCAATAATTCTTCCTCGGTGGGCCCTTTCACATCGCTGTAGAAGGTAGCTAGATCTCCTTGTAAGAGACCGATCTTGTCCACTCTTCGTTGCTTGCTGAGGGGGAAAAAATGTGGTGGTGGTGTCATTATGCTGGTTGATTCGGATGGGAAACACTGAAGAAGATTCCTCGCCATATAGAACTAGCCGTGGCTTTTGTTGAAACTTGAAAGGGCAAGCATCACATGACCGAATGAATTACAATTCTCCTTTATAACCTCCATAATCACGTTCTCACTAGAAATTATAACATTCAATTTTGTGTCATTATATATGAAAATTGTCTCCCTCCCGTCCCCTTTCGGGACAGATTATTGAGAAATGCTTGATGCCCGTGCGCATGGACAAACATTGGGCGCCCTCGTGGTGCTCAGGCGCGCCCTGACCCGGGCGCCCGGACAAATGACGTGCACAAAGCGTTTCTCCAGATTATTTCTATCCCAAAGTTGCTACCGTCTCGAGGGGGAATAGAGCTTAGAGTTGGATGGGGGGACGGGGGGACGTGGGGTCTATTGGGGGGGGGCCTGTGAAGAGTCTTCCATCTAGTGTTACGAAATTAACTTAGTTCATTTTGCCGTCCTGCCTCAGTTTGGTAATGGATTGAGTTAAAATTAATTTTAATCCAGAGTTAAAATTAATCCACTTTTAATTCATTTTTACTTTGTTTGTATTTGAGTTAACTCATTTGACTATAGTGAGTTAACTTACTTTTCTCAATTGTATTTTGGTAAGAAAAAATGAGTTAACCAATGCTGTGAAAAGAAAAAAGTAGTAATTAATACTGTGTACCGTGAGAGCAAAAAAATAGTTAACTCAATGAGTTAACTCCAACCCACCTCCAGAGATGAGTTGAAAAATTATGAGTGAACTTATATTTGACTCACCTTTAATTTAACTCACTTGAGTTAACTTTATAATCTTTCCAAACTATTTTTTGAATTATTTTGAGTTAACTTTATGTTAACTTTAGTCTAACTAATTATCAAACTGAGGCTAAACTACTTTTTGAATTAATTTTGAGTTAACTTTCTGTTAACTTTAATCTAACTAATTATCAAACTGAGGCTAAGGAGGTGAGGTCAATTGACATCTTTCAACTCTCATTCATCCAAATCAGGTTATGTGAGATAGACAGCATTGACATTAGTTAAGATGAGACTTCCAACAAAAAATCTGATAGGAGACTAATCACAACACTCTCCTTCTCTCGACTCGGGACGTGTATATATGAGGGCGTTCCCTCGCCTCGACTTAAGACTCACATGGGGGCCGTGATATATAATTTAGCTCTGATACCATGTTATTGGATCAGAATTCTAATTCGAAATCTAAGTATTGAGTTAAGAAAATCTCTCACACATATATCAGATAAATCTCACAACAAGTCTAATACGGAACTAAACACAACAGGACCTTGGTTGTTTCCATGTGGAGTTGGGCGATCTCCGGCTGCCCAACCCTGGATGGAGACACTAGAACCAGTGCCTTGCCGTGAAAACTAAGCTTGGGGAAAAGGATAGCTACAGATGCGACGCCCAGCTACTGGAGAGTAGCTCCGACTGTTGCACCTACAAGCGCGAAGGACTATATGATGCACGCCTGATTAGACTCGATCTCCGGTGATCGCCAAATGCACTTGAGAAGATCCCAATCATAACCTCTGCAAATCTGAGCTTCTATTTGCCGTAATGCTAAAAAATCTGCACACTATGAGTGGCTCTGGAAGCAAATCATGCGCCGCACCATGCACCCATATGATAGCAGCGGGCGGGGAACCCATCCATGCATGCATCGGCTGGCCACGTGTCTCCGTCCACATATGTGTCCATGATGCCCACCCCATGAAGCTAAAAACTTTGGGGCGTGGAAGGGGCACGTGACACTCGTTGAAGCAAGAAAAAGGCACAAAAGAAGAGGTTTCTTTATACTATTCCCGTCTAAACTAGGATAATTGCATGTCTACCCCAACCCTCACTTTTTATGAATCCACGTGCATCTATGGTAGAAAATACTTGTAAGCTCACCAGTGTCACGTTAAAATCACCAAACACGTCGTCAAATTAGAGTTCTTAAAGGCAAGATGAGATGGGAGAGGTTCCTAGGTCTTTTTAAGTTTTTCTTTCACATTTTGTTAGTTTAGAAAGCATATAAACTGAAAATTTACAAATGCAACTATTTAATTGAGTACATCAAGAATATTTTGGTTAATTATGAAAGTTAAAAGTATATATATGATATTTTAAAAGAGTATATATATATATGTACCAAGATTGGTCGACTCAGATATTATCTGGTGCAATATAGTACCCGATGTATCGTACTATATTGGTTTGACTCATCTCTAGATTGGCCAATCTTTTGTTTTAAAAAATAAAAAATATGATTTGTGCCAATTGTGTTAGAGATCGAAAAATATTAGTGCGACATATCCAACCAATTATATATATATTCATAAAATTTTGTGTATTCTATTCTATACACCACGTGATTCATATTTTCTTAGTTACGTCTACATTAAGAGCAATGCTTCACCCATGCCCATCAAGAGCTAACACCATCAAAATTAGCAGAATATTTTGTTGAACATGTGAAATATAAGACTTCAAAAAGATATATGAGATTTATAGTAGATTTTTAAGGATATACATGTACTATCATCGTGATATGAAAAGATTAAACAACAGTAAATTTATCTTTTCAATCTTAATATATCTAAGGGATTTTTGCATATTAATCCATACAAATTTAGCTAATTATATATTAGTCTTTCAAATCTGACCATTTCTATATTAGTCCCTCGAAACATAGCCGTTAGACATATTAGCCCCTGCCGTCTCTTCCACTCAACGAACCTAAACCTAATCTAGGTTAAGTTAACTAGTGTTTGAGAAATGACCTAAATAACCTAGGTTAAGTTGCATTTGAGTGACCTCTTCCCCATTTCTCCCCTCATCGATTGCAACCGGTGACCCTAGGTGATAGAGTTGTAAACCTAGGGCGAGGAGGGCTAGCATCTGCAACCGCCAACTTTGAGTCTAGCGACTGCAATCAAGAAGGGGACCGGCAGCCACCATGAAGGAGAGTGGAGGTGAAACAAGTCATGGACCATAGTTGAGGAGGGCTAGCACCTACAACTGACAATTGCGAATCTGGTGTCTGCAACTTGGAAGAAGGGCGGCGGGCACCGGAAGGAGAGTAGAGATAACGCCACTCCATATCGAGCAATTGACCAGGAGGGTGGAGATAATGCCACGCATTGAATATTTGAAAGGGGGATCATGGTTGAGGTAAGTTTGTAAGCTAAAGTTTCAATTTCGTAGTGTGCCATTGGATTAGTATGATCGGGATTTGATAGAGGTTGATGAGGAGAGGCCAAAGATATCAATTGGTGTTGTTTTTGCAAATAATACTGAATATAGTATTGTTCATGACAATATATCATAAAACATTAGTTTGAATTGAAGCAGGTGAAGAATGATAACTAGAGGATTACTGTTGTTTGTGTAAATGTTAATTGCCATTGGAGAGTGCATACCTCCAGACTGCAGGATGGTGTTGCCATTGAAGTGAAGACAATGCAAATGGAGCATACATGTTCGCCCACCTGAGGTTGTGATAGTTGGACGACATCAAACACATGGATCTCGGAAAGGGTGAAGAAAGTAGTCAAGGAGAATCTTAATATACCCCCTAAAAAATTGCAAGTTGATTTGTTGAAGAAGTACAATATTTCTATATAGTGGTGGATCTAGAGAAGAACCAGTGGGATCACATGACCCCACTGGATTTTTAAAAATTTTCATTAAATTGATTTGGCTAGAAATTTTTCTAAAAAGAGTGACCCCACTGGATGAAATTCATGGGTTTGCCTATGTTTCTATACCTTATCACCACATATGGTATGCACGATTCTTAGCAAAAGATAAGATATTTGGAAGACTTGAAAAAACTTATAAATATTTATCTCAGTTGTTGAATGAGTTAAAGCATAGTGACCCCACTTTAGTTCTAGGGTACAAAGTAGGACTGGATGGTTGTTTTTAGAGGATGCTCATTACCTTTGGAGCAACTGATTTCAAAGTTGGATGTCGTTCAGTGTTGGGCATCAGTGACTGTCATTTGAAAGAGCATTACACTAGAATTCTTGTTGTTGTGATTGCTCTAGATGGAAATAATAGTTTGTTTCATGTTGGATATGGTGTTGTAGAAGGGGAGAGTATAGACTCATGGACATGGTTTTCACACATATTGAAGAAAGTTATTGGACATCCAAAAGGCATGGCTTTCATATCTGGCATGGAAAAAGAAATTGATGTGGCTGTCTCAAATATTTTTGCAGGTGCAGAGCATAGATAATTACAATGACTAGGCATACTCTTTATGCTTGATTACTATTTATGCTTACTCTTTATGCTTTAACAATTTTAAATTGTGTATGGGCTACAACAAAATCTTACACAATTCAAGGATATCAAGCAACTATTTTTGACATGGGGAAGTTTGATGCTTAGGCTGCTACATATTTAGAGAGTCTACGGTGTGCATGTGCTAGATGCCAATTTGGTGACAAGGGTAAGCTGAACTACATAACCAACAACCTATCAGAGTCATTTAATTCATTTGTTGGTGATACCAGTGGCCTACCTCTTGTAGACATGGTAGATTGCATTAGGCAAAAAATAATGGTGAAGATGGACGCTAGGCAGAGACATACTAGGAGGTTGAAAGAGAAGTTTGTGCCACTGGTTGTTGGCTACTTGAATGCAATTGTGAGGAAGTTGGAAAAATTTGTGGTGAGATATTCCATTGATTTCATGGCAGAGGTGGAGAGTCCAACCGAAAGATGTGTTATTAAATTGGATGAGAAGACCTACTCTTGTAAGAAATGGAAAGTTAATGGACTATCTTGCAAACATTATGGTGCTGTTGTGGATGCCAGTAGGGGTCTCCAAATCACTAAGTTTGTTGATATTTGTTATTCCATTGACCCATATAGAGCAGCATATGCCGAATGCATAGAACCTTTGCCAGGTAAAAACATGTGGGAGCCTGAAGATTGTGTTCAAGTGCTTCCTCCTCATTATCAAAGACCCTGAGGTCAGCCTAGAAAAAAGAGGATTCGAGATGTAGACAAAAAAGATAAGGCTAGAAGGAGACATCATAAATGCACCAAATGTCATTGGTGGGGTCACCACAAAAAAACTTGCAATGAGCCCCTCTTAGCTCTCCAATCTGGAGTTACAAATGAAGGTATTGATTCAACCAGTGTCACCCAGAAGTAAATTTGGATTACAATTGAGTGTCTTTGCTCTTTCTTTTCTATGCATAATGTTCATATATAACTGTTAAGCAGGCTAGGACCACGAAGACCACCAAGGTATGTAAACGTAAGTGGTAGGGCTGGCCAATGTAGCATCGGAGGTGGTGAAGGGCCCTAGGGGGTGTAAGTGTAGGTGACACTTGAGGGAGAGGTATGAGAGCAACCTCCCAAGGAAGGGGTGTGAGAGCTACGAACTAGAGTACCAACATGGCCAACAATAATGAAGCAAGCTCCTAAGGGAGAGGTATGATGGCAACTACAATCATTTAGTTTCATGAACTAGACTGATTTTAATACATTTATAAACCATGTAGATTGCACAGTTTCATTCAAGGATGGGGACTCTAGAAGCACCAACAGTGGAGACATTCATGTGCATAGAGTGATTAACAATGGATAGTCAAGTTCCATCAACTTTGACACGTAGAATTTGGTATTCAACCTCCAACAAAATACTCTTAATTGTGAGTTTGTAATTGCATATATAAACTCCACTCAACGAACAATTTTAATATATCCCTCTAACAACCCTCTCAACAACATGTGCAAGATTTTAGTCATCAACAATGATGTGATGCTGGAAGGATGATGTTTGTGCTGGACTTGTTATGTTATGCTAGTATTTGTGCTGGACGACAATGGCCTTGATGTAGCCATCTTTTTATAGATAGTTATGCTATGCTATTGCTTGTGCTGGGCTACTAGCAGCGCGAGCAGAGCCGGCTCCCTCTCCCCCACCCCCGGCGAGCCGCTCCTCCACTCCCTCGTGCTCTTCGCCCCCTTCCCTCTCTCTCTGCTCTGGTCCCCCCCCTCCCCCCCAACGGAGCAGTAGCAACCATGTGAACAGCAGCAGCAGAGCAAAGCCGCAGCGTGCAGTGCCGTCTTCGGCTCCGGCAATGGTGAGAGACGACGCCGGTGGGGGGTATATTCTTTAGCTCCGGTGACCGTGAGACGACCGGGAGAGGGGGGACGACCGGGGGAGGGGGGACGATGCTGGCGGGTGACCCAACTGTGCCAAGGACCGCTGAGTCCCTGGCACAATCTGGTACGCCCATGCCGCCCCGATTCGGGGTGGCACGGCGAACCATGGTTGGACTACCATTGCGAACCTTTTGTAAATGTTTAGCCTATGCAACAGTTTGTGCTGGACTATCATGGCCAGTTTTATGAATGTTAGCAAACAAATGAAATTCATACATCATAACGTATCATGTTTTGTATTACATAAGACTCAAATTATAACTCTCTTAATGTGACATTTTGCTTGAACAAGTAAATAAAAAATATAAATATGATACAATACATAAGTAATTTTAGGTTCTTCAATTGGTTCTCCATCCTCTCTAACTTCTTTCCCATGCACTCTTTCATAGCCATCAGTTGATATTTGACATTCACAACATTATAAGTGGTGTCATCAACCCACTCATAAAACCCACAATCTCCACCATTATTTCTATACAAACAATAATAGAAGCATTTCCCCTTCGCCCCCTCACGATTTGAAAGATAAACTCAATAGTTGCCCCCTTCGACAATTGCATTTCATTGGCAACGAACGAGATAAAAAAGCACATTCGCAAGAAAGTTGCACTCCACTTGCATTTAATGACTGTGTTTCACATGGACAAATGTTCAAACACCTGTGGTGCACTAATAATCCAGCAATAGAAAGACATACCATTTCAGACATGGGCTGCATATGACCGCTCTTATGTCACTACTCTATGCTGATCATTCTACCTGAGTATGATGAAATGGCACCGACAAGGGATTAACGTCATGCCAGTGCTCTTCGCGTATCGCCAGAGGTGTCCTTCATGTACAGAGTGTCGATGGGGGCCGGTGGGAGTTGGTGGGGGCTTCTATAGATGATGAGTTCCTGCCATTTGAAGAGGGGGAAAGAGGGTTAGTAAGGGCCTATTGTCATAGGAGGGGTGGGGGGGAGAGGGCCGACTGACGACCGTGTTGGGTGGTGGCAGGTTGGGAGAAAGAAGGGTTCTCCAACGTTTTGTAAAGCCAAGTTGGAATGGGTGATAGTAAAGTCGAGAGTAGTTTAAGAATTTTATAAGGTAAACTAATGGAGGAATGGAATATACCATTGAATATTTTTTTATTTTAACGTCTATAAAATACATGGACTTTTTTTGTAAGAGTTAGAAATTTCGAGAGACTAATATAGAAATATTTGGATTTGAGAGACTAATATATAATTAGCTAAATTTTAGGGACTAATAGGAAAAAATCTTCAAAATTATCATAACCAAACAACAGATAATGACATGGGTATATCTGCTATACGTAAAAAAATACAAGACATATCATATTAGAGAGTAGAATATACATGATCTAAAGGACATATATGCAATTATCTAAATATGAATCTGAAAAGGGCAAAAAACGACACAAAGGCGACCCCTGCCAGAGCAGGAGGTCCGGGCTTGTGTGGAGACCCAGCTGTATTATTCCACTGGCACAGGGTCCCTGTCCTGACGTGGTAGTGGCCAATAGGAAGGGGCCAAGATAAAAAGACCGGGCAACCGCTGGGTGGGGGCAGAGTTGCCGGGCAAATAATGGTACAGGAGTAACAGGACATGGTGGAATTATTTGGTGGGGCCCCGTCCGTTTAGCTGCCCGGGCCCCGGTTCGGCAGGCTCACCGAGCCTGGTTGGCCGCGCCGCCAACCCGACGCCGCCGTGTCTCTTTGACCCGGTCTCGGCCTGGTCCGGAAGGCCCACACCTCCTGTTTGCTGGTGGGGAAGGAAGTTGGAAACTGTTCCTGAATAATCCCTTTACTTGTTTGCCCTTGTACAGAAAAATGCAAATTTTTATTATATCGGTTAATTTGAGTTTTGACTTGTCATTATCTAATATTATACTTATCCCCTCAATGTTTAAGATAACCTTATATTTGCACATGATATTAGAAAGAGTTTTATTCTTTTAATTGCGAATACCATTTCATTCAATTAAATTTGACGTGGTGACTTTTGACCTATGTAGGATTGGCTGTGTGGACATGTGAGATTAGTTCATATCGATTAATTTGAGAATGAACTTGTTTTTATAAACTGTTGTCTTTATCTTGTTAATACTTGTGGAGATTTTTTTTTATTCGATAATGGACAGAGCATGTCCTCCGAAAAGGAGTGGTAGGTCTCCGCCAGTGTGAATAATTTCTTACGAAATCGAATGACGTTAGGGGGGACCTGACTGATGAATCGGGGAGAACCTTCTAATACTTAAGTTAGAACCAACTTGAGAGTGGCATAAGAGAGGACGGGTTCATCTTGTATGTGTTCTCGCGCGTGGGAAATTGTGAAGGTTGAATTGCCCATACCTTTGTAAGAAAATCATCGTCCCTTATATATGCGAGGGTTTGAAAGATCTTGGAACGTCTCCAACAGTTGGCGTCTCTAGGAGACGACTGTTGGGTTTCAAAGATGGGGAGTGTCTGCTCGAGACATCTTCGAAGACCTTATGTGGGGGCTATCCCAGATCATGGGAAGACGTGTAGCGCAACCATATTAAAGGCCGCTGGAAGGCTAAAAGTTGCCCGCAATGATCGCCTGTTGAAGGTGTCGAACAAGAGTCCGGAGGCTTGTTCGGTAAGCCAAATAGGAGCTTGGAGACTTGTTCGGTGAAGTTTGGGGGCCGTTCATCTGGTATTCCGTATCCCTGCCTTGTTCGGTGCTGCCTGAAGGTATTCGAAAGGCGAGGTCATTGTGGTGTCCAAGGACACGTGTCGAACGAGATGGGCTCAGAAGCCTTTGCTGCCTTTGGAGACGCGTGGTTAAATAGCCGTCGTTCTGAGTCCTTGACAAACTGTGATGGACTTGTGGGCTTAGGAGCCTCCACAATACTTAAAATTTGAGAGTGACTTTATATTTGCAAAAAAGAAAAAAAGAAGAAGATGCAAACTTATTTATCCCTCTTATGCTAGGAGTCTTAGAATAATAGAGATATGTGAGGATATTATTAGACATGTATACAATAGCATATTTGTTTGTAAAATTCCATAAACTTGGGATTGATATATTTTTTAATAATACTTGATGTATCTACAGTAAATCAAGTATTTAGTCATCGTAAACACATATTGATGTTAGTTTTCCTTCTATCACCATAGTCCTATCATCTCATTCTCATGTTTGAACTAATTGTGTGGCAGCGGATCTGCTCTTATTTTGTTTCTTTTATTTAGCTTAGTCTTAAATGTGTCTCACCCAAGTAAACTTCCAAATTTACATTCATGTTTTTACATCTCATGGTGACACGATCACCCTCTTGAATCTTGATCCCCATTTCTTCTTCAGTTTTCTCACAACTATTATGTGTTAGAAACTTAAGCTCAAGTCTCTACTTGACAATGCCTATTAAAAAGTATATAAAAAAACACCGCCAATTATTTGGCATAGTTAGAAAGTAAGAACCTTCTTTTTTTTATGAAAAAAAATATAAATAAAAGGATACACTCGATAAATTTATTTTCACAATTTTAAACAATTATCATATAACAATAGAGAAACACTAATTTTTTATTCGACGGAAAAAAATATTGGTGTCTAACTCCTCGTTTTGTTGGTATCATAGGACTCGACCAACTGACCAATAATATATATTGATCTGATAAAAATATTTTTGGTAAAATATAACATAAATATTTCTCATAAAAATAAAAATAAATACAGATAGAATGGTACGAAAACTTTTCCTTAACGGAGGCTGCTCAAAAGAGTAGCCCTTCGCATCTAGGCTGAAAGAATTAGACGACATCAAATCTGATGTGACTGGTGAGTTGAACCAATCTTCCTCCGGACAAATTTTCTGATCGCACATTAATACAAATCTCATCGGCATTTCGTAAGGCAAATAATAACTATCCGTCTCAGATGACATCAAATTCGATGTGATTGGTGTGTTGAACCAATTTTTCTCTATAAAGGTTCATTTATCACGAGAAAAAAATTTGTACTTGAGATTTTTTTTATGTATTTTGATTTTTTTATTAGATGGGTATAATATACCCCTAATATATTGGTCAATAAGAAAATTAAAATACATAAAAAATATAACTATCAAATACACTAAACTTTTCTCTCTGATCACATATTAATACAAATTCTAATATTATATTTTTAGGACAGACAATAATTGTCTGTGTCTAATATGGGAAGTAAGGGTCCGTTTGTTTGAACGAAAACCTGCGTTAGAAAATAATTTTTAAGAAAATTTTACTTTTTAAATCATTTGGTAACTTTGAAAAATAAAATCTAGAAAACTATATCCTACAAATCTCAATTTTGGCATCCCTTCATAGAAACACGGATGCCATTTTCTAATTCTGCTGCGCGAGAAAGTAAGCACTATTCATTCAAATTATAATTTTATTTTATTTTCACTCATTTAAGTAGTCTTTGTTAAATTTAATTATTTTTATTAGTTAATTTAATTTTTATTTTTTATTAAAACATCTATAGAATATTATTTATCTAAATTGTGTTTTTATTTTATTTCTCCTACTTTAAATTGTCTTTGACAAAGTTACTTATATTTATTAGTTATCTAAATTTTTACTTTTTAAAAAATGTTAAATAAAAAATAAAATATTTTTTTTATAAATAATGTTAGTACATATGTAGTACATGACTCTCTCTTATTTGAGTGGATCATAAGATCTCATACTCTTCCATATAATTTTATAGTAAAATCATGCATTTAATGTTAGTGACATTTCAACTTTGTTTTCTCTATTTACATAAATAACCAATGAGAATATTTACTTGACAACTAAATAAAAAATTACTTTTTTATTTTCACGTAAAAATAATTTTATAAAAAATTATTTTCCTATTAAACTATTTAACAGACAACCAAATGAACCCTTAAATCTCTCTCATCTTTCTTTCTCAACATGCAGACTTTCTTTAGGCGGACACCTTCTGCCCGAAACACGTCTAGCTTGGCGGAGTTGTCACTTTGGTTTGTGCGGCCCAGTCTTGGCCTCTTGGGCCCCGGTCACTACCACACCGGACGTCCAGAGCAGCCATTTGAATGTTGTTCCTTGAACTAGTAAAGATGTCTTGTTGTGGGTTGTGCGGTGGGCGTTTAAAGTGCGGCTGTTTTAATCGCACAACACAACATGCGTGCCAAGCAAAGGGAAGCAACAAAGTCACACAACACAGGGGACCATTGCATCCAACTATCCATGTGTTTTGGTCACAACAATGGCAGCACCTTTGCGGCGAGGCAAAAGAGATTAGTGCTTTATACGAATGCATAGCCTTTGACCTTTGGATTTGGAAACAGGATCGCCTAAGTACAAGGAGAAAAAGTAGAGTTTTACATTTCGATCTTTATGTAAAACGTAAAAAATCTTACATAAGATAGATTTAAATGTAAAACTCTACTTTTGTTTCTTATATTTATCGAGTTTTTTTGCTACGCGGTACTGAGAAGATCCTGTTTCTTAGATACTTTGGGCTTTTATTTGATTGGAATGCTAACTTTAGTTTAATTTTATCCATTAAATATATATTTTTTGGGTCTGTAATTCTAATATTAAAGATAACATTGGAGGAGTTGAGAGGAAGATGATTGCAGGAGAATGGTAATTAAGGATGTGAAATAGATCTGTTTTCAATCAAAGAAAAATAGAAAATTGGTCTATTAACGAGAATTCTCGACATCAAATTTGACATTATAAAGAAAAGCCGGTCACATCTACATTTGAGAGTGAACACTGAGACGACACTTCATGAGAAAAAAAGGGCTTATGGTGGATATCTATTGGCTATTTTTGGGGATTACAAATGTTACGAAATTGAACTTGAAAATATAGATTTTAATTCTGATTCTGATAAGTAATTTTAAATTTTATTTTAATAATTTTAAAATAATTGATTCCAATTTTGTTCTGATTTCGTTATCGAAATCGAAATCGAATTCAAAATTTTATTGAATTATTTATTTTTCTTATTATCAATATTATTATGTGAGATTTAAGCACGAGCTGAGGACTGAGGAGAGCCGCATTCAGGTTTTGAGTCTTTTGAGTTGTAATATTGTGTGAGTTTTTTTATTTTTTTAAAACTATTTTTACATTTATCTCTTATTATTTTATTATTAATCTAATCAAAATTCAAAAATTGGTTTAGAAATAAGTAATTCCTATTCCGATTTCGATAGTTTATCGAAATTTTCTATTTCGATTTTGATAAATTATCGGTATTATTTTTAATTTTAAAATTATTAATTTTTATCCAAATTGAATCAAAATATCGAATTTTCGAATTCTAGTTTGTATCCTTATCTATTCCTATTACTGTTAAAAAGCTGTTTTTTAAAATAAAGAAGATAGATTTCAGCTCATACATCGGATTTTAGGACATGGAAACACGCACTAGTAATTCCCTGGATTTGAAAACAATATCTATTAATGGTGACTGGGGAGAATGAACTGTATGGATTTTACATGTGAAGATTGAGCTTTTAAGCTATACCAAAAACAGTCACATCTTTACAGCTAGTTGATCTTGGCATGACACTGCAAATATAACAGCAAAGCAAACAAAAAAAGTCTACTGGACGGGATAGCTTGATCCTATGGCTGCTCTGATATATAGCAGAACTTTAGGACGGGGTCTCAAAGGTCTTTTAGGAAAAAGAAAGGCCAACATGCATGCCGACTTTTCGTTCGGCTTTTTCATTAGGAAACGTTCTAGTCCAGAATCAGAACTTTAAAATGGTCCAAATGTCAAGTGAAATTATTTGCAATTAGCAAGAGATGATTCAGAACTGTAGTGCCCCCTTGAACCATCTTAAGTTGTGTTCCGCACATCTACAAAATCCCACCTCATTGATCATTGATAAAATGTAAAAGAACAACGGAGGGATATCAGCCCTGATGATGCATGAAATTTCAATGTACTCTCAAGAGATGTTATATTTGTTTGAGATTTTATCATTTTTCTTGAAAAGAATTCTCTTGGGAGAAGAGAATTATATCTTACTTATAAATACAGGGGATGACACACGATGAAACATAAAAGGGGTTTGACGTAAGAAAATATTAAAGTAAAATAAAATAAAAAGAGGGTCAATTTGAATTTTTTAAAAAAACTTAATAAAAAATAAAATAAATAAAGAGAGCCAAAATGTTGGGGGGGGGGCATGGCCACCCCCACCATAAACGTGGGTCCGCCCATGTATAAGTATATATTTATTTTCATTATATCTAATATGTGACTAAACTATATTTTTACACAATTTTCAAATGAAGATAAATATGTGCAGATCTTGTTGCAATAATATATTCAGATATGGTACACGATCTCTTGTTTAGCTCCTACGGGGCAACGTCAATAATAATGTGTGAACGTTCAACATGTCTCTTAAGAAATATTGTCTCCGTTTAAGATTTTGTTCTATATTTTTTTTGGAAAAAAATTTCCTTAAGAAAAGAGGAATATATTTTATTTATAAATACACACTTATTTCACTATCTCCAATATGTGATTAAATTATGTCTCTACAAACCCCATGCAAAAAGATGGTCTTTTGTGTGGTGCCATGCCACTTTTAGTCGGGTTGGTCGATGTTGTGTGCGATTTGGTGCACTAGGACACTGAGATGAAAATTTATCGTATTATGTTCGAAAATAAACAAAACTTCAGAACTTAAAAAGGAAGGCAACCTCTAAATTTTGGGACGATCTTGTTGGATTCATGGGCCCAGTTTGTGGGCTTTTGATATGAGTTTGGGATGAGTCCACTGACCAAAAACCCTGGCCACCATAACCAGAATAGATGCCGAGTCTTTTCATATATAGTTTGTACGAAGAGAAGAGAGTAAAAATCATACTTTTCTTCGCAGGTAGCAACTTAGCAGTAATGATCGCAAACATGGAGGATAGCCATCTCAGAGCTCTGGATTACGTCTACAGATGAGCTGAGTGTTTTTACCCGTCCTTATCAATGAAGAGTAACGCCATCTGCCCTCGACATTTCTCATAAATTCGATCATACTGAAGAATAGAGAGCATGGACGGCTGCAAATTGTGTTTCAGAAGCTTTCACTTCTAGGTAGAAGCTTCGATATTTGTTGCCTAGCTAGGCGTACGTGTTCGTATGTTCACAATAAGTAGAGCTGTTTAATGTTTTGGTTCGATCCGGATTGATTAATTTTTAGCCAACTCGAACCAAATGGATTAGAGTGGTAAACCGAATCAAATCGATCTGAAATTATTTCGGTTCGGTTTAAATCGATTTTTATTTAATTAAATATAATGTAAATTTATTAATATTTATATATTAAAAATAAGAATAAAATTAAATATATAAATATATATAATTATATAATTATTTTTTAAAAAACACATAATACATATCTATGTAGAAGTTCTGACATTTGTTGTCTAGCTAGGCGCATGTATTTAGGACTGTTCAAATTTTGGGTCAATCCGAAAAATCAAACTGAACCAATCGATTTGCTTCAATTTTAAAACCCCTTCGGTTCGATTTCACATTGTGGAGCAGAGATGAACAGATTATCTATATATAATGTATAAATAATATATAATTACATAATAGAACATGTAGCACAAGTGATTAAGACATTGATCTTTATGTGGGAGGAGATTGTGAGTTCGAACCTCACAACCCCTTAAAAAGATAACTTTTTAAATTTCAATTTAAACCGAATTGAATCGGGTTTGGTTCACAGTAAATATTTTTTTTTTTTTTGGTAACGAGGAGACCCCACCCCGTGTGGTTTTGTGGATTCAGGGATTGGTGTTCGTGAACTCCAAGGTCAAGATTTAACAGTTCCTACTTTCCGTATATCCGTATTGTCTTTATCCCACTTGACCAAAAAAATCTCAGATCTACACACCTCGAAGATTGCATGTAAATCAGGTAAGTCTCTCCCAAAAATTGAACTCGGAACCTCCTATTTTTAAACAAGAGTTCTAACCGATCAACCCAACCGAGATCCTCGTTCACAGTAAATACTTAATTAGCTATGGTGTTACGCCTTCCATTAATATGTTGTACATGCCAGCCTATCAGTATGTTGGAGAACTTTGGGCCCCGTGTGAGGCTGGTGACACGGCCCAACAACTATTACCATGTAGATGTTCTTGATCTAGATCATTTGGCTTCTTTATCTGCTGCTATCAGATTCCCAGGTAATCTACTACCTCAAAAAAAAAAAAAAAGATTCCCAAGTCATCTGCCTTGACCTCCTATCTCTTCGCAGGTTTTCAACGAGGATTCCGATTCTGAGACTAGAGAGCTGCGAAAGTACTCAAACGATCGGAGTTACTTGGATTGTATCAACATAGAAGATCACTACAGAAATGCTTACTTTTTGTTCCGTTTGGAAAGATTTTGTACCCTGCTAGGATGCCCTTTTTTTTCCAGAGTTTTCTTCACGTAAATTTATTCTTTATGTAATTTTAGGTGTCGTTTGAAACTGCTGGTCAAGAAACGTGAATCAATAAAAGTAGATTTCGCATGTTACATGCGTAAAGATAGAATTTTTTGCTTCGTCGCCCATGCACCTCACAAAATATTTGAAAAAAAAACAAAACCCTGCGTTCGTTGCAGACACAATGCGACTTTTATGCACAATTTTTTTTCAAAGCGATTTTTACATTACTTTTGAAAAAGTAGAGAGAAGCAATGTTGTACTCATCTCTCTCCTCTGTCGTAAATCGACAACACAGTTTCTAAGGCTGATCGAGGACATTTGAAAATGCCGGTGATTCTGTCAGAGTTTTTAAAGTATAATTTTTTTTCTAACACACTTTCAAACAATGTCTTAGTCATATACTTGTCAACTTTTTTTAAAAAATTTAAAATATTAATATATTGCATCATCATCAGAATTGAGCTCTTAACATCATCTATTTTTTATTTTTCTTTTGTAAATCTATTGTCGATAAATGTTGAACCCTTAACCTCTTCTTAATATAAATAGAGACTACTATTAAGTCATTTGTTGATGTACATATACTTATCACCCTTAATAGATGGTTAAGAATGGTAAATAACTTTAAGAGTAGTAATAACGTTGAACATATTTGTCACTCTTATCAAATACATGATTAATAGTGACAAATAAATTACATGGGAAATAATACCTACCATAATAACAGCTACCGGATCGATGATCGAAGTAAATATTTCTCTATTACATATAGAGGAAAACAGTAGATGACGATCCTTCCGGACAGGTGCTTATCATGTCATACCTGCGAAATGCATGAACGGCATCATCTGGCCATGGCTACTTCCCATGAGAGTGAAGTCAATTATTTAGATGTTTCATCTGCACCACTAATCCACTAATATCCGATCTCCATAATACTTACCCAAAAAACAATCCAATCTCCATGATAGTGTTTTGTTTAACGCCCTCCTCCACCCCTAACCATCCGAAAAAAAAAAGAAAAAAAAAAAGAGAAAAGGATAGCATTTAAACGAGTTATTTGGTATTAAAATATATAGATCGAAGAGAAATTAAAGACAGTATAAAAATTTAAAAGATATCTTCAAATTTTTTAGGATATCCTCATTTTATTTTCAATTTAATTATCTCGATACCAAAAGTGATCTAAGGGATTAAGTCGAAGTCTTCCCTTTTCGTCCATATACACCTTATAATTATGTATTTGATGGTCTAACTTGTACGATTTGAATTTGCAGATCATACTCAAATTATAAAGGGAAATCTGATTATAAGTGTTACTGCTATAGTAACATAGATCGGCTCCTGCCGAGATGACTGCTGAGGTGCTCCTCGCCAGACCGAGCCGAGACGACCAAGTCGATGAATCCCTTTTGAGGCGTGCTTGGCCGACGTGTGACGCTATTCCCGAGCTCACGACCTGACCTGCAAAGCACGCCGAGTGGGCTCGGCGGGGAGACACACGACGCTCAAGTCAGTTGCTAGCCGAGCAGAATGGCCTAGCGTGGGGGGAGAATTAGCGTACCTTTGTCTGTGGAGTGTCTACCATTTATATAGTGTTAGGACACGTACGTGTGAGCTGGACGAGCCGTCAATCTCGCTGGGAGTTACCGAGATTCCTGCCGGATTGGGTGTCGCTACTTCTGCTGAGTTGCGATGATCGTGGTTGCCACCTGTAGGCCTGATTGCTGAGATTGTGGCCTTAATGGCCGTGACTTGCGGTTCCGTGACTCTCGGTCATTGCCTTATTCGCCTGTTGATCGTGTGGGCTGTGATGGGACACATGAGAGGGCCGTGCTCCAGGTCGGCTAGACCCGAGCTTTCGATAACCCGAGGTGCAAAACGGTGAGCTCCCTTGTGGTCGGATTCACAAGACTACCTGGGTCGAGCTGTAGACAGGCCCGCCTGGGCCGAGCTGTAGACGTTCGGGACGTATAGACCAGAGTTGTAGCTGTCGTACTTGGTGAGGCCGTAGGTAAGATGTCGGCCAATGGCTTTACTGAGGTCGGTTGATCCGAGGTCTGACTTGATGAGAATACCTTGATTAGTTCGGACGCCTCGTCATTCTCGTCGACTCCGTCGATCCGAACCGGTTCTCATCCGAGGTGAGATTCATGTCGAGCAGCCAAAGCTATGGAATGTCGGACTATCTTCAAATGCGGTCGACCATCCTCAGTTTAGCCGACCTGCCTGGAAACCCCCGTAACACGGGCGCCCTAGGTTCAGATCGGATCGTGATCGCGGGTCGAGGTGAAGCTAAATTTCTCTGCTGGAAACACGTACCTTGTCACGTGGCTTGGCTGACGCATGTGGCCCATCAGGACGCCACGTCACCATGTAGTTAGAAGCCGCCCTGTCACAAGGGTGCGTCATGGCCTTGTCAGAGTCGCCGAACGTCTCATCATCTGACGAGCCGTCGCGTGTAGCTTCGTATGCTGTGCCGATGTACTTTCGCCGCCTCGTCTTCCGAGCGCCATCATGCGCTCCTAGCCGCTCACGCTGATCGAAATCCAGAGGGTCGATCGGTTCCATTGCCAATCTGGTGATGGCATGTGGGCCGATCTCAACCACTTGCATTGGAGGTTGGCTTTTTGCCGTTGGATTCGATTGGCCCCCAGTTCTATAAATACTAGAGTCTGCTGCCGAAATATCGCCCTTGTCCTCATGCGCGAGCATCTACTAGACGACCTGCCGACGATATTTGCTCCGACGTCCCTTGCCTGAGCTTCAACTACTTCCGATCTCCGCTTGCTTCCTTTAGAGGTAAGCATGTCTTCGAGTTCTGTGTCTTCCTCCTCTGGTCCTCATCTCCACGAGGGCTCGTCGTCTGGGGGTTCTCCTTCCGAGAACTCTTCTCACTCAGTAGTGGCGGTTTCCTCTGAAGGAACGCCCCACTCTCCTCGGCTTGACGGTGAGCCGTCAGACCATTATGATGATTGCTTCATTGTTGATACTGGGACTTACGTTCCCAAGGATCCTTCTGCCCATACCTCGGGAGCTCGTCGGCCGGCCGACAACATTGCCGATGCCCAACGTGAAACTAGCGACGAGACCCTCGTGTGGATGAAAACTCACCTTGGACTAGTGTTTCCGGAGGGTTACTCCATGTATCACTCGAGTCAGCTTCATGCCCACTACGTAGCAGAGGGTACTGGAGCCTGTATTTATGCTGAGGCCGTTCGAGCTGGCTTCCGTCTTCCTTTGCATCCCTTCGCTGTCCTTCTCCTCTTCAAGCTGGGAGTTGCTCCGTCGCAACTAACCCCCAACTCATGGAGGTCGGTTGTCGGCTTCCTGGTGGTTTGTGCTCTGGCCAGGGTCCTTCCGACCACACGCCTTTTCTTTTATTGCTTCTCAGTTAAAGCTTTTGGGGACTGGCTGTATTTCGCAGCTCGGGCCGGACGACAAATCCTCGTTCGAATGCCTTCTTCTGTTCACAACTGGAAGAGGCAGTTTGTTTTTGTTCATAGCCTGACGGGGTGGCCATTTCTGACCACCTGGTCAGCAGTGAATGTTCACCAAAAAGCCTTCCGAGCTCCGAACCTCATCGAGTCTGAGCTCGCGGAGTTTGACTCTTTACAGGTGCTGGATCCACCCGACCTGTTTCAGCTCGATGGATTGTTCAAACTGATTGCCACGGCCGACAAAGGTCATTTCCTTTTCGACGTTACACTTCCGTGTTTTGTGGGTAAATAGCTAAACACCATCTTCCTCTCGCAGCGATGGTTGACAAGGGTAAGTCGTCGGCCGCTCTTGACGTCGGCCAAGAACGTAACACCTCATTGGCCGACCGAGCCACGAAGAGGTTCGCGAGTCGTGGCAAGAAGAGCGCCAGTAGAACATTGAAGCGTCCGAGGGAGGAACCCGATGACGCAGGTCAGGGGACGAAGCGCCGATCGTCGGATCCTCGTCCGACGTCGTCTCAAGGGCGACGCGAGCCGTCGGAACAACCGACCTCATACCAGCATGTCGCGAGCCCTCAGCCGTCGTCGGCGCGCACGGAAGAGCTCTCTGCTATTGAATGGGCTCGTCGAGCGACCCCTACGAGAATGTTGGCCCAGTTCTCGGCGAAGCGAGCCAACGAGATCGTGGAGGAATTCTACGGTTCAGTGTAGACTCAATTGGGCCTGGTTGGGGCCTTGTTCAAGAAGGCCGAGAAGTCCCAGGTGGTGGCCGACCAGCAAGTTCGTGAGGCCACGAGCAAGGCTAAGGAAGCCGAGGCGAGGGCAAGGGATGCCGAGAAGCTCCTGGACGCGGAGCGGTTGAAGGTGAAGAGAGCCGAGGAAGATGCCGCACGGATGGCACGGGCGACTGAGGACCTCAAAGAGACTCTTCGTGCGAAGGAAGAGTTACTCGAAGCGGCCAGGGCTCGGAGCTCGAGGCTGTCCGAGGAGGAGTGCGAAAGGATTATTACAGAGTACCGCGACTCCGAGGAGCTGAACGAAGAGGTTGACAAACTCTTCGAGGAGGGATACGACCACTGCATCAAGCGCATCCGAGAACTGCGTCCCGAATATGATTTGTCGGGTCTGGAAGATGCTGCGGATGAGGACGCTGGAAATGCTCATGACCAAGCCGAAGCAGCTGACGAGGCGCAGACTTCTGCGGCCGAGGCGGTGCCTAGTGCTGATGAGGCAGCCACGACCATTAATTGCTTCCGATCAGGCCGCTACTACCGAGACTCAGGTCGTTGCGTCTGACGACGTCGTAGTTGACTAAATGCCTTGCGACTGTACATGGTGGTCAGCCCTCCAATGTACCTTATCATTAGTAATAGAAACTTCCAACTCTTTTGTCATTGCTCGTTTGTCGTTGCTCGGCTCTAGCTATTCGTTACGTCGGGCGCTGCATCTGTTTCTGGTGATTGCCGAAACGTCCCTGTTCATGTCGCGTACGTTCACTACGTATGCTGAACCATTCCTTCAATACACGTCGGACGTTGTCTCGGCTTCTGATGAATGCCTAAGCGACCTCGTCCAGCGAACACGACGTTCACGTCTACGTGTGCCGAAGCGACCACGCCTTCAGGAGCTCAGAGTGCTGAAGCGACCTCGCACAAGAGCTACGATGCATACGTGTGCCGAAGCGACCACGCCTTCTGATCACGTCGGACGTCGTCCCTTAGTTCCTGAAGAGTACCTAAGCGACCTCGTCCAGCGAACACGACGTTAACGTCTACGTGTGCCGAAGCGACCACGCGTTCAGGAGCTCGGAGTGCCGAAGCGACCTCGCACAAGAGCTACGATGCATACGTGTGCCGAAGCGACCACGCCTTCAGGAGCTCGGAGTGCCGAAGCGACCTCGGACGAGCTATGATATATGCGCGCTGAAGCGACCGCGCCTTCAAACCACGTCGGACATCGTCTTTTAGTTCGTGGAGAGTGCGAAAGCGACCTCGTCCAGGGAACACGACGTTCACGTCTACGTGTGCCGAAGCGAACACGCCTTCAAACCACGTCGGACGTCGTCTTTCAGTTCGTGGAGAGTGCCTAAGCGACCTCGTCCAGGGAACACGACGTTCACGTCTACGTGTGCCGAAGCGAACACGCCTTCAAACCACGTCGGACGTCATCTTTTAGTTCGTGGAGAGTGCCTAAGCGACCTCGTCCAGCGAACACGACGTTCACGTCTACATGTGCCGAAGCGAACACGCCTTCAAACCACATCGGACGTCGTCTTTCAGTTCGTGGAGAGTGCCTAAGCGACCTCGTCCAGCGAACACGACGTTCACGTCTACGTGTGCCGAAGCGACCACGCCTTCAAATCTCATCGTCTTTCAGTTCGTGGAGAGTCTGAGCGACCTCGTCCAGGAACACGACATTCACGTCTATGTGTGCCGAAGTGAACACGCCTTCAAACCACGTCGGACGTCGTCTTCCAGTTCCTGACGAGTGCCTAAGCGACCTCGTCCAGCGAACACGACGTTCATGTCTATGTGTGCCGAAGCGACCACGCCTTCAAATCTCGTCGTCTTTCAGTTCGTGGAGAGTCTTGAGTGACTTCGTCCAGGAACATGACGTCCACGTTCCTCGTGTGCCGGAGCGAACACGCCTTCTGATCACGTCGGACATCGTCCCTTAGTTCCTGAAGAGTGCCTAAGTGACCTCGTCCAGCGAACACGACGTTCACGTCTACGTGTGCCGAAGCGACCACGCCTTCAGGAGCTCGGAGTGCTGAAGCGACCTCGCACAAGAGGTACGATGCATACGTGTGCCCACGCCTTCTGATCACGTCGGACGTCGTCCCTTAGTTCCTGAAGAGTGCCTAAGCGACCTCGTCCAGTGAACACGACGTTAACGTCTACGTGTGCCGAAGCGACCACGCCTTCAAGAGCTCGGAGTGCCGAAGCGACCTCGCACAAGAGCTACGATGCATACGTGTGCCGAAGCGACCACGCCTTCAAGAGCTCGGAGTGCCGAAGCGACCTCGCACAAGAGCTACGATGCATACGTGTGCCGAAGTGACCACGCCTTCAAGAGCTCGGAGTGCCGAAGCGACCTCAGACGAGCTATGATATATGCGCGCTGAAGCGACCGCGCCTTCATTTTATCGTATGTCGGGTTCTCGGTTTCTTGACAGCCGAGGCGATCTCGTCTAGAACCTTCTTGTAACGCCCCGACGCGGAATCGGAGCGGGATACAGTTATTAAATAGTACAGAGCGAGAAATAAATGCAAACCATTGCACAATGGATTAATACCAAATAAACTCCAATTTCATTAATAATCCACCAGTCATCATTACATCAACGTATCAGAGCCAGAACTAGGGCCCAGAGTACTTTATTCAAAATCAAACTATTACATTATGACTAACTGATCACTACTACTACTAGATAGCACTGGTGGCTGAATGGTCACTCTTGAGCATCTCCCTCAGTCCCGTCCTCGTATTGTGGTCATCTCCATCCGACTCACCTGAACACATAAATAAATACGCAGGATGAGCGAATAACGCCCAGTAGGACTTAATATCTCATAAACACAAGCATGCTTTAAATAGTTAATGTCTTAATGGCAGGATAACTAGAGAGTATAGTCATGTAGAGCATGTCACGATAACGAGAGAACAATTGCAACTGGCACAGGGAAAATAGTCAACGAGAACGATAATAGAATGGCCATGTAATGATATAACATGTAACTTGCACAACGGTGCACTAGTAACGATCACGCTTGCACTTGTAGAGATAGCACTTTGATTGTCATAGATTAATCTAGATAGTAAAATGGCGCTGGATGCATGCCGTAACACATCCTATGATCATTTTAACTCCCATGGGCACTAGCACTTTTCGGGCGCTCCTCCCAGGACCTGATCGGGCCCTATTGCGCTGGCATTAGTCATTTCTTTTATCTTAGACAATCACACGAATGGCCAATAGAGTACCAAGAAGAGATAAGAGAGTACTAGACGAGATAGATGAGAGTGTAGAGAGAACGTGAACAGATGAGAGTAAAGAGACTGTAGATGAGAGGGGTACAATCGTAAAACGACGATAAACACGATAGTAACGGTTGCACAGCACCAAGTCGGGTGCCGGCAGTCTGGTAGAAGTCACAACCGCCCCTTAGCCGTGCTGTGTACACGGGTCAGGTGGTCCCGTGTGAACTCAAGACGAGAAGGAACACTAAGGCTTGGATCGTACTGATCCCTGAGGTGTAACGGGTTTGAGGTACAACCAGCTCGTTGACTAAGGACGTGCGCCAAAGCCAAGAAGACTTACGGAGGTCTTGACAAGGAGTCCCTGGTCCAATCGAGAGTATTCCCGGTGGAGAGGTGGTCCAAGTCAAGGGAAAGTGTGTAAAAACGGGTCCGTCGTGCCTAGAGTGCTCGAAGGCCGAGGGAAAACGGTAACGGTATTTAAAATGCGCGAGTAAAAACGGAAACAATTGTATTTAACAAAATAGGGTAATTTAGTCATTTATTTCGATAATTTACCGAATACATTATTGCATAATTTATCAAGGTCAAATGGCAATTTACAATGTTATGTGTGTGCAAGTGTAAAGAAATCTTGAGGATATGACAAGTCGTGCAAATGTCATTTTTTATTAATCTAACAAGTCAAATTAATTATAACATGGTTTAATCGTAGCTAATTAAGGGTTAAATAGCCAAAACAGCAGGGCATGTACACAATTTAATAGTTCTGGCCGAAATCTTTGAAACGCGACGGACCTACCCGTCGCGATGCAAGTCGCGACAGGGCGGTCGGACGCGACACGGGGTCCTGGCCGGCCTGGCTCAGACCGGGGTGAAACGCGGCGGCTCATGCCGTCGCGTTCTTGACGCGACGCCATCGGCTGACGCGACCCCACTGTTATCGCGGCGGTCGTGCCGTCGCGATAACAGGCGGGTTTGCCCTTTTCCTTTTTCCCAGGGCGAGTCTCCTGTGATACAGGGACGTTCTAAATTACATATAAATAGCACGGTGATCCAAAAGCATGAAACCAGTTTAAACGAAAGTATACATGTATATCTATCAACATGCATGATTAATTTGAAAATAGACAATGTTTAGACATGCATTGATCAAGTAACTTTTCGGTGACCTAAACAGGTACGTCAGGGTTCAACGAATTATTTAGAGATGTATACATGATGAAAAATTCTGAAACAGTGGCGTTTGAAAGCTAACATGTAGTAGTATTTATGATAATTTTTTTTGGAATTATGTCAAGTGTGCACGAGGTTAAAAAGGAAACAAGGAGAGTTGAGTGCACAGATCTGACAGATATTCAAAGATTTAATTCTCCCTAATGGGAGATCGAAATCAAGCAAGATCAAGGGCGTTTGAAAGCTAGTGTGATGTAGTATATCTGAAAATTTTATCATGGCATGAGAGCATGTACACATCGGGAATTAGAGAAAACATGAGATTAGGGTTCATGGTGACAGCAGGATTTCACGAATTTAATTCGCCCAAATGGGTGAACGAAATACCACGAAACCATAGGGCTTTGGAAGAGGTACATGAAGGCTACCTAGGGGAATTATTTCACGATTTTTGCTTGAGAGATTGCCTACCTTTTTCGTGATGTACGAAAGCCCTAGTTTGAATGACGAAAACGGGATGAAGAAGCTCCTTGCTCCAGCCTTCTCCTCCAAGATCCTTCGTCCAGAACACCTCCCCTTCGTCTCCCAAGACTCCAGCCACGTTCTATGGGTGGTAGGGAAGAGATTTTGGGTGTTTTAATAGCCTATAGAGTTCTAAGTCACCTAAAACTCCTTCTTTCTCATCCAACTCCGAAAATTGGCATTTATCTCCCACTTTCTCTTATTTATCCACCTAATATGGCTAGGGAGAGTTTAATTTCGTGGTTAATGAGTTAGGATGGGTTTAGGACTCTTTATTTAGATATATAAGGGTTATTTATCATTTATCTTAACCCTTTACTATTTATTTAATTATTTAGATACGAATTTCATTAATTTAATTCTCATTCCAACATGGGCTATCCCTATTTGGGCCCATTCCTGGGTTTGGGTTATTAGAGTAACCACTAATAATTTAGCTTAATGGGTATTGCATTAATTCCTTTTATTCATGTATTCTCCTTTATTATAATTAAATCGATTTATCTCATTTATTAAATAATAAATTTTTATTTTTTTCATGATTTTAAAAATCAAGGGTGCTACATCCTCCCCCTCTTAAAAAGAATTTGGTCCCCAAATTCATATAATCGCAAGAGGAAGAATGACTTACTGAATAACTCCGGATAATTCCGTCGCAATAATGCCTCGGGCTCCCACGTGGCCTCTTCGACTTCATGGTTTCTCCATAATACCTTCACCACGGGTATAGACCGATTCCGAAGCTGTTGCATCTTCTTGTCCAAAATCTTCACTGGCCTTTCTTCATAAGTCATATCCTTGTTTAGAGTAATGTCATCATAGCTGATTACGTGTGATGGATCGTACACGTACTTTCTCAGCATTGACACATGGAACACGTTATGTACGGTAGAGAACTGGGGTGGTAGTGCCAGTCGATATGCTACCTCGCCCACTCTATCTAACACTTCAAACGGACCGATGAATCTTGGTCTCAATTTGCCTTTCATCCCAAATCTTTGGAATCCTCTGGTCGGGATACTTTTAGCATACATGATCTCCGGCTTGAAATTCTAAGTCCCTTCTTCTTTTATCAGCATAGCTCTTCTGCCTGGACTGAGCTACCTTAATTCTGTCTCTGATAATTTGTATGTCTCTGCTAGTATTTTGTACCATGTCTGGTCCCAGCCATTGCTGCTCACCTACTTCATTCCAGCACACTGGCGATCTGCAACTTCTGCCATACAGTGCTTCAAATGGTGCCATCTTGATGCTGGCCTGATAACTATTGTTATAGGCGAATTCAATAGTGACAGTTGTTCATTCCAATACCTCAAAGTCTATAGCACAGGCTCGCAGCATGTCTTCCACTATCTGATTTGTCCTTTCAGTCTGTCCATCCGTCTGTGGGTGGAAAGCTGTGCTAAAGTTGAGTTTTGTGCCTAGGGCAGTCTGGAGTCCCTTCCAGAATCTAGAAGTGAATCTGGGGTCACGATCTGAGACAATGGATACTGGAACTCCATGTAGTCTGACTATCTCATTTACATACAATGCTGCTAACACATCCACACTCCAAGTGCTCTTAATGGCAAGGAAGTGTGCGGACTTGGTTAAACGGTCCACAATAACCCATATAGCATCAAGTCCACCACGAGTTCGGGGTAAACCCATGATGAAATCCATTCCGATGCTTTCCCATTTCCATTCAGGTATGTCCAGGGGCCTAAGTACACCCGCAGGACGACGGTGTTCTGCTTTTACCTGTTGACAAGTGAGGCAGTGTGCAGCATGCTCAGCCACCTCACGCTTCATGTTTGGCCACCAAAATGACCTTTTCATGTCTTGGTACATCTTGGTTGCACCTGGATGTATTGTGTACTTGGTCTTGTGGGCTTCATCCATCATTTCCTTTTCAGCTCTTCATTGTCAGGCACACATGTTCTGGCTTGGAATAATATCCTTCCATCTTCAGCGATGGAGAAGTCTGGCTTGTCAGCTATGGTCTCCCTTACTCTGATTAGAAACGGATCATTAGCCTGTTGCTCTCTGATCTCGACAAAGATGTCGGGTTGAGCTTTAAGATTAGCCACTAACATCTTATCACTTCTCTTTTCAATATTCAGATCTAGACTGGCGAATTGCTCTAACAATTGCATCTCGCCCATGACTAGACAGATATCGAAGCTACTGGCTTTCTGCTAAGTGCATCAGCTACTGCATTACCTTTACCTGGATGGTATTGAATATTGAAATCAAAATCCTTCAAGTACTCCAGCCATCTTCGTTGTCGCATGTTGAGCTCCTTCTGAGAAAATAAGTACTTCAAACTCTTGTGGTCGGAGTAAACAATGAATTGTTCCCCGTATAGGTAATGCCTCCAGATCTTGAGTGCAAATACCACAGCAGCTAGCTCTAAGTCATGGACAGGATAGTTAACCTCATGTTGCTTCAATTGCCTTGATGAATAGGCTATCACTTTCTCATTCTGCATTAATACGCAGCCTAGACCGATTCCAGATGCATCAGTGTAGACTGAGAATCCTGCGCCTTCGACTGGTAATGCGAGGACAGGTGCAGATGTCAACAATTGCTTGAGTGTCTGAAAGCTCTTCTCGCACTCCTTGCTCCAGACATATGGGTTTCCTTCCGCGTAAGACGCGTAAGAGGTACAGCTATCTTGGAGAAGTCTTTTATGAACCGTCTGTAATATCCAGCCAGTCCAAGAAAGCTTCTGATTCGGTGACATTGGTCGGCCTTTCCCAGTTCAGCACAGCTTCTACCTTGGAAGGGTCGACAGCGATACCATCCTTGGAAATGACATGGCCTAGGAACGACACCTCCTCGAGCCAGAATTCACACTTGCTCAATTTGGCGTAGAGTTGGTTGTCCCGCAAGATTTGCAGAGCGATCCTCAGATGCTCCTCGTGCTCTTCTTTGGTCTTGGAGTATATGAGAATATCATCAATGAATACCACGACGAACTTGTCGAGGTAGGGCCGGTAGATGTTGTTCATTAATTGCATAAAAGCTGCAGGAGCATTGGTTAGTCAAAAGGCATGACTACAAATTCATAATGACCGTACCTGCTCCTGAAAGCTGTCTTGTAAATATCTGCATCTTGAATCCTCATCTGATGATATCCCGATCTAAGGTCAATCTTAGAAAAGTACTTTGCTCCTGATATTTGATCAAATAATTCATCGACACGCGGCAGGGGGTACTTGTTCTTGATAGTGAGATGTTCAACTGCCTGTAATCGATGCATAACCTCATAGATCCGTCCTTCTTCTTGACGAACAACACTGGTGCTCCCCAAGGAGAAGTACTTGGTCTAATAAAACCCTTTTCTAGAAGTTCCATCAATTGCTCTTTCAACTCTTTCAATTCAGCAGGGGACATCCTGTAGGGTTGGCGTGAAACCGGTGCAGCTCCAGGTACAAGATCAATTGAGAAATTTACATCTCTCTCGGGTGGAATGCCTGGCAGCTCATCGGGAAACACGTCTGGATATTCTGCACTATGTGGATGTCTGATATCTTAGTTGCTTTCTTCTCAACTACAATTGCGGCGAGAAATGCCACACAACCCTTCTTATCATGTTATGTGCCTTTATAGCAGAGACGAGAGAGACAAGTGCCTCTTGTGTCTACGTCCTGTGAAGATCAACTTAGGGAATTCACTAAAAGAAATTTTCCCTCTTCTACAATCCACGATAGCCCCATACGTGGATAGCCAATCGGCTCCCAAAATGACATCATAGCCCTCCATGGGCATACAGATCAAGTCAGCTCTAAGGTTAAGTTCACCAACCTTAACATCAGCTAATGGAAGATATTTATTTAATTGAGCCTTTTCTCCTAGTGGTGTTGTGACAGATAATTCAAATGTCATAGATGCAGGTTTCTCATTTAGGGTATCAGCAAATGCTTGTGATATGAACGAATGCGTTGCGCCAGTATCGAACAAAACAAATGCTGATTGAGAAAAGACTGGTAGGGTACCTTCTACAACTCCACCTTCCTCGGTGGTCTCCACCTCTTGCAGGGCTTGGAGTCTGCCTGGCTTCTTTGGTCCTGCAGGACGCTTCTCATTTTTTAGTAACGGGCATTCAGGGATCCGATGCTCTCGGCTCCCACAGCGAAGGCATGCACCTGCCTTCCTCCAGCATTCTTCTGTCTGTTGTGACCCAGCTTGTCACAGTGTTGCATCTGGGCTTGTTGCGGAGCAGTAGTAGGAGTAGGGACTTTGGGCTTCGCTCTGGCTTGGCCCATCAGTGATACTTAACGCCTTTTCTTGCCGTTAGTAGGCTTGCTCGGTGCTCCGGAAGTTTGCTCTTTCCTGAACATTCTACCTTGATGCGTTCAGTGAGTTCAGTCGCATCTTCCAGGCATTGTGCTCTCCTGACCATCTCTGGGTAGGTCTGAATATCAAATGGTGCTAGCTGAGTAATATATGCGGGTCTAAGCCCGTTGAGGAATCTCTTCGCCTTCATCCTCTGAGTACTAACCAGATGATTGGCGTAGCGAGCCAATCGAGAGAACTGTGCCTCATATTCTGCAACCGTCAGGTTTCTCTGTTTCAGAGCGGCGAACTCGGCGGCTTTCCTTTCTTGAACTCTTTCTGAAAAATATTTGGAGTTGAATTGCTCCTTAAACTCATTCCATGTAAACTGAGCATCTTCCCGTGTGGCCTCAATGGACTCCCACCACGCACGGGCGTCCCTTTCAAGCTGGAATGTGGCAAGTAAAAGCTTATCTCTATCCGTGCATTGCATGACACGGAAGATGCGCTCAATCTCCTTGAGCCAGTTCTCGGCCTCATCAGGGTCTGTGGTACCACTGAATCGAGGCGGATTCAGGTTGCGGAAATTTCTATGTAAATCACCAGCTGCTCGGTTGTTGTTATTGTTGTTGTTGGCTCCGGCAGCCTGAAGTAAAGCTTGGGTAAGCTGTTGGATAGTGTGTTGCATATCACGGAGTTGAGCACGCTCCGCTGCCATGTTGATGTTAAGTTCCTTCAAAAGAGAATTTAAAATGTAAGTCGTTGGGTTTGCACTAAGTTTGTGCGTGTGTGAGTTTATTTATCTCATTACCCTCGGTTCTACCCATCTCACATAGGTATGGAATTTAGGCTCTAAGTCAAGTCAGGTCAAGTCAAACCTAGATCATCCTATACTTAAGAATAACCTAGGCTCTGATACCACAAAACTGTAACGCCCCGACGCGGAATATCGGAGCGGGATTACAGTTATTAAATAGTACAGAGCGAGAAATAAATGCAAACCATTGCACAAGGAATAATACCAAATAAACTCCAATTTCATTAATAATCCACCAGTCATCATTACATCAACGTATCAGAGCCAGAACTAGGCCCAGAGTACTTTATTCAAAAATCAACTATTACATTATGACTAACTGATTCACTAACTACTACTAGATAGCACTGGTGGCTGAATGGTCACTCTTGAGCATCTCCCTCAGTCCCGTCCTCGTATGTGTGGTCATCCATCCGACTCACCTGAACACATTAAATAAATACGCAGGATGAGCGAATAACGCCCAGTAGGACTTAATATCTCATAACACAAGCATGCTTTAAATAGTTAATGTCTTAATGGCAGGATAACTAGAGAGTAAGTCATGTAGAGCATGTCACGATAACGAGAGAACAATTGCAACTGGCACAGGGAAAATAGTTCAACGAGAACGATAATAGAATGGCCATGTAATGATAAACATGTAACTTGCACAACGGTGCACTAGTAACGATCACGCTTGCACTTGTAGAGATAGCACTTTGATTGTCATAGATTAATCTAGATAGTAAAATGGCGCTGGATGCATGCCGTAACACATCCTATGATCATTTTAACTCCCATGGGCACTAGCACTTTTCGGGCGCTCCTCCCAGGACCTGATCGGGCCCTATTGCGCTGGCATTAGTCATTTCTTTTATCTTAGACAATCACACGAATGGCCAATAGAGTACCAAGAAGAGATAAGAGAGTACTAGACGAGATAGATGAGAGTGTAGAGAGAACGTGAACAGATGAGAGTAAAGAGACTGTAGATGAGAGGGGTACAATCGTAAAACGACGATAAACACGATAGTAACGGTTGCACAGCACCAAGTCGGGTGCCGGCAGTCTGGTAGAAGTCACAACCGCCCCTTAGCCGTGCTGTGTACACGGGTCAGGTGGTCCAGTGTGAACTCAAGACGAGAAGGAACACTAAGGCTTGGATCGTACTGATCCCTGAGGTGTAACGGGTTTGAGGTACAACCAGCTCGTTGACTAAGGACGTGCGCCAAAGCCAAGAAGACTTACGGAGGTCTTGACAAGGAGTCCCTGGTCCAATCGAGAGTATTCCCGGTGGAGAGGTGGTCCAAGTCAAGGGAAAGTGTAAAAAACGGGTCCGTCGTGCCTAGAGTGCTCGAAGGCCGAGGGAAAACGGTAACGGTATTTAAAATGCGCGAGTAAAAACGGAAACAATTGTATTTAACAAATAGGGTAATTTAGTCATTTATTTCGATAATTTACCGAATACATTATTGCATAATTTATCAAGGTCAAATGGCAATTTACAATGTTATGTGTGTGCAAGTGTAAAGAAATCTTGAGGATATGACAAGTCGTGCAAATGTCATTTTTATTAATCTAACAAGTCAAATTAATTATAACATGGTTTATCGTAGCTAATTAAGGGTTAAATAGCCAAAACAGCAGGGCATACACAATTTAATAGTTCTGGCCGAAATCTTTGAAACGCGACGGACCTACCCGTCGCGATGCAAGTCGCGACAGGGCGGTCGGACGCGACACGGGGTCCTGGCCGGCCTGGCTCAGACCGGGGTGAAACGCGGCGGCTCATGCCGTCGCGTTCTTGACGCGACGCATCGGCTGACGCGACCCCACTGTTATCGCGGCGGGTCGTGCCGTCGCGATAACAGGCGGGTTTGCCTTTTTCCTTTTCCCAGGGCGAGTCTCCTGTGATACAGGGACGTTCTAAATTACATATAAATAGCACGGTGATCCAAAAAGCATGAAACCAGTTTTAAACGAAAGTATACATGTATATCTATCAACATGCATGATTAATTTGAAAATAGACAATGTTTAGACATGCATTGATCAAGTAACTTTTCGGTGACCTAAACAGGTACAGTCAGGGTTCAACGAATTATTTAGAGATGTATACATGATGAAAAATTCTGAAACCAGTGGCGTTTGAAAGCTAACATGTAGTAGTATTTATGATAATTTTTTTTTGGAATTATGTCAAGTGTGCACGAGGTTAAAAAGGAAACAAGGAGAGTTGAGTGCACAGATCTGACAGATATTCAAAGATTTAATTCTCCCTAATGGGAGATCGAAATCAAGCAAGATCAAGGCGTTTGAAAGCTAGTGTGATGTAGTATATCTGAAAATTTTATCATGGCATGAGAGCATGTACACATCGGGAATTAGAGAAAACATGAGATTAGGGTTCATGGTGACAGCAGGATTTCACGAATTTAATTCGCCCAAATGGGTGAACGAAATACACGAAACCATAGGGCTTTGGAAGAGGTACATGAAGGCTACCTAGGGGAATTATTTCACGATTTTTGCTTGAGAGATTGCCTACCTTTTTCGTGATGTACGAAAGCCCTAGTTTGAATGACGAAAAACGGGATGAAAGAAGCTCCTTGCTCCAGCCTTCTCCTCCAAGATCCTTCGTCCAGAACACCTCCCCTTCGTCTCCAAGACTCCAGCCACGTTCTAGGGTGGTAGGGAAGAGATTTTGGGGTTTTAATAGCCTATAGAGTTCTAAGTCACTAAAACTCCTTCTTCTCATCCAACTCCGAAAATTGGCATTATCTCCCACTTTCTCTATTTATCCACCTAATATGGCTAGAGAGTTAATTTCGTGGTTAATGAGTTAGGATGGGTTTAGGACTCTTTATTTAGATATATAAGGGTTATTTATCATTTATCTTAACCTTTACTATTTATTTAATTATTTAGATACGAATTTCATTAATTTAATTCTCATTCCAACATGGGCTATCCCTATTTGGGCCCATTCCATTGGGTTTGGGTTATTAGAGTAACCCACTAATAATTTAGCTTAATGGGTATTGCATTAATCCCTTTTATTCCATGTATTCCCTTTATATAATTAAATCGATTTATCTCATTTATTAAATAATAAATTTTATTTTTTCATGATTTTAAAAATCAAGGGTGCTACACTTCTTTTCGAAAAATTGTCGCACGAAGGCAGAGACTCAAGAATGTGGAGTGACAGGCATACCTCGTTGCCCTCAGAATGAGGACATTAAGTGTGGATCACGACCTCCTGTTTTAAAAGGCTTAGGCTTCCCAATCCGGAGATGACTGTTAATAGGAACTGCAGGATTGCATGAACTATGGAACTGTCGGCCCCCGAGCCGACCTCAAATGAATCTTGAAAGGGCTTCACGATATTTGAGCTTAGCCGGTCCCCCGAGCCGACCTCAGCATAAGGGCTTACGATCTCTGGTCGGCCCCCTTGCTACTTGTGCATGCCTGGCCGCCTTGGCGATTGCGATAAATGCTCCAGGGGCTATCTTTGTTGTCTATGTGGAGGAGTAGTTCTGCTGAGAATAGGAAAAGGGGAAATCGCACTGACCTTTTGTAACGTTTCCCACATACGGCGCCAATGTTACTGCTATAGTAACATAGGTCGGCTCCTACCGAGGTGACCGCTGAGGCGCTCCTCGCCAGACCGAGCCAAGATGACCAAGTCGATGAATCCCTTTTGAGGCGTGCTTGGCCGACGTGTGACGCTGCTCCCGAGCTCACGACCTGACCTGCAAAGCCCGCCGAGTGGGTTCGGCGGAGAGACACTCCGACGCTCAAGTCAGTTGCTAGCCGAGCAGAATGGCCTAGCGTGGGGGGAGAATTAGCGTACCTTTGCCTGTGGAGTGTCTACCCTTTATATAGTGTTAGGACACGTACGTGTGAGCTGGACAAGCCGTCAATCTCGCTGGGAGTTACCGAGATTCCCGCCGGATTGGGTGTCGCTACTTCTGCTGAGTTGCAATGATCGTGGTTGCCACCTGTAGGCCTGATTGCTGAGATTGTGGCTTTAATGGCCGTGACTTGCGGTTCCGTTACTCTCGGTCATTGCCTTATTTGCCTGTTGATAGTGTGGGTTGTGATGGGGCACATGAGAGGGCCGTGCTCCAGGTTGGCTAGACCTGAGCTTTCGATGACCCGAGTTGCAAAACGGTGAGCTCCCTTGTGGTCGGATTCGCAAGACTACCTGGGTCGAGCTGTAGACAGGCCCGCTTGTGCCGAGCTGTAGACGCCCGGGACGTATAAACCAGAGCTGTAGCTGTCGTATTTGGTGAGGCCGTAGGTAAGATGTCGGCCAATGACTTTACTGAGGTCGGCTGATCCGAGGTCCGACTTGATGAGAATACCTTGATTAGTTCGGACGCCTCGTCATTCTCGTCGACTCCGCCGATCCGAACCGGTTCTCATCCGAGGTGAGATTCAAGCCGAGCAACCAAAGCTATGGAATGTCGGACTATCTTCAAATGCGGTCGATCATCCTCAGTTTAGCCGACCTGCCTGAAAACCCCGTAACAATAAGAAGTACAATAAAATTATTAAGGTGGATTGCAAGAAAACGTTAGACAAGAAAGTAAGTTTTTTATACTTTTATTATTTGTCAGCTAATGAGAATTTTTTTTCTTATAATTCTTTTATCTTTATTGCATGACCCTTCTTGCAATAAATATTAATTCTCAAGAAAAAACTAAAACCCACGAAATGGAGGGGATTTCTGCATTCTACATTAATTAGTTCACGCGACCTCTTAATAAATTACCCTCTTCGTGCATCAAAGAACAGACTGGAGAACCAGATACTTGATCAGCACAAATTATATATATATATATCCTTGGAGTGCCAACGAACGCGCCGGCGCCTCTAGGCCATCAGACCTCTTTATGGTGGACTGCACGTCGTGGGCCTGTGTCGCCTCCACGACCATCACCTGAAGACATTTATATGAAACCAAATCCTCCCTCAAAACCACATACTGATCGAGAGAGAGAGAGAGAGAGAGATCATGGAGAAAGGCCTGGTGCTGATCGCAGCGGTGGCTGCTTTCGCGGCGTTGGCGGTGACCTGCCATGGCCTTCCGGCCTGGAAGGACGGCGAGCAACCCAAGGTCGTCCATGTGGGAGGGAAGGTGATGTGCCAGGACTGCTCCAAGGGCTGGAACGAGTGGGTGCACGGCGCCACCCCTCTCAAGGGTAAACACACACCAGTCCCTCCCTCGCCTTCCATGCAGCTGCCGACCATGGATTGGACACTGCTTCCATCTCACTAGCTCTTACTAATCATAGCAATCCTTCTTTAAACATACATATGCCCTGCAGGCTGCAAGGTGGCGGTGACGTGCATGGACCGGCGGCGGCGGGTGGTGTACTACGGCAGCGACGAGACAGACGACCAGGGCGACTTCGAGCTGGCCGTCAACAGGAAGGTCAACGGGAGGGAGCTGGAGCTGGAACGGTGCTTGGTGCGGCTTGTTAAGTCGCCCCACCAGGATTGCGACGTCGCCACCGACTTCGCGGGGGGGAAGTCCGGGGTGAGCCTGCGCCGCCCCTCCGTCGTGTACCGGGACCTCGTCAAGTACGCCGTCGGGCCCTTCTACTACACGTCTCCAATGTGCGACGAGCCCGACACCGAGGAGGCCGACGACGACGACAACAGACGCCACTGATGTGGGGGATATCACATAAAGATATAATCTTCTTTCCTGTGGATGAAATGTTTAATCTTTTTGATCGGATCATATTTTCTTAGATCTCTACATTTCTGGGGCAGAAACTTCTGCTATACATTTTTTCCTTGTTCCTTGCACAACAAAGGTTGCCTTGCGGAATGGTGTCTTGCTGCATATATATGAGAGCTCGGTGTTCTTACGTACTTTAAACTAAAACCCAGATACGTGTTTACCAAATAACAAGGGATTTTGATTTCCGGTCCCAAAAAGTGACTGAAATTTATTTTTAGGTCCAATTTGAAAAATTAAGTTTAGGTCCAAATCTGTTAAACATTTAATTTTAAATCCATACGTTATCTCCCCTCCCCTTTTTTCCAATAACCCTATTCTACCCCCCTTGTGTGAAACGCAACCTTCTACCCAACCCACAAACCCTATTCTTCTCACCCACCCCGGCTCCCACCCCGGCGCCCCCCCACGGCGATCCGTCACACACCACGGCTCCTCCACCCCGGTGCCCACCCCAGGGGAGAGCTTCTGGCGACGGCTTCCGGCGACGGCTTCTGGTGACCGCTTCCGGCGACGGTTTCTGGCGACGGTTCCTGAGTTGCCTCCGTCACACACCACGGCTCCTCCACCCCGGCGCCCACCCCAGGGAGAGCTTCCGGCGACGGCTTCCGGCGACGGGCTTCCGGCGACGATTTCTGAGTTGCCTGCTCACAGATCGAGCCCCTGCTTCACCGACAGTGGTGAGGGCACTGCCTGCTTCAACCCGGAGATCCCTCCCCAACCCCGAACCCCTGCTTCACCGACGGTACCAGGTATGCTTCTCCTCCTTCTTTCATATCTCAAGCGCCGGTGTGGGGGAGCCGGTTTCTAAAGTGGGATTGCTGGTTGAGAAATATATGGGTCATGTATAAAGTGGGATTTATCATATGCCTCACTCCACGGAATGGCCAAGGTATACAGTGGGAATGCTGGTTGAGATGCTATTTATCATGTAGTTTCTAAGAGATCATATTATCATATTAGTCTTTTTGCAATGTCTGCTGTTGGTCGAGATTATGAGATTCTACTTTATCCTGTTCAGATGCTACTTGTTCATGTCTGTTGGGCCTACTGTTTCAACTGAAATCACCATTTTTGTGCTTTGTGGGGTAATATTGTTGACATGCTACTGTTTCAGTATATGTTACTATTTTGCATAGTCTCCTGTTGCAGTATTTGCTGGTTTTGCAATCTCTCCTGTTGCAGTATTTGCTGGTTTCTTTAGAATGAAACAGGCACACTTCTCTGTTTGCAATGTCATCATATGCCTCACTCCACGGAATGGCCAAGGGTACAGTGGGAATGCTGGTTGAGATGCTATTTATCATGTAGTTTCTAAGATATCATATTTATCATATTAGTCTTTTTGCAATGTCTGCTGTGGGTCGAGATTATGAGATTCTCTGTTTCAACTGAAATCAACACTTTCCGTGCTTTGTGGGTAAAATTGTTGACATGCTACTGTTTGAGTATATGTTACTGAAATCAATTTCTTGATATTTTGTGTTCCTTGTTTAGACATGACTCGTGTTCCTGGAATTTTCACATACAAGAATGAGGCCTATGTAATTCCTATACATAGAGGAATGGAAATTTCTGGTATACTTGATGATGTTTGTAGTAGATGGACAATTATGAAAGATCAGGTGGAATTAAAATGTCGCATCCCGGACATGGGTAATTCTGTGATGAAATTGCTAAATGGAGGGGACATGATAGAATCATTGATATGCATGAGATCCTTGGATCAAAAATGATTAACATTGAAGTTGGTGTCTTTGGCTCGGAGGAGGTTTTAAGTATAAGGTGAGTTTATTTTGAGGTTTTAAAATGTGAAATCTCTACTCATTAAATGAATATAGGGAATTCTTATGTGTTTTTATAATTTATTTACAGAGCATCTGCAGAGCAATCTTCTGTAACAACAACATGTCATCTAATGTTTCTGGAACTTCAAGTCAAGAGATGAGACTGAGATCAGATTTGTGGCATGATGCTATCCATTCTACTGGTCAGATTTTTGTCTCTGTTGAACATCTTCGGAATGATTTAACAAAGTATGCAATTTCAAGAGGATTTGACTTTACTTTCATTAAGAATGACTCTACCCGTGTTACAGTACATTGTAAAATTGCTACTTGTGCATGGAGTTTGCATGCAATTAGAGTTGGGTCAGGTCCTCAATTTAAGATCAAAATTTTGAATAATGTGCATACTTGTGGTGGGGGTTTGAGCACACAGAAACATCCTAGAGCTAGTAAAAATGGGTTAGTACTGTAGTGCAGGAAAAAATTGTGGATGCACCATTATACAGGCCCAAAGACATTAAGAAAGACATTTTCAGAGAATTTGGAGTTGATTTGCCGTATCACCAGCTTGGTTAGGAAAAGAAGTTGCTTATAAAGAACAATTCGGTGATGAAAGATGTTCATTTAATGAGTTGTTATGGTATAAAGATGCAGTTGAGAAAACGAACCCAGGTAGTGTGGTGGAATTAGAAGTGACAAATGAAGGTCGTTTCAAAAGGTTCTTTATATGCTTTCATGCATGCATTGTTGGCTTTCAAACAGGTTGTAGACCACTATTATTCTTGGATGGGACATTTTTGAAAGATAAGTATCAAGGCAATTACTTGCTGCCACTGCTTTGAATGGACAGAACGAACTATTTCCTCTTGCATATGCCGCATGTGATGCGGAAAATGAAGAAATTGGATTGGTTCTTGTCTTGTTTAAAGAAAGCTATTTCTATAGATCGACAAATACCCTTCATCTCCGATAGGTGTAAAGGTTTGCTTCAAGCAATTCCACATGTGTTTCCAATTCACATAATGCTTTTTGCTTGAGGCATTTGGCCGACAATTTTGCAAAATTTCTAAGAGGGAATGTTCTTCTTCTACAAAGGATGCTCTTATTGAACTTTTAAAGAAGGCGGCATATGTGATGACAGCAAGAGAATTTGAGAACACAATGGTAGAGATGCGTGAATTATGTTACAAGGTGAATTGTGGGCACGAAAAGAGAATCCAATTATTGGGCCAATGCTTTCTTTCAAGGTGAGCGTTATGGCGAAATGTATTCAAACCCCGCAGAGTCATTTAATAGTTGGGTACTTGAAGCTAGAAATCTACCGATTCTTTCCATGATAGATCGCATTCGGACACAAATCATGGCTTTGGCTTTTGAAAGAAGAAATAGATGTTTATTGTGGGAAACAAGTATGTGTCCTAAAGTTGATGCATATTTGAAGAACTTAATGGATTCTGCTCGTGGGATTGTTGTGAATTGTTCAAATGGACATTTATTGAAGTATTGACTAGACCTTCTCATGTTGTGGATTTACAAGTGGGTGAATGCACATGTAGGGAATGGCAAATAAGACGATTGCCTTGTAAACATGTTTCTGCCTGCCGTAGCCCATAAAATTGGATGCAATGTTGAGGAGTATTGTTCATTATATTTTAGTACTCTGTTACCAAAGTTGTTATGTGGAGACCATCAAGCCAATCTCAAATCAAGATAAACCACATGTTGATTTTAAGGATGTTGAAGTGAAGCCCCCAACCACTAAGAGAAGAGCTGGACGACCAAAGAAAAAAAGGATTCCTTCACACAAGGATTGGAGGAAAGAATGACATACACTTGTTCTAGGTGTAAGCAGAAGGACATAACCGAAAATCATGCTCAAATCCTATATTTGAATAAGTATGAATTTTTCTATACCCATGATTATTTGTTTCTCATGATTTTCTAATCTTGTGATTGATTTCATTTATTCACTTGCTATAGTGAGTCCGAGACGCTCTCCTATCCAACCTCCACCAATGAGATGTATTAGAGGCCATGGTTTTTGTTTTGTGAGAACTAGTCAGACGGAAAAAAATCCAGGAAGAAAATTCTATAAATGCAAGGTAATTATCTCCAACTATTTGTTTTCGTTCTTTTACATCTACTAATAAGAATTAGTCTTCATGTTCTTTATAGGAGATGAATTGTGATTTTTTCATGTGGTGTGATAACGTGCAAAGTTTCGTGGATTCAACAACACCTTGCGAAAAAGATGAGAAGATCAAACAATTAGAGAACAAAATGCATGGTTGGAGATGAGCTGAGGGGTTCAAAGTCACTTATAAACAAAGCAAAAGTGGTCGTGCAATCTTTGCCAAAGACATTTGCATTTTTAAGCATTCAAGATAAGGATGGAGATGATGGAGTGATGGTGACTCACACTCACAAGAGGACATGAATGTGCACTTACATTGATATGCATTTTTACTTTTCTTGTGAATTGTGAAACAATTAGCAACTTCTTGAACTTAACTGTATCTTATTTCAGTTTCAAGGTATCTAGTTGTGGTTCTCTATGAACAATGTTATGTTAGATATATTGTGTTGTATTGGAATGTTATGCATCTCTTTGTATGAGTCATACCAATTCAGACCATGCATGGTGCCTTCTTTTTCACCTTTTTAATGAAGGTCCAGTTCAGTTAGACTGATGGCCATCAAATTTGCATGGATAATTGTAGGTCCAAGTTTAGTTAAGCAGGTCCAGGTCAGTTCTGATGGCTTGGGGCTTGTTTATTGGACTATCATGGATCTTCTGGAGGATCTCCTAAGTCAGGCTGCTGGAACAAGCATTATTCAAAAATGTCCAAGAATAGTAGACCACAACCTATCTTTTTGTATCCTATTAGAAGCAGGAAATCAGGCTGCTGGAACAAGCCTGCGGATTTCAAAGTTCACTACTTCAGTGTGATGTGTACAAGGCTGTGTATGCAAGTATGATGTAATGTGTAATGGCTGTGTATGCAAGTATGATGTAATGTGTAATGGATTCTTTTCTTTGTTCCAGCATTTATGAGAACTATGCTCTTCAGATCTGGTATAAGATGATGGACTTCCGTTACATTTCACACATGTATATATATAGATTATGGCATCTTATATTAATATGTATTATACATTTGAGTACAAATTTATCCAAAACTGGCTAATCTCTGTTAATATAGGGAGAATTACCAAAGCATGCTGCCAGGTCGCCAAAATCCAGGTCGCCAGTATCCAGGTCGCCAAATTCATAGCCAGGTCGCCAGTATGCCATCCCACGCGAAGTGGATTGAAGTGGGCATTTTTGAGATTTCCAGCCCTATACCGTCAGTTAACTGACGGGAGAATCAGAATTGGACCTAAAATTAAGTTTTCTCAGGTTTTGGACCGGGTGTGAAATTTTTTTTGTCATTGGACTTAAAAATAAGTCTTATGTCCACACTTGGACCGGGTCTTGATTTGGTCATAAACAACTCTTGCTGGCTATCAGCTACGTACGTGAACCCGAATAATGTTGCTGGAAAATCAGCAAGGATTTGGGCCGAGCCGAGCTGGGTGGGCCCCGAGGGATTGGCCGCATTGCGCTTTGTCGAGAAGATAATCCGACCTGCAAAGAACCACCGAGACTCCTCGGTGGTCGGACACTTCGACGATCAAGTTAGTGAGAGTTGTAAAAAGAGAGAGAGAGAGAGAGAGAGGAGAGAGATTTTGCTATGAATAGCGTCCCTTTCTTCTGTGGGTACCCCTGCCTTTTTATAAGGGCTTGGTCCTTAGGATAGAAAGGGATGGTGGCGGACGAGCCGCCGTACGGCAATGGCCCCATTTAGGGAACCCTCGCCAGTTGGGTACTGAGAGTCTTGCCTTGACAGCCGCCTGCCTAAAGCGGATATGGGCCAGCTGGGGGGTCGTGATTTACGGGACTCGTCTGTCCCTTGGGCAAGTGTGACCTGGCGCCAGCCAGGAGCGCCCGGATATAATGCTTGGCTAAAATGGTTCTCGGCAGTGATTGGCTTGCCCACGACGACGATGTCTGACAACCTAACTGTCGGTTCGTCGGCGTGGCCGATCATTGATCGTCTGACTCGTCGGTTGACAACGACCGGCATCACTAGCCCCCCGGGTTCTCTTCGAGACGAGTTCTCGTCTCGGAGAGAAGCCATTTATTGCCCTCAGGAATTCGTACGGGTGTACGCCGCCGCCTCGTATTCCGCACGCTTGAGTCGGGGGCGTTCTGCCTCTGCCATAATGAGAGCCGTGGTCTTGTCATAATGATGGTACTGCTGGCGACGGTTTTTCAGGTACTTTACTCTAAACCCTGCGCCATGATGACGCCGCTCAGTTTCGGGGCGCGCGCTGTGGATCCTGGTGAACGTCTTCCACTGTCGGGCTTCCGACACGTGGCGGAATCCTGGATGTGCAGGATTTTTTGGATCGTTCGATCGCCTTGGCGTCGAGGCTTTACGAATAGCCAGGGTTCGATGCGAAACAGACGTTTCTTTACTTTCGTGCGCGAGCCTTACAATTGCTGTCCCGACGTCTACCGACGCCCGACGATTGTGCCCGCCTGTACAAGTCACCGACGATCTTCGCTTGCTTCCTCCGAGGTAAACGATGAGCCTTTCTTCTTCCTCCACCTCTTCTGAGGCTTCCTCTTCGTCGTCATCCACAAAATCTGGGACCCCCCCTGCTTCGGTTAACACTCCTGACTCCGTTTCTGAAATCTCAGGGTAGGGTCCATATCCGTAGAAACCCAGGTCTGGGGGCCTGTCGATGATTCCTTCGTCCTTGAACTATTCCGGGAACCTACGTTCCTAAGAACCTTCGGCCCATACTTCCGGCGCTCGTCGTCGAGCCGACAATGTGGCCGAAGCCCGTTGTGAGACCTCTCCTGGTACCTTTAAGTGGTTGCGGAAGCATCCTAGGTTTGTTCTTCCGGCCGACGCCGTCGTTTTGCCGACAAGGACTTAGGGCTCACTATGTCATGAACGGGGGGTTCTCGGTTTCACCGAGGCGTTCGGCATACCTTGTTTCCCCTTCCACCCCTTTGTTATTTTTCTTCTCCTGGAGCTTGGGGTGGATCCTTCTCAATTGGCACCGAACGCCTGGTGCGTAATCGTCGGCTTTCTGTCTTTGTGTGTTTTCGGCAGGGGTCCCTCCACCCTCGCGCCTTTTCCTCTACCTTTTTTCCATTAAACCGTTCAGGGACTGGTTCTATTTTGCGGCGAGGAATGGTCAGCAATCCTTGGAAACTGCCCTCCTCGCTCCACGGCTGGAAGAGGAACTTTGTTTTTGTCTATAGTCCCTCGGGTTGGCCGTTTCCGAACAAGTGGTCGGCCGTCGACGTCCGGTGCAAAGCTTTTGGATCGCCGAGGCTTACTGCATTCGAAGCTCTTCGACCTCAAATGTTTGAAGGAGGTGGAGCCCCCCAACCTGATCGATATCTCCGAGGAATTGTTTCGGCTGATCGACGAGGGCACAAAGGTTGCCAACCCCGTAGTTGTACTCTTGATCTGTCTCTGATTTCCCTATCTAACGGACATATGTGCTTGCAGCCATGGCCGACAAGAACGACTCCGTACCCCTGACGCGCAGGGGGCCGTCGCTCGCTGAGAAGGCCAAGAGCCGGGTTCACTCAAGGGAGAAGAAGGTGGCTTCTCGTCCCGAGAAAACGCCAGCGCGAGGCCGAAATTGTGCAACCGTCGGCCTCGGCGCATGGTTAGAGCTCGGCAGCTGCCCCGTCGGCTGAGGGTAGGCCGACGAAGCGTCCCGTTCCGCCGTCGTCGTCCACGGCACCTGCTGTCTCGGCACCGACCAGGCCCCGCTTCTCCCTGGACTCAGGTTTGGTGGGGGCAACAAGCTTTGCTCCCGAAGTTAAGTTCGAAACACTTGGCCATCCCACACGTCGGCTCATGCACGAATATTACCATGGTATGCTGAGCCAGTTGGCCGCATTTGACGTGTTCGTGCACCGGGCCGAGGTGAAGAGATTGGCTTGCGACAAGCGTGTCGCGGAGGCCGAGGAGCTTGTGGCCTCCAAGAAGGCCCGCTGTCTTCGGTTAGAGGAGGAGGCGCGAAGAAGGAGGAAAGCGCCTCCGCAGCCCTGCGTCCGAGAGGGAGGCGCAAAAAGCGCTCGAGGCTGTGAGAGGGCTCAATACTACGAGAAGCTGTAACGTCGCGTGCTTTTCGGATCCATGCGGATCGTGTGTGTTGTGGTTGTGGCGGCCGTTGTGAGGCCAGTGTGAGTCGTTGTGTGGAATGCATGGTGTGGATGTGTGGTTGTCCAGGTGCAGCGCAGGGTTGGTCTGGAAATAGAATGGGACATGCTGCTGTCCTGTTGGAGTTGGCGGCCAGGTGTGGCCGTTGACCTGTTGGCGTCCAGCTTAGTGGACGTTTACTGCATGAGCTTGGCGGCAGTAGATGTGGACGCAGAGGGTGGCGGTTGCTGTTGGCGACAAGGGGGTTGACGCCAACCTGTCAGTTCAACAGGTTATAGGCTCACCCGAAGGCTGTTTTCTCAGCTCACTCTCATTCCCTCTTGCCCCAGCTTATTGCCCCCGAGTCTTTGAAGCTTCCAACAGGTATCGAGGAGTAGTTGGACGATCGTAGAACGCGCGGCATCGCTTAATTGCGCGAGGAAACGTCGCGGCGGTGCAATTCACGTGGGAGCTCGCGGAGGGCTCGGCGTGAACCGGGGGATTGCAGGAGATTCTAACGCGTTCTGAGGTAGGGGACGAACCCTGGTAGCTCCGTAGAAACATTAAAACACATCATAATCACTTGAACCAGCATGATAATCCATGTTTGGATAGAGTTGCACCAAGCGGGGATAATGGGTGGTTTGAGTAGTTTACTGTACGAACCATGTTATAACGGGTTGTATTGGGTTCTAGCATGCTAAAGCAATTGCATTTGCATGTTTTTCAGTAGTTAGAACAGTTAGAAAACCCGCAAAGCCGGATTAGGGTTTCTGCAGGGTTTATGGCCGGAGAACTTGGCGTCAACATCGCTTGCCGCCAAGATCCTCAGCCAGGAGGTTAACGGCCAGGAACCTTGCCGTTGACTCCCAGTAAGCGGCAATCGATGTGGCCGCCTACTTCTATTTGAGCAGAAATGACTAAGTACAATAATTATCGATAATGCATGTGTGTTGACGCATGAGGTGCACTGAGTGCACTTGGTTACGTGTTTACATACAAGGTATGCTATTAGTTGTTTACTTCGGTGACTGCGCGTTGTGTACGCGAGTCAGTTAGGTTCACGTGTAGTGGACCAGTGGTTACTTGTGGTTTACGTGAGGTTTCACGTGGTTTGTGTGTGACGTGCACGTGGTTCTGTGTACGTGGCGAGTAGTACGACGCCTACCGTGGTTACCTCTCCAGTTGGGTGCCCCAGGTTCTTTGTGAGCCAGGCTGTTAGCTCGGGGCTTTGTCCCGGTACTTGTGCTGTACCGTCGAGGTCTGTGTCGTCTGACCTGGACACCCTCACTCTTGTGTTAGAGTTGTACGTCCGGCTGAGGGAAAGACGACAGTGGGACAGTGACACTTGTTTTTTTTTAGTCACTTGTAGCGCGCTCGTAGTTGGGGGTACGGACACCAGTAGTCGACACTGGTCCCCAGCTAGTCCTTTTCCAGTGCCTCACTCTAGCGAGCCCAGGCCAGGGTCTCTGGAGGTGCCAGGCATGGGGTCTGCAGGTTGTGGTGTTTGTTTGGTCTCCACAGTTGCTTGACCTTTTTACGTGGAGCGGCAGCTGGACCTTTCGTCCGTGGCTGCGAGACTGAGAGGTAGACCTGTGTTAGTTGTCCGAGTCAGTTTCTGGTGTCGCGAACCAGTTCACGTGGCTCGTGTTGGCTGTCTCTACTTTAGCTTGTACACCTGTACTGGTTTGCCGTTTATTATTACTGTTGTTTCTCGTAGTCGGCAGACGGTGAGTACTTTTACAGCTTTACTTACCTGCTTAGCTGTTATATAAATTGTTGGTGCTGTTTACTATTCGTACTCGTGGTGTTTGTTTCGCTCGGTTTTGGGGGAGTTCCCTACTGAGCCAGTGACTAGAGAGGCTCACCCCTACCCCCACAGGTGAGAGGAGGAGGACGTCTCTCGTCCGACGTCCAGTTCCGGGCCGCGTCGTAGCGGTGCAGGGTCAGCACCTCCAGCAGAGTAGCTTCAGCAGTGTAGTTTTGTAGTTGTTTACTTTCTTCAGTTGTACCTCGGGGTATGCCCCAGGCTCTTGTACTTCTTTTCAGTTTTGTGAAAATTTGGCTATGTAAACTTGTGGAATATATATAAATGTGGTGTGTTCCTTTATGTTTACACGGACTGTGGTTTGGTATCCCTTGCGAGGCTTCGGCCCGTTCGCGGGAGGCGGACTCGGATCAAGTACGTTATCGGTTTAACGGGCTTGACCGAGGCGATCCGTCCACAGTTGGTATCAGAGCACTGTCCGTGTTAATATAAGGAAGTAGAAAGATACTATCCTTATTTCGATTTTTATATACTGCTGGTAGGGACCCTGGTTTTTGATCATTTGTAGTTTTTGATTTTTGTATGATGTTTTGTGTATGTAGAAAATTTCTGAAATGGCGGATAAAGAGATTGGATGGTGGGGAGAGGATCCGGGAAAGCACCCAGCGTAAATTTTTCTCCTCTATACCTGACCCTAGCTAATTTTCTTGGGCCTCCCCGCCGGGCCAAGTGGCCGTGTAACGCTCACATGTACGTCCGTCGGCCCGTGACGATCCCGGCGGCCCAAACGTTTGCTGGTGCTTTGTCGGTGCCCGTTCTCGCCGCGCGGTCCATTACGCTTCCGCTCAACTAATCAATTCAAAAGCAGGACTTCGTAGTTTGCGAAGAACGTCCCCACTGCCCACGTGGCTACATCAGATCAGACGACGCGCCTCCTGTGGACCCCGCATCCCCATGGGCCCCCTATAATTTCCGCGTATCACGCAGACATCCGTCCCGTAGACGGTCGTGATCCTTTCCTCTGGTAGTGTTCTCGTCGCACGTGAGAGGCGTATCAAAGCGAAGGGGGGGCCTCAGCTGGGGAGAGTAGTCGCAGTGCTGCTGCTAAAATGGGGGCGAAACGGTTAGTTCCAACGGATCCCCACGAAAATTCTCACCCCTCGTGCTCCTACTGTCTCGTAGCTTCTCTCTCCTCCCCCCTCCCCCCATTTCTGGTTCGGCTTCCAGATCTCTGCTACTCCCTCTCTCTTCTCTTTCTCTCCGTCTCTCTGTGGAGTGGGAGGGTAGGTGGGGAGAAGGTGAGGCGGCGGCGATGGGGGCGAACCGTCCCAGGGATGGGAGTGAGGGGTTCCAGCACCAGGGAGCCGGCGGCGTCACCAAGAGGTACCAGCCTCGGCACTTCGTGGACGAGGCAAGCCGGTCGTCGGATCGGCAGGGGGCGGCTCGGCACGGCATCTTCCGCGGCGGCGGCGGGGGAGGGAGGAGGGCCCTGGCGATCGCGCGGCTGGTGCTGCTGTGCTGTATGGCCGCCTGCGCCGCGGGGGGTTTCGTCCTGCTGGCCGTTTGGCTGCACAGCTCTACGGACGACGGGGCAGTGGGGAATTGGGGAGGGAGCGGGTGGAGTCGGGGGGCAGGGAGGGGGAGACGGGCCGGGGAGGTGTTGAGGTTCGCGCCTGCTGATCTGCTGCGGAGGTTTGACGAGCAGGGAGGGATCGACGGCATTAGATCAGAACCGAGGCTTGGTGTCCGCTCTCCGAGACTAGCGATCGTGAGTGTTCCTCTCTCTCTCTCTCTCTCTCTCTCTGCGCTTGTGTTCTGTATCACTGTGTCTCCCTTTCCATCTATTTATCTGTTGTTATCTAGCTATATCTAGCTCTTTTGCTCTCTCGATTTATCCTAACAATCATCAGTTTTCATGCCTTGTTTCTTCGGTGCGTTTTCTCACGTTCCATTCCTCACGTCCTCACTTGTTTTTTAGCTTAACTGGAGAAGATTCCTCCCCCTTCCTTTGGCAAGTTATGTTCTAGATGCTGTCAGTGGCCTAGAAAAAATGTATAAAAATTGCTTGAATGAAAAAAAAATAGAGAAAAAACTAGTTGAAGGCACAACAATACAGGTTTAATGAAATCAACTAGATAGCTGTTTAATTATGTTTACTTCTGAATGAATCTGGAATAAAACAGATAATACATTTTTGTTACAATGAAAGATCGTATAGAATAAAGCATGGGGGAGGACCTCTTGAAACTTGATGTAAAATTGTAAACTATTAATAAAACAAAATTCAGAAAAAAGATAATAAATGTTTCGTTAATTGGGATCCTGGTTGCTCTCTATGTCCATTTTAGTATGCTCATATCTACGATATCTACATTATTTTGAGTATATAGCATATGGACATAGATGGAACAGCTTGGGTGCATGCACATCAGCTGAGTGACTCTATCGTCTCTGTAAATGAGGGCTGTCTTATTGAACATGGTTGTAAATCAGGTGATGATGAATTTTCTCATAACTGTTTTTTTTTTGGGACATTTTCTCATAACTGTTGCATAACAATCTTTTGGCTCTTTGTAAACCAAAAAAGATATACTTTTGTAATCTGCTTAGTTGCTACTCTTAGCATGTTAAGGCATTGTTGGAAGTGAGGACAGATGTAGAAGGGAAGTGAAATTGAATAAGAAGGGCAAATCAGTATAAAGTCTGGAATGCTTATCTTATAACCGGAATAACAAAGGGAGATCTGAGTAATTTCTGTCTTTGGATATGTGTAAGCATGCACGAACCCTTCCCTTTAAGGTCCAGATAAAACTGTACTGCAAGCTTCTTAATATCTTGCGGTATTCAATCTAGTTAAAGCCCAAATTTTTGGTTTGTATCCCCCCCCCCCCCCCCCCCAACCCCCCAACACACACACACACTAAAGCTCATTGCAACAATAAAGTTCTGCTTCCATATTTACCATCACATCATATTGTGTCCCTGAAGCCTCAATCAATTTACAGGTGAACAGAATACTTTCAAAAACTACTGGCGACTTATTTAAAACAAAACTTCCTCTATGGAGACCTGATTTATGGCAGACACCAGTTAAATTGCTGAAGCTTGGGGTGCAGGCAGTGGAGGTATAGGGATCACCTATCTGTGTGTGAAGTAACCTTTTGGACGCTATCATAAGCATGGAAGGCAGAATAGGCCGATCTGGATCGGGATCAGCCGATTCTAGATCGGATCGGCCATGGCCGATTCAGGCCGATTCCTTCGATTCTGATCGGGAATCGGCCGGATCGGTTCGGGATCGGCCCTGGCTGATTCAGGGGTCTGATCCGATCTTGCCTTTGAAGTAGTACCTCCCACCTCTGGCGCACTTTAGCTCAAGCTGCAGCAGACTGGAGGTGATTTTATTTCTCCTGCAAAGTACTTTATATGGCTCTCCTAGAGAAACTTTGCTCTCCAAGCTAGCTATTAGAAGAACAGTTCCTCCTTTTGGGTTCTTCTTTATCAGTCCATGAATGAATGACGTATACCTTGTGAAATGCAATGTGTCATCGTTTCTTTCTGTTACTATTTCAGTTTGAATAGTCTCTTATCACATCATTTTAACATTATTCATCTTCTTTATGTAGAAATTGCTTGAGCTTTCTGTCGTACATTTTCAACTGGACTTCTATTTTTCATGGGAATAAACAATCTGGATATATCTTTTTATTTGTTTTTGTTATCAGGTCCTAGGAAGGATGCAAAAAGATTCATCATCTTTGTTGCTGCTAACTCTGGCTAAAAGTCTCAAAGAGCTCAGCTACAACTTGACAGTGAGTCAATTTAATAAGTTTTGTAGAAAGTTCAAGTCTTGGTTACATAAAGTCCCCTCTCCTAAGAGCTACCACAAAAGAAGAGAGGAAGAAGTGAAAAAAGGAGCATGTTAGATCCAAAAATATTTACTCTGACCAATTGCTGTTCATGGGTATAAACAGGTTTTGGCGTGCCGGATCGGATCGGGCCGATTCGCATGGAATCGTATCCGAATCGGACCGAATCGGTCCGATTCGCCTGATACCTATTCAGGCAGGGTTTCAGGATCCCCTTATTTACCTGAATATCATTTAAGTAAATGTTATAATTTGTTGTTTTCATTTACTTAAGATATTACATGTAAATAAGGAGTATCCCCCATTTGAATCCATAAAAATATCAAAAAAATTATATCTCTTACCAATAAAAAGTCAACTCTCCCATCGAAGAAGAAAATCACGATTTCGGTGATTTTAGCGAAATGCTAACTTTCTAATCTCTCATAATTTGATCTATCTAAAAAATTGATAATTCAAATAAACCATATAGAACACTAAAAATCTAAAGTCCGGTAAAAAAAGTCAAACATGCATGTGACTTCTCCAATGGAGCCGCTCTCCTACTGACAGCACTTAGTCTGCTCGAGGCATCTCAGGATTTGGTCAAACTTAAGTTATCATCACCTAAACTCATGAGAATTTTCACTTTCTAATTGAAATAAACTAGAAAGTGACAATTCTCATGAGTTTGAGTAATGATAGTTTAGGTTTGACCAAATCTTAAGAGGTCTCAAATAGATAAGTACTGTCAGTAGAGAGCGGCTCCCTTGGAGAAGTCACATACACGTTTGACTTTTTTTACCGGACTTTGGATTTTTAGTGTTCCATATGGTTTATTTGAATTATCAAATTTTTAGATAGACCAATTATGAGAAATTAGAAAGTTAGCATTTCGCTAAAATCACCAAAATCGTGATTTTCTTCTTCGATGGGAGAGTTGACTTTTTATTAGTAAGAGATATGGTTTTTTTGATATTTTTATTGGATTCAAATGGGGGGTACTTCCTTATTTACATACAATATCTTAAGTAAATGGAACAACAAATTATAACATTTACTTAAATGATATTCAGGTAAATAAGGGGATCCTGAAACCCTGCCTGAATAGGTATCAGGCGAATCGGACCGATTCGGGTACGATTCCATGCGAATCGGACCGAATCAGGGAGAACCCAATTCGGTCCGAATCGCCGATCCGTCAAACCCTGGGTATAAATATGATATGTTATTTCATGCCCATAATGTGCCACAGACCATTTTCTGTTCATGGGTATAAATATGATATGTTATTTCATGCCCATAATGTGCCACAGATGGCAGTTTTGGCCGAAACTGATACATTTAGGCTTCGGACCTGGATGATCCGAAACCGGAGTCTGAAACCGGGCGAAACCAGATGAAATCTCCTCTTACGTTCACGTCAGCCCGATGCGCTCGAAACCGGGCGAAACCGAAACGGAAATGTTCCGGTTTTTTACCCGTTCAAAACCGATACTGAAACTGACACTGCCATCCTTGTACTTTACAGTTTATCATCTGGTTTCTCTTGTTGAACTTAGAGCTTCTTACATCTTAAGTGGGTCAAATTCATATTTGATTTTGTGTGATAGCTGATGAAGTGCATGGGAACTTGGCTTATTATTTTCAGTGTTGCTCCTTTAAACAAGAATAACTTACATGTATGTATGAATCTGTGAGTGTACATTCATCTATATGCATGCCCTTTTGTATGTATGTGCCACCACAACGGCTTTGACATGCATTCTGTGTTTTCATCATCTGTATCCTCATCAGATGGCCTACATACGTCCTGCATATGTTTTGTATAAAAAAGAACTGTAGAAAGTGAAAACTTTCAGCATGTTGGTTGCTGGTGTTCTTTTAGAATTATAGTTAAATCATCACAGTAGTTTCACAGAACATGTATCCTTCTTTGTTTCAATTCTAGTCTTCTTTACAGCCTATGGGAGAGAAACCAACGGTTTTTTGGGCTTTTGTTTGGATGATGCATGGAGGAGAAATCAGTATCTTCATAAATCCACTGTGTTTGGAAAGACTGAAAGTGAATCTTCACAGAAGGCCACTTAAATATCAAAGCCACTTTTTTCTTCACACTTTGTTTGGTTGGCTATGCAAGTGAATTTTTTCAGTGGATTAGGCTTTGTGAGCTAGTTTTGTGGTCTTACATTGTTTTCTAGTATTCTTCTAGTAAGATGATTTCCTTCTTCCGCCAGGTTTTTGCGGTGAATGGTGGAGAAGCTCATCCACACTGGGAACTAGTTGGAGGTCGAGTTTATATGTTGGATCGTGACAACTATATTGACTGGTCAATGTATGTTTCATCAAGAATATGCATGATGTCTATAGATTGTGTCCAATTGAAAGATAATTTCTTTTCCTGCTACTATATTTAGCCTATTAGTGCTCATTTGTGGTAGTCATTAACCTAACTTATAGACAAAGCCTTCCGAGTATGTAGCTTTTTGGTATCATATCATTTTGCAACTCTTAACTTTTTCTATTCTATTTTCTTACAGCTTTGAAGGTGTTATTTTAAGTTCTCTTGAAGCTAGAGTAGCCATTTCAAGGTACGGATCTGAATGTTTGGACATTTTTCCCTTTTTTTTGGCTTTATATATAATAGATCTTTTGCATGTATCAGAGCTTCATCCCATTGATGCGATTCAACTGCATGAATCTTGTCCTCACTTGTTCTCTATCACGTGCCATGTTCTCAGTTGAGTGTAGAGAAATCATGTTCTTTCTTACTTTGTTGAACCAACTAGATGGTGTGACTAGTGGCTACAGGTCCTCAGGAGAGCTGCATCTGTGCCTATTCAACACTGCCTTTAAGCTGGCGGGTTGATCACTGTTTTTTCTTTTTTGTGGGGGGTGGGGTGGTGTTCATGAAGAGAAGAGTCAACAATCAAGGGATTGATAGATGTAACACATGTGAAAGAGCACTCTCTTGTTGCAAAATTTGCAGTTATTGGGTTATTATGTTTGTTTCAGAACCTATCTTGATTGATAGGTTTAAGCTATCTTTTTGAAGTCCGCATTGATGAGTATTTTGCTATATCTTTCATCCATAAATGATATGTTGTCTTGCCACTTTTAAAAAGGACATAGGTGACCATTTTGTGTGATAACTACTTATAAGGAACGTAGTTGGTTAGATATGGAAGGTAAGGTGGGGTTCACACTAATTATTCTTATCAAACATTATTCACAATTTAACTTTTCTTCATGAGAGTTGAAAGTTGAGGCATTTATGGATGTAATTTAGAGTAAAATTGTGTTAGATGATAATTGACATCATTGATGAAATCATGATCATACATATATCTCATGCATATCCTAATCATGTACAATTTGTCCTGTGGGTCTGAGTTAGGAAGCTTTATAATGAAGACTTCCAGGACGTGACTGAACCAAATGTCTTGGTCCAAAGTAATTTTTTTTGTAAAGGCTGCAATGAGTGGTACAATCTAGATTTACCTCAAGCCTGGAAATGGCTCAGGGCAACATAGAAGTTGTGCCCACATGGCCATAGAATGTTTAGTTTCAAATAATTCTGCAGATGGGAAGCATTTCAGGTTGGGAAATCCTTTTATAGCCCTATATGGTCCTCCCTTATCATACTTCTCATCTTTCAACTACATATCTGCATTTATTGCAGTGAACTTTTCTTATCATGACCTTGAAACACCCAGCAGACTGTTGTTATGAGGAGTGCCCAAGGAAGTATTTAAGTCACCCTTTCTAGTTAACAGTTTTGAATTACTGTGCATGACTGGTGGTCATTGTTTGGAGAAGGTTTTGAAATTCTGTACTCTTGCATTGTGCCACAATTGGTCCCATCCTTTGTATATAAGTTTAAGTTGCTTATTTGCCATATTGTACATAGTCTCGTGCAGGAACCTTTTGATCATGTACCACTAATATGGATTGTTCTAGAAGATACCCTTGGTGAGCGCCTTCCATTATATATGGAGACGGGATGGCAGCTCATTGTTTCTGAATGGAGAAAGGATTTCAGTAGAGCTGATGTTCTGGTGTTTCCAGATTTCTCTCTTCCTGTTAGTATCATGTCATTTTTGTTATATTTATAGGTGCAAGAAAGTGCTTGTCGAGATGTTTTTATGACCTTGTCTATTCATTGTTTTTTCCCTGTCAGCTATTGTACACTGTACTTGATACTGGAAATTTCTTTGTGGTTCCCGGGTCTCCTGTTGACGTGTGGGCAGCTGAGAGCTATCTGATGTCCCACTCCAAGGTGCAGTCACGAAGAGATAATGGATTCCATGAACATGACTTGGTGGTTACAGTTGTCGGGAGCTCTTTCAACTTTCATGAATTGCCATGGGACTGTGTAGCTGCCATGCGTCTCATTGGACCTCAATTAGTAGAATTTGCAAAAACAAATTACCTGGGAAAATCACTTAAAGTTGTAGTTTTGACAGGAAATTCCACCAATGGCCATAGCAGTGCTTTTCAGGTACTGGTTCATTCAAATAATTTCCATGATTCCTAAAGCAAAAAATATTGCAGGTTATGTGGTCCTGCTTATACAATATATTGTTTGGATGACATTACCAAGTGACTCCTTAGTCCATATGGGGACATTAATATTGTTCTCTTCTCTATTTCTTTAGTGATGAAGTTAATTTTGTCTTTGGCATTCTTTTTGGGAAAAATTTCTTGCCAGATATGCCCATTTTATGTAGAATTTTGGATGCTGAAAGCACAACCAAACTGGGAAGAAAACTGAAATCATCATTTGATTTTGACCTCATTTTTTGTTTCATGCTGGTCATTTCTCAAACCATAGACCAGATCTTACCACATAATTGATGTTTAAGTGATTATCTACCTCAACAATTACATTTGGTTTGCCATGCATGCATGCATGTATCTGCCGCAGAGGATGTTATAGAAATATGCCAAATCAACTGATGTGCATCAAGGTTCGCTTTACTGATCCAGAATCAGCCATCATAAACATATAATTAGTTCTGTAGTTGCCAGTGATGGTTGCTAATTATATGATATCATGAAAGTTGTCAAAGTATTTTGTAGCTGCCTGTCTGAGCTTTTTAACTGATTAAGAAGATCTACAAATTCTTGTGTTGATATTTAATACACCTTAATGGCAACATGATCATTTTACAAATTCTCAAAAGTTTATGTTTGTCTAGTTGTTGTATTATGTTTTCATTTTTTTGACTGGCAGTGTGAAAGTATAATTAGTTCTGTTGAACCAGGACATTGCTGCACAATTGGGATTTTGTGATGGTTGTATAAAACACTATGGTTTGGATGGTGACATTAACAGAGTATTGCTTATAGCTGATATTGTTCTATATGGGTCCTTCCATGAGGAGCAAAGTTTTCCCTCACTCTTAGTGCGAGCCATGTCCTTTGGAATCCCCGTCATTGCTCCAGATTTGGCCGTAATAAAGAAATATGTAAGCCAAGTGCTAATTTACCTCTTTGTTGTACTGGTAAAATTGGAATGAATTCCTGGATATACTGATCTGTCTAATGAATGCATGATCCTACAGGTCACTAATGGGGTTGATGGTTTTATTTTTCAAGTTCGTGACCTTAAATCATTGAATACTGCTTTCTCGCTAGCTGTGGTGGAGCTGAATCTGCCGGCTCAAGATCGTACTATTGGTACCTCTGGAAAATTATTGTCAAAAAATATGCTGGCATGGGACTGTATTACTGGTTATGCAAAGCTTCTTGAAAATGTGCTCCAGTTTCCATCAGAGACAATTCTTCCTAGTTCCATTACTCAAATTCAACAGCACACATGGGAATGGAATTTGTTTGGGGAGGAAACTGAAAAAATAAGTAATCAAGTGCAACATCAGATCTTCAATGAAGATGGTACTTCTATGGGGACATCCAGCATTGTCTATATCATTGAGGAAGAATTGGCTGATAAAAATACTTCAGAAGATCCCTTCATGCATCAAAATGAAACATATGTGTTTGATCATCTAAATGAGTTAGACTGGGAAGATGTTCGGGAAATAGAATTTTACGAAGATATTGAGAGGCAAGAGATGGAAGAGGTACATCAATGTCTAAATCTAGGATACTTGTTCTTCCCTTATCCACTAGCATTGTCTCAGAATTATCTTGTATAATCTTTTATAAATTGTAGCTTGCAGAGAGAACAGAGGGACCCTTAGCAAAATGGGAGGACATATACAGTAAAACCCGAAAAGTTTTAAAGATGAAGTTTGGAGTTAATGAGCGGGAAGAAGAAGAATTAGAAAAAGTAGGTCGGCATGTATGCATTTATGAAATTTATGATGGTGCAGGTGCTTGGCCATTCTTGCACCGCGGTGCTCTATATCGAGGATTAAGTCTTGTGAGTTTTTCAATTGTTTTCCTTTAGCTACTTTTCTGCTTAAGGTTTTTTTTTTAATAGTCACTTACTGATGCTAATCTGCAATATATTGATGAAGATCCTTCTCATCTTGTATTCATTGGGCATGTAGAGTTGATATCGTTTAATAACCTTGGCTGTCTCAACACTTGGTTGCTAATTTGTATCTAGCTGTTTTGATTGTGTGTTGCATGCTCATTCTCATCTAGAACTAATCTTGTCATTTTCTTGTGTTCTCTCACTTCTTCTATGTTGAACCCGGAAAAAATACCGGGATTTAAACAAAGCCTAGGCAATAAATACGCCCAGAGCAATACGGAGCTTTGGAAAAAACCCCAATCTCCCCCACTCGAATACCTGAGATAAAAGGGTTTGAGTCCGTATTTTAATCCGATTTAATTCGGATAACATATTAACAAGTGGCATTCGAAGAGCCGTTAGGGCGGAACATACACCCTCTGACGAGCAAAAGTTAACGTCCGGAGTGCGTTTAAGATTGCGCACGACGTGCACGTGTTCGGGCGGGCAAAATCGCCTCGACGTCCAAAAACGGAGACAAACGCACGTCAAATGCACGACAAACGGCTTCAAATGGGCGTCAAACGCGCGTCAACAGCGGTCAACTGGGCTAGGAAGACCCCGGGGGCCCACCTTTATAGCTGTACGACCCTCGGGCACCCCCATGGGGTTTGCCTGCGCTGGAGCCACACCCCCCACCGGGTGGTTTGGGCGGGCCACCCCCTGCGGGGGTGAGCTGGCGCCAAGAGCCATCTCCTGCGGGGGTGCGCACAGCGCAGCGACCCCCAGCGGGGGTTCGGCGCTGTGCGGCCACCCCCTGCGGGGTAGCCCGCCGGCCCTGGTTGGGCCGCGGCCACCCCCTGCGGGTGGTCCGCTGGCCTTGGCCAGCCCCCCCCCCAGCGGGGGTTTTCTTCACGCCAAGCCCCAAAGGGCCGCTGGACCCCTCCCAGCGGCCCCCAAAAACCCTATAAATAGAGGGGTAGGGGCCAAGGGGAGGAGGACCCTTTTTTGAAAATCTTTGGAGGATCTTTTGGGAGAACTTTTGGAGAGCTCTTCTAGAGGACTTGTTCCTACACCGTTTGTGCTTGGGGGAAGAGAAATACCCGTCTCCGAGCTCTGTCCGTTGTGCACGTGCGCTGGGCCCCTCCGTGCTCCGTCCGTGTCTTGTGACGTGGAAAGACAAGACTCCGCAAGTCAATATATAAGACCCAGAACTTTGTAAATAAGTCCTTCCGCGTTTTAAAATAACATGTGTGAAGGCATGTTTGTACAAACGCCCAATGGAGGCATAAATACCCCATTGAGGACACATATGTAAATGACATGAATAGAAAATGTTTGAGAACATTTGTGGAATTTTAATTGTCGTCTAATTTCCCTAAATTTCGGCAAAATGTCTTTTAACAAATGTATCGTATCGAAGGTATTCGGGTCTTACCCGACGTAAATGAAACACCGACTCCGGTCGGTGGGGAACGGTCCAGTACACGACCACCCTAATCGCCTGAAAAATGGATGTGCGCAGAAAATAAATATAAAATACTCGAGGGCTCAGGGTTTATACCAACGCACCTCATAAATTAAAAATCTTTGTCTGTTACTTTATTGTAAACAGTTTGGCACGCCCACACACTAAGATGTACATGCGTCCGCATTACATCGACAAAAGAAAAATCGATGACTCTTCTTCTCTCAAGAGAGTCACATTTCCGCGTTCCACAGTCTTATCATTCACCATTCCTTTCCATCAGAACTGCAATGCATGTATGATTATGATCTACTCCAACACTAGCTTAGTCATCTTCATTTTCTTTGGTTTGTCATGCAGAAACATTCCTTATGGCATATATCCTTGTGTATTGTGTCACTGACTCCAGGCTTCAAGCCTTCAACTCAAAAAGTTGGCTTAAACTCAAAAAGTTTGGGATATGACTATTTAGACAAATACACTACTTTTGCATTATTTGGATTGTGGTTCATGGTGACATGATGTGGATCAGGATTGGCCAGACAACTTTACACTTCACAGAGTTGGTTATTGCATGTATACCTTTCCTTCTCACACTTGCATGGCCAGCTTCCTTTCTAAGCTGATTGTATTCTATCCACAGTCCAGAAATTCCATAATTTCATTTGGCTAAATGAATTCTATTCTTTTGACTAAATATTTTACTGATGTTTATCCAACAGAAGATGGAATCCTTGCGTGCTTGTCAGTTGTCACAATGATTGTGTCAATCCTGGGCATTAGAGCACATCACTTCTGGAGTGCACACCCTAGCTAATCCTTGCTCACATGTCACTATATCCACATGCCAATTGAATACAACCTAGCTAATCTGGCTATCATTAATATATTAGCAGAATCATCTGGGAAATGACTGATAACATGGTTCCAGAGGGAATAAGTGCTTCATTGTTGACTCAATTTGTACAAAAGGCAGCTATGATCCATCAGGCTGTATGGTAGTTGATGAAGAACAAAATCGGAATTAGTTAAGGGGGATTGTTTGTTGCTACATCATACACCCGTATCAGTAACAATTTTCATGTTGATATTGATAGGTGTTGTTTGGTTGTACCATATCAGTTTTAATACTATTAAGTTAAAATAATGGAACTCTATACCAACTTTAATATAGGTCCAAACCTTTAATAAAAAACATATACTTCTGATTTTGAGAGTTAAAAAATAATATCCCCACCCCTTCCTCCACTTTTAGTTTTAGCATCCTCGTTTAATTTTCATCCTTCTTAGCTCTAAAATTAATGCTCTGTACTCTAAAAATTTTAATAGCAGAAATAATTCTATGTCAGTGTTTTTTTTTAAGGTAACCAGAAAACTAGCTACAGTTCATTAATAATAAAGTAATTTTATATCAGAGTTTATAATCCAGCTAAACAGATCATAAAATATTCATGCTATATCATTCTGTCTACATATTTATTCCTGAAACAGAAGTTCTGATCATTGTTTATGCTAATTCAAAACACATGCGCACACAGATCTATAAGATCTTAGTATTTCTGGTAAAGAGTTAATTATCATTCTATAGCCAATTTTCCTTTCAAAAATTGAATATTTTGAAACTTGATAGTCTTATGTTTCAATTAGATGCCTATTCAGCTTTATGCCACAATTTAAAACTTTTCCCTGGTTTTTACAGTCTAAAGTGATCCAAGGATCTAGAATTCATGATGTTGTTGCCATTCACCGTCTGTCAGTCTTAAATGACACATATTATAAGGACATTCTGTGTGAATATGGAGGCATGCTAGCTATTGCAAACAGGTCAGATGCCATTCACAAGACACCATGGATTGGTTTTCAGTCATGGCGTGCTGCAGGAAGGAAGGTATCTGATTCCAAAAGATTGGTACCCCATTATTCTTTTTGCTAAAAGGTCGCTTGTTCTGCATAACATCTCTCTTCACTGGGTTACTTGTTTTCTGAAGGCCATGAAATTTTGCCAGTTTCTTTCATCAAAATATGTCATATTCCCCCTTTTTTATCTATTTTTTCACTCTGGATGCCATTTCAAGTTTTCAACATTCTCATTGTGTGCTGCCCATGTGTGAGAACATGCCTCCAACTCACATATGGATTATTATGATATCAATCAGGGGTTTGTTGAAGGTAGGTTGGACCCTTGAACCATCTTTCTTATATTGCTGTCTCTGGACCTCATTTTGTGTGGCAATAAAAACCCAAATTGCTGTTGGATTGAGAAATCCATGCTCTAATTCGGGTAGGGCTGTTCAACAGGTCGGTTTGGCTTGGTTGGGGAGAATTTCCCCAAACTGAATTGAACGGACTTGATTTATGAACCGAACCAAAAACGGTTCGGTTTGGTTCGGTTCAAACCGAAATTTTAATAGATTTTTATAAAATTTTTAATATATATATAACTAAAAATATTCATATATATAATTAATTAATTTTTAGTATATTTATAATATATAACATATAAAATATTATAAAAATGATATTTATAATATTTCGGTTTATTTGGTTTGGTTCGGTTTCACAATATGTGAAACCGAACCAAACCGATTGAGGTTCGAACCGAACTGAACTGAACCTGGTGTTCAGTTCGGTTCGAACCGAATTATGAACACCCCTAATTTATTCAGCATTTGGCATTGATTGTCAAATGCCTCAATGCAAGGCGGAGCTATTTACCTCTTTTAATCATCATACATAAAATAATATATTTGAAACATTGACTATTTTCAGATCATGGCTAACAGGCCCACATCCTTATCTATGATTATGAACCGGGATGCTAATGAATTGATTCAGTTTCCATCATTCTGCTTAAATATTCTGTGATTATTTTCATCTTCAAAAAGAAAATCTTGTGGTTACTTGGGGTACCCTTCCAACTTCAGAAATTAGTGCTTCCCTTCCATATCGGGGAACATGTGAATTATTGTGCTCTCTTTGATTTGAATGCTTTAGAAGAAATGAACTTAATATCTTCTTTTCAGTAGGTTTCTCTGTCTCTTGAGGCTGAGAAGGCACTGGAGGAAGCTTTATATACAGAAACAAGAGGAGATGTATTCTACTACTGGGCAAGGACAGACTTGGAGAGTAGGGATACGAAAGAGAATAATATTCCTGAATTTTGGTCAATATGTGATGTTTTGAATAATGGCCATTGCAGGTTTGTTTCTTGTGCTTTCTTTGTTTCCATATGTCAGCTCCAATCTTATCTATGTTACTAGAATTATTATAATCCTTGGTTGCAATTGTAACTTTTCTACAGTTCACCAACATGCAATTCATAATGTTGTGGATATTTGCAATGTCTGTTCTCAAATTATCACTTTTCAAACAAATAATATCTACTTTGAATGATGAAAGCATCTATAGTTCCAAAAAGTTATGCAATTTGATGTACGCCATGTTGTGGATAGTATCTTGATATTGCAAAAACAGGCTTTGGTCTGGTAAAGTACTCAATACTTTGTTTTGTTAAAATATATATATTTTTTAAATCTAAAAAATTCGAACATTAATGATATCCTAAAAACTTTTGTCATATTGCTTTGGCTCATAAAGAAATGTGTATAATATGTGATAGGTATTGCAGTGAAGGATGAAAATGCCACTTAACCTTGCATTTTCTCCAAATTCTCCTTGCTGTACTTCCTATTCTTGACGCTGTGATTCTGGGATGCAATAAGCAGGAAATAAAGATAATTCTTTCTTGAATCAAAATACCCCTCCTCCATCAGATTTTTGGCTTCCCTTGCAACTTTGAATATATTTCCAATGTATAATATTTATTCATCTGTTTGTACCTTGACCGTTTTCTAAAGGTTTTCCTCTATCTTCATTCTCAGTTTTGGTTGTTTGGTTCATCAATGCTCAGTCCAAAGCCTTGAATCCCAGACGTTCTATCTATTAAATCCAATTCCTCTCCATGCAGGACGCTATGCACTCTTCCATAAACTTCATCCCAATTGCTGCACCCCTTGCTCTTTGATCCAACCACTTCATGCTTCCCTCCAAGGCACCCTCACAATTCCTGGTCTAATCCTCATCCACCTCCATATGCCATTAGAGGTTCAATTGAACAATTATGTTCATCCTTCGATTCATGATGGAGCTCAATAAAAGTTTGATCTGGCCATTTGTTTTGTTTATTAAGTAAATAAGGCAAGTTGTATCAGATAATGAACATGCCAAGCTTCAGCAATGGTATGCTTGCTCATTTTTATGTCCATGAACGAACTTGATTAAAGCTCAGTTGTCTTTTCTTGATAATGTTGTCATATTCATTTAGCAGCTCACTTTACATTCTATTTAGTAGTCCAGTTGATCAGCAAGTATCTTCAAATATGTAGTTTAATTGATGTAATAACCAAAGTAAATAGGTAAATATTAAATGAACTAGGATTGTCCAGTATTCAAAGGGCTCCAATTAAACTCAATTATTAACAGATACCTACTTGAAATGGATTGAATTCATTAATATCCAACAAACTGGTGCTTGATAAATTTGGCTCAATAATGAACTAACTAATGTTGGAGTAGAACTTGGCCCAATTTGGACTGTTTGATGTTGCCAATAAAAGCATCAGAAGAGCCTCTAATTGGATGCAGCTGTCGTGGATCCAAAACTTGTTTTGCATTTTCATGTGGTTGCTTGCTTGCTCCATATACCATTTCCATGTCAATGTATCACTTCTTGATTCATCGTGAGATCGCCACACTTTTTGGTTTGTTGGGTCATCTGCAGCAAGATCAACTGTCTTTTGTTTAAAGATGCAATTTATATGATCCTATTTTCGCTCCATTGCAGAGATATGTTTGAAGATGCATTTCGACTAATGTATGCCTTGCCAAATGATATTTCTGCATTGCCTCCGATGCCTGCAACTGGTCACTGGTCTGCTCTGAACAGTTGGGTTATGCCAACACAATCATTTTTAGAGTTCATCATGTTCTCAAGGTATACTTTGCTACCCTATAACTTCTTATGTTACCATTTTATTATGAACCTAAACCCTAAACTAGTTTCTTTTACATCGTAGAATATTTGTGGATTCACTTGATAGCCTAAATGGCAATTCTAGCATCCAAAATCCATGCCTCCTTGGATCATCAAAGTTGGAGGTTGGTATCTTATATCATTAAAATGAAATTAGGGTGGTTTTCTTTGTTTTCTTATTTTCTCTGTTAATAACTGCAGAAAACACACTGTTACTGTCGAGTATTGGAGCTCCTTGTCAATGTTTGGGCTTACCACAGTGCAAGAAAGATGGTTTACCTCAACCCCGTGTCTGGTGAGCTTGAAGAACAGCACCCAATTATGCAACGAAAAGGGCTAATGTGGGTCAAATATTTCAATTTTACATTATTGAAGAGTATGGATGAAGATTTGGCAGAAGCCACGGTGGATCAACTCTATCCAAGGAAAAATTTCCTGTGGCCCTTAACAGGAGAGGTTTATTGTCCATTGATCCTGGAGAGAGAGAGGGAGTATAGGTATAGGCTGAAGATGGATAAGCGTAGAAAGGATAAAGAGAAGCAGATCGAGAGGAAGAGAGCTGGCCGGAGTCAGAAACCTTTAGGCTAAAGATGATATTAACATTAACCAACCACACCTATGCTCCATGTTTTTGTTACAAGTGATAAGCTGATTAAAAAAAAATGATCTTACTGTTGGAGGAGCTATTTTCATACTTTGATCAGTGCCTGGGCAAGCCATGGTGTAAATATATTCTTTTATAGGGGATCAGTACTGCAGAGGAATAGAAGAAACACATAAAAAGGCCCGACGGACAACTGAAAGTTGCTCATGGGTCAGATGAGAAGGGCGTCATGCCATAGAATTAGAGGGAACCTCCACTGATGTCTTAGTTACATTTTCTCCACCGCCGGGTGAAAACAGCCTGGTGGAACTTTCTGTACTTTTGCTTCTAGAAATTGTAATTTTTGCATCACTGTACATTTTTTAAAATTCAGATCAGAGGGCAATCCAACTGTAAACAGAGAGGAGTCTTTCTAGGGATGTCAATCCAAACAATTTTGCAGCGTGGAGTCCCACGTCTTATCATGTTGTTTTTAGAAGACACGGTAAATCCAATGGACGTCGCAGGTTACAATTTGACTCATCTTGGCCTCCATTCATAGAATTGAAAGCAAGGTTTTGAAAGGCTTGCGATTCGTTTACGTGTTTGGTGACAATTTTTGATTAAAATTTTTTTGCTGCCGTGGAATGATCACACGTGACTTTACAAGAGTTGCACTAGTCATTCTTTTCTCGCCAGTCTGAAAGGTTTTCTAAAGGTTTTTCCCATCTTGGTTTCTGTCCAGGGCCTCCATTAGACTTGGCTTTTGTAGACAGCTATCATTGGGAAATTACACTTTAACACGCAAAGAGTGACTCAGTGGTAATAACCCATCACGTATATCTTGGTAATTTAGGTTCAATTTTTTCCTCCCACATTACCCATGTAAAAAAATTGCATTCCACAGGCTTACAGTCATTCCTGATTCATTGGCTGGTTGCATCTCCAGTTATTATTTTTTTCTTTCTCGGTAAAAGAATGAATGTTATGGTTTTGTCGGATGCATAAAGTGCCGCGTTATTCGTTTGCACAATCAATGCCTGCGACTATTATTGCAAATAATCTGTGGCTTATTTTTATTATTTAGTTATTCATTACTTTAATACTTTCCCTATATATATATAATATCATGCTTCCTTCCATCTCTGGAGCCCTATTTGAAGCTGGGAACGTGGGAAAGATGTGCAGGGGAAAGGGCCCCCACCCAGTTCAGCCTAAAAGAAAGGGTTCTCTTATTGCAAATGGAACAAGGAATAATCACATAAAGAAATAAATCCTTTAGCAAAGTATTCTCCCAACCACACCTCAGTACGTTAAACAAGCCTATATACATGAGAAGGTGAAGGTCCTCAGTTTCGACAAATTCGCAGAAATCCAGTGATGACCAAATAAACTGACTCAGAACAACAATCACAGGACCAGCACCCCAGAGTCCTGCTACTGTTAAGTACATGTCGTTAAACTGCCTGCCAAGGGGCGGACGCTCTGAACAAGAATCATATGGCTGAGGTCTTGGCAGCAAGATGGATCAGAGCTCTTCTGTGGTAGATAGCTCTCAGTTTCTTGTACCTCTGAACAAAAGCGGACAGGTCAATCTGATTCTCAAGAAGCTGCCTATGCAGCATATCAGATTCCTCCTCCACTTTGTCATTCGCATCTGCAGATCAATACAGCATTTGTATTTTGTCAGTCCGCCAACTCACCATGCTACAAACATTGTAAACGTTGCAAGTAATTGTTACAGCTTGTGATTGTAACAGGTCAAAAATTGGTCATTTTCACTTTGCAAAACACAATGGTGTCAGACTATAACATAACATGTGCTAATGCTTACTATCTGTTTAGACCAGTAGGAAAAACTACTGGTCCAGCCTATTTGTCACTCTCACGCTTATTCACAAAGAGTGACATAAATTATTAGGAAAGGTCTCACCGCACACCCCGGCACACCCAATGTGGGTGTGCTGGGTGGAGGAGGGAGAGGAGGCATTTCCGCCTCCTAAGCCCCTCTGGCACACCCCAAATAGGTTCCCTTATCAATAAAGGTGATAAATAGCAGATAAGAGCAACAAATAGCAGATAAGGACAAATAGGTCTGGACGGGCAGTTTAGGGTTAGCATTTCTCTACAACATGACACCTGGGTATATGTATCAACACTCTTTCAATACTTGATGACGAGGATTTTCAATAATTCTTCATATCACTTAGTTCAATAGTATAGTTCATTAATCTGATTAAGATCTTATTTATCACCTTCATATTTCAGACAAATTTCTATCGTCTGTATGCTACAGTATACCAGTAATCAATGCATATAAATGTTCAGATCTATGCACATCCAATCTCCTTACATCTTGTTTAAAAATTTCTCATATCTCACACATACATTCATAGACTTGAAACTCGTATGTCTCATCAATCAAAGATTGCTTCTAAATGAGAGGAAAAAATCATACAAAGTGTAGTTAGATTTACCCTGCAACTTTTGCAGCAACATATGAGGAGAATAAAACTTCAATGTTTCTTCCTTTTGCTTCTCCAGCTCACTAAGTTTCTCCAATGCTGCAGCAACCTCTGTTGCCCTAATAATTTGGCACTGCACAATAAATATTATAAAGCATGAATTCTGGTTATGCATCAAATGCAGTAGGACAGAATCAATGCTCTGATTGATAGCTCAGGCTCTGGACTTGGAGTTCAAGCTTGGCCATCACCTGGTTCCGAAGCTCCAAAATCTGGGGTTCTTTGTCCAGGTTTTCTCCTGTAGTCACATACTGTAGCATCAAATTGATGTTTTAGCTGGGCCTAAAATGAATACGCAAAAAATAACTTACTCGCAAGCTGCAAGGTCTCTTTCTCTAGTTCGTCGCGTAGCTAGTTATATGTTAAGTAACATATTAATACTCAAAAGACCAAAAGGATCAAAAAGTCTATCCTAAACAAAAGGCGAGGGAATACTATGAAAGAAAGCAAAGTCTAAAGCGTTGGTACTTGAAAACATACATTATTCTGAACTTTCACTTGCTCGAGTGAATGAAAAAAGGAATTGTATGCATCCTTATCAGTTAAAAGCTTCCTTAGCTCGTCAACACTGCACTTGACAAGAAGACAGATGGAATTAAAAAAACGTAGTAAATAAAGCAAAATCATAAGAAATAAATCAATCACACAAAAAATTATATGTGATAATCCAACATTGCTCTCAAGGACAGTTATATGAAAAAATGCCTCAAACTATGTAAGGTAATGGATATTGCAGATACTGGATTATATGTGGCATGTATAAAGTGATCAATCTACTTCTTGTCACTGGAAAATTTTCATGAGTCATAAGTTATTTCTGGAAGAAATGTTATACCCCCTAGAAGCAGGTAGATTGGCACTGATGCCGGGCTGAAACCAAAACCACCCAGTTTTGGGTGCATCTGGTGGACGTGAACTCCCCTTAAGAGGGAGTTCGTCCAGTTTCGCCCAGTTTTGGACTCCACTTTCAGATCCGAAATCGATAAATTTTGGCCGAAACTGCCATCCATGGCCTGCACACGTGTTGTATCTTTTTGAGTACACAATGGTAATATGTTTCAGGGGTGGGAGTGCTTAGACAGTTAGACCGATGGATCAACAACTAGCATGGAATAAAATGCCATTACCAGTCGGAAACTTTTCACAAGGTTTCTCCAAAAAGGGTGCAATGTTGAATGTGGATGATTTTTAATATCAACATACCAGAACTTCGAGGATCTACTTCCAATTTGCAGATTAATATCTTGATAAGATCTTCTAAATAATGGGTATATCTATTTATCATATATTTAAATAGATATGAATATCTATTATTGGAATAATAGCAATAAATACTATAACATATCTGCACCACACAATATGTTCTACCAAGTACCAACATTATCCTCTGTTTCACAATTCCTCTTGCATCATTCTCATCTGATGCGGGACGTGGAGGAAAAAGACGGGAGAAGAAGGGGAAAAGAGCTGGGACTTCGTGCTGGGACAGAGGGAGAAGAAGAGATGGGGAAAACGGTGGGGTTTCAAAGAAGTCTTTTTTTATTTCTCTCCATCAATACCTCCTCAAGGGGGTTTACAAGGGTTTTTATAAGCATTAAACCCTAAAGACTCCAAATGACTTAATGATGACCAAAATAACCCTAGGACCTAAATTAGGCTAAAATCGCAACAATAAATAACAGGAAAATGGCAAAGCCCATGTTGAGCCCCTAACGGGCCAACACTCACAATAAGAGTGCTCAAATAAATAGAAAATACATCCACATAGTGAACATCAATCCTCAAGCCAAATGGATGCCGATGTCGAATCTGGGTGTCTCCTCCGACGATAAGCGTATGCCGGGTCGAACCGAACACGAGCTCGGGTGTCCTCACCATCATCCTTCCTCAACACTGAGACAAATGAATTGGTAAAGCATCCTACACCCTTGCACAATATGCATGTTTATATTTTACTTCCCAACATATATTGAACTAAGCAGAAAGTTGAGACGTGAGAATGCTGTTGAAAATGCCTTTCCCGCACACAGTGGAAGTGTTGAGATGCTAAGATGAGAAAAAGTAATATCATTCCGCTGAACAGTTGTCTCTTGGAAAACTTAACAGCTCCAATGCCAGAAGAGAATCTTCTATGAACAATTACCTTTTATCTTTCAATCGAGCAATTGTCCCTGCTGCCTCAGCTGGTGAAGGTTGCCCAGATGATGGAGATTGCAAATTATCTGATGGTCTTTGATGTGCACTAATACTTGAGGAGCCACTTGACACGGATGGCCGTGAAGAACTTGTTGACAAATCAACCACAGATGGGGGATACCATGACTGTGTTGGGATGTCTTGGGCCTGATTTTGTTCTTGACCAGACCTGTGTACATGATAGACTGTCAAAAGCGAAGGCAAAGGAGCATACTGCCATACCCCAGACCTGAATACCGAGAGTAAACAAATTGAGAAGGTACAAAGGCACATGACATTTGTTCTTGACTTCGAGTCTTCCACTTTCTTGTGATCATGGTTATTTAGATTCTCCCTTCCACATTTTGATGAAGCAATTTTGATCAATTTCTGTACGTCTGGCCTTCTCATCCCTACTTTTCCTTCCTTTCTCTCAAGAAAGAGAGCTAAAAAATGACATTGGCAGCAAAAAAAGGAAACAACAGGGAAAACCTACCAACATATCACTTTAGACTATTCATAAAATTACATGCCACAACAGGAATGGGTAATCCTAGTGTCGAATATTCGTCAAATTTAAAACATCACATGAACCGCGGCAACATGCTGCTTTTCAACAAAAAGGAAAGATCGCCACGAAAACCATGCTGATGTCCGCAACTGTGAACAATCAATTCCTCTCAACAAAGTCAACTAAAAACACGAAACGGCCCAGTTCAAGAAGTGTTCATAAATTACCCCAAAAAACTAGTAGGAAATTTCCAATTCATCTCGGCCACTCTTGATCACCGAAAGCCCAACTGGAAGGCAGAATCGGCACTCGCTCTTCGGGGCCGATTCCAGAGAACGGTCTCGCCGGCGCTGCGAGGCCGCACGATTAGGGATAGAGACGATGCAAGCGAGGCCCCTCCACCGCAACGCCTCCCTCCTCTCTATCTAGGAAACCCTAGGAAGGTGATCGGGAGGAGGAGAACTATAGGGAGATGAGAGCGGGACGATGAACAACGCGAAGAAGGGGGGCGGGGGGGGAAGAGAGAGAGAGAGAGGCAAACGTGTTGCAATAATAATAATAATATTTTTATTTATAATGTTTTAGCACGCGTATAAATAAATACTTAAACATTTCTGAAATATAGTTAGTCTTGATGGCAAACCAATAAATACTTAAACATTTCTCATTAAACTGTGTAAATACTAAAAATATAATAAAATCTATAGAATTTAGCTACTCCTTCAGGTTAGAGGTCTTGTCATTTTCTATTTATTTGTGACTTATTTTGGGCTATTTTTCTAAGGATTTTTATACATATATATATATATATTCTTGTTAAAAATATAATTAATCCATAATCTATCTTAGTTTTATATTTATAAGAAAATCTTGTAAAATGATTTTGTAACCAAAAACTCTACTGTCACAGTGTCACTTACCATTATAGAGTTGCAGAATATATTTAAAATATATTTTTATTGAGTATTTTAATGACAGTTAAATATTATTTAGATATTTTTATCTTTAAAATTAAATATAATATAAATTAATTAGAAGTCTCTGGTAAATATTTGACTTATTTTCTAGTCCCTAACAGAGTTGTAACTCATTACAGTAAGTGTTATTTTCTGTTACAATATATGTTAAGTCATATTACAGTAAAGATCTCCTCATTATAGTTAGGGATTTCTATTCATTTTTTCTTAAATATATTATTTTATTATGATAGAGATATATTATAGTCCATTCTAATATATAAAGTTACGTTGTGATTTTTAACAATATCGTCACTTGCAAAATTTATAGTATGAAAAAATCATCTAACAGAATTTTTGATATAAAAATAAAAAACAGAATATTATCTAATTATACTTTTAACATTAGTATATATAAAAACCCATTTTGTAATCAGATTTGAATATATTTATATGAAATTTCCATTTTAAAACTTTAACATTTTCGCCTTTGAACACTTATGTTCTTTAATCCTCAGCTATATTAGAATGGTAAGAGCTAGGTACGGGCCACGGCAGTTTTAGCAGGAAAGAGTGGTCAAACATTGATGCATTAAAGTACTTAAGAAGACAGTTATTAAACATTGTTTATAATATTTCTTTTTTCTGAAGGGACAAAATGAACCAAAACACGAGTTCAATCTTTAATCAAAAGCGAGCAATAAGTAAAAAAAAACAAAATCTTCAGGGAAATATTTTTCGAATACAATAATTAAATTGGAAGCATCTATATTATTATTGGGGTTTTTTAAATAATAATTATATTTTATTATTTTATTATTTAAATAATCAATAAAAAATATTTCCCAAAATAGTCACCAAGTTGCCACGTAGGCAACTTGGTGACCGGCTGGAAACCGGTGTGCCTTTGGAGCCGGCATTGGCAATGCCGGCTCCAAAGCCGGCGTTGCCAACGCCGACACTGAAGTCGGCATTGGCAATGCCGACATTGGAGTCGGCATTGTCAATGCCGACTTCAGTGTCGGTATTGAGAATGCCGACTTCAATGTCGGCATTCTCAATGCCGACACCGCCTTTAACCCCCCCCCCACCCCGAAACCCTCACACTGCTCGCAAACCCACCCGAAGCCCTCGCAAACCCACCGAAGCCCCCCTGCTCGCCGCCGGCCTCACCTGCCCACCCCCGAGCCCGCGCCGCCTTCCCTCTCCTTCACCCCCCCCCCCCCCCCCCCAGCTGCGCCGCCCTCCCTCCTCCTCCTCCCCACGGTCTCCTTCTCCCTCCTCCTCCTCCCCGTCTCCTCCTCCCTCCTCCTCTCACATCCACCCTCCCCCCCCAGCCCGCGCCGCCCTCACTCTCCATCACCCCCCTCCTCCTCCTCCCTTCCCCCCACCACTCAGCCATTCGGCCGGAAGAACACCAACAAGTATTTTTTTTTAATGATTTAATATTTATATTATAATATATGCTATTAATTGTATAAATATTAGATATATATGAAATTAATGTTTAAATTATTAATGTTTGACACAAATGTGATTTGTTTAATAATTCATATTTGAAAAATGTGATTTGTTTAAATAAATTTGTTTGACAAATGTGATTTATTTAATGATTGTTGTTGACAAATAAAATGTGTTTAATTATTATTATTTGATAAATGTGATTTGTTTGGATATTATGATTTGATTTATGTAATTTCTTTATCTTATAAATGGCATATATGACTAGTTCCAACATTTCCTTAATGTGTTATTATGATGGTGTCTTACATATTGAGGATCATAAACCTCAATATGAATGAGGTATTGTACGCATTTTGCATGTAAAGAAAGACACACGTTTACTGAGCTGATGAGAAAGTTATATATCTTGACGAAATATGACGAAAGACATGTTAAGATTAATATAACATGCAAGTGGCCTACTTCTATGGTGAATATATTGCAGTGAGAGTTGAAGATGATGAAACTGTTGAAAGTATGCTCGATTTGTATCCTTCTCATGTATCTAGTGTGCAATTATATTTGGAGAAGGAAGATATATATATATATCTATTCAAGGCAACCATGAAGTGCAAACACATGGTCATATTGATGACAACTTGCATACTAAACACTATGAGTATCAAACAACCAACTTGACACTTCACACGTATGCTGAATGATGATGTGATTGTACTGGATTTTATTCTGCTAATGAGAGAGATGTCCGGTATGAATCATATGACTACACATTACCTACAGATTATAACCCATGGTGAGTTGTCTCCCATAATTGTACGAAATATATATTAGTGTGAGAAAATTTTGTTAACTTTTATAATTTTTATTTGGAGGTCTATTGGCTATGGAGGTGGATCCTCACAGTATCCTTTCATGCCAATCACTGATCCGTCACATACTTTTCATAGTGCGAGCTCATCAGGGTAAGTGATTTCATCATCTTCATAAATTATTTTGATGTATTCATATAATATACCATAAATCTTATGTCATATTTGATCAATATATAGGCACCATGTAACAGAAGAACATGTGATTGAGGAGGATGAAGAAGATGAAATAGATTCACAAGATGATATAGATGACAATGAGAATATGGAAGAAGGAGATGATGAACCATTATTTGATATTGCTAGGGTTAATAATACAGAAATTGAATATGAGCAAGACCCTCCAGATTTATTCACTTCTGATCACTGGATAGATGAAGCCACAATGAATAATTCTCATGAAGGCATTGATGTACCTTGTACTTTTGAGGGTGAAGAGTCCCATGTTGGACAAATTTTTACAAACAAGCAGAATTTGATATATGCATTGCAAACATATTCAGTTAAACATAGTGTCCAATATAAGGTGACACGAAGTCACACGAAGATGTTTACAGCTCCATGCATTAATGATACATGTGCATGGAGGGTTCATGCATCAGTTGTGAAGGGTTTTGATTATTTTAAAGTAAAAAAAATATGCTGGACCTCATACATGTGTGAATCCAATATTGCAAAGTTCCAATCGCCAATGCACATGTCGTTTTGTTCAAAGGTTGATTTTGTCAGCTGTGAAGACAAAGTTAACAATTACTCCAGAAGAGATTGCGAGAAGAATACTAGATGAATATCATGTTGAAATTTCTTATAAAAAAATATGGATTGCAAAATGTTTGGCTATAAAACAAATATTCGGCAGTTGGAAAACATCATATGCCACTCTACCCAGGTATCTAAGTTGGGAAACAAATAATGAAAATATAAGTGGAACAGGAGAGGTGCTGTCCATTTTTTTTTAAACGAATAGATGTATCTTTACAACCATATAGTTTGTTATGAATAATCTATTTTACTATCATTTTAAAAGATTCAAATTCTAATCTAAAATTTAAAAAGTTGAGTTAAAAAAATTTTGTATATGTTCTTCAAAAATATTTCATTATCTACATTTCTTATCTTTTGTTCAAAAATTAAATAAAAAATATATGTATATATTTTACCGACACACATGTAAAACACAAGACTGTGTTTTACCTGTCTCGGTTCACCTCACCGAGCGATGAAGGTTTCACCGAGACGCAGGCAATATGCCTGGTCTCGGTGAAACACATGCTGCGCCCTGTGTTTTCACAGGGCGCAGCCTGATGGATTTTTTTTTTATTTTTTAAAGCTTTGGAGCCGGCATTGCCAATGCCGGCTCCAAACAGTCCCCACCCGCCGGTCACCAAGTTGCCTACGTGGCAACTTGGTGAATATTTTGGAAAATATTTTTTATTGATTATTTAAATATTAAATATAATATTTATTTAAAAAAACCTTATTATTGTGCTAATATGTGATATCTATAAGTTGTAAACCCCTCAGAAAAATAAATTATATATATATACATATCACTGCCAGGTGCGTCTTCTCAAAACCGCGGGGGCGGCGTGGTGTCTCCCGTTAATGCACATTCCAAAAGCCAAACGGAAAATTTCGCCGACTCCGTTCCAGTCGCGCTGCGGGAGCGCACATACCGACACAGCAGCGGACGCCACCTGCTCTCCCCACACTTCCACCCTTCCCGTCTCCCGATCCGATCTCCGGGGAAGCCCCAGGTTCCAGGCGGGAGGAAGCCCGGAGGTTCCATGGCGTGCTGAGCCCTGCCGCCAGGCCCGGACCGCACGGAAGCCTTCTCCGCGAGCTGGAAGTCGTCGTTTGATGGATCTCTGCAACTGAGATGCGGCCGGAGCCCTCGGGCGCCCCCCCTCCTCCTGGAGGCAGCTCGATCGAGGACTTCGGGAGCCCCGGGGCGCTGTTCTTCCTCTCGTTCCTCTTCCTCAACGGCGGCGGCATGGATCTGTCCAAGGTCGGCGTGAAGCTCCTCAACTCCGTCCGGTCGGCGAGATCACTCGGATTGCTCCCGGCAACTTCGGATCGGCCAGAGGTTAGGGTTTTTTCTTGTCTTACTGGGAATTTTGTCTCCTAGATGGGGTAAGTGCGGTCGTGGTTTTCTTGATCTGAGCCAACGAGCACGTGTATGCGCTCAATTTATGCTAATGATAGTGTGCCTTCTTTCCTTCGCATTTTGACTATTATTTCCTCCCTTAGTGTCGGCTCGGTGCATTTGCGGCAGTCATGCTTGCCTTGACATAATTGACAACTTTTACCTATCTTTGTTTGGCAATTTTTACCTATATGGGGTAAATGCGCGCAATTGGCATTAAGTGACGTCGCCTATAGATATAAGATACGGAAGTTTCTAACTCACATCAAAACATAACAGCATACCATAAACTTGTACTAGGATTAGGATCTGAAAGTGGAATCACAGATGGGTGTTGAATGTTGCTTCTAAGCACAGTAAATTGCCAAAATTGAAACTTTTCTCCCGCTTCTTTGGGAAGACGCCCAAAGGTGGTGTTTCCAGATATTCAGGTAGATTTCATGAATGCTTTCCTCCCAGAGCTACTCGAGCCTTGTATAGGTGGAAGAACTGTCAGTTCTTATAGGAAAATACTCCTGAGGAGCTGCTCCTGGCGGTAGTAGTACACACATTAAGCATATGGCGAAAAAAAAAGAGCTTCTTCAGTGAGAATCCTGTGGAGAGAATTCTTTTGTGGCCTAGTTATCACTGTCTTTGCACAATAAAAAACAAAAATTGATAACAAAAGATTGGAGTTAATATTGGGATTTGAAAATTTGAAAGCAAGTATATCGAGACAAGCATTTGAGCAAGCATGGTACTCTAATGATTTGAGTCTTGAAAGCAAATGCCAACACAAATATCGTAACAGTAATTATGTTAGTTGCTCACACAAGGGAATGAGGAGAGGACATTAGAGATTTTTTTTTGTTTTTGGGGGAAAGTGGGTTGTACCACAATTGTATTGAAAGAAAAGGAAGAATGCACAAGTATAGGAGTCCAAAAAGTTTAACCCTAAAAAGTAGAGCCACCCAAAGACCCTATAGAAGCAAGACACACCCAACAGGATGCCCCACATACAAAATTACAATTGTGATTCCCTCCATAAAAAAGCACTCAACAAAAAGCAAAAAACTAATTGCCCAAAGAGGGAAGAGTGGAGGAGTTTTGCTCCCCCACTTTACGAAGATGCTTTGCCCAAAACACTACCTTCTCACAAATGAAAGAGAAGGTCCTTTCCTCTGATCTTGACTCCCTTTTGAAGATCCTTCTATTAGTTCACCCCAAATCACCCGAAGAGTGGCATGAAGGACAAGCCACCACAAAATGGAATCACCCTTTAGCGTCCATTTCCTGCTCCACTTAATGAGGAGTTGAGCAACCCTCTAGCATGGGCCCAAAGTCTGCCGAAATGTACGCCCAACTCTTCTCCATATATCTTGGGCATAAGGGCACAAAGTAAACAAGTGGTCCAAATCTTCCTCCTCTTCTTTACAAAGGCAACATGCCGTGGGCATGGCCGTGATGAAGGATGCAAGTCTATCACATGTCGGTAGCTAGCCCATCTGAAGTCCTTCAAATCAACACCTTGACCTTGAGAGGGCTATTGGTCTTCCAAACATGGGGAGTAGTAAAGTGATGGAGACTTCCATCTGAAATAATGGAGTAGGCCGATCTGACCGAAAAATGACCAGATGAATCCCATCTTCATCTCCAACTGTCCACTGCAGAGGCCTTCAATCTGACCTGTAACAGAGATCGAAGAAGAAACTATAGCTGGTCCATCTTGTCGGGAGTGAGGTGTCTCTTGATGATAGGGTCCCAAATGCCCCCGATCATGGAAGGCAGAATCGGACGGATCGGATCGGAATCGGCCGATTCCGGATCGGATCGGCCATGACCGATCCAGGCCGATTCCTCCGATTCTGGCCGATCCTAGCCGATTCTGCTTGGGAATCGGCCGGATTGGATCGGGATCGGGCCTGGGCGATCCCGATCCGATTTCGATCCTGCCTTCCATGCCCCCGATAGTTGCGCATCAAAACACTTGGCCACGAAAGCATCTAGCTCCCCGACGATAACATAAAGCCCAAGGAGCTTCTCAGCAAGTGTGAAATCATCCTTCTTGGTTCCACCTAACATGCCAAAAGGAGGATCTCAGACCATCCCTAGAGCACATCGCACACTAACTCTAATGACATCAACACACTATAGAATGTCTCTCCAGATAGGGGCAACAATGTGCAAATGGGGCGGGTAGAGGTCCCACACTCTGGCCAAAGAATACTACTTTTGAGAAATCAACCGAATCCTAAGTCCATCATCATCTATCCATAGCTGCCAAATTCATTTGTATAGAAGAGCCAAATTAAAGTCTCTAATGTTTCTTATGCCCACACCCCTGCCTCCTTGCTTCTACACACTCTTGCCCAAGAGATGTCGTGCCAAACCTGCTATTATCCATACAGCCATTCCAAAAGAATTTAGCCTCTATGGCTTCCAAGCTCCTCGCCGCTATCTTTGGGATTCTGCAGATGGAGAGGAAGTAAGTAGGCAAGCCGTCCAACACTGATCTGCATAAAACTAATTAATCCCCATAGGATAACAACCTGGCCTTCCATCCCTGTCAACCTAGACTCAATCTTTGAATTATTGGCTACCAGTCTCCAGGGGTCAAAGGGAGACCTAAATAGGTGAAAGGAAAGGCTCGAATCTGGCAGCCCAGAATGGAGGAAGCATGTCTAAGGGCAGAATCCTCCATGTTGATCCCCGCAATGTGGCTCTTGTCATAGTTGACCTTCAAACCACTGATATCCTAAACCATCTTAAGAATCAATCTGCCATCAATCAGCTGACACTCCTCATCTGCTAGGAAAAGAATCGTGTCATCAACATACTGAAGATGAGAAATGTTGCTGCTAGCATGACCAATCTGGAAACCTCGTACCAGCACGACTGCCTCTGCTCTCAACCAAAGCCTGCTCAGACTGAGCCACAAGAACAAAGGGAAGTGGGGACAGAGGGTCACCTTGCTTGAGTCCTCTCTCACTAGCAAAGATTGAGGCTTGCCATTGATGAGCACAACAATACACTCCTTGATCTAGGCAACCCAGGACTGGTGAAAACCCATCTTCAAGAGCACCTGCATGATACACTTCCAATTCACTGTGTCATAAGCCCACCACTCCTCTCTTTCTCTGGAGCTTCATAGCATGCAAGCATTCATGTGCAACAGGAAAATTTTCTTGGATGTGTCTGCCTCTAATAAAAGCCCCCTGTTGTTGATTAACCATACCATCCAACACTCGCTCTAGCCTTGTGGCCGGCACTTCAACATTATCTTGTATGAACTATTCAGTAAGCTAATGGGTCTGAAGTCTGTCCACTCCTGTACAGCCCTCTTCTTAGGAGTCAGCACTAACAAGGTTTTGTTAATATCCCTCAGGTGTGCTTTGCCCTCCTGGAATTCCTTGGCAGCTCCAATAACGTCCTCCTTTACAATATTCCAACATTGCTGGATAAAGATCATAGGAAAACCATCCGGCCCTGGTGCTTTGTCCCCTACGAGGGAAAATACTGCTTGCTTTGCCCACAAGAGCTTGGCTGTCAGCCATAGAGAGATGGGGGAGAAGATCATCGGCAAAAGTAGGTATTCTCCTCTGCTCTTCCGCAAAAAGGCTAAGAAAATAATCTCTGCCATGGGCTCGTACTGCTCCCTCCTCAGAAATAGTAGACTCTTCCACCCTGATGGAGGAGTTTTGGTTATTTCTCCTTCTCCCTGAAGCAACCCTGGGGAAAGAGGATGTATTCCTATTTCCAAATCCCTGATGGCATATTGTACATTTCTGGCAGGTACACTACATGATTTGTCAAAACTTATCCACCACTAAGATGGATTGGCCTGAATTGCACTGGAATGACTTTTGTTTAAAATGATTCTTCCTTGTTTTGCCATGCCAAGGTGCATTCCATTTTTTTCCTCCTCTCTGAAATATATAATTCTATAAACATTTTGAAGAAATGATCTTGAATGACATGGCACAAGGTGTTTGGGTGGTGCATGTTACGTTGCTAAGAAATTTTACTCAGAGCTTGCACCATGCAAAGCTGTCAAATGTCAACTATCATTACATTATACTTTTAAGTTTGAGTTATGATTCATTGTTCTTCGTTTTTAAGCTGTTTACAACCAATTGACTTGCCACCAGGATGTTGACAACGTAGGATCAAACTTCTCCTCTCTCTCTCTCTCATTGATTCTTATTTTATCTTAGAACACATTCTTTCAACACAGTCCATGCATAAGCTTATCACATAGATATCTTACTTCCATTCTAGGCTGTAATTTCATAGCATACATCTGTGATGCAATGTTGCATCGCCTTTGGTGTTTCTACCTGTATTGTTTGACGCAGTTTAAAGACTTTGCTGATTTCTATCCTTCCAGGTCATTTAGAGAGTAGCAAGCAGGAGGAACCAACATAACTTCTGGCTTTCGAGTGTATGCTGGTCCTAATTCCTGTCTTTTGCCCATAAGTGTCTTGTTGGTGTTATCTACTTGTCCATACTTGGACGAATGATTAAAAAGTCGGCCCGACTGGGGTGGGCTATGTCGACTAGTCGGCTTCCGAGTAACACTAGTTTTCATTTTTTTTTTCTTTTTGGGTTTGTTTCTTTGTTGAATAGGATGGGGTGGCCTATGGCCTATGATGCATGGATTAGTAACTTAATTCCCTGAACACCATTTTAGTAAATATTTACCTTTGTAGTTTCATTTACTTAAGATATTACATGTAAATAAGGAAGTACTCCCCATTTGAATCTAATAAAAATATCAAAAAAATCATATCTCTTACCTAGAAAAAGTCAACTCTCTAGTCGAAGAAGAAAATCATGATTTTAGAGATTCTATCAAAATGCTGACTTTTAATCCCTTATAATTTAATCTAACTAAAAATTCCATAATTCAAATAAACCACATAGAACATTAAAAATCTAAAGTTCGGTGAAATAAATCAAATGTACATGTGACTTTTCTAAGAGGCTCGCTCTCCTACTGACAACACTTAATCTCTTGAATAAGTCATATATATGTTTGACTTATTTTGCCGAATGTTGAATTTTTAGAATTCCATGTGATTTATTCGAATTATGAAAATTTTAATTATATCAAATTTTGTAAGAATATTAATTTTATGATTTAGTAGCAAAATCTTGTTTCTGAATTAAATTTCGTAACAGTATTAATTCAGTGAGATTTTTTGTGTGATGTTTATATCTTTAACTATGAAGGCATACACTCTCAACACAATCAACAAGAACCATGCATAAAAAATGGGAAAAAAATTACTGAAAAAATAACCGACTTAAACTTGAGGCAGCTGACTCGCCGACTAATCTGTTTCGACTAATCCTTGGGGGGTCATCCGACTCGGACCGATTAATCCTTTTTTAAAACATTGATTTGGACTATACATCCATGGATCTTTGGGAAAAGTCAGCGGTAGAGCAATTGCCCATAGTGCCAACATCTTCATCACAATATAGAATCCCTTGTCTAACATTGGGTATTGTGTGGACTTCATTCTTCTTCATATAGATAAGTTCTTCTCTTAATAGCTCAATTGGTTGACTTCAAAACACTGGGTCTTTTCTTCTAGCTGCTTATTTAATATGGGCTTGCTACATCACAATTGATGCTGCTTTTTATCATTCAACACATTTGACTTGCTTGATAAGATGCATGGGAAATAGTATTTTTACACTGTCATCTTTTTTCTTTCTTAAAAAAAATTCTTTTACCTTACACTGCTAAATAAACAATTTATAATAGCTCATTAAGGAATATGCCTCATTTATGAGAAGAACAAAGGTAGAATAGATAGAAAATACAGACCACATGTTAGAAAACATGCAGGTATTCCCATTTGCCCCTAAAATAAAAGGAAAAGAAATGAGAAGAACTACCATATCTTAAAATGCCAGACTTTCCATATGGGATCCTTTTAAAAAATGCAGCCTGCTTTTGGATACTGATCTCACGGCTTTGTTTTTTTATGGGGGGGAGGGGAATGTGGATGGTACCACAAACTTTCTGTGTATCTTCTAAGAGGCTCTATGGTTGTGCACCTCTGCCCGCCATATTACAGAGTAAGGTAGTGTGTAGAGTCATCTATCTTGTTTTCTTCTCACCCTGAAGGTCACTTCCTTGTCAGCTTATCAATTGCCATGCTATATATATATTTTTAAATGTGGATGGTACCACAAATTAGATTTAAGGGAAATTGCCATGCTATCTAATCAGTGCTCTCCGGACTCCGGGCCTCTTGAGCTGCCCTGGAAAAAACTCATCTAAATCAGTGATAATATTGCAGTGCAGGAAGATGAGCTCCAAAATTCATGTTACACAATCACAAAGGAGCATTACATTTGCATATCCGAGATGAGCTCCAAAATACTTCAATTTAACGAAATTTTCCAATCTGCATTGATTCACACGCCTCCGACTTTCATCAACAATAACATGTTAGAGTGATCTGATATGGAAGTCGGTGCTCCTCTAAGTTCTATCCCACTTCCAAGTGCAGACTGTCTAGTAGCCTTTTGTATCAGCTCTTAAGAAACTGTTGTCCAAGAACTCAAATAAATTGAAAGCCAGCTCTTTCTCGCTCTCTTAAGGCCTTGTTCTTTACTCCTTTCCCATTTTCTCCTGTCCATCCTTTCTCCACCAGTTTCACAATGACTGCATGGATTGAGGAATCGGACCGAATTGGGCCGGATTGGCTGATCCCAGGCCTATTTGGCCGATTCTGCCACACATTTTTTTTTTTTGATAACGAGGAAATCCCGCCCCGTGTGGCTTTGCGGACTCAAGGATTGGTGTTCGTGAACTCCAAGGTCAGGACTTGGCAGCTCCTACTTTCCGTATACCTGTATTGTCCTTACCCCACTTGACCAGAAAAACCCCGGATTTACACACCTCGAGGATTGCATGTAAATCAGGTAAATCCCCCCCCAGGAATCGAACTCGGGACCTCTTGCTTTTAAGCAAGAGTTCTAACCGATCGACCCAACCGGGGTCCTCAATTCTGCCACACATTTTTCTTCTTCTTTGTATACATTAATAATACATACATTAAATCATCATTTCACGATATAAACTATATATATATATATATATATATATAACATGAATTAATGCTCTAATATGATTGTGTACACTAATTTACATATTTATGTATATTTAGTACACAAACACATATAGGCATATGATCGAATTATATATCATATTTGACATACATGTGTGTGTGTGTATATATATATATATGATTACATATTCAAATATATATATATGCATATATGTATTATGTATATGTAACTGTTGACACAAAAAAATAACACCAGAAAGCCCCCAAAATTTACCCGAAAACAAATTGGAGGTGGGTCCTTTGTAGAAAAAACCCACCGAGGGGAGTCCCCTTGGTGGGGTTTTCCCTTTAGGCGGGTAAACCCCTCCGAGGGGACACCCTCATCAGTGGGGTTCTTCTCATGGGGCCCCCCTCGGTGGGCGGCCAAACCCCACCGAGGGGACCCACCCTTGGTGCGTTTTGGCCGCCATGGCAGGGGCCCTCGGCCCATTTTTCCCCTCTCTCACACACAAAATAATAAACACTGATGGGCATTATCCAAACTTGGCCGATGGTCCTTGGGTGGCCAAATGCCACCGATGGCCGCTTGCGGCTATGGGCCGATGGCCCTTCCCTCTCCCCATTCCAACTTCTATAAAAGGTGGGGTTGGGCTTGAAAGCGGAGGACCTCTAGAGAGCGGCTGAGATCTGGGAGGTGAAGGGCACTTCTTGGAGGCTCCGGCTGGTCCGGCTTGAAGACCCCCCTTTAGGGAAGAAGAAGACCTCTCCTTTGGGGGGCTGTGGTTTTGTGGTGTTCAAGGCATGAAGACCTCTGGAGGGCATAGATTTGTGTACGTAAAATTACACAAAAGTCTTTGAAGACATGAAGTTTGTGTATGTGTGCGCCAAATTACAGACATGTCTTGTCCAAGGTTAATTACGTTTGAGGAAAATTGCAGAAAAATCCCTTTAAAATGATAGAAGTTGTAGTTGAGGGGTGGAAAATTACAAAAAGATCCCCAGTCCCTAGAAAATTGTAGAAAGCCCCCCAAAAGTGAGAAAATACCAGAATAACCCTCCAAAGGGTGAGAATTACACAAAAACCCCTGGAGGAGATGGAAATTACAGAAAAGCCCCTTGGAAGTTGAAGAAATGCAGAATACCCCTACGTCAGGGAAAATTATAAAATACCCTGATGTCAAGGGAATTGTAGATATGTCCCTGTATTGAAGAAAATGACAGACATAGTCTCCACGCTCATGCCATTTGCATGGCTCGGTGGAGCAGGACTCAAGCTCGGCTTAAGGCTGAGTGTACCAGGAATTTTCAGAAACACCAACAAATGGTGGAGAATAGAGAACTCCAAGCAGGCCAAGAAATGGTAGAAGTACCCGTTAAAGTCAAGAAATGACTGAAAAGTCCGGCTCTTTCCATTTGCACGGCTCGGTGGAGTTGGACTCACGTCACTTCCCTAAAGCAACGTGTGCTCTCTTGAGTCCAGCTTACGGTTGGCTACCACAAATTTTGGGATTGTCAAGAAATGACAAAAATCCCCAGAAATCCTAAGAAATGGCTATAAAGTCACGGGAGGTCAAGAAATTACCGAAAATCCCCGGAGAGTCAAGAAATGACAAGTGTATTCCTAGAAGTCAACAAATAATTGGAAAGATCTACGGGATATTGAAAAATGACAAAAACACCTAGAAAGCGTCAAGAACTGCAAGCATACCCAACAAGACCACTTAAACGTCCCATCACAGTCAAAAGGATGATGGTGACCACAAAGCAAATACAATGGGCCAATAGTGATCTTCTTGGCAATCCAACGGCCCGATCGTGATCAAGTTCAAATCTAACGGTCTGATCATCATGAAGTTCAAATCCAACGGTCTGATCGTGATGAAGACGTGATGAAGATATAAGTCAACGGTCTAATCGTGACAGAAGCAAATTTAAAAGGGTCCGATTGTGACCATATGTAATTCTGAAGACCTGATTATATAATCGGTACTTGTACAGGTCTTGAAAGATCAATTGCAATTCAAATTACATGTGTACAAGTAATAAAAATTTCAATTTTCTTTGCAAGGGTGTGTACTCGTAAAGGGCGACCATCAAGGTCATCGTTATCACAACAAATAGAGACGAAAGACATTTGTTGACAAAGAATCAAAGGTGTTCGAGGTCACTTTGATGTAAATTAACATTGACTTTGGTCGGTGGGGAAAAAGTCTAGTACATGAAATCCTAATTGCCTTGATAAAATAACGTGCTGAATAAATACACCAAAATATTGGCGCAATCGTCCAATGAATAGACATGCAAATTCCCCACGTCAAGCGAATTTCAAATTTGTCTATTAAACAGACTGACACACACATACAAAATAAAAATCATGTCCTCAAATATCATCTTTCTCTTTCTCTTCTTTTTCCGAGGGGAGGGAGGCAAATGTTGTCGAAAATCTTTCCGCGTCCACAATAACATTCATTGATATCTATATATATATACATTAACCATATATATGTACATATTTTTATTATATTTATATTAATATATGAACACATATGTATAAAGTGCTTATTAATAGTATATATATTCTATAAATATATATACTATAAAGATATAATATTAATTATATTTTTGTTAATTGAAGGCCGAGCCTAGGAACAATGGTAAGGTTGCCCCTGTGTGACCTGGAGGTCACGGATTCAAAATTGGAAATAGCTTCTCGACTTGTCAGGGTAAGGTTGCGTACATTGTCCCTTAGACCCCACGTTGGTGGGAGCATCATGCATTGGGTACGCCCTTAATAAAGATATAGTATTAATTATATGAATATCTGTACATTTAAGATGTATGTATGTGATTACATAGATATTATATACATATATGAATGTGTCAATTTATATATATGATTATATATAACATAACCAGACATGTATAAACAAATGAGGCATGTCCCTCTACTTTTCAAATTGAAATTTTCTTTTCGGGGGCTCTGCCCCCCGAAACCGCTGCAAGGGGTGTTGCCCCCTTGACCATGCAACCTGACCGCACAGGTCGATCCTTGTGTCCATACCCACACATTGGAGTAATAAGGGCCTAAACTCCATATTCCAACACTGTTCACAATCTAATGATTGTGATATATGTATAAATATAATGTATACATTTATAAGGATATACATATTAATTATGCTTGTATGTTAATATGATATGTATGTATGTATATGATTACATATATATATATTGTGTGTGTGTGTTTCTATATGTATATGTATGAATGTGTATATTTTTATATATGATTACATATACATAAAAATATAAATGTAAATATTGAAGCCATATTTTTCCAGACTTTTTGTGTTTGAATTTTTTTCTTCTGATTTTCACTTTTTTTTCTCCCAAAAAACAATTTAAAACCTGGCTCATGTAGGATCGGCCAAACTTTCGGCAGATTGACCGGATCCGGCCGATCTGATCTGATCTGGATCGGGATCGATCCTTGAGTGGATCCATTTGTTTTTTCGCCTTGAATGACTGACCTCTTTGCCAAACCAAACATTAGAAGAGTTCAATGATTATGATTAAATGTGCCTTTTCTCTTTGCTGCAGGTTCCAGCTCGTGCAGCAGCTGCTGCTGCTGTTGCTCGAGCTCTTGCTGGACTCCCTCCACACCAAAGGCTTGACTTCCCATCAAGTTCTGAAGAGCTGATTTCCATCTATGGTAGCAGACCTCGTGGTCAGACTACGGAAGATCTAGAGGAAGATTTCTATGAAGAGGTGGTGGTTTTCTGTACTTATCATAATGGGTATTTTTGGATGGTCTTTGCCTGGGATTCCTCTCAAATATCTAAATATTCTCTTTCTACATCCTCAAATGAATGGATCATGTTGATATATGAAATTAATAGTATTTAACATTCAAATTTCACTCTATATGTTGTTTAAGCATTATCTCCTCCTGAGGTTGCTCTTTCTTCACTAGTATTTTAAGATTGTTCAGTCAGTCCCAGATATTCATATGATACCTGATTATTTATGCAAAAAAACTTTTGATAACCTTGATGTGGCAAACATTAGTTAATCAATTATGATTTGATAAATAAACTAATTATGTTATTTGGCCATGTGTGTGGCAGGTGAGAAGACTGCAAGAGTTTAATATCATGACTAGATCTACTAGGAGAGTTAGGCTCATCAATAACCATGCGCACAAAGTATTTTAGTGTATTAACGGGATTGATAATAAGGTTTCCAACTATTTTGGTTAGGATGAGTAAGAAGGTGGTGGCTGGTAGCCTGCATACTGTCTGAATGCAGTTTGGGATATATATATAGGTGCTCGTGGGGACTTTTTTGTTGACATGTCATAATGTAGACGATACATTCTATAATGAAGAGGAAGAATAACAGAATTTTGTTGTTGTAAGAATATGTGCCTTACAAGTACCCCAAAGACCCATAAAGTCACCTTTAATCTGTAGGTTAATTGAGCTCCAAAGTGAAACCAGCTGATGAACAAGAATACAAGGTCAGAAAGAGACAAAAGCCCACACTAACCAAACGATAACTTATGGAGTCCCTTCCAATCTCTTTACACCCCATTCTTCATTTGTCCTTAACCTATTCATAATTGTAACTAATTCCAGCCTTGAACTCTCTCCCCCCAACTACTGGCTTCCTGTTAAAAAGGGAAAGCAACAACTGGGAAAATTAGTCACTTGTTCAGTCACAGTGTGGTCTGTTGTCAGCATTTCCAAGTGTTGTGGCCAGAGCATACACCAAATAATAACTGTAGGTGTTGGGGTTGTTTAATACAACCGCCATCCGCCCACCCACCCCACATACACCCACAGTCACACCGCACACTCGTGCTCCACCCAAAAAAAAAAAAAAAAAACAAAAAAGAAAGGAGAATCTATAGTGAGTGGGCCTTCTGTCACCTTTTTTCCCAAAATCAGTTGCCTTTTGCTCCTGTTGTAAATATGTAATTGTTTGTCAGAAAAATACCCCTTGAAAACATTAGTTCCTTGAAGCCATAGTTGTCAAGGCGACCAAGGCGTTCTTGGGGTCATTGAGTGTCTAAGCACTTTGGCGCCCACCTAGACATTGCCTAGGCGCCCACCGCAATTAGTTTATGAACTTAAATTATAGCATGTATTTAATACATCTTTCTAAGAAAAATGCATTACAATTATACAATCATTTAAAAGCCCCACAAATATGACATTATAAACACAATGTGAAAAAACTTACCGTTACAATAGTGCACCAAAATTATACATATGAAAGAAAAATTGCTTGAATAAATAAAAATATAAAATGCAAGTATTAACCTGAAGTTTGTTCATTTGTTCTTCTAAAATCTACAAATAAGAGTTGTGACATGTATAATGCAACATTACATGAATATATCAAGCAAGATCACCATCACAATAGATATCAAACATTACCTAAAAATATTAATATAATCAACCAAAAGGTTCAACATCAAACTATTAAATTCAATGTCCAAAGTTTCAGAGAGAGAGAGAGAGAGAGAGAGAGAGAGATTGGCGGTAAGAGGTTCGAAGACGGCGATAGTGCGATTGGGGGGGGGGGAGGAACCTTAGTGTTGGGGGGTGATCATGCAATGTGGGAAAGAGGGGGTTGGGGCGCATAGGGGGTTGGGGGTGAGCAATGTTTTAAAAAGGATTAATCGGTCCGAGTCGGATGACCCCCCCAAGGATTAGTCGGCGAGTCGGCCGCCTCAAGTTCAAGTCGGTTATTTTTTCATTTTTTATACATGGTTCTTGTTGATTGTTACGTTGAGGGTGTATGCCTGGTATACTGAATATTGGTTTATAATTGTATTCTATCAATATTTTTCCGAAGCGAGATTTTTATTACAGAATTAACAAAAAATAAATCCATGAGTTTGTTTGTAGCTACTGTAGCAATGTAGTTACAGTAAAGAAGATAGCTACAGTAGTGGTCGTAGTACTGTAGCTACACAGTTAGAATAAAAAGAGAAAGATGAAGGAGATACCGTAGCTACAGTGCTACAGTATCCACTGTAGTTTTAGCTATGTAACTACAGTAAAAAAGAAAAAAATCGGGTTAACAAACTACAAACTACTGTAGATAAAAAAAAATACTGTGACCATAAATGAACATAGAAAGTACAAGTTGGAAGGTGGAAGAAGAGAAAAATAGAAAAATAGAGTTCCGAAAGTTGGAAGGTGTAAGAAGAAAAAACAAAAGGGGAAAACAGAGTATCGGAAGTTGGAAGGTGGAAGAAGCAAAAAGAAAAGGAAAAACATAGTACTGTGACCATAAATGAACATAGAAAGTACAAGTGGAAGGTGGAAGAAGAGAAAAATAGAAAAACAGAGTTCCGAAAGTTGGTAGGTGTAAGAAGAAAACACAAAAGGGAAAAACAGAGTATCGGAAGTTGGAAGGTGGAAGAAGCAAAAAGAAAAGAAAAACAGAGTACCGTAAACAGCAAACTTACCTGTGCAAGGAGAGAGAAGCCCTGTGCGACACGACGCCGCGACCCTACCCTGCACGATGTCCCATGACCCGTGGTTCTGCGGGATCCTACGATCCCTGCGGAAGTGGGAACAAAACTTTTTTTGTGCCTATGCGACCCTATTCTTAGGTCCACTTGTGGGAGACAAACACCAAAAAATGAAAAAATAGGATGAATCGGTGGCCGACTAGTCGGCTAGCCCACCCGACTCGACTAGTCGGCCGACTTTTTAATCATTGGGGGTGAGGGTTTGGCCTTAAGTCTGCCTTGTTGCTGTAAGGCTGATGCCTTGACAACTATGCTTGAAGCCTGATTTCTCTCCCTACTCTTCTTTCATTGTCTGTGGGACCTATGTCTTCGGCTACTCTGTCCCATGGTTTGCCAAATCGGATCGAATTCGTTCGATTCAGGCGAATCTTGGCAGATCAGGGAGAATTCGATTCCTTGATATGCCGATTCGGTCCGATTCACCTAATATATATTTATAATATAAGGTATATACATTATATTATATGGTATATACACATATATATACATATATACATACATATATAATTATATTGTGACATAGAAATGTATATACAGATATCTGTATTATATGTATGTATGACATACATATACCCAATTCTTGTTGTATATGTATAGTATCTTATTTACCTGAACATGATTTAAGTAAATGTTAGTATTTATAGTTTCATTTACTTAAGATATTACATGTAAATAAGAAAGCATTTCTTATTTGAATTCAATAAAAATATCAAAAAAATCTCTTACCAATAAAAAGGCAACTCTCTCATTGAAGAAGAAAATCATAATTTTGGTGATTTCATCAAAATGCCGACTTTCTAATCCTTCATAATTTGGTCTAACTAAAAATTTTATAATTCAAATAAATCCCATGGAGCACTAAAAATCTAAAGTCCTGTGAAAAAAGTCAAACGTGCATGTGACTTCTCCAAGGGAGTCACTCTCTTACTGATTAGGTTTCTTTTTTTTTTTGGTTTGCTCACCCAGTGGCACAACGCCATTGGGTGCGCTCACAGTATTGCCTCGATTTCGAAACCCGGGGCCTCTCCTAAAGACACTAGAAAAGAACCGCAACAGAACCTCACTTCCAGCCTATTTTTTATTTTGAAAATCCACCTAAAAAATGCAACGCAGTGCACTTGAGAAGGATCGAGCCCTCGCCATCTGGGTGAGCCTATGGAGGTGTTGACCGTTCGGCTACCTCTAGTTGCTTTCAATAGGAGAGTGGCTCTCTCTGAGAAGTCATATGCACATTTGACTTTTTTCATTAGACTTTTAATTTTTAGTGTTCTGTTGGGTTTATTTGAATTATAAATTTTAGATAGACAAATTATGAGGGATTAGAAGGACGCTCTTTTGATGAATCACCAAAATCGTGATTTTCTTCTTTGATGAGAGAGTTTGTTTTTTATTGGTAAGAGATATGATTTTTTTGATATTTTTATTAGATTCGAATGAGGGGTACTTTCTTATTGACATGTAATTTCATTTACTTAAGATATTACAGGTAAATAAGCTGTTTCACGTAGGTAATATATGTACACACATATATATATATATATAATGTTGTTATATATATATAAAATATCCTCATCCAAGCGAATTGAATCGAATCGCCCGAATCGGATCGAATCAGGGAAAATCCGATTCAATCTGAATCGGTGATGCGGCAAACCTTGCTCTGTCCAATGTTTATAGGACAAGAATGTTAGCCTCAAAGGATTCCGATGCCTTTCTTTGTTGGACCAATCCAGTCAGCAATTCTTGACAAGTTTCTTTATTTTTTTTATTATAGGGAGTAGAGAAGTCCCAGAATGAACCACTCCAACGGAAAAAATAATTCGAACACTAGTAGCAAATCTGACTATTAAAAGGCCACAACCTACTTCTGAGTTTCCCATTCCCAGTAGAATTGCTGGGGCCAATCTGCCCCTCCTCTTTTGAACGTGAATAGTATTACTGGTATTATAAAAGGAGAAAATATACATGAAAAGGGGAGAGCTCCCAAATAACTCCCCAAAACAGAAGATGGCAAATTGGAGCCTGCCAGAAGAACAAAGAAAAGAAATCCAGAACACACGTACAACCCAACTAAACCCACCCAACAGCCCCGAAACAAAAACACTCCTCATCTATGAGTCCCATCCTCATCATACGACTTCCAGAAAACAAAAACCACACAAAAGGATAGTCATGCAGCCCTCCGAGGTGTCTCTTGGCTCCATGTAACCACCTATTCTTCGGTGTGCTTTGAAACTCCTTTCTTGATGGCGGCATTAGACTTCACCTTTATAGCAATGTCCACCATCCACTTATGCTTGATCAAAAGTAGTGGGACTTCAAGTCTTTGTCCAAGTCTTTGTCCATGTCTTCATAGAAGACACCAATCAACCTAGCAGTTTCACTCGTCTGTGTCTCCATGAAATTCTTAACCTTGGTCAAGATATCCATTACCTCCCCCTTGGTGAGATTCCCATTGTGCACGGTGGCTATCTCCTTCCCTTGAAATGTTTCCTCAATCTGATCCAACGCCACACATAAGTCTTCGGACACTGGAGGCGGGGCAGGAAGGGCTAAGGCCTGTAGGCGAATGGCAGCTACCTCCTCCTCAGGCTCGGCAGCGCCATTTGCCAAAGGGATAGGCAGTCGAAGAACAGGTGTTCCTCGGAATAGTTCATTAGACAGAAAGGAAAAGGGAAAGAAGGTTTAGCACAACCTTCTCCTCCCCGTTGCGGCACCCACTACCTCCTCCATCTTTCTTAAAGTCGCCGGAGCCACCTCTGCTGACCTCACAGCCTGCCTCCATAGAGAGGCTTTCCAGGTGTTCTGTGGGGGCCGTTGGGTTCTCCGAAAAAGAAGCTGGCGCTGTGGCTGTGTGAGCTTTATGGCGTCTCAACCGCTTCCTTGAATGGGCTCTCCGCTGATGTGTCACACACCTGCCACAACCTAGTCTGCTTGAGGGCAAAGAATGTCCCACTGCCGAGGATGGGAGGTGGGGAAGGATCCAAACACTACTATGCCTGATCCTTTTAGAGAGGTCTAGGAAATACCTAGGCCATCGTCAGCCCTCTACCTCAACCAACGAGATCACCCGGTTGCCGCTATCTAGTTGTGGGAGAGACGAGGGTCACCATCACAATTAGGAACTTCTGAGCTCCAGGAAGTCATCACAAAGGAAGAGGGAACCCCCTACTTCCTCTCTTACTCCAATGTCGTACCGTTTCGCTGCGGGACAACTCCAAACATGGCCTAAGAGATTCTAGTGCTGGAGCACCTCTAACCGGACCCCATTGTCGGAGGGTGACGTTGCGAGAAGGCTGGCTGCACTATCGTCAGACTGGTGTTGGGGCTATGCAAGCCAGGGCCACTCTTGTCTTCTGCTAAGTTGGATTCTTTGTCTGAAAATCCATTTTCTGAACTATACCAATTTTTTTTGAAAGGTGGGTGGTACCACCAATATATTAAGATAGAAAAAGAATATACCAGTATAGTCCAACAAAAAAAACTTGAAAAAAACAACCAAGCCCGCCTATACAACACCGTCCATCTGTGAATGGATAACAAATCTCAACCCCCATCAAAGCAAGAAGTGAGGAGTTGGCCTAATCCACATTACAAATGATTGACGACCATTCTCCAACTTTGTTATAAATAGCAACAAAACGAGAGTCTGCATTCCGAGCAACCTCTTAAAAAAGTCTCTTGTTCCTCTCACCCCACATCATTCATAGAGTCGCATGCAAAATGAGCCACCAAATTGTTATGTCTTTCTTTGTAGGCCACTGTCTCTTACTCTCTTTCACTTCAACATCATTTGCTCGATCTGTAAATGGGAGGGAATGATGTAGTGAACTCTTGCAGCCATCTTCCTCTAAACCGTAGAGGCATAGGAGCAACTAGTGAAGATGTGATCGATAGACTCATCTTCCACTCCGCAAAGAACAACAGAGGTCTGAATGTTTGGCAGGAAGTGACACAATCTATCTCGCGTGGGAAGTTTGCCAATAAATATTCTCTGTCTAAGGACTTTAACCTTTAGGGGGTTTTAGGCTTTCAAACATGATCATATAACTGATGACTAACTCCACCATGAAAAAATAATGCTAAAAGCCGATTTGGCCGAGAAACAACCAGTTTTCTCCCATTACCATTTATAGCAAGGATGAGAACATATATATGTAAAGAAAATTTAGAAAGTCCTAACATAATGTTTTCCCTTCTTTTTTTTATTGAAAATGCATTTTATTCTTTGAGATGGTATGACTGCCCTCTTTCTTCGGGCGTGAAATATGATTTTGGAAAAAGGAACGGGTATATACCCGTGAATCCGTTTGAGGTTTAAAATATGCTGTTTGATTTAAAATTTTGTTGGAATGGGCATACACCGCAGATTATTTCTAGGCTTCAGGTGTATTGAGAATTTAGGCAGCACTGCCGCATGGGCATAATTGTTGTGCAAATTTATAGTGATTATGAATCATGAATTTCATGGCATATTCTTTTTGGGGCAAGGCCTCTTTTTGAACAGAACTTCTTCTCTCCTCCTTCTCTTCCTTCCTTTTTTTTTGCTTGTATAGTCATAATTTTGCAGTCATATGGATGTATCTTTGTGAGGGTCTTTGTCAAAACGGAGTTCTCCTCGAGAAACTACCCATGGATACAACTCCTCTGTGAATATATAGATATATTTCTAGCAGAATTCTGCTTGACCAGAGTTCTCTCTTCCTTTTTTTTAGAAATATATTCATATAAACATGACTTTTATGGGTGTATACATATATTCCCTGCAGAATCTCCACTTAGGCAGGGTTTTCTTTTGCATATGAGTGCAGGGTTGTAGACATCTGAGTCTGTTTTTGGGCAAAACCTCTGCTTAGACAGAGTATCCTCGAGAAAACGTATGCAAATGAGATGGTGTTTATATGAATATGCTTTAGGGAGACCTTTGCTTAGGCAGAATTCCTTCTGAGGAACATATGTGTATAAGCATAAATTTGTAATTTTATGAATATATTCTCGAGCGGTATCTCCGTTTAAATGGAGTTTCCGTCACGAAAAGTATCTCTGCGAGGCAGGTCTCCTTCGAGATATGTATTCATATGAATTCAAATTATGATTATACAAAGATGTTCTCGGGCAGAATCTCCACTTAGGCAGAGTCTCCCCTAAGAAGCATATACGCATAAACACAGATTCGTATTATATGGATATTCTTAGGTAGAGTTTTGCTCAAACGGAAGTCTTCCTAAGAAACATATGTGTATTAGCGCAAAGTTGCAATTTTTATGGATATGTTCCCGAGCTATATTCCTGCTAAGGCAGGGGGCTCCTCAAAGTTTCGTCTGAGAAAGGTGTCTCTGCTCGGGCAGAGTTTTCTTTATGGAACATATACATATGAACGCAAATTTGCCAAATATACGAATATGTTTCTGGACAGAATCTCTGCTTGGGTAGAGTCTCCTCTAAGAAACATATACATATAAATACAAATTTGTGGTTATATGGATATGTTCTTAGAAAGAGCTTTTGCCTGGGCAGAGTTTTCTTTATGGAACATATACATATGAACGCAATTTGCAAATATACGAATATGTTCTTGGACAGAATCTCTGCTTGGGTAGAGTCTCCTCTAAGAAACATATACATATAAATACAAATTTGTGGTTATATGGATATGTTCTTAGAAAGAGCTTTTGCCTGGGCAGAGTTTCTTCCTAAGAAACATATATGTATAAGCACAAATTTGGGTTTTATGGATATGTTCTTGGGCAGAATCTCCGTTTGGGCAGAATTTTCCTAAGAAACATATACATAAGACCACAAATATGTGATTATACAAATATGTTCTTGGGTAGAATCTCCACTTGGGCAGAGTCCAAGGTTTGCCATATCGGATCTCGGCTTCGTCTTGGAGGGTTTGGAGAGAAGAGATCTCGGAGAGATCTCGGTAAAATCTCGGGAGATCAATCTCAAGATATTGAGATACAAAAATGATATATACACCATGGTTTGTCATGGCGGGGCGAATCGGCCCGATTCCCCCGAATCGGAGCGGATCAGGGGAAACCCGATCCCTGATTTGCCTGATTCGTCCCGATTCCCCTTATATATAATATAAATATATATATAATATTATATCATATATGTATACATATAAATATCTGCAATATATATATATCATATTAGATATATATAATAATATACCCATGCGAATCGGTCCGATTCGGACCGATTCGGGGGAATCGGAGCGAATCAGGAGCAACCCGATTCGCCTTCCGATTCCGACTCGGCAAACATGATATACACATATATGTATCCCATGTGAGAACAAAAAGATTATTTTTAAGCAAACACAAATAATTGGATACATTGATAACCATCATTAGTACATCTGTACATGTTACAATTAGATGTCACAAGAATCAAGAACACAATCTAGTAAGAATCTTGAGTTTTAATAAGTTCATATCATAATTTTAAACAATAAGTACAAACAAATAAGCAAGAATTAAGTAGATTATGTAAAAAAAACCTAAAACATTAACAAGAATAAAAAATTCAGAAATGAAAGATGTCATTCGGATCTTGATTTATCTCGAGAGGATTGTAGAGAAGAGACATTGGGGAAATCTCATATAAATCTCAAGAGAAGAAGCACTAACAAAAACTATATTGAGTATATATTTCCGAGGGACCATTTGTAATCTCATCCAGTTAACCACTCAACATGAGAAAGAAGACTCAAGAAAAAAGTTGCCTATAAGACTTGCAGTGGACAAATTAGTCATGGCTAGGAGCCTTCCTCTATTAGGAAGGCATTTAAATAGCAACCACATGGTGTGATGGTTGGGGAAGGAAGTGATGGATTTCAACATGCTTGAATGAGACAAAGGATCTCAAGAGATCTTGGCTCAGGTGTCTCGTACATCTCGGATATCGGCAAGCTGGAGAGACAGAGAATCTCGAGAGATCTCGAGAGATTCTCGGGAGATTGCAAACCATGGCAGAGTCCCCTCTAAGAAACATATACATATAAACACAAAACCCACCATCCCAGAGACTCGCGCTCGATGGGAGGGGTAAACATATGCATCTAAATGCGTAGCATTTAGAGCACGAGTACATAGGTATTTAAATATCATATGTCCATGTATGGACGGTATTTAAATCCTATAACCTCCACCGAGACTCGCTCGATGTGGGGGTGAAGACCGCATCACGGAGTTGAGGAGAGGGAGGCGCCGATGTCGTATGAAGACGATCCCGGTTCCACACTTTGCTCCGAGCAAGGGAAGGGGGCCTGTACCTTCACACACCGAGAGCAGGGAGCTTGAGGAGGAGATCTGGAAACTTTGGGAATTTTCTATTTTTCAGGATTTTGAGAAACAGGGGGACAGCACCTGGAGAGGGAGAGGGCTGTAGCTCTTTTTTTTTTGGGACAGACCCGGCAACCCTTTTAAATGGGGGAATGGGGGAGCCTTTTATAGGGAAGGCCCCCCCTTATATGTGTGGGAGTGGGGGCTCCATTTAACCGATGAGACCTCCATCGGTTAAAGGGAAAATTCCCTTTAACCGATGGGGGTACCATTGGTTAGAGGGAAAAAACCCCTCAACCGATGGTAGTCCCATCGGTTAGGGGGAAAAATCCCCTTAACCGATGGTAGTCCCATCGGTTGGGGGTTTTAAAAGGGGAATCCCCCTTAACCGATGGTACTTCCATCGGTTAAAGGGGGAGTTTCCCTCAACCGATGGTAGTCCCATCGGTTAGGGGGAAAAATCCCTTCAACCGATGGTAGTCCCATCGGTTAGGGGGTTTAAAGGGGAATCCCCCTTAACCGATGGTACTCCCATCGGTTAAAGGGGGAGTTTCCCTCAACCGATGGTAGTCCCATCGGTTAGGGGGAAAAAATCGATTAAGGGAGGAGGGGATTTCTGGGAATGGGGAATTAACGGGGGATTGGCACAACAAATTTTTTTATGTCAACATTGCCTCTGGTGGAGATCAACCTAGATGGGTCTGCTGCCTAGAGAGCAACCGACCTTTCCAGTTGCCTTTCCCCATATCTTATATATCTAAGGGGTCTAAATGATATTTAATTGAGATAAAATTTTAAATATAAGTTAATTCAGAGATGATACAAAATTTGATAATTTTAGTTTAATTTTTTAAATTAATTTTTCGTCCAGTGAAAATACCCTAAAAAATTATTAAGTCGACTAATCTCAATATCTATACATCAATAATTTTGATATTTTATTTTAGAATCAGTACATTTTTCTAATAATTATGATGACTTCATATTTGACTTTATTTTTAAAATTAAATGGCGTCCTATTGAGGGCAAAGTCGTGTCAGAATCAGAGTTGGTTGTACCGCCGCATATCATAGCTATACGGTCGACCCGTACCTCCGCGTACCATGGTGGTATGGCCGACCTATACCGTGCCACAGTCGGTTCCCCCCCTTTTTTTTATAATTTTCCTTCCCAACATCCGAGACACATCTAAGGGGTCTAAATGATGTCTAATTGAGATGAAATTTTAAATATAAGCTAATTAAGAGATGATACAAACTATGATAATTTTAGTTTAATTTTTTAAATTAATTTTTTTGTCAAGTAAAATTATCTAAAAAATCATTAGGTCGACTTAATCTCAATATCTATACATCAATACTTCCTAATATTATGTTTTAGAATCAACACAATTTTCTAATAATTATGATGACTTCAGATTTACTTTATGTTTAGAACCGATGTCGTCCTATGAGGTGCGCACATCAAAGTCGTGCCGGAATACGATGACTTATTTTTTCACCTCTTTTGTGATATTTTTTAATTTTGCTCATTGTTTTAAGTTTGCTCATTGTAAATATGATCAATTCACAAAAGAAAAAAATCAAAACTGACCCCTTTCCCACGTATCTGACTGATACAGTACGGCAGGGAATCAAAACTCGGCCAACTCGGGATCGGATCGCCCGAGTTGGCTCGGTTTTGGCCCCTCCGATCCGAGCCGGGTAACCTGTCCGGTCCCCTGCGCTCGGATCGGTCGGGCTCGGCTGGGCTCGGCGGGATCGCCGAGCCCGGGCGGTCCGCCGCGGATCGGCCCGGACCGGGGCGATCCGCGGCCCAACGGCTAGTTCAGAACTAGCCGTTTTCTAGCCGTTGGGGACTGTTCCCCAACGGCCAGAAACGGCTCTTTGGAGCCTTTGGAGGCCTTGGGGGTCTATATAAACCCCCCAAAGGCCCCCAATATGTTTAAACTCAAGTTTTGAGTTCTCCTCCCCTCCTCTCAATATTTTGGGCATTCTCTCTCTCTCTCGGGCACTATTTTGCACTATTTGGGAGGCGATCTCATCTTTCACACTTGGGATTCTTGTTCGACTATTCGGGCTCTCTCACACACACTCTTGGCCCGAACTCTTGGCTGCGATTCATCTCCCTCTCTCTCATCCGCAAAAAAAAATTATTTATTTTCTGTTTTATTATTATTTAACTTCTTTTTTTGTGTTGTAAGTGATGGCCGCCGAAGGTGGTGCTGCTCCGGCTCCCCATTCTTCAAGCAACCCTCCTAGCACCGATCCCGCTTGGGCTCATGGTATCGTTGTGGACATGGCTCGAAGGAAGGTCCAATGTAAATATTGTGACCGGGTCTTATCGGGCGGCATATTTCGTTTGAAACAACATCTAGCGGAATTAAAGGTGAGGTGGCACCATGCTCGAGAGTTCTGCTGAAGTTCGAATGCAATTTTGCCAATATATGAAGGAGAAAGAGACATCCAAAGCAAACACTAGTAGAAGACGGCAACAAATCCGGGAAGATTTATCTGCCCCTCCTCGAAGGTCCGTAGATTTACCAAGAGGGAGACAATTCTTTGATCTTGATCAAGATGAAGAAGGTTAGTAATTAGTTAACTTACTTTTGAAACATTTATTTTAGTTTAAGGCTTTAAGCACCCTCCGACCCTCATTCTATTTCTATCTCATATTATAGAACAATTTCGTCGGGCATCGGAAGCAAGTCGAAGGTCTAATGCGGAAGAGGACTATCTCCGACGTACCGGTCGTCACGTAGGTCAAGGTAGTGGCCATGGGGGTAGCGGACAAGGGAGTTCAAGTGCTGGAATGAGTTCAAATATACCTGAGGTTCCAGTGGATATCCCTAGAGACGGAGATCCTAGAGTGGGACCAATAGACCCATTTCTCACCAGGCGAAGGGAGAAGCAACCATCCATTTCTGCAGCATTCAAGAATTTGAAAATATGCAAGGAGAAGATAGGGAGAGCGACGTCAAGATGGTTCTTCTTCAACAGCATACCGGCTAATGCAGCAAAAGGACCATATTATGAGTCCATGATAGAGACTATTGGTGAAGTGGGCAAAGGGGTGGAAGGCCCTACTTCATATGAAATCTACAACAAATACTTGGATATGGAGGTTGAAGATATGAAGGCATATGTTTCCACATTTGAACGAATATGGGATGAATATGGTTGCACGTTAATGTGCGATGGATGGACAGGTATGTACAAGTGTTTGGCTAGTTAACTGTTATTCACTTATTCATTAATAAGACATAGGTTTTAATTTTTCATATGGAATTGTGCAGGCATTACACGAAGAAGTATGATAAACTTCTTAATCTACTGCAAAGCAGGGACTGTTTTTTGGAAGTCGGTAGACGCTGGCAAGGTGAAGAATGCGGACTACCTATTTCAGTTGATGGATGAGATGGTGCAGGAGATTGGAGAGAAAAGAATTGTCCAAGTGGTAACCGACAATGCAGCGGCTTTCAAGTTGGCGGGCCAAAAACTAATGGAGAAAAGGGAACACTTATATTGGGTTCCTTGCTCCGCGCGCACTGCATTGACTTAATGCTAGAAGACATTTGTGAAGATCCAATGGTGGAAAATGTGGTCAACAATGCAAGGTTCGTAACCACTTTCATCTACAACCACAACAACATATTGGACATCATGAGGACGCATACACATGGACGGGAGTTGCTTCGGCCAGCACCTACAAGGTTTGCATCCCAATATATTGCATTGGATAGCATAAATGGGCAACGTAGCAACCTTATTAGGATGGTAGCATCGGAAGAGTGGGAAAACTATATGTCCCGACATGCTCCTACACGGGTGAGGGAGAATGGAAAGAAGGTGACCGACATTATCCAATCAAAGCCATTTTGGAAGGGGGTCCAAAATGTGTTGAATGTAGTAGAACCGCTTGTTCGAGTGTTAAGGGCGGTAGATGGGGAGAGGAGATCCGAGATGGGTTACTTGTACGAGGCTATGGATCGAGCAAAGGAGCTTATCCAAATGAACAACAAAACAACGTATGCCAGTGGTGGGAAATCGTAGATCGGCGATGGGAGCACACATTGCATCATGATCTTCATGCTGCAGGTAAGCATAACACTTCAACTATTGTGAATTGTGATTACATATTATTTGCAACTCATGTTTTAACATTTATCTTCTACATGTAGGGCATTTCTTCAACCCCAATACATGTATAGGACTGATGGGAGGAGGGAGAACTATGACAATTCCTCCGAAGTGTTGATTGGGGCCAAAAATGTAATCAAACGGATGCTAGACAATGAGGATAGGGCAATCATAGCATGCAAACAAATGCATGATTATAGACTTCAACTCTACCACTTTGGTACTAGCACGGCACAACGAGCTGCTCAGATTTTGAGTCCAGGTTAGAAGTTACTCATCATATTTATTTGCATGTACAATGAGTTGGTTCTATTTTCTAACACATTATACATGCTTCATTTACAGCGGATTGGTGGTTGGATCATGGAAGAACTTATGGATATGAAGACTTGGCCTATGTAGCTATTCGGGTTTTAAGCCAAACAACGTCTGCCACAGGGTGTGAGAGAAACTGGAGCACATTTGGCTTGATCCACACAAAACAAAGAAACCGGTTGAAGTCTGCACGTCTTGAGAAGTTGGTATTTTGCCACTACAACATGAGATTGAAGCTTAAAAACCTCCAATTAATCAAGCAAGTTCAAGATAGAGAGATATAGATCCTCGGGGCAACAACAAGCTGAAGCAACTCCATCGGAGACAATAGATATAGAAGAAGTTTTTGAGGAGGAACATCCACTACATGCATGGGTAAATGCAAGCACTTCGGTTCAACCAGAGTTCGACCCGCATGATCGTGCATGGGCTGAAGGTAAATGACATTTACAATGTACATGCATCATTTATAAATTATTTATTTCTCATTTTAACATGTTTATGTCTCATTTAGGTGAGCTTGATGATGTGCCTTTGCTTCCGGAGTTCGAAACTCCCCCAGCCCCTAAACGCCAAAAGAAGACAGTGGGTGCAAGAGGAAGGAGCACGAAACATGCATTGCATTAGCATTGCAGACTTGGACACGATCGAGGAAGATATAGATGATGAAACACCGGAGCCAAGCGATAATGTTCAATACCAAACTTCTAATGACTCGACATCGAAGACAAGTACTCCTAGTGAGGGATCCGATCATGGAGGAGATGTCCTAGTTGTCAGCAGTGTACCGCCACCGGCACCGCCACCCGACCCTATTGTATTCACCGGAGAGGAAGACTTCACCCATGCTACTCAAGATCAACATCATGGGAGTAGGGAAGGGAGGGAAGCACAAACCTCAAGTCAAAAATATGCACGAAAGGGGAAGAAAGTGGCATCTCAATTGCAAGGGCAAGGGCAAGGAGCATCCGAAGATTCGGGATACAATCCCAACTTCATTCCGCATAGACGGAATTGGTTAATGAAGAAGAAGAAGATGCAAGAGGAGTGGGAGCGTCAAGAAAAGCTACGGATGGAGTTTGAGACCATGGAGCAAGCGTCAGATACATCATCTTATGCTTCCACTGAAGGATATTACCAAGGGCAGGGAGGCTACTTGGGATATCCTCAATACCCGGATGCATCATATTACACCGGAGGTGGAGCATATGCACAATCCACTGAGTCCGATTCACATTCACATGACTCATATGAGTCATATGGCTCATATCAAGTGCCTGAAATACCGGGCTACACACCAATCACTATCATATATGCGAACACGGATGCCTATAGTCAATATTTGACTCAATATGAGGCATATTACCAACATTATATGTCTTGGACAGATTATGTAAACCTTATGTCCACACAATATAATGTACGATTCCAATAAATACATTTTTTTTATGTATTTCAGTTCATAAATACAATGTTCATATATTTCCTATTTTTTCATATTTTTTCTATTTTTTTTTCAATTTTTTTAAGGGGGGCGATCCACCCCCTTTTGCTTGGCCAGACCCGGTCGGGCTCGGCCCGGATCGGCCGAGCCGGGGGGGGGGGGGGTCGGATCGGTTTTCGCCCCCCGATCCGACCCCCTCCTCCCCGAGATTTGTTTTTTTTTTTTTTTTTTCTTTTTTTTTTTTCTTTTTGTTTTCCCCCGGGTCGGATCTGCGTTTTGGGGCCGCACGATCCGATCACGATCACCGAGATTTGAAACTTGCAGTACGGGTACGGTACGGTTCGTGCCACGGAGAATGCGGCCGGTCCGATCAGTGCGGTACGACGAACCATGGTGTGCCAAGCTTGGGGGTAAGTCCTATTGGAGTTCAGTGTGAACAAGGTTAGGGTTTACTTAGGGGCTAAACACCTCTTTACTAGGGTTATAACTTTCCAGACGAGGATAGAACCTTCTAGAATTTTCTTAGGGTTTGTAGGACTCTGTGATAATTTCATTAAGTCCTTAAGTCTTCACCTTTTAACTTTTAACCTTAATGTTTCAGAAATTGTACATATACCAATCCACTCTTTATAAAATGGTATTTACATAAAATGACCTCTTCTGGAATTTTGAGACTTTTAGAAGATTCTAGAAGTTTCACTTTAGTTCCTGGTAAAATCATCATTTACAATTTAGACCCTAATCTTTTAGTCGTATTTGCACATATACTTTGCTCATTTTTTGGGGTATTACATGGTGTGTGTTGAACAACCCCTTCATTGACTAGATGGACCAATTAGGCAGTGAGTCGGGCACTTCAAGTCCAAGTTGGTTGTTTTTTGTGTGTGTTTTTTTTTTTAAATTTCTTGTGCATACTTCCCGCTAATTGATAAACACATCTCATATGTATAGGCATAAGCATCATGAAAAATAATCTGATTGAATTAAAGGACTTGATTTAAGCTCATGAACTGGAATTGGACCTGGCATCCCACTTGTGGAAGGAGGATCACCTATAATTGGCAATTGTAGGAAGGAAAAGACGAAAATGTTAACTGGTATATAATCAAACATGTAGCTTAGACAATGGCATAAAAGTCATTCACAGAAATAAAACATGCTAAATGAAATATCACAGAAATAGTCTGAGTCGGGACACGATCACCCCACCTAGTCGCCTGGGCAGCTTACTTTTTAATCATTGTAATTGACAATTATGCTTCCTAGATATGTGAGATTTGAATAGTTATGCTTTTGCATGTGACTTGATTAGACTGCCTCTTCTTCATTGATGTGGTTAGCTGTCATTTGTGTATACCAGCTTTTTATGTATTCCCGTGGATATCCTTGCATCTGTGTCCTCAATGGTGAGCCTATACTTGTACATTCTTTCTCATTTGCATTTATATATTAGTGGCACTATCTTCCTTTTTTTATAAAAAAAAACTGTGTCCTCAATGGTAGTTTTATAATCTGTCGCTTTACTTTGCCTCTTTTGTTTTTCAAATTTTTTTCTAAAGGTTTATGGAATGTTAGAAATTTTGTGCTAATGATAGAGTTATCTCATGTTTGCGCTGTGCATTTGAGACTTTGTGTTCTTGATCACTGTATGCAGGATTTTGACCCAGTGCAGCATGTTCTGGAACATATTCCTTCTGATGAAACTGATCTAGCTTATTTTGAGAAGCAGGTAAGGCATACAGAAGTGGGTTGTGACACCTCTTTCTCATTCGTTGTGAAATGCCCCTACGTTGTTTTTTGGAAAGTGGGTAATACCACAAGTATATTAAGATGAAAGAGAATGTACAAGTATAGGTGAAACAAAGGTCAAAAGCAACATCCCAAAAACACCTATGCAACAAGAGCACAAAGACGGTGTGGGGCCTAATATCCCAAACAGCCAAAAAGAGGATATATGGAAGCATTCACATTGGAAAGAGTGCCCACTTCCCAAACGAAATGAAGAAGTGCTTCCTCTGTGTGTGACTCCCTCCTGAAGATACGGTTATTCCGCTGACCCCATACTACCCATAAGGTGGCATGAAGGATAAGCCACCAAACCGTCTTGTCTGGCTTGAGGGGCCACGGCCTATGCCATTCTGCAGCAAAGAAGAGACATCACCCCGCAATCTGATAGCGTATCCGGTCCTACTAGCGATCACCCTCCAAATCCCCTGAGAATAGGAGCATCCCACAAGGTGGTCCAGTGACTCCTCATCTGCACTGCATAGACAGCAAGTAGTGCTCAAGTTTGGCAAGAATTGGGGCAATCTGTCCCTAGTGGGGAGCCTCCCATGTGAAATCCTCCAGGCCAAAAGCTTATTTTGAGAGTGCTTCTCGGCTTCCACATTTCCTGAAAAAATCCATACCACATACCCCCATCCGAGCAAACTGCATGAGGCTGATTTGACTGAGAAAGTGCCTTTCTTATCCCATCGCTAGGTCCAAACATCCTCCCCCTCCTGCGGGTGAAAGGGAAGGAGCAAGGACAGCAGGCATTGGAGCTGCTCCACCTCCCAAGGGAATTTCTGCCTGAAGGCATAAGTTTGTTTGCCATTTTGTATTATGAGGATCTAAATTATTTACATTTTCAGAAACACTTTGTGATGCTCACGAGGATTTAGATCTTTTTGCATGAGATATGGAAAATTAAACCAGTACATAGATATGCTACTGATAGAAAGTTACATTCCTTCCTTTCTCTACTGTTAGAAGGGCAGAAATTGCGACTGATTTTGTGAAAGAAAATGACATAAGATAATGCATGAGATAGACACCTTATTTGCAAGTGGTGATGTAACAAAAACATGTGGACTACATTGAGAACAAATTCATTTTTATCTTATATTTACGATGGGAAGAAATATTTGCTTAGGATCCCTGAATAGTGGTGGAGAAATGTCTCGTTTAACATGTTATCACATGCTTAAAATCTCCTTGTCAAAGCCATTGGCCCCATTAGGATGTAAGTCATTACCTTTGGTTGCCTTCAAAAAATGGTTAAGATGTAAGTTTTGCTTGGATGCTAGGCTGTCTACAGTTGTGGGTTCTCCCTGGCAATCCCTTAAAGATATGGGCACTTGATCACCCTTACAGTGTAATTATTTTTTATTTACTTCTGATAGATTGTTTATTAATCGTAGTTCTTGAGGATTATAGTTCTGTTGCACATAATTAAGAAATCTTGATCACTGGGTTTCACAGGCAACCCTCCGCCTAGCACAACTGGATAGGATTGCAGAGCGCTTGTCTCTCCATGTTATGGAACATCATGAAGAAATGGGTAATACTTCCGTTTTCATTTTTCCTTCAATCATGTGACCTACTAGTAGTCTTCATTCAACAAAAAAATAATCATGTGACCTACTTGTGCCTTTGGAATGACTTAACGTTAGAAAGACTTGTGTAGTATGTATCATGTTTTGTGTATGTATATGCATGAGTTTTGGCATTTTTGATTTCATCTATGAGTTTGTTGTGACATTCTTCTAAATCTTTTCATGGAGAAATTGAAGCAATCAGTATATCCATTTAGGAAGTATCTTGTTGATATTCATTTTTGTTGCAGTGAAAGGTATGCAGTTGGTACAGAACTAGAGCAAGACTTGAAGGTTGCAAATGTCATCTGCATGGTAAGTTTATGGAGGGTTCATTCTGTGTAATGAGAGCAAGTTAATTAGTGGATGGGTTGGCTAATGTATTGTTTTTGATCATCAAATTACTTACCATCAAAATGTTTGTCCCAGCCTCTGTCTATGACTCTATAATTAAAACTCAGAGGTGATAATAATGAGTCATTTTTGGAGGGAAGGAAAATGTCTAGATGGAGTTCTGTTTTGTCAGTAGATATGGTGAACGGGAGGTGACAGTCCAAGAAGCATAAAGACATTTGGCTTGGCCATTCTTTGATACTTGGTGTGGGATTGGAGATCATTGAGGCCTTTATTTGGATCCAGTAAGTTTGAGCAATTAATATTATCTGATGATAACCAGGCTTTGGGGTATATCGATTATGAAGACATCAACAATTATTCTGGAAGAAAAAGACTTCACTGGTGCCTGGTGGTGGTAGTTGTTAATTGAGATCCATAATATTTACAAGGGCTGATAGAGGGATGGGACATCTACTATATGTGGGATTGCATCATCATCGTAGGAAAGAATCTCAAATCTTTCATCATGGTTGTAATAATATGACATCATGTTAGCTGGTATGCTCATGATCCTGACATTGTTTAATCATGCTCTATAAATTTGTTGTGGATTGTGAAATTAGGCCTTTTAAGGGCCTCTTCCTGTTTCCTGGATATGCATATTGTAGAGCATGCATTTTTTGAGTTTACTTTTTTATTCATGTTTTAGTCCTTGCTCCTAACCTTTCTTTCATGCTAACTTTTGAGAATTGGTAGGACATTAGAATAAATAGAGATGCTAACCATCAAAAGGAGCAAGGTTACATACCTCCTATGATTTGTTGCAAAGAAAAGGGAGAAAACAGTTGACTGAAAAAGAAATCACTTATATATCACTCGGGGAAATTCTCATAAAGCAAAGAATACAGAGTAACTGAGCTTCTGTGAAGACCCAGAAGAATTTTTTAGAAACCTTTATGCTTATTGGACATTACTGGGCTTTGTTCAAATGGGCCCAAAGCGAGCTGGAACGATTATGAATCAGTCCAAATGGGCTTTCATTTTGGGCTGAAAACAAGCTTAGGGGTTTATTGTGATGAATACGGGTCAATGCTTGTGCTCATGTACCTGCCTTCACAAGGGCAGGTACAGGCTTCTCCACATGCACATGCCTCATGCGCATGTAGTGGGGCTGGCACCTGCCCTTGTGAGGGCGGGTGCAACAAGGGCAGGTGCAACTTTGGTGTCCACCTCTCATTCTTTTATGTCAGACTCTGATTGTCTTTGTCTACTAAGAAAACAATGTAGGTAAGATTTTTTTTGTGTTTGTATATGTTTATGAGTTTATGATATCTTCTACTAGCTTGTGGACTAATTTACAGAATGGGCGAAGGCGTCTAACTTCTTCGATGCATGAGGTTTCCAGGGACCTTGTTGTTAATGTGAATGCAAAGAAAAAACAAGCTCTTCTGGTAAGGTTTTCTATTCATTTTTGTTTTTTATGTTTTCGGTCTTATTCATTTTAATTCATGTAGCTTATAAGCTGTGGATAATTATATCTATGAGCTAGTATTTTGTATTTGAATAATGGACTTCAGGACCTGGATATATATAAATTGGCAAGCTGAATTCTGTTTGATTCAGATAGTCACTTGCTGTTCCATACATAATTAAACATATGAATAAGTGGAGTTCGACTCCCAAACTTGCTCAAAATTGGTCTTGAGTCTGGGAGGTAATTTCTTGTTTGCATTGCAGGACATGCTTCCAGTTCTTATAGAACTACGTCGTGCAATGGACATGCAAATGGAACTGGAACTCTTCTTGAAGAGGGAAACTACTTTAGGGTCAATAAATTCTCTTTTCTTTGAATCATGTCCATGTTTCTGAGATTGTAAATTTTAATATGACATTATACACAATGGCCTACATTTCTTATTTTTCTCTGAATGTTGCCTGCAGGCATTTCAAGTATTATCAGAATATTTGCAAGTTCTGGATAGTCTTTCTGGGTTGACTGTAGTACAAGAGTTGAGCCGTGGAGTGGAGGTCAATTCTTTTCTAGACTCTGTCAAATTTTGACGCAAAACATATTTAAGCCTATCATGTTTATGTGAGCATCTCTCATATAGCTATTGCACACACCTGTTATGATTGATATGGAATAAATGCTAGTTTGGTACCATTGTTTTTGAGTGATTGGGTATGTCCCTCTATTTTTGATGTCCTAAAAGCTAGTTCACACCATGGTTTGCCGAATCGTGGCGGATCAGGGAGAATCCGATTCACTATCCGATTCGTATATATATTATATGGTATACACATATATATATATATGTATATATTCATTCATATATATATCATGACATATAAATGTATATATATATGTATTATATCATATGTATGTATGACATACATATACCAATTTCTCTTTATATATGTATAATACCTTATTAGTATTTGTACTTTGTAGTATAAGTAAATGTTGGTATTTGTAGTTTCATTTACTTAAGATATTACATACATGGTTTGCTGGCGCGGTGATTCGGACCGAATCGGGTTCGCTCTGATTCGATCCGATTCGCATCATGGATGGGAAAGTCGGCCGATCCGGGTCGGAACCGGCCGACTAGGGTCGGAATCGGCCTATGGTGACCCGACTAGGAGTCACTCTCCTACTGATAGCACTAGAAAGTGACAATTCTCATGAGTTAATACATATATACCCCTAAAAGCTATAGCATTCTCACATATACCTCTAAAATCTTGACCTCATCAATAATACCCATATCTGATAAAAATGCATCAATTATATACCTTGGGTTAATTGGCCAACACAATCTAAAGAATATTCCATTAGAACATGGATGGAAGAGTTAAATGAATTTCAAAAGATGAAAATGCCCTTACTGAAACAATTTTATCTGAGAGAGAATGAGAGAGGGGCCTATGGGGGTGGGGTGGAGATTTTAAAATGAGTTTAGGCTAGTGTTTTCTACCCCTTTATCCAACTATGCTTGGGTTCAACTGATGGGCATCTTCCAACCTGCTACCAGTGTGGTAGGAGAGGGCATGTCATCCACTTTTTTTTGCCTGGGGCCTCTTATCAATTCATGATGAGAGAGGTGTCCGGCAGAGGACTTTTACAGAGGTCGCGAGAGGAGCTCCGCCGGAGAGGCAAGTGGTCTCCGAGAGCAAGAGGTGCCTTAAAACATGGACTTCCCTGCTGTCTGCTCAAGAGGGGAGACTGGCTTCACTGGAGTTTATGTGCTACGGTGGTCGAAGGAGAGGTTCAGTCTAAGGAAGTCAAATGCTGGCTCGAAGCTCTCCTACCCAGTCTATTGGCTGTAGTTGACCTCTTCGGAGGTAGCACTTCCCATTCCAGATGACCAATGGGAGGTGCGATAGAGGTTTCCACTGGGAGAGGCCCCATTTCCCTATTTGTCCTAGCTTGCCGATGACATGCCAAGAGGTGCTGAAGGAGCCCTTGAGGGAGAAGGTATTTTGGGAACCCCACTCTTTGGAGGGGCTTTGATGATGTGGAGCCAAAGTGTGGTGGGATATCGAGGAAAGATGAGGAAAAGGAGCCCATGGCGTTGGCGGAGAGAATCACTAGGGACCACCTGAGGGAGTTGGTAGACAAGTTGGGGGTTTCCTATGAGGGTGTGGAAAAAGGATAAGGGATCTCTTAACCTCATAAAAAAAGATGGTTAGTTGCATTGGTGAGGACAGGGAAGAAGTAGAAGACCAACAAGAAGCCTGGGGACAATAGGTAGGGCTGTAAACGGAGCAGATACAGAGCGAATATGGGTTTTCTGTTTCCGCTCCGAATACTTAATCAGATAATCCGTATTCTCTCCGAATAAAATTCGATACAGAGCGAATATCTTAGTCAGAAATATTCGGATACGAAGCGGATATGGATATTATCCGCTTCGGAAACATGAGGCCAGTGATGAGAGATGTTAAGTGTTCTAAAAATCAGAAAAAATCAAAAAATCTGTAAAATTCTAATATATATATATATATATATATATATATATAAATACCACAAACAATCTCTAACATTCATACAAATACCATAGAATAAAAATTGAACTACTACTTAATTACAACTAAGGAACCACTAAGGTTTTCAACATAGTACATAAACATTCATAAATTGCATGTCCCACATCCAAATTACATGTCCAAGTTCTCTCAAAGTCTAAAGATAACAGTCAAATTGTTTTGAAAATACTTATTTACTTCTTCATGCTTCATATGATCCACACAACTACTGACCTTGAGTATAAAATTCTATAAAAAAATCTAAAACATTAGTAGTATTATGAAACAGAATTTAATGATAATGAATGGAGTAATGTTGATAATATATTCACCCATCCATCTCCAAGACAAATCTTCTACTCTTATGTCCATCATCCACTCAAACTATGATGGAGAATGATCTTGTAACATAAATAACACAAAATAAGTAAATGATATTACATATTCAACAAAATTTAAATTGAGGCTATAGATTAGAAATAAATATCAAAATACTCATATTCAACAAAAGTGAAAGGCAACTCATGTTTGATTATCAACTTTGCAAGATCTTAACAACTGCGCTCTTGATCAAATTTGAAATTCACAACCTTTGTATGCATTTCATTTGTAGACTTGGTTGCTTTTTAACATTTGTTGTTTGATATCACCATGAACCTTCTATGGGCATCTCTTTACATGATTCATCAAATGAGTGGTGCCTTTTGAACTAGTCCCATCAAATGCCCTTTTGTAATTACAACATGTTGCAGTATCCCTACCATAAGTGATTTTACTCTTTTCAAAATCATTCCAAACAACTGGAACCAAAATTTTTTTCTAGACAAAGATGTTTTCACCATTGCATTATCAACATCTTGTACAACTTCATCCAAGCTAGGAATTGTATCATTACTACTATCGAAGGGATTATTGTCACTTAATGTGTGTGCATTTGCATTAGAAGATGCAAGATTGCTATCCACCGAAATAGACAATGAATCTTCCTCCATTTGAATCTATTCACAACCCATCAAATAAAAAAAAGATAATTTAATAAACTACAAAAAAATAATAATTAAATACACTACATAATCATTTATACTCATGGATGGCATAGTCAGGCCGGGGTGCTGGGTCGGACCCAGCTGACCCCGACCCGAGTCGGATCGGATCGGAGGATCCGCCCGACTCCATTGGAGTCTGGCCGATCCTGGATCGGCCAGCTTAAAAAATGATAAAAATTTGTAAAACATGAAGAAAAATCATGGAAAAATTCTTAAAAAACATATAATAATAGAACATTTTGGGTATATTCATAGTCTAGTTGCACATATGTTCATATTACAATACAGAGCAACGATAATTATGATACCTTATGTACTTGATCATCATTTAAGTAAATGTTATATTTGTAGTTTCATTTACTTAAGATATTACATGTAACAAGGAAGTACCCCCCATTTGAATCCAATAAAAATATCAAAAAAAATATTCTCTTACCAATAAAAAGTCAACTCTCCCATTGAAGAAGAAAATTGCGATTTCAGTGATTTTAGCGAAATGCTAACTTTTTAATCTCTCATAATTTGACCTATCTAAAAATTTGATAATTCAAATAACCATATGGAACACTAAAAATCCAAAGTCCGGTAAAAAAAAGTCAAACGCGCACATGACTTCTCCAAGGGAGCCCTCTCCTACTGACAACACTTAGTCTGCTTGAGATCTCTCAAGATTTGGTCAAATCTAAACTATCATCACTTAAAGTCATGAGAATTGTCACTTTTTGGTTTCTTTTCAATTAAAAAGTAAAAAATCTCATGAGTTTAGGTGATGATAGCTTAGGTTGACCAAATCCTGAGAAGTCTCAAGCAGACTAAGTGCTGTCAGTAGGAGAGTGGCTCCCTTGGAGAAATCATATGCACGTTTGACCCTTTTACCGGACTTTAGATTTTTAGTGTTCCATATGGTTTATTTCAATTATTAAATTTTTAGATAGACCAAATTATGAGAGATTAGAAAGTTAGCATTTCGCTAAAATCACCGAAATCGCGATTTTCTCTTTCGATGGGAGAGTTGACTTTTTATTAGTAAGAGATATAATTTTTTTGATATTTTTATTAGATTCAAATGGGGGGTACTTCCTTATTTACATGTAATATCTTAGTAAATGAAACTACAAATATAACATTTACTTAAATGATGTTCAGGTAAATAAGGTAAGTGGCGGGGATCAGACGTACTTAAGGTAAGCTGAGGGAATCAGTCTACATCAGATGGAGTCGGGGTGGAGTCGGCCCGACTCCACCCGATTCCAGTCGATCCACCCCGATTCCACCTTACTTATACCGTGGGTGGGTGGGTGTCCCCCCATTGGCCGATTCTGCTCCGAGTCGGCCGATTTTGCCATCCATGTTTAAACTGGCATACATACTCAATTGCGGGTGGATCAACTTTGCAACACTTTCTTCAGTCTCACTACGAGCTGCCTAGAAGCACAACAAAATAATTCAGAAAATTCAGTTTATATACAGTGAAAGGCAACTCATGTTTGATCCAAAGAGAGAGAGACAAATGGCGGGGGAGTGAGGACTGAGGGGGAGGGGTGTTGCTGGAGGGGGAGGGTTTACATCCAGAGAGAGCTAGATGGCGGGGGAGTGAGGATTGAGGCAACGGCTAGGCTGTAGAGAGAGGCAACGGCTAGGCTGTAGAGAGAGAGAGAGAGAGAGAGAGAGAGAGAGAGAGAGACATATGGCGGGGGAGTGAGGATTGAGGCAATGGCTAGACTGGAGTGAGAGAGAGAGCTGAGGGGGAGGGGTGCTGCTGGAGGGAGGGTTTACATCCAGAGAGAGAGAGAGAGCCTTCGCTCGCCAGCCGGACGGGGTAGCCGCCACTCTCCGTCTGCATAGACAGTCTGGCGCTAGTGGTGGGGGGTGATGAGGCCGCGACGGCGAGGGGGGTCACAACTCACGGCTTCACGCACGGGTCAGTAGGACTGGTGAGTGGGGTAGCAAAGTAGGGTTTTCTTATATATTTATATATTATATATGGACCATGATTCATCCGATTTCAGTGCGGATCATAAATGAAGCGGATCACCAATTTTCGTGTCCGCTCCGTTTAATATTCGGATATTTTCCGTATCCGAAATTCGATCCTCCGGATATATGTTAAACGGATAATATCCGCTTAACCAGATACGGATTTAAATCGGATCCGGATAATATGCGGATCTGTTTACAGCCCTAACAACAAGGTGGTAAGGGAACTTGGGAAGGGGTGGTGAATGTTGAGGGTGGTGAGGGGAGCGGTGAGGGGTATGGATATCCAAGTTGGCCAAATCGGATCGGAATCGGCCGATTTTGAATTGGATCGGCATGGCCGATGTAGGCCGATCCGATTGATTCGGATTGGGATTGGCCATGGCTGATCTAGACCCCTATTCCGATCCTGCCATCCATGTTGAGGGGAATATCTATCAAGTATCAACCCCTATGAGGATTGTCTTTTAGAATGTGAGGGGGGGGGGAAATGGAGGATGGTTAAGGAGTTGATGAAGAGGTGTAGGATAGACATTCTTTGTCTGCAAGAGACAAAATGGTAAGGTGTTGGAGAGTGTTTGATGAGGGAGTTAGGGGGAGGAAGACTACCATAGGGAGTGACCTCTCTAGCTGTGGGGAATGCAGGAAGGATCATGATTTTATGGAACCGTCTTGTGGTGGAGGAGGTGGAAGAGGACAGATAGGTCGGGAGGTGGGCAATCTCCGTTCATTTTTGTAGCTTGGCAAATGGATTCTCTTGGGACTGTTAGGGATTTTATGGTTCCTAGCCTAGGGAAGGTAAAAGAGAATGATGGGAATAGCTGCTTGGTCATCATATTGCTTCAGGTCGTCCTCAGTGTGTAGCTGGAGATTTCAATATAATGACATCTAGCCTTAGAGAGGATGGGTGCTCATTTCCATTCGGGGGAATTTGAAGATTTTCGTGATTTCACCTAGCACGCTGCCCTCATTGATATTGGTTTGGTGAATGTTTGGTTCACCTGCCCTCATTTTGTTAATGTGATCCTTTCGTACTACCAACATTAGATACTATATCAGAATGTAGGTCTCACGGCCCTTCTATAAAACCTCCCTTTAAATTTTACTAGTATAAGACGATCACAAAGAACTCCTAATGCACTTCTCTATTTTAACTACTCTGCCTTAGTCTTATATGCAATATCGTCATAAATCTCCCTATTCTTTTGAATGATAGACCTTAGGTATTGAAAGCTATTACTTTTAAGAATGTTTTGTTCATTAATTAGAATCATATCTTCTTGAAACACCCTCTTATTACTATAATTATAATGTAGAAATTTTTGACTTGCTCATACTAATTTAAAAACAGTAGGTTTGATAACCGGATTAGATAGTTTATCCCCACTAACAGGGGGTTAACTTTTATATAGGTTTGATACCTGAGATAGGCTAAACCCGGGAGTTAAGTTTTATATGCGGGTAAAAGGGTGTAAAGGGGGGTGATAAGTATCCCACCCATGGAGGGGGATAAAAGTTATCCCTAGGGATAACTCATTAAATGTTGTACTATTCTTCTGGAAAATCGTGTAGCTCTTATTTATACATGGATACATGATGCCAAATTAGCGATAAAAGGGTGATAACTCTATACATCTTATCACATCACATCACATTAAAAGTTATCACCTTTCATAATTATCCCTCATTAAACCATCCCAAACCAAAATAGCATGCCTATACAACGGGGCTCTTTGGTAACGTGATAAGGGGGTTTATCCCCCTTTTATCACTGGTTTTATACCCACATGCAATTTGGTAATCGAGATAGGATAAACATGGGTGATAAAACTTAAGCATGATAAAGAGGGGATAAAGGGGTGATAACTTATCCCTCCCATTGAGGGGGGATAAAAGTTATCCTTAGGGATAACTCATTAATTATTATTATTATATTCTTGAAAATTGTGTGTGTACATTTATGCACAGGTAAATGGTGTCCAATTAGGGATAAAGGGGTGATAAGTATACACACTATGTCACATCATATCACATCACATTAAAAGTTATCTCCTACATAACTATCCCTCATTAAACCATCTCAAACCAAAAAAACCCTTAATCACGATTAGTTTATACCCGATTTACTTATATTAATCCCCTTATCACGTTGTCAAAGAGGCCCGTGTTAGCCTATTCTCACTTCCCTTATCTGGTTATCAAAGACACGCCTCCAACTTTCTAACTTAACATTTAAACCATCAATACTCCCATCAAGTAAGACAATTTATCTACAAATAACATATTGCAATTGTTTTGTTATTTCATATATGGCCAGAGTAAATAGATATAGATTTTGTGTAGAATCTTGATGCAGACTTATAGTGACCGAAAATTCACAAGCGTCTCCAGCAATAGTTTTTACACTAATAGTAGCACCTTTGTACATACCTTAAACCAAGTCAATATACCCTCGAGGGACTTCTTTCTTACTTAATGTCCACCAAATCAATTCTCTCGGTACTTGATTATACGTCTTCTCCAAATCAAGAAAAAACCATATATAAATCTCTTCTCATCTCTCTATACTTCTCCATTAACTGTCGTAATAAAAAAATAACTTCTATAGTAGATCTTTTCGGCATAAAACCAAACTGTTTTTCTAATATAGTAGTCATACATCGAATACGTTTCTTGATTACCTTTTCTCAAAATTTCTTAGTGTGACTCATAAACTTAATTCTATGATAATTATTGCAACTTTGAATATCTCCTTTGTTTTTATAGAAAGGAGCCACAACACTTTTTCTCCATTCTCTAGCATCCTCTGTTACTTCAAAAGTTTATTGAAAAGTTTAGTTAGCCACTGAATACCAATGTCTCCTAGGCATTTCCATACTTCAATAGGTTCTAAGGCCTTGCCCACTTTCATTTTTCTTAAAGCATCTCCCACTTCTAATGTTTTAATATGTCTAAAATATTGATATTTATCAACTTTTGTTGACTCTTGATCCCCTTTTAAAGAGAAATCTTTGAAGCAATCTCCATTAAGTAATTTCTGAAAATAGCCATGTCATCTTTCTTTAACCTCATGGTCCTTAACTAAAACCCTTTGATATTTACCGTTAATGCAAGGAATATGATCTAGATCTCTACTTTTCCTTTCTCTTAATTTAGTGAGTTTAAATGTCATTTTCTGTAAATAGCGCCATATCATATGAAATCCTGCTCCAGCAGTGGCAGCACAACTTTCTCATTGCCAATTGCAACCGCCTTTGTGGGGAGGGGTAGGGACTAGGGAGGTTAGGGCAAGGATGGCAGAGTCGGGTCGGGTGGCTGGGTCGGCCCCAGCCGATCCCGACCCTGAGTCGGGCCAGACTCGGCCTGAGTCGGGCCGAGTCGGCCTGAGTCGGGCCGAGTCGGCCTGAGTCGGGACAGTAAACCAGTCCCGACTGTCCCGTGGGTGGGTCGGTGTTCCCCCCCCCAGAGTCGGGTCACCAGGGGCCGACCCGACTCAGAGTCGGCCGACTCTGCCATCCATGGGTTAGGGAGGGGACTGATGCGGGACCGCCTAATGGGTAGCACTTCAACGTAGCCTAAGTGAGAGATCAGTGACAAATTACACAAAGACTTGACTAATATGTGCACAAATGGACACATGTGGCACTCGGGTGACACGCCTAACAGAAGCTATAAAGGATCCATCCCCTTGCAGGGGAAACGATGGGCCAGTGATAGTTGAGGAACTACCACAGTCTAGGGCAGGTCCACTGACAAGCTCACGGAACTGTTGGGAAAGCATCCTCCCACTCACAGCTCGGTGGTGACATGCGTCATGGGCTAGAAAACCCTACCTCATGACTTGCGGTAAATATGACCATATACTACATGGGCAAATGAGTTCGTTGTTTATATTCATGCATACATAAGCTGTGGGTACTCCTCCCCCTTCTATAGAGGTGGGGTGCCTCTCGGGCCAGCCAAAAAGCAATGGATCCATCCACTACAAGGCTCACAGGCCACTAACACAATAAAAGAATATATATAAGAAAATGGAAAATCACAAAAGAAATGAGGACCCTTAATCCTAACATGTCAGCTGTCCATCGTCCCATCCATCACCCAAGCAGCTGTCCATCGGCTCATCATCAAGCCACAAAGAAGTTAATGACGTTTGGGCTGCCTTCCGATAGTGTACGTGTAAGCTGGGTTGAAGCATATGCCATATGGCCCGGGTCCTTGTGTCCTGGAGGTGCAAATCCCCCCTCCTTTGCTCAGTCCTATGAGGTGGCAGAGTGGTGTTGGTGGCAACCACAGGTGGAGGGTGAGTGGTGATTGGGATGGGGAGGGGCAACGGTTAGGGTTTAATATATATATTTTAAACATGATTAATGATTCTAAATATTAGATTTTTTTTTTACAAATACATTTGAGCGTTTCTATTTTTGGTTAAGTTTAACCCTACTCTGGTTATGCCTAGGTGACAGCAGGGGTAGCAATGCCATTTTTGAATCTATTGTAGATTAACAGGCTGTTTGGGGGGAAGCTAGACCAGAAGATGTTTTGTTTTCCTTTTTGATAGAAAAAGTTTCTGTCTAGGCTGAACTGTTATGTACTGGGGTTAACTCCTCTTCCTTTTTGTTAGCGAGGAGTTAGGGGGCACATCGGCTAGATGTGGGTCTTCTTTTTGTAATGGCCTTTTGGCTGTCAACCAACCTGTACATTCTCTCTTTTCTAATATACTAAGTGGTACTACCCACTTTTCAAAAAGAAAAAACCAGTGGTTTGTAGTTTCTGGAAGTGTTCCTTTTGTAAAGGGGTTTTGTGAGCTATTATACGTATACATTCCACTTCTCTTTAATATACAATTGTGGTACCATCACCTTCTCAAAAAACAGTGATTTGTAGGATTATGGTCAATTAAGCATGGTTTCTTTATAATTGGAGAACTACTAGGGGTATGTATGAAATTACTCTAAATATAGACATAAATATATAAATCGCAATATAGATCATCCATTAGGCAAGCAATCTACTTAGTTATAAATTTATAATGGATAACTTAGATAACTTAATCGGTGTTGTTTGTGGGGGGGGGCAGTTGGACCATATTTTCATTTCATGTCCTTTCGCATAAGGCATTGTGGGAAAGGTTGGGGCAGAGGATCCAGCAACCTCTTGGGCATTTCACTGCAGTGCAGCTGCTTTTCTCCAATTGTCACAGGAGGTGGACACTTAAGGGGGACAGAATTATTTGGTGGCTCATCCTTCATGCCACTCTTTGGCCCTGCGGTCCAAGAGAAATAGCAGAATTTTTAAAAGGGAGGTGAGGTCAGAGGAGAGGGGTTTGGCTTTTGTTTGTGAGAAAGCCTTTAGTGGTCGTCTTTTGTGGGGGAGGGTATCTTTTGTATAGAGGCTTCTGTGGTTTATGCATCTGCACTTGTAAATCCTTATTGCTATCAATATATTTTGGTACCTTCCACATTTCCAAAAAAACCTTAGATAACTAAATGTTATAATTTAAAGATTTCACTTTAAGACTAATTTTATAATTTTATTTACAAGTCAGATCGACTTGGCCGATTTGCTGCATATCTGATCTCTGTACAGCTGAGGTGCCGTATGACTCAGCCAAGTTGGTTCAATTCCTCAAACTTTACAATTGACTACACATGTTTTGGGACTCTCTCTTAAAATAGAAGCCAGAGCATAATAGTTTTTTCAATTTTTTTCTATGCTTCTCATGCGTGATGTACATTGTATTTAATTGTTGTGTTTGAATTCCCCTTGATTCTTACTGGTTGAGTGACTTGCCTTTGTACCATTTAATCTAATGGCTTTACAGGTCTGGTTGTCAAGGGCTCTTCAAAAGCTAGATTCTCTCTTACTTGGAGTGTGCCAGAACTTCAACAAAAAGACTTATATAACTGTCGGTATCCCAATTTTTTATTCTTTAGACTATATTATCATGAAAATGACATCTGTCACTTTGTAATACATACTTTCTCCAAGTTTTTTTTCCCCCCTTTTCAAACTCAACCCCCTCCCCCTCCTCCTCTGATCTTTTGTTGAGGGTGCACTGGCTGGTGCTGGGCAAGTCCAGAGAAAGCAGAGCACCCTTGGCTTGATCCACATCTCATCATTTTAGCCCTGGACTCTGGTTTCAGAAAACAAGTGTGTGTGCTATGGCTAAACAACAAATGAAATGACTCCTTTGAACTTCGATGATACGATAATTCACTAACATTACTAAACAGATTAATGTACAAGTCTGTCATGTCACTGTTGACACGGGGGAATTTCTCCGATCTCATCATCACCACTCGATTTTATTTCATTCGTTTCATTTTATTTTGGAGGTTCATGTATTCATTCTTTTTCATATGTTATGGATTCTTTTGTATTTACGGGGTGTGCCAACCTGTCTAGCAGACAGAAGAAAGAGTCCGCGCAATGCGGAAGAGGAATTTTGGTATCCGTGAAACGGACGAGTGTGGTGTCCGTGAAACGGACGGGTGTGGTGTCCGTGAAACGGACGGGTGCACTATTTTTAATCTGAACTCCTTGAGTCCCATGTCTATTCTCATCAGGCGTTTAGGGTAGCATGTGCTGGACCTCTGTCTCCATCGACCGGAATCGATGTTACATTTACTTCGAGTTAAAACTCTTGATATTATTTAACACCAATTTTTAACCCGAATACCATTCATAGTAAAGGACGAGAACATATGCATGCTTTTTAGAAAATCCTAATCATGACATGTTTTTCCTTTCTTTTGATTATTTTGAAATGCTTTTGCTTTGAGTATTTCATTTTTGAAATGACTGCCTTTTTTTGGAGTCCGAAGTATGATTTTGAGAGGAGAACAGGTATATACCCGTGGACCTATTTGAGTTTTTTCTTCTTTTTTGCAAAGGGTTGGTTAGGAATTTTTATTTGGGGAAAACCTGAGGATTGTTATTGTAAACGGGTATATACCCGTGGATATTGATTCTGAACTTGGGGGTATTTATGACCCGGAGTAACACTTCTGTATTAGAAGGATTACTGTGTCAATTTTTATATGAGTTCTTTTACAGTGCCCTTTTGAGCAAAGTCCTAATTTGAGGTAGAGTTTCTTTTCTCCTCATTTCTCACTTGTGCGGGTATGATTTCCAGAGAACATATGAAAGTGTCTCCATGGAGGTTCTTATCAGATTGTAATTCCTGTCCAAAGTCCATTTCCACGGGTATGGTTCTCGTGGAGGTGCATATGTGCTCCCATTTGGAGTATCTGAGCACAGTTCTTGTCTTATTCCCCTTTCTTTGGATGTGTGTATACCAACACAGTATTTATAAGTATGTAAATATGTTCTGGCAAGCCTCTGCTTAGACAGAGTGTCCTCATAGAGACGTATTCATGTGAACATATGTTTATATCCATGTGTCCTCGGGAGAACCTTTGCTTGAAGGGAATTTGCCCTAAGAAGGTAATATTGTATACACAAATTTGCACTTTGTGAATATATTCTCAAACGGTATCTCTATTTGAGCAGAGTATCCGATAGAAAGGTGCCTCCGTACAAATGGAATCCCTTTTGAGAGACATGTGCACAGTAGGGCATATTTGTGATTATATAGATATGTTCTCGGGCGGAGTCTCTATTTGGGTAGAGGTTCCACTAAGAAACACATTTATATAAGCATAAAATTTGTGATTATACGGATATGAATTTAGAGGGAATTTTGGTCCGGGCATGATTCCTCCTAAGAGACATACGCGTATAGGCACAAATTTATGATTCTATGGATATATTCTTAGGGGAGTCTCCATTTGGACAGAGTTTCCCCTAAGGAACATATACATAAGGACATAGATTTGTGAATATACAAATATGTTCTTGGGCAGAACCTCCGCTTGGGCAGAGTTTCCTCTAAGAAACATATACATATAACACGAGTTTGTATTTATATGGATACGTCCCTTGAGAGAGATTTTTGCCTGGGCGAGATTCTCCTCAAGGAACATATTTGTATAATTACAAATTTGCGATCTTTATATATGTGTTCTTGGACGGAATCTCCACTTGGGCAGAGTTTCGTCTTAAGAAACATATATATAGAACACAATTTGTGAATATACGAATATGTTCTTGGGCAAAACCTCCGCTTGGGCAGAGTCTCCTCAAGAAAAACATATACATATAAGCACAAAATCCACCATCACAGAGACTTGCTCGATGGGCGGGGAGAACATGGGTGTTTAATACCATGTGTCCATAGAGACTTGTTCGATATGGACGGTATTTAAACCCCGGGGAATATCACCCACAGAGACTTACTCGATGTGGGGGATGGAGGTTAAGAGGGAATACTCGATGACGATTGCGCCGATGACTCTCCTCCCACGCTTGGCTTATTCGGGCTAGAAAATGGGGGTTTAATACCTTCACAACACCGAAGGGGAATTGGAGAAGGAGAAGGAGAATGGAAGAGGAGATGGACAAAATATGCTTTTTTTTTTTGACAGGGCTTCGCCGAACAATATGGGATCTCCCCTTTTTCTTTGAAATGGGGGGGTTTTATAGGGGTTTTCACCTTACATTGCGTGAAGGAGAGGAGAGAGCCCCCCCCAAACCGATGGTGATTCACCATCGGTTAGGGGCTGCCACCCCTTAACCGATGGTGACCTCACTGATGAGGTCACCATCGATTGGTTGCCAACCGATGGTGAATCACCATCGGTTAAGGGGGGTCACCATCGGTTGGGATGATGAGTCATCATCGGTTAAGGAGAACCCCTTAACCGATGGGACCTCACTTTGAGGTCACCATCGGTAGGGGTCTCCTACCGATGGAGAGGGGGGAGGGGAGGGGGTTTTTCTCTATAAATACCCCCCCCACACCCCATTTACAATGCCCATCATTGCCGGAGGTGCTGGAGTTTTTCTTCCTCTCTTGAGTTCTGCCCGACTTCTCGGAGTTCTGCCCGATCGGGAGGGTGCTTTTGCAAGTCTCGGAGTTCTTCTCGAGCTTGTTCTTGTGTACTTGTCCTTCGTCTCGGTCTATAGATCTTGTGCTGCCGGATTTTCTTCCGCGCTTGTTACTCTGGACGAGAGACATGTTCTCTTTGTACTTTCAATTTAACTGGGAATCCGGGCGCCATTTTAAGGGCGGAACTCCCCTGCTGAACTTCGGGAAAGAATCCCGCAGATAAGTTTGTAACTTAATAACCTTGGGGTCATTTTAAATCACACTTATTTGGCCTCTGAGTAGGCTGTTGATAATATATTGAAATCAGGCCCGTTGATAACCAGCATTTAATCTTCATGGTTCAACGACCCCTTTCATCATATCAATTACTTGAACGATTGTCCGCCAAAAATAGGCCTTCAACTAGCCAAGTCGCCAGACCATTATCTGATGGATTCCATATTTCTGCTGAAGAAACGTGTCACGCTTTTACCGTTCAACAGTCACTCACACTGATTACATGTCACCTCAAAAAGGGAAAAGACGAAGAAATTCCTGACAGTACCCATGGTCTTGTGTATGTTCAGGTTGCTACCATAGATTAATGCACTATTCTCCACATTGCCACAAACAATGTGTTAACTGGCTCTTATGATGCATAACAGCTTTGCTTTTCTGAAGGTGATGAAATAGTCACGATTTGTTAAATAGATGAAAACGAATGGTAAGTGTAGCCTGAGAGAGACCTAACATATGATAGGAACAACAAACAAACTCTAAAGAATAGGTAGGGAGCTACAACCATACTAGGTGCCCAACAGCTTTCTTTCCCAGCATGTCACATGATGACATATGAATCTCTTGACTGTTACCTATATATCTTCCAGTTTTCTTGAAGATGTGGCTGTTCCTCTCTTAAGATTGCTGAAAAAATGTGTGGGAAAATATTCTGTGAACCTTTTCTTCTTCATCTAGGGCCTATCCTGAATCCAGTTATTCCATGGTGCAAAAATTGATGGTGATCTGATCTATGATTGGTGAGTTTATGTGCATTAGGCCCATGGAGACATTGATCCTTACTTCATTCTGTTAAATTGTTTTATGTCAATGTTGTCAAGGTGCCTATTGTATTCTCTGCCTTCACACTTGTTGTTGCTACAGCTATTAGTTACCCTTTATACATACTTTTTAACTTAGCTTAAGTTATACTACACATACTTTATATTTACCTTTGTAATTTTGTTTTCCTGTTCTTATTTTAGTTTACACTTTTTATCTATATATACTTTTATAAGTTTGTTATTACTATATGTATATTTTACTTTATTATCATGGCCTTAGTTGGTTGTGACCAAGAAACGACCAGTTTTGCTTGGTGGGCTGCAATTCCAGACTTTATCAATTTGTCTAGTAAACTACTCGGGGCTCACATAGCCCATGCCAGATTATTGTATTCTTGGCTGGAGCAATGAACCTATTTGAAGTAGCTCACTTCTTTCCTGAAAAACCCAAATATGAACAGGGATTGATTTTACTTCCACATCTAGCTACTCTAAAAGGAATGCAAATTATCACTTATCTGTTTATGTTTCTCGGAACTAATATTTTTATTTTTGAAATGTGAACTAACATTTTTATTGAATGATGTATAAAACAAATCGTTGGCTGCTGGCCTTTTAGTGGTTTGCTGTCTCGCAAGAATCTCGCGAGAATTCTCGGTCTCGGCGGGGTGCCAAAAAACAAGAGGGTCGAAGTCGCGGCGGGAGTTAAAAAAAAAAAAAAAACACCGTGAATCCCACGGCGACATGGGAAAAGGTGGAAAAAATAAAAACGAAAAGAAACCCTTGCCACCTCGCGACCCCCCCACCGACGCGATGTAAAAGGGAGATTTAAAATAAACCCTCATCACCCTTACATCGTCTCCCCCCCCTCTCGGACCACCGTGTCGGCCCCCTCCCCCTCGCCCTCGCCCTCCCCCCTGCCCTCCTCCCCGAAGACGAAGAATTGCGAGACCAGCGGCCGGTTTGGCCACCTTATCTCCGGCAGGCGGCGGCGGCGACACAGCACCGTGAATCGGTGAGTGCCTCCTCCTCTCCTCCTTCCCTCCCTCCCTCTGTGGTGTGTGCGACAGCCGTTGCCGAGGGGGGCATCCCCTCCGACACCCCTCTCTGTGTGTGTGTGTGTGCGTGTGCCGGACCTCTCTCTCTTCTCTTTCTCTCTCTGACTCTGTGTGAGTGTGCCGCTCCGGCACCCCTCTCTCTCTCTCTGACCTCTCCCTCTCTCTATTTGACCTCTGTGTGTGTGTGTGTGTGTGTGTGTGCATGTTGATCCCCTCCGGCACTCTCTCTCTCTCTCTCTCTCTCTCTCTCTCGGTGACTTGTGTGAGTGCGCGCGCGTACCTCTCTCTCTCTCTCTCTGATCTCTCTCTGCAACCCCTTTCTCTTTCTGTGTGAGCTCTGTCTCTCTGTGTGCATACTGGTGCTGGAGGGGGTGATGCCTTCTGGCGCCCCTATCTCTCTATATATGACCTCTCTCTCTCTCTCTCTCTCTCTCTCTCTCTCTCTCTATGTGTGCCGGTGCCGGAGGGTGATCCCCTACGGCGCCTCTCCCACAGTCTCTCTCTCCCCCCCGAGACAGCCGTGCCTCCTCCCCCTCTCTCTGTCTGCCTTTGTGTGTGTGTGTGTGTGTCTCTCTCTCCCTTTTCTTTTCTAAATTAAGTCTGAATTTTATTTTTTATGTTGTTGTCAGATTTGTTCACTGTGATCTTTGGGTTCAGGTGAGAATTAATAAAATTCTGATAGTAAAATTTTAGTAATTAATGAATATTCTGTTAATTAATTTCTGAGTGTTATGACCTGACTTGTATTATTAGTTCCTGACTATTTAATTATCTCGATTCTCTTGCATAACTTTTTCAGTTAATGACTAATGAATATGATTGTGATGGCCAGTTGGTCACTATTTTGTATCATGATCTATATTGACTTTCTATTTAATTTATGTACTTTTGTTGTGAGATGGACAAATGTTAATTTATGTGCACCATTGATCTTTCTATTTGTATGGATTGACTTTCTTTTATGTATTTATGTTATGATATTGAAATGAAATTGTGTTATCCATTGTTGAGAACATATGCAGTTATCTATGTTATCTAGTAATTGATTTTATTGTTGGCATCATTTATGAATTTTCTCGAAATTCCAAGATCTGATCTCCCAAGATTTTTCCAAGATCTCTCCAATATCTCTTCTCTCCGACCCCTCCGAGACGAAGCCGAGATCCGATATGGCCTCCTACGGATTGGCAATCTCTTTTTGGCACTTCTAAATTTCTAATTGCAGACATTGATATAGTTCATACATGAAATTTGTTGTTCTGTTGCTTCAACAAGTTGTGAGAACTCTACTGTCATCTTAAAACTGGGTATTAACTATTAAGTCCATATCTATGGTTTATTGCTATGCCAATTGCCAAATGATCAGCTGTGTAATGGTCTTTCTTAATGGATTTATGGTTCCTTTTCTATTTGTAGACATATAACTTGGAAATCATGTGTACTTTCCGAAGTGGAAAGGCATCAACAGAGTCCTAAGAATAAATTTTTTGATATAGTTCATACATGAAATTTGTTGTTCTGTTGCTTCAACAAGTTGTGAGAACTCTACTGTCATCTTAAAACTGGGCATTAAGTCCATATCTATGGTTTATTGCTATGCCAATTGCCAAATGATCAGCTGTGTAATGGTCTTTCTTAATGGATTTATGGTTCCTTTTCTATTTGTAGACATATAACTTTGAAATCATGTGTACTTTCCGAAGTTGAAAGGCATCAACAGAGTCCTAAGAATAAAATTTTTGCAGGCACTTGATGCCTACGCATTGATAGGGGATACCACAGGACTTGCTGAAAAAATACAGAGCTTTTTCATGCAAGAAGTTCTCTCAGAAACACATTCTATACTGAAGAAATTGTTCAAGAGGTATTTTTTTAGCCATGCTTTAGATATTTTGGCACTGATTTAGCCTGCATAATGTAGTCATTTGAACGTTACTCTGTTGAGGGGTTCTTTTTTTGCTCCAGTTTACACTTCAAATTTACATACAGAGATTCACTTGACAGTTGACACAGAAAGGTGTTTAATGATTGTCATGTTTAACAACATTTCTATCTTTTCTTCTTTCATCTAAAAGGTATTCTTGTTTACTTATCTAAATGCTATACTTTGGTCTTGTAAATCCTTTGAATATCTGTTGGTTGTTAGGTCAAGGACTTGGATGATAATTTTTCCACATGCCTTGCTATCCTTTGGTCCTATAAACCCTTTGAATATGTGTTGGCTGTGAGGTGTTGGGTCAAGCAAGGTTTGGCGCATCGCCGATTCGGACCGGATCGGGATTATCCTGATCCGATCCGATTCGGGCGGATCGAACCGATTCGGTTCGATCCGCTTGAATTCGGCCAGAACTTGGTCCTATTCAGGCAGGGTTCACTGGACTCAAGATCTTGTTCAGACAGGGTTATCAGGATCTCCTTATTTACCTAAATATCATTTAAGTAAATGTTACATTACTTAAGATATTACATGTAAATAAGGAAGTACCCCCCATTTGAATCCAATAAAAATATCAAAAAAATCATATCTCTTACCAATAAAAAGTCAACTCTCCCATCGAAGAACAAAATCACGATTTTGATGATTTTAGCGAAATGCTAACTTTTTAATCTCTCATAATTTGGTCTATCTAAAATTTGATAATTCAAATAAACCATATGGAACTAAAAATCTAAAGTCCGGTAAAAAAGTCAAACGTGCATGTGACTCTCCAAGGAGCCGCTCTCCTACTGAGAACACTTAGTCTTCTCGAGGCATCTCAGGATTTGGTCAACTTAAGTTATCATCACCTAAACTCATGAGAATTTTCACTTTTTAATTGAAAAGAAACTAGAAAGTGACAATTCTTATGAGTTTGAATGATGATAACTTAAGTTGACCAAATTTTGAGATGCCTCAAGCAGACTAAGTGCTGTCAGTAGGAGAGCGGCTCCCTTGGAGAAGTCACATGCACGTTTGACTTTTTTTACCGGACTTTAGATTTTTAGTGTTCCATATAGTTTATTTGAATTATCAATTTTTAGATAGACCAAATTATAAGAGATTAAAAAGTTAGCATTTCGCTAAAATCACCAAAATCGTGATTTTGTTCTTCGATGGGAGAGTTGACTTTTTATTAGTAAGAGATATGATTTTTTGATATTTTTATTGGATTCAAATGTGGGGTACTTCCTTATTTACATGTAATATCTTAAGTAAATGAACAACAAATTATAACATTTACTTAAATATATTCAGGTAAATAAGGGGATCCTGACAACCCTGCCTAAACAGGATCTTGAGTCCAAAGAACCCTGCCTGAACAGAACTAGGCGAATCGGACCGAATCAAGCGAATCGGATTTCCCCTGATCCGCACCGATTCGCCCGAATCGGCCCGATCCGATCCGGCACGCCAACCATGGGTCAAGGACTTGGATGATAATTTTTTCACATACTTTTCCTTGTTCATCATAGGTTAGAAGCTACTTTTAGTATAATATTGGTAATCTAATCATGATCGTAAATCAGTTTGGTACTAGAAGTGGTAAAGATGTCTAAATCATTTGCAATATTTCTTAGAAGAAGCATGAGTTATGCTTATATTGGAAAATAAGTTGGAAGATATAAAGAGCAACATCTATAAGTGCAAGCTCACTTTCCATTACCGACTTACCATGCTGCATCTTTAAGGTTGATATTTCTCATGGTAAGGGGTATGGGCATTATTGCTTTGTTTTGAGGCAAAACTTTGATCAATTACGTGCTCCTTTTTTTTTTCCCTTGCGATTCAGTACGCCAATCATTTTCTAATAAGAAATCTCTCTTATTTTTAGCTGCTCTATTCTAATGCGATTAACTATTCTGTCAGGAAATTGGACTGGATACCCAGTGCAGCAGGTTTGCCTCCTGATTCTTGAATCTCTTGCTAATTTTTGTACTTTTCTTGCTTGCTTTCTATGTTTGCGATGGTTTGATGTTTTCTGAACTATATATCATGTTTCCGGCAGTTTACTTAACAATACTGAAGCTCTTCATGGTAATGTAGGTTGTTGAGGTTATGAGGTACTATGTCCTTTCTATGCTAACTTTTCCTTGTCACCTTAGTTATTATAGTCTTTCATCGACATCTGAAATTTTTGAAGGTCAAGATTCTGAAGATGTACCCATTTTTTGGAATTATATGTCATCTGTTGTCAAAGTCATGAATTAAGTCTATTTAAAAACTTTGTCAGTAGTTTATTCTTTATCTTCAATTACAATAGCTGAACAAACTATAGATGTTCTTTTTGTATGTCTTGAGCTGCATGTGTTTCTGCCTCCAGCTCTTGGCAACCATTTCTCATGGGAAATCTTTCCTGGAAAGTAAAAGTTCACCAGAATTGGTATGCACTATGCACTATGCAGTGAAGCAATCTTATATAAAAACCTGTTGAAATGAAAACCATGTATTTACGTTTTTGTGAAAATAAGTGGATTCTACCACTGATTTTATTCAATAAATGGAGGTAGTACAATCAAGGTGGAGGAGAAGTTCCTCCCAACTGGAACACTACATGGTAAACAACAGTGGATAATTGTTTAACATACACGCGGGTGTTCATGGCATATTATTTGTTCCATGCTTTAAATTCATCAGATGATTTAGGATTTCGTGCGCTGGGCCCTTCCCCACCGATAACGTTCGGTGTTAATTTACATCGAGGAGAACCTCGAACACCTTTGATACCTTGCCCCGAGCCTTTTATGTGTCATAAATGATGTTGCGACCGTGGAACACATTTAACATACTTTGTAATTATTTCCCTCAATAGGGACTGATTTATAATTCTCCCATTAGATAGGGACCGTTCTTCCATTTTCTCCATAAGTGGGGACTGTTCTAGAATTTTCCCATTAAATGGGGGCTGTTTGGAATTTTCCCACCAAGCGAGGGTTGTTTTAGAATTTTCTCATTAGATAGGGACAGTTCTGGAATTTTCTCACTAAATGGGGGCTATTTTATATATATATTTTTATTATATGGGGACATGATTGGGACCTTTTCTTATCAAGTGGGTTTACTTGCAATTTGTTTCAAAAAACCCCATTGAACATTACCCCTCTTTGGGCGGGATTAATTTGAAACTTGTAACATATTTTTAGCGTTTGTTGCTAAGTTTATGAAATTTACAATCTTAAAAGTCGTTTATGCAATTAACTCAATTTTTGGGTATAATTGTAATTTTGTGTTATATGAGACGATACCCCAATTTTTGGGCATGGGGTAAACAAACATACACCTTATGTCTCCTTTATACAAACATTTCATAGGAATAACATGATTTCATGAATAGTACATGTATTTTCACAAATGATCCGATGGGCAAGTCCCATCGGAACCGATGGGGCAAGCCCCCACCCAACGGTGGGGCAAGCTGATGGGAAGGCTCCATCGGAACCCACCTGCGGTGGGTCCCACCGTGGGTGGGGAGAGCCGATGGGGCAAGCCCCATTGGCGCCTCCACCCCACTTGCGGTGTGGATTCCGATGGGAACATCTTTTTAACCCTTCTTGGGCACTTTTTCTATAAATAGTGACACATGGCCACTCCTTTTACCACGTGGAAAATTCCAAGGGTGTGGTTTCTTCTGTTGGTTTGTGTGCGGAGATCAGACCCACACCATGCCGTTTTCATTGCCATGGGTATAGGACCTAACCCCTGATGTGTATCTAAAATCCGTGTGCCTCATACAGACGACTTCCACCGGAATATTCTGGGGCATTAAATGGTTCATACGGCGAGGAATTTAATCTGACAATGCTGAGGAAACATTATTTTCTGTTGTTTATTTATTCCAAAAATTCAGAATAAATGTTTTCTTGTTGTTTATTTATTCTGAAAATTCAGAATAAATAGGCTTCGAGGACCGTTTTTATCTGGAACATCGAATAAATTTTCCCTTTCATCAAGAACTTGTTCTGAAAATTCAAACAAGCGTATCTTGGGAAGGTGTAACTTTCCGGGCAAGATTTTGATCGCTATATCTTGCCTTATCTAAACCACATGACTATTATGAGGAATAATTCAGAAAATATGTGAAATAATTTTTTTTTTCGGTTGAACAATAATACAAACAAAAGGACTTCAAAGTTGCATTTAAAATCATCATCATTAGAGCCTTGTCCTATTGTTTAGGGTTGGTTACATGAATTATGTTTCACCAAAGGTTTCTATTAAGTGTTATAGTTGTGTATAAACTCAAGAAACCAATGTCCTTCCTAATAACATTGTGCCATCTCATTTTAGGCTTTCTTTGAGCTCTTTTACTAGCATCCACTAAGATTTGGTCACATCTTTTAACTGATGTTGAGTTAGAACGATGGTGCACGTGTCTGCTAACCCCACTTGAGTCTATTTTCTCTCATTTTACTATCAATGGGGCTATCTCCAAGTCCTCACGGAAGCGCTCATTCCTAATCTTATCTTTCTTAGTCTTACCACATATCCATCTTAGCATCCTCATCTCTACTACACATATTTTGTTAATATGTTTTTTTCTTCTTGCACAACATTGGGTACCATAAAACAAACAGGCCTCTCAGTCGTTCTATAAAACTTCCCTTTAAGTTTCACAGGTATACGATGATCACAGAGGACTCTTGATGAACTTATCCATTTTAACCAGTTTGCCTTAGTCTTATGTGCAACATTGTCATAAATCTCCCCATTCTTTTGTATGATAGACTCTAAGTAACTTTTGTTACTACTTTTAGAAATGTTTTGTTCATCAATTAGAACCATATCTTCCTGTAACATGTAACACTATCTCGTTACTATAATTACAATACATGAACTTTGTGATGGGGATCGAAGATCTGCGAAAACGAAGCCGAGTGTCCTTGCTTATTTTATTTGGCCTAATAGAGACCCAATTGATGTAATTTTATGCATTTGAGTAGTCTTAGTGAGGATGTAGGCCAATAAGAGCCCAATAGGGTCTTTTCTATTTTTCTGTAATTTTTGGTACGAATTTCGTACTATTTTAGGTCTGAGGGTTATTTTAGTCAATATTGAGTCATTGGAGTCTTTAGGGTTTATTGCTTATAAAAACTCTTGTAAACCTCCAAGAGAGGGATAATTGATGTTAATGAGAAAAGAAATCTTTTGAGCCGCCACCTCCCCTCCTCTCTGCGTCTCTCTCTCTCCCTGCGTATCTCTTTCCCTACTTCTCCCTCTTCCTCCCAGCGAAGCCCACGCTTCCCTTCCCTCTCCTTCCTTCTCTCTCCGGTCCCCCATCATTGGTATCAGAGCCGAACGGTCTGCATACTGGACCCCCCCCCCTTGCGCTACATCCGCCCCGAGCCCCGCCTTCGCGCGCCCCACGTCTGCTCCGCTCTGCACACGGGAGGCCGCCCCGCGCCAGCGCGGCACCCTGCTCGCGGCCCGCCCCCTCGTCCCGCGCGACGAGGCAGTCCGCGCCAGTGCCGCGAGCGCATCAGCGCCCGCGTCCGCGTGTCCCGCCTCTGGGTCCCCTCCCGCGTGCCGTCCCACGTCCGCCGCCCTCCCGCGCCCCAGCCCTGGTGGCCGCGCCCATGCGCCCCACCCCCGCGTCGCGCAGCACCTCCCCCCTCCGCGCCGCGAGCTCGCCCCGCACCCGCCTGCGCCTGCGTCACGCCCCTGGCCAGCCGCCTCCACCCTCCCGAGACCGTCGCGCCAGCGGCCACCGCACGCGTCCACCATGCCCCGCAGCACCTCACCGCCCGCAGCCGTCCCCGCGCGCCCGAGCAGAGCCCTGCGCGACCCGCCTCACCCACCAGACGAGCCCCTGCGAGACCGCTGCGCCTCCCTGCGGGCCCCACGACCTCCCCTACACGCCTGGAACCACGTCACGTCGCCTCCAGCGACCCGCCGGGCACGCCCCCGCACTCCCCGAGCACTCCGCAGACACCCTCGCGCCCTGTCGCGTGACCCCAGGCACCCTGCCGTCGCCGCCCCAGTCGGCCACCCCGACCACGCACGCGTGCCCGACCGCACCGGCGTGCGCGGCTCATCGGCGCGAGCCGCACCCCACGACGGCCGCCCTCCAGCGACCGAGCTCACCAGCTCCGCGCCCCGCCGGTGACCCAGCGCATTTTTCCAGGTGGCCGTCGTGTCTGCCTCGCCCGCAGCAGCACGCCGGTCGTCGTCATCCAGTCGTCGCCGTCCTCCTGCTGCTCCCCGGGCTGCGTCGCCTTGCTGCCTGCGCCCAGTCGGCACGCGTCGCCGTCCTCTTGCTGCCCCGAGCCACATCGCCCTGCTGCTGTTTCACCGCCAGCGCAGCAAGCTGCAGCTGCAGTTCCGCCGCTGCTGCTGTTTCGCTGCCGTTGTTGCCATGCTTCGGTTTGCTCGTCTCTCCATATCTGAGTAATTTGGGGCACCATGATTTCTTCTGCATTTCAGACATTAGTTCGATAATCAAATAGAAAAGTTATTTTGCTAATAATCGATCCGCTCCAATCAAACAATTATGTATCTCAAGCCGTCATGGATTCCCTTTCTCAAAGTGGACAGATTATTGAATCTGACAGTGGACGCATCTCCATATCATTTTCTCTAAAATTCAGCGCAGATTTGGAACACAAGGATCTTGTCTATCATTCTGGAGTTTGGGCTACAATTCCTTCACAACACTCATCTATCTTGCCCACCTACAAGTTTTACCTCATTGTGGTCGGGAGTGGTTACAAAGGAACATGTGGCGGTATTTAATGAAGGAAGTTATTGTATCCTCCGAGATTTTGATTATCCTGGGTGCCAATTCAAGTTTCATGCCTTTGCACTTAAAGTGGCACAACAACAAAAGTTAGAGTCCACAGCCTTGTCAACTGTGGAAAATGCTCAGGTAGGGGTGCACTGCACACCTACACCTACTATGGCAGCGTCCGAGGAGACAAATGAGAATGTGGCTGTGATTGACTCCTTCGAAGTACGCGAGACAGCTTCTATAGTGGAGTCATGGGATCACTCTTTGATGATTGAGGCCGGTTTTGACGCACTCGCTGATCATTTGTTCGAGATCTCGACACTCTCTTGTAGTCATCCTTCCTTGACAGATGTGCCTATTAGCATTGGTTCCAGTGACTTTGATGTTGTGTGGCACGGTTTCGAGTTACATTGCCGACCCCAACCCCAGCTGTCCAGTTTGATTAGATGTGTGGATATGGCAGTGCTCCAATGGCTAATTGCTCCCTTCTCTATCTTGCGAATTCTCCAACATTTCAAAACTCGAGGACGAGTTTTCTCGAACCAGGGAGAATGATGGGGATCGAAGATCTGCGAAAACGAAGTCGACTGTCCCTTGCTTATTTTATTTGGCCTAATAGAGACCCAATTGATGTAATTTTATGTATTTGAGTAGTCTTAGTGAGGATGTAGGCCCAATAAGACCCATAGGGTCTTTTCTATTTTTCTGTAATTTTTGGTACGAATTTCGTACTATTTTAGGTCTGAGGGTTATTTTAGTCAATATTGAGTCATTTGGAGTCTTTAGGGTTTATTGCTTATAAAAACTCTTGTAAACCTCCAAGAGAGGGATAATTGATGTTAATGAGAAAAGAAATCTTTTGAGCCGCCACCTCCCCTCCTCTCTGCGTCTCTCTCTCTCCCTGCGTATCTCTCTCCCTACTTCTCCCTCTTCCTCCCAGCGAAAGCCCACGCTTCCCTTCCCTCTCCTTCCTTCTCTCTCCGGTCCGCATCACTTTGACTTGCTCTTACTAATTTAAAAACGTTTAGACTCTAAGTCATGCCTCCAACATTCTAACTTTACATTTAAACTATTATTGCTCTCATCAATTAAGACAATATTATCTGCAAATAACATACACCAAGGGATATCATCATGCAATTATTTTGTTACTTCATCCATAACTAGAGCAAAGAAATACAGACTTAGTGCATAATCTTGATGTAGTTTTATAGTGATTGGAAATTCACAAATCTCTTCAGCAATAGTTTTCACACTAGTAGTAACACCTTCGTAAATATCTTGAACCAAGTCAACATATCTTTAAGAGGTTTCTTTCTAAATTAGAAGGGTCGCAACCGTCCGGACCGCTGCGTCATGAACGCGACGGCTCGAGCCGTCGTGGTTTCCGCCGCTCACACAGGCCCGGCCCGGTTCAACCGGACGCGATCGAGCCAGTTGTCGCGACTTGAAGTACCTGTCGCGATTTCAAGATTTCGGCCAGAACCCTGATTTGCTCTTATACCCCTGTTAATTAAGCCATATAACCTCTGTTTAACCCTAATCATGCACTGTTATGAACAGTAACAATCTGATTATTAATATTTGGTAATAATTATATGAAATTCATTAATTAAAAGCCATGTGCACGATTATTCATGCTCTCATGATTTCTTTACACTTTCACACACTAAACATTAATTGTTTGCCATGAGACCTTATTAAATTACTCAATAATATATATGGTAATTAAGTGTAATCATTCAATTAATCTCCCAATTATTTAAATGACACTTTTCTTCGTTTTATTCGCTCGCTTTGTGTACCATTATCGCGTCTCTCTGCCTTCGAGCACTCAAGACACGACGAACACTTGTTTTTACACACTTCTTTCTTAACATAGACCACCTCTCCGTCGGACAATCTCCGTAAAGTAATTTCCGAAAATAGTTATGCTATCTCTCTTTAACCTCAAGGTCATTAACTAAAACCCTTTGATCTTCATTCTTAATGCAACGAATATGATCTAAATTTGTACTTTTTGTTTCTCTTAATTTAGTGGGTTTAAATATGTCCTTTTCACCCTCTTGGGTAACTAATTTATCATGTAATTCTTTAAATGCCTTGAATTTAGCTTCACTATCTATTTTCTTAACTCTTTTTTTAGCTATTTTATAAGCTTTTAGGATTTGATTGTTTTTGTTAGTTTGCAAGCTTTAAAGCATCTCTTTTTATTCTAATGGTAATTTTGATTTCCTCACTCCACCACTCTCTCTTTCTACATTTCTTTTACCTTTAGATTTGCCTAAGAGTTATTCTGTTACATTCTTTGTACAATTCTTAACATTATTCCACGTTACACTAATTTCTTATTCTAAATTTTAAATATTTTTTTACTGAATGATTTTTAAATGTTTTCATATTTTTACTTTTCAAATTCCACCACTGAATCAAAGGAGATGGCTTTCTAGAGTGAGATGCTCTAGGGAATTGCTCGGCCATCTAGGCCGAATTACTCCCCCTCGGGAGGGAGGGGCCACCGACCCTAGGAAGGTGGAGTGGGAGGCTCCGAGCGTGGCATGGGTTCCTTCGTGTGGTGGCCGTAGTGAGATGCCTTCGACGTGTTTTGGGTGTGGGAGAAGAGGACACCTACACAAGTGGTGCCGGGCTGTGCTTAATTTTTTGGAGGCTCGGGGAGGTGCTCGGGAGGCTCGAGGGGTAGAGACTTTGCAGACGAGTGGCTGATGTGACTCCTGGTCCTTTGCTGAGATGGTCAGGGGCAGAGTGCAGCCCTTGCAAGGTATCTCTAGCTCAAAGAAGGTGGTTGAAGCAGGGGTATTGCCAGAAGAGTATGTCAACAGTCGTCATAATTGGGGGAGGAAGACTCTGGCCTAAGGAGACAACAATTGACATCACGGACAGCCTTGACAAGGGGCAACGGGTGCCTGGACCATGTCTATCTCCGATCGAGGGATCCCCGGTCACTCTCTACTCCTTGGATCAGAGGGTGGAGAAGCGGACGGTGCTGGTGCAAGCTTCTGCCGCTCTAGGAGGAGACGGCGAGCCTGGGAGAATGGCACCAATGACCCGAGTGAGGTAGCTACTATCTTCTCCTCTACCATTGGTCCTATTGGCGGAGAAACCTTCTTTGTTGTCGTTGGCCATGGACATGGCGGGTCCAACACCAGATGCTATGGAGATGCATGGCATCTCAGACCTAGTGGTCTTTCAGCAGTATGAGGAGGGGGAGGTGGTAGGTGAGCCCTACAGGGAGGTTGGGGGTTGGGAGCTCGTAGTGCACAATGGCAGACTACAGTGCTTCTTTGGCACTGCAGTTGGGAGTTATGAAGTTCTTGTTGAAGGAAGAATGCTAAGGAGGTGGCGGGGATTGTGGGTATCTCTTCTATAGGGGCAGCAGAGAAAGATTTAAAGGGGCCCTATGTTAATGTTTTTAAGAGGTGGAGTGCTAGTATTAGGACAGCCGGGAGGGGGTTGCAAAGGGTGGAGGATGAGGAGTCTAATAAGGAGGAGAGGGGATTATTGCTTCCTAATGAGGATTCTTTCATGGAACATTTGGGATCTTGGGGGAGTGGAGATGAGGAGGGCTGTCAAGGAGTTGGTGTACAGGTGCAAGATGGATATTTTGTGTGTGCAGGAGACCAAGTGGGAGGGTGATCTGGGTGCTATGATGATGGAGTTAGGGGGTACCTGACTGACGTGTGGAGTGGCTTCAGCTGCTTGGGACAATTCTGGGGGCATCACGATCCTATGGAACCTGTTTAAGGTGGAGGTGGTGACGAATGCTAGGGTGGTCAACAGATGGGCGGTTTCGATGCACTTCAAAGGGGTGAATGATAGATTCTTGTGACTTTTCCAATCTCGGGAGGACAAGAAGCAGCTCTGGGAGAACCTTTTGCATTTTCATCAATCCTCGGGGAGGCCTTGGTGCCTTGGAGGGGATTTTAATGTAGTGCTTCATCCATCGAAGATGATTGGTTCTTCTTTGGCTGATGGGTGCATGGAGGATTTTTCTAATTTGTCCATAAGGCGCCGTTGGTGGATATTGGCATGGCTGGTGGCTTCTTCTCCTGGTCTAACCTCAAAGCTGAGGTTTCTTGCTTAAGTTTGGACAGGTTCTTGGTCTCAGTGGACTGGGACGATCATTTTGCTTGCTCTCAGGTTGCGGTACTGATTAGAGTGGTGTCAGACCATAGGCCTATTATGTTGAAGACTTCCAGAGTTTGGGACAAGAGAGATAGCTTCATGATGTAGTTGTTCTGGCTGTGGTAGGACGACTTCATAGCTGCCGTGACAGAGGCTTGGTGTGCGGTGGAGAGAGGACCTTTAGCTATGGGTACATTTGTGAGGAGGTTGAGTCACACTGTTCAGGTTTTGATAGGTTGGGGGGTAGGTAAGACCCTCGTAGGAAGGGAGGCCAAAAGTAGAATGCAATAGTAGATTGATGAGTGGGATAGTCTAGAGGAGGCAGGTCTTCTCGATGAGAAGGACAGGGCTGCTTGGGACTCACTCAAGCCTGAGGAGCAATTTCAGGACATCTTGTGTAAGGAGGAAATATACTGGAAACAAAGATCTAGAGACAAATGGATTAAAGAGGGTGACGAGAACACAACATATTTTCAGAAGGTGGCTACGGATAGAAGAACGGTTAATGCTATCGCTTGCATTAGAGAGGGTGACGAGACCATCACAAAGGAGGACATTAGAGTCAAGGCAAGAGACTTCTACTAGAGACTTTTTTACAGAGGAGGACATCTACACATCAAGCCTTTATAAGGACTTCTTTCAGCGACTGTCAGTGGAGGAGAGTGTGGCTATGGATCAGATCTGCTCGGAGGAGGAGGTATGCAGGGATGTTTTTGACTTGGCAGGGGACAAGGTAGCAGGACTTGATGGTTTTCTTGTGGCTTTTTTCCAGAAGTGTTGGCACATTGTTAAAGATGACTTGATTACTGCATTGGTGGAATTCCAGGAGGGTAGGGCCCACCTGGGTGGAGTTAATAAAACTTACATCGTGCTGATTCCGAAGAAAAGGATGCATCGTGTTTCCTTGAATATAGACTGATTAGTTTGTTGAATGGCTCTTGCAAAATTTTGTCAAAAGTGTTTTCTTCAAGGTTGGCATTAGTGATGGATAGGTTGGTGAGGCATGCACAGTGTGCCTTTATCAAGGGTAGGCACATTCTTGATAATTTTTTGGTGGCTCATGAATGCTTATTTGCCCTTAAGCAATACAGAGGGAAATGTTTAGTCTTGAAGTTAGATTTTGAAAAGGCTTATGACAAGGTCAACTGGTTGTGTTTGTTTTCATATCTTGGGGAGGATGGGTTTTAGTGACAAGTGGATTGGATGGATCAAGTTTTTTTTTTTTCCAGCTACCTTTGCTGTCCTCATTAATGGTAAGCTGTTAGCGTGGTTCCATGGTGGGCAAGGCCTTAGATGGGGTGATTCTCTTTCCCTATTGCTTTTTGTGTTGATGGCTAGTGTGTTGGATAGAATGTGGGAGATGGCGGAGGTGGCAAGTTTGCTTGTGGGTATCCGGGCGGTTTGTGGCGTTAGATTCATTTCACACTTGCAATATGCTGATAATACTATTTTTTTCTGCTTGAGGGGGATCATATGTTGTTCAAAGTGAGAGTCTTGCTTGAGTTGCTAGAGGAGGTTTCTAGGCTGAAAGTAAACTTCGATAAGAGCCTTTTGATTGGTGTTAATACAGAGGAGTTTGCTCTATGGAAGGCATCGATAGTTTTGGGGTGCAAGATGGGGAATTTTTCTATCTCTTACTTGGACCTTCCACTCTCTCCTGGTGTGCTGAGATCCTCAAATTGGCTCCCCATTGTTCATAGGTTTGACTCTAGATTGACGACCTGAAAGGCCAAGTCCTTGTCTTATGGTGGCAGATTGTTCTTGTGCAGCTCTGTCCTGGACAGTAAATCAACTTATTTCCTATCCATGTTCAAAATTCCCAAGCAAGTGGCTAATAAATTGGAAGGCATCAGGCATAGATTCTTTTGGCATTACAGCGCAGGCAAAAGTAGGGGCTGGCATGATGTGGCATGAGGGAGAGTCACGAAGAGCAGGAAGCAGGGTGGTTTGGCTGAGATTTCAACATGTCTTTATTGGCTAAGTGGCTATGGAGGTTAGGGGATGGTGAGGGTAGCTTGTGGACTACTATTATTCGGGAAAGGTACTTTTAGAGCTCCAGAGTTTGGGATTTGTCTCCTTCCCCGAGGTCCATCACTTCATATAGCGAGACATTTCCTCATGTAGGGATATAGTTCTTGTGGGGACGAGGATCTTGGTGGGTAAAGGAGACTTGGTGATATTCTGGAGGGATAGATAGTGTGGGGATCTTTTGCTTTGTATAGAGTTCCTTGATCTTTATCGGGTGGCAGTGGCTCCTTTTTCCTCAGTCTCTCAAGTGCTTGACCTTTCCCTACCTGGGAGGGTTTGGGCACCTACATTCAAGAGGAGTTTGCGTCAGCTTGAGATTGAGTAGTTGGAGGGTCTGCTTGCTCGGTTTAGTGGTGGAGCATAAATTTTATTTAGTGTGGTCACTCTAACGAGTAAGGTGCACCTATAGACTTATTTTGAATATTCAGTGGGGTCACCCTATTTAAAAAATTTCTAACCAGAGTTAATATAATGGAAAATTTTGAACCCCTTAATGAAAATTTAGAAATCCAGTGGGGTCATGCAACCCTACTGGATAATTATGTAGGTCCGCCTATGGCTCGGTTGTCCTCCTTTTCTTTCTCTAACTCTGACGATCGGTGGTGGTGGAGGTGGGAGAAGAGAGATGTTTTCACGGTGAGATCAGCTTATTAGATCATCTCGGATGGTGGGCTACACCATGGGCTTCAGATATAGGTTTGGAAGGGTAGGAGCCAGCTCTAGATGAAGGTTCTCATCTGGAGAATCTCCCATAGATGGCTCCCTGCTAGGGATAGACTCCTCCGTCTCTTTTCGAATCTGCTGACATAGTGTGTTCTTTTTGGGGTGGACAAGGAAACTATTGATCACTTATTCGTAGGCTGCCCTTATGCTTGGTTGGTGTGGGAGGCGGTGGCGACTGCTTCTCGATGAGATATTCCTCTTGCAAGTGATGTGTTCTCTTTCATTCAGAAGTGGAGGAGATGCTGGCCTGTTAAGGGGGGATGACACAATTTGGTGGCTTATTCTTCATGCAACGCTATGGATGATTTGAGCAGAAAGAAATCATTGCATTTTTGGTAGAGCTGCCAGAGATGTTGAGTGTCTTTTTGATGTCATTTGTAGTAGGGTGAAGAAGTGGACGGACAAGCTATGCAATGTGAATCATCTTAATTTGTCTCTTTTTGCTTTGTTGAGGGTGGTGAATGGTTGCGTGGTGGATGTGGTTGGGGGTGTATAGGCAAGCTTTGCAGTTTTTTGTACCTTTTGTAGAGTCTATTCTTGTACATTTACTAATCTTTTTTATTTACAATCAGTGGTACCATCCGCTTATAAAAAAAATTCCACCACTTATTTCTAGAGCAGTTATTTATGATGGTTTTTCTTTTAAAGTTTGGGATAAAGACTAAGGAATATAGAATCGGATCGGCCCAGGAATTGACTTGGGCCAATCCCTATTTGGATTGGATTACTGATCCGGCCAATCTGTTGGAAGTCTGGCCGATCCTAGATCGACTAGATTAAACAATTTTAATTTTGTAAAATTTGTGAAAAATTAGGAAAATACAGTAAAAATTCAGAAAAATATAGGAGAAATTAGTAAATTTGAAGAACTTCACATTTGCATAAAAAACACATACTTCTACTCACATTACAATGCATTGGGCATTAAATGTAAATATGGAGCAATGATAACTTTGATAAACATCAAACATGAGATGTTTTACATTAAGTGAACAAATCTTGATGTTGAATTTTGAAGTTTACCTTATAAAAAGAAAAATCTAAAATTGCTATCCAGGATGACTCATCATCATTTGAATGTCTATATGCTTTACCAGTCTGCATAGTGGTGGGGACACTCGAGCTTGGGATCGGGCCGACTGGATCTAAGTCTACCAGAGACGGAGGCGACGGGCAGCGATGACGACATTCTTATGTCTTGGCGACGTGCTTCCATGATTTCCATGTGTTTCTTTTAGTTATTTGAGCATTTGGTTGTATGAATAATGCCCAAATGAGATCCATTAGAGTGTTTTCTATTTTTTGGATATTTTTGAGTGCGAATTTTGCCCCATTTTTTAGGTCTAAGGGTGTTTTAGTTCAATAATGGGTTAAAGAGGGTCATTAATCCATTTTTTGGGGGGTAATGAAGATTTGAAAAGTGTTTTGCAGCAGTTATTTCTTTTAGTGGCGGAGCTAAGGGAGGGCAAAGGGGGGGGGGGGGGGCAATTGCCCCCTTAATGTTTTACATAAATTACCCCCCGTAATTTCTTGCATGAATTAAGTCGATAGACATTTGAAGATTTTTTTAAACTTTATTAATTGTCCCTCTTTGCGTTACATACTCATGAGCAATTAACCTTATTAATTGCCCCTCCTAAATATTTCTGGCTCCGCCACTGGTTTCTTCCCTTGCCGCAATGGCTTCTTTTCGGGCGTGAGACCCTGGGTGAGAGGCCTTTCCCTCCTTTTTCTTCCTCTTCGTTCCCCATCACATAGCCTTAAAGCCATAACCAAATAGAGAATTAACTAGCTTATGCATTCCTCTTTAAATCTCTCTTGATGTATATACATGGGTAGAACTCTTACCAGATTGTGATGAAACTTTGCACCAAATCTCATTTGGTTTATATAAACTTGTTGCTTCACTTGTATTGGTATCAGGCCATGTTGCCCATCCTCTTTCCGCTCTAAGAGGAGAATTGCTAATATCTGGGTACGGTAAAGTGGGAGGTTAAAACTGAAATAGAAGAGTATGTGGAGACCCTGAACCATAGTGTGGCTTCTAAGGTGGCCAATCATAAGTTGCTTGACGTTGTTGGCTTTCATATCTCCTTTGTCCTTCTCCTCCGCCTCTTTGATTTTCTTTTTCTGGCCATGCAAGCTCTTCCTGTGCTGCTTGAGGTGATAAATGCCCCCGTTCATCTGTTTCCACAATATAGACATTGCACTCTTTTCTTGGCTGCATCAATCATGAATGTAGGTGCCCTCAAATGTCTGTTGGTGCCTCTGGAGCTCCCTCTCCCTCCTGGTCAGCCATAATCTTGTCACAATGTGAAGACAAACATGTAATTCCACGAATGATTTCCATGATTAGGGTAAAAATTAGGGGTTTTGTCTAATTTTTTGAAATCTTTTTTTATATCATGGCACAATTAGACCAATTTAGTGATTATCACACTTAAGTGACCTCTAATTATACTAATTAGACAAAAAAAACCCAATTTTTAAACTCTAAGTTAGGTAAACATTGGGGGGTTTTCTCTAATTTGCCAAAATTAAAGACCCTTCTTTTTACATAATGGCACAATTGGGCCAATTGAGTGATTAACACGCTCAACTGACCTCTAATTATACTAATTATACAAAAGCCCCAATTTTTAAACCCTAATTAGGTCAAAAATTAGGGGTTTTCTCTAATTTTTACAAACCCTAAATAATATCCCAATCCCTATGGCCTATAGACCCCATACAACTCGAGCACCCAATTTTCAGCATATTTTGTACTTTTCATGGATGTAGAAATGAAAAACTAAGAAGAAGAGAGACATGTGAAAGGGTTAATACTTAGGAGAAGGGGAAGAGCAGGGTTAATACTTAGAAGCAAGGAATCAAAACTCGGCCAACTCGGGATCAGATCGCCCGAGTTCTTTGGCCCCTCCGATCCGAGCCGGGATAACCTGTCTGGTCCCCTGCGCTCGGATCGTCGGGCTCGGCGGGCTCGCCGAGCCCGGGCCGGTCCGCCGCGGATCGGGCCGGACCGGGGCGATTCGAGCCCCAACGGCTAGTTCAAAACTAGCCGTTTTCTAGCCGTTGGGGACTGTTCCCCAACGGCCAGAAACGGCTCTTTGGAGCCTTTGGAGGCCTTGGGGGTCTATATAAACCCCCCAAAGGCCCCCAATATGTTCTAAACTCAAGTTTTGAGTTCTCCTCCCCTCCTCTCAATATTTTAGGCATTCTCTCTCTCTCTCGGGCGCTATTTTGCACTATTTGGGAGGCGATCTCATCTTTCACACTCTTGGGATTTGTCTTCGACTATTCGGGCCCGACTCTTAGCTGCGATTCATCTCCCTCTCTCTCATCCGCAAAAAAAAATATTTAATTTCTGTTTTTTTATTATTTAACTTCTTTTTTGTGTTGTAAGTGATGGCCGCCGAAGGTGGTGCTGCTCCGGCTCCCCATTCTTCAAGCAACCCTCCTAGCGCCGATCCCGCTTGGGCTTATGGTATCGTTGTGGACATGGCTCGAAGGAAGGTCCAATGCAAATATTGTAACCGGGTCTTATCGGGCAGGGAGGCTACTTGGGATATCCTCAATACCCGGATGCATCATATTACACCGGAGGTGGAGCATATGCACAATCCACTGAGTCCGATTCACATTCACATGACTCATATGAGTCATATGGCTCATATCAAGTGCCTGAAATACCAGACTACACACCAATCACTATCATATATGCGAACACAGATGCCTATAGTCAATATTTGACTCAATATGAGGCATATTACCAACATTATATGTCTTGGACAGATTATGTAAACCTTATGTCCACACAATATAATGTACGATTCCAATAAATACAAATTTTTCATGTATTTCAGTTCATAAATACATGTTCATATATTTCCTATTTTTTCATATTTTTTCTAATTTTTTTTTCAATTTTTTTAAGGGGGGCGATCCACCCCCCTTTAGCTTGGCCAGACCCGGTCGGGCTCGGCCCGGCTTGGCCGAATCGGGCTCGGGATCGCCGGGTCGGATCGGTTTTGGACCGACCGATCCGATCCCGATCCCCGAGATTTTGAACCTTGCTTAGAAGAAGGGGAAGAGCCTGGCGGCAGCGGCATCTGGCAGCCGCTGGAGCAGCATCACTGGCGATGGGGAAGAAGGAGAGGAGGAGGAGGATTGGGAGTGGTCGGCCTTGCTTGAAATGGGAAAGGGTGAAGGAGAATTGGCCCGATGAGGGCTTTTAATCCTAAGATGTGGCTCGAATCCGGTCGGATCGGGCATCATCGGTTCCAGATTGGCCTTAATCGGCCGATCCAGTCCGATACCAGGTTGATGTGACCGATTTAGTTGGTTCTTTTTGAAATTTAAATTTCGAAGATCGGATTCGACCAGATCGACCTCGGAATGGCCAATCCTAACAGATCCAGGCCGATTTGGTATGATTCAGTCCGATCTAGTCTAAATTTTAGGTTTCGAGGGGGCTACCCCCCTCGGATCGCTGATCCATAATCGGCCTATCCCAATCCGGATCGACTGATTCCGCATTCTATGATAAGGACATCTATTACTAGCAACCTATGTTGTGGGACTAAACTCTCTCCAGGGATAGTTTTACAATCTTTGCACAAAACTCTATCAACCTTTCTAATAAGAAAATAGACAATTTTACTTTTATGTGTTCCACTCTTGTATTTTATTAAGTGTTCGTCTCTCTTCTTAAAGAAGATATTAGCAATTGCTAGATCATAGGCCATAGCAAAATAAGAATAGTTTATAGTAGTACCCATAAAATTTATATCGCCAAAACCAAATCCTCAATGAATCCTCTCATATCCTCTAGTATTTTTACCCACATGGCCATCAAGATCCCCTCCGACAAAAATGTTCTTCTTACTAGGGATATTTTGGGTCAATCTATCATTGCCTCCCAAACTTGCTTTTTAATTCCCTCGTCTAATCCCGCTTGTGGTGCATATGCACTAATTATATTCCCTCCTCCTCAGCAATTAAAATGTCGGTGATAAATTCCTTCTTGATATTCCCCTCTTCTCAGCAATATTTAATGCCTTTTTCACCAAAGAATGAGCCTTCCGCTACAATGGTTCAGATTTCCGTTGGTTAGACTGGCCCATAATTTCTAAAATTGTCCAAGTTGATAAATCTGCACTCCTAAAATACTGGTTTCTTTTTTCATTTCACTAATCCCTCATTGCTGCTTGATAAGAAGGTCTTAAACATAGGGGCGGGGTTTGCAAATTTTGTTGTGGCCTGCCACCCTGAGTGTAGTAGAAATTGGCATCCTCCTAAGTTAGAGGCTGTCACTTGGGGTTAAGAGCTGAGCAATAAACACTGCTGTTTTGGGGAGCTTCAGAGATTTGTAAGAGCAAAAAGATAATCAGATAGAGCAGACCTCTATCACAGAGTGGAAGTGTTGATTTCTGATGCATTCTTCCATCATAATACAAGAAGAGAGTACAGCTATCCGGAGTATATGCAGCCAGGTGAAGAGTACATGTATAACCTGGAAAGAATCTAAACTGCATTAATATCCAGGACAGCCATCTTCATGTGCCTCCAGACTTCAAACATCATCTTGATGGATATAAAGAGTTAACCACTTACTTCTTTTAAACATTGAGCCACCATAGTTAACAGTAAAAGCTCTGGAAGCAGGTAAAGGTTAATTTGCAAATAAAGTTTTCTATGCGCAATTCATTTTTTTTACATTTATCACATAAAACATAGTTTATCACATTCTTAAGCTTAATTAACCACCATTATGGAGGATATGCAGTCGCAGTATCTCAGGTACTAGGGATTTGGAAGTGGTCATACATAGTCAGCTGAACCCGCACTAGCTTACTGCATATGCCAATTGATACTCTCTTCTGGTCAGTCGTCCTTCTAACCAGGGTCCATTCTGAAACTGGCATTGTTCGAAGAAACAGGTAGTTTTCCATGGAGACCTATTGTATTGAACAAAGAACATAACACATATGTATAACTATTATGTCCCTCATTTGGCCAATTAACATTGACTTGTGCTGAAACCACATGCAGTTAACAGTTTGCTGTATCATATGGAGAGAGAAACAAGTGTCTCTTCTGGGAAATTAATGAGAATATTTTTCTTAACTGTTTATCTTCCATTTATCAGTGGTTTAGGTTTATTCTTCGTATGAATTTGTTGATGAAGGGCTGTAGTACCATCTCACAGTGCATAGTATGTAATATCTGTTTTTTTTTTTCCCATTTGTCTAGAATGAGGGACCTCTCTTCACTTTCCTGCATTGTACTACCTCTGCTTCTATAAAATTGGTGATGTAATCCACACTTTTTCTTGAAAAATTATGATCCTCATCCCTGCACATTTGTGCTATTTTCTATTAAGGGAATTGCATATATACCCTGAAATCTATCATATTTAAATATATATCCTGAAATCTTCGTATTACACCCATACCCTCGAATTGAAAAAAAAAGTTATCATGTATGCTCTTACCATTTGATTCCATCCATTTAACTCAACCATTCTTGAGTTAAGATAGCAAAAAGACTAAGTTTCTCCTAGAGAAAAAAAGGAAATATCCCCCCCCTCTCTCTCTCTCTCCCTCCCCCTCTCCTCTTGAAGAGGGGTATTTTAGCATTTCCACCCCTTCTTTAACGGTTCAGTTTACATGATAACAAAATATTCCTTCCATTTTGATGGACTAACCAGAGGGTTATAACTGATGACTTGCAGGGTTATAAATGAAAATTTCAGGGGTATATATTCACAATTTCACATATCATAGCTATCAAGGGAATATACGTAATTTTCCCTTCATATTATGTAACTTTGATATTCTAGGTTTTGTATTTTTAGTTTTGTTCATTGCATGTCTGCATACTTATGTGTTTATTATGTCGTGCTAATCTGCAAGATTTCTACTTTCCAGGATGGTAGAGTCACTGTTTGTTCAGATCTCTCATTCTTGTCTGTGGTTTGTTGATCTTGATTGGTTTTGGCTGATGGAAGCGTCATTCATCTTTTGAGATCTGGGTTTTGTATCTTTTATCTGAAATTGGTGGTTCCTGTGAAAACTTCACAAAGGAAATTCCTTGTTCTGACATTTTCTGTCTTCATCTTATGATAGCAGCTGCTTTGGTTAAATCGTTAATATAGCTAGCATTTTGTTTTTGCCATTGTGTAATGGATAAAGAAGTGTTCATTTTTCTGTTTTTCAGTTGTTTTGTTACCCTTGTTTTAACTTTTCTTCTTGCAGATTTACCTACAGTGACATGTGCTTGAAGATACCAGAATCAAAGTTCCGTCACTGTTTGTTAAATACTCTGGATACACTGTTTAGATTGATGTGTTCATATTATCAAATCACGAGCTTTCACCCAGAGGAGGATGTAAGTATTAGTTTCAAGTATTCTAGTAGAGTTACATTGCATCCATTTAGGTGATATATATATATATATGTATATATTTCTGAACTACTTATATGTTTTAATAATATATTGCCTCAATCGCCTAGGCCATTGCCTAGGCATTTGAGGCTGAGGCGGCCACCTCTCACCTCTGACTACATAGGTATGCATATGTGCATGCACAGATGTACGCCTGTATGCACGGATGCACTCATATGTGCATGAGGTCTGGGTCTAGCTCGTCCCAACCCATAAACATCCTTGTCTCACATGGCAATTATCTGGACTTTCTTTGTTGGGTTGTACTTGTTTCTTATATACAGATATCCTTAAGAGTATTCAGGTTGATAGTGGGCCACTGGCATCTAATTTGACCTCACCTATTTTCATGATTGAGGAAATAAGCTTATGTCTGATTGGCAGTCTTTTGTGCAATATCAGGAAATAAGCTTATGTCTGATTGGCAGTCTTATGTGCAATATCGGTTCCTATATGATGTTTTTTTAAATAATGACTCATCTTATATGTAACCTGTATCTATTCTTTTTCAATTTTTTCTTTTTGTTGAATGGAATCTCTATTACAGAAATTTGAAAACTGAATTAGATTTTGAGAGGTTTTTTTCTCTGACTTGATGTTAATGTCATCACCTCGTTATGCATTGCAAATGCATTTTTTTTAGGGGGCATTGCTTAGTCATGGCATGGGTTTCTTACTGTTAACTTCTCTCTCTCTCTTAAACTGAGTTATTTTGTGAAACAAGTTTTCCAATCTACTACTCTATGTAAATCTGACAAGCTATGTGTACATTTCTTCTCTGTAAATCTTTGTACCAGCTGCCAGGGACTCCCGTGGACATAGGTCTTGGACCTAATGATATATCTATAAGCACAGAAGGCTTGCTGGCCAATTCTGCATCAAGTATTTCCAGTGTATCAAAAGTGGAGAATGATTCCTTTGCTGGTTCTTGTCAAACACAGTTGGCAGAGGAGCCTTGTGCTGCAGGTAGTTCTGCTGCATGTGACACGACTGGATATGTTGGGGAAGATTCTCATCAATCAGTTGATGAAGTACATAGTGGTGTAGATGTGATATCTGATATTCATTCACCTTTTTATCGGCTTAGGAAGGATTCTGCAACATATGTTTCTCAAACTCTAGATAGAGGGAGGAAGAACCTTTGGCAACTTACTACAAGTCGAGTGTCTGTTTTGCTTTCATGCCCTACAGTTTGTTCAACTAGCATGCACCAATTCCTTAGAAACTATGAAGATTTAAATGTTTTCATTTTGGCTGGTGAAGCATTCTGTAGCTTTGATGCTGTTGAATTCAGGCACAAGTTGAAGGTTGTTTGTGAGAATTATCTTGCTGCCTTTCACCGGCAAAATATATGTGTGAGTACAAACATTTCCAGAGTTTTCTGTGGTATTCTGTTATTTCCTTGAACTTTGATTTCACTTATGAAGTTACAATGCTTTCTACCCTTCTTTTGCAATTGGAGATACACCCTACTAAACATTATCTCTTATAATGGACTATCGCCTTTGCTGGAAATGTTCATCCCTGGTTGATCCATCATTGCTCCTATGATGCTCAATAATCTTTGAAACTTGCATTTTTTTTATCATGATTCTGAAATGTTTGTAGCTCAGGTTATCATAGTCCTGTTCATGTACTCATTAGAGTAGCATATATTAGGGGTGATGCCGGCCATGAACTTTACCAGTTTACCTGTTTGGTGGTTGAGCTGCCCACCAAAATGATCACCATCCATAAGACCATAACATACAAATCTAGTTCTCAATTCATTGTTTAGTCTCTTGCTGTTAGATGCTGTATGTTACACCAATTTTTTAACCCATGCGGACTGCAGTTATTTGTTCTTCCATTAATTATCCTTGTTGTTTTGCCCTTATTTCTTCTTATTTTTTATTTTATCTATACTCAGGAATGAAACTTGGATTTCAATGTATAAACATGTGGGGGGAAATTGCAATAGTAAATGAAAGATACCAACTCTCCTATGAAGAAAGAAAAAAACAGTCCCACCAACCCCCGTGTCTTATGAGTGCAAGGATGCCCGTTTCGGTTTTGGCCGAAACCGATCCAATTATTAAAATAGTATTTTCTTTAGTAATATAAATATAAAAAAACCAAAACGAAACCGTGATGATCATTATGCCAGCTGATCTCATTTCCAGGTTTCTGAGAATCTCTAGTTCTTGAGGTTTGGCTTCATATGTTAGTAAATGGGTATATCTGATGTTAGTAGATCAAAGTTTGATCCATATTGTTAGGGGTGTCAATGGGCGAGTTTGGGTTGGCCCAATTTTAAGTCCAGCCCAACCCGAAGCCAAGATGGCCCAACCCAACCCCAACCCAAATTCAATAGATCAAAATAAATAAAAACCTGTGCTGACCCATTCCATCCCAACAGGACACCCTGCTGCCGCCGCCGCCGCTAAAGAGGGTGAGACCCCTTCTTTCATTTGGTGATGAAGATTCAGTGGACTTTTATGATAAATGTTTGGAGATATTTGTATAATTATCCATTTCATTTTTACCAAAAATAGATTTAGAATAATATCCGTTCCATATTGAAAAATGCAGCAAGTGTTCTGGCGGCAAAAACACTCATATAATTAGTCTAAGATATTTATAGAGATGTTAATTATTATCACCTCATATCATTTAGATGTGCAGTAAGCATATATTATGCAAGGGTTTTCTTAAGTGGGATGGGTTTGCCTCCACGATGGTCGCTGACGGGATCCCTGACATGCTGCACTTGAGGCCCTCACAATCCCCGATCTGGCAGCCGGGCTTTCCGACACCAGAGTCGAAGTTGCAGCCGGTCCTCGCCCACAGGCGGCCATTCCACGACGGAGGCGCCTCGATCTGCTGGGACGAGCCAGAGGAGAGGAAGAAGCTGCCGCTTGTGATGACCTCTATTCCTTTCCTTTGCACGCCGCTCTGCCTCCACGATGGTCGCCGCATCCCCGCTACCATCCCAGGGAGTGGATCAGATGGCGCCGCCGCCTCCTCCTCCTCCCTCGGTGGAGGAGGTCCTCTGGGGCGTGCCGCTTATGGGGGGTGGCAAGAAGAGCTACACCGTCCTCCTCAAGTTCCTGTGCACCTGTGACATCAAGGCAAAGGAGGCGATGGCGATGCTGAAGCAGACCGTGCGCTGGAGGGAGGAGTTCGGTGTCGAGGGCCTCCTGCAGGAAATGAAGATGGAAGACGAAAGAAATGAAGGGCCCGACGGGCCTACCCAAGCCCAATTCATCAATTGATGGGCTTAGCAAATGGGCTTCAAGGGAGCTCATGGGCCATTATATTCAGGATTTTATTGATCCCGCAACGGGCTCACCATTGGACTTATGGTCAACCCGGCCCAATTGACACCCCTACATATAGTCAGTCCTAGATGTTCATATGTTGTGGCCAATGTGGAAGTGGAATAAATTTTTTTTTCCTGTCTATTCTTCCTATGCTAAACTTGGTTTGTCTTCCATAGGAAAGTCATTTTCCAAGGAATGCCCCAGAGATTCACACTAGAGGAAATTGCCATGTAGATTTTTTAGGAATAACTGTAAAACCACTGTGTATAGTTTTTGCCTAGTAAAATGATTTTTTTTTGTATATTTTTAATTTTTGTGTACATTATCAAATAATTATTAGGTGAACTTGTATTTAAATTTTTATCTGCTTCCAATCATGGAATGCAGTATATATACAATGAGGGTTGGGCAGAAACTTCACACATTACATTGCCATGTGAGGTCATGTTTTGGACCAATGTTAGACGCTTCTCTAGTTTTTACTGAGAATTTGTTATCTATTGCAAGTCTGCTACAAGCTTTTGGAATATTCTGTTGAATAAAGGAACTGTGCAAGTATTTGACAACATTTTGCTTCCTACCAGGCTCTTAGAATGGTTTTAGAGAAGGAGACTTGGACAAAAATATCATCAGAATCGATGCAAGCTATTAATTTGGCTGGACTAGTTGGTGATGGTGCTCCTTTAATTGCTCCTTCCAATCCCTCCAGAGTGTCAACACATTCTAGGACCATTTCTCCCCAGACCTCAACCGGTTACCAGAAGAATGGATTTGCCTATTGGCTCAATATTATGAACCCCTTTTATTCAAAAATGGCATGTAGTCCAAAACAATCCTCGAACACTCATGTATCCAATGGATGTCCAACATCATGTTCATCTGATGAAAATGTTGCTGATCTATTCCATGATGATGGAATTCCTGGGAAAAGCAATAATAAAATTCATGTAAACGGAAGTACTTCAATCTTGGAGGATGAAAATGAGGATCTTTTGGCTGACTTTATTGATGAGGATAGTCAACTACCAAGTCGGATATCTCGGCCAATGCTTGCAAGAGACAAGTCCTCATACTGGAATAATGAGGAGATTAATATGCAAACAGGATCATCACTTTGTCTCCTAAGGTGATTACTGTATGAAAGCAGATCTTACCCAGTTTATACTTTTGCATGTGATGTAAATCCTAATTGTTCCATTTATCAATGTACATCAGGTTGATGGACAAGTATGCAAGATTGATGCAGAAATTAGAAGTAGTCAATGTTGAATTCTTTAAGGTTGGTGAAATTGATTGATTTCTCAGTTACTTCCTTGGAATTCTCCCTTTCTCTCTCAACCCCCTCCGTCACAAGAATTACTTGTGTTTTCATTATCAACTCTCTGCAGGGGATATGTCAGCTCTTTGGAATTTTTTTCCATTTTATATTTGAAACGTTGGTTTGCGAGATGTACATCCTGGTGGTAAATCCCCAACCACTTGTAAGCATTTCTTTTTTAATCCGCAAGATGTTTTTGTTTTGGCATTTAACATTCTTGTGTTAATTGGCTTGTTATGCATGGAATATCATTCTTCTCCTTTGCATGTCCAGACCGACTTAAATTCACCTTGTCCAGAATAATACAAGACTGTGACCAGTGGATAAGACAACAATCAATGTCAAGTGCATCATCGCCTACATCATTAAACACGCCATACACACAAATGGATGTGACGCCAACAATACCTGCTAGTACAATTTTTGGATATACACCTAATAATTCATTGGGACTGAAGGTACACATTGTTTGTTATTGATAATTCATCATTGATTGTAGTACAGTCTAATGTTGCTAATTTTCACTTCTTTGAGTTGCCACATTGTTAAATTTCATTAAATATTATTATGATACTTGAAATTTTGAATAATGCATAATATGCTGCTGGAAAAGAATTTTTTGATAACCTATTGTATGCTCACCCAAAGCCACAGAGGTGACAAGTGTTGACCTTGTAAGGGAGGACTTTTTTTCCCCTTAGATCTCTCTATTCTTTTCTAGAGAGAGAAGCTGCTTGATTTTGGGGGGTTCATGATCTTCCAGGGGCGGCCTTTCCCCGCTGGTGGGGGTGTGCGGAGGCCAGGGGAGTGAAGTGCAATGGTGGCACCCACCTGCTTTGAGTGTGGTCGACGTGCCGGATCCAGTGTTTCTGCAGGGGTCGTGTTGCAGTCCCTGACAGGTCATCATCTGGCTTATAGAATGGCTGGTCCTTGGCCCAAGTGGTGAGGGGATCTCTGCCTCTGTTCGCCGTAGGGATCAGGAGGTGATGTGCTTCCGGGGAGTTCCCAGTGGAACACCTACAGGGGCGGCTGGACTGGATGGCCACGTGCCTTGCTGCAATGGTGATTGAAGGTGTGTGCAGGTGTTGGACATTCAGAGGAGGTTGAAGGAGGTGTTTTGGGCCGAGTGGGAGGTGCTCTGGGTCACTGACGACTCTTTCCTGGTTGTGTTGCAAGGATGCAGAGAATGGCGGAGGTGGGCCTTCTTGCGGTGGACAGGGCAGTGATCTGGTTGCATTGTTGGAAGAAGTGGAGGGGGGCCCTTTCTCGAACCCTCTGGCAAGGTGTCTCACAATGGTTATAGAAGGTATCCCCATCTTCCTGTGTGATGTTGGGGCTGTAGGATTCCTTATTCAGAGCTTTGGGAAGGTTGTGAGTGGCTCCCTAGGCCTTGGTTTGCGGAATTCTTGGGCCGATCCGATCTTGTATTCCATGGGTGACGCTGCAGGCAGCTTCGCTAGCGGCCATCCCTATGGTTCTGACAGTAGACGTCACAGACATTGAAGTTGCTCTCTGCCTCTGGGTTAAAGACAAATTGTGTGGAGGTGGCACTGTTGGGTTTAGGGCTACAGACAGGACGGGCCATAGGTAGGATATTGTGGGATGTGAATTTTTTTTCCTATTTAAAATATATAGATATATATCTATATTTTTTATTTGTGGGCATATGCGTATTGCAAATCCAAGTCTCATTGGGCATGTTGATCACAAGCTGTTAATGGGAGATGAATTTACAATGATAAAGCACAGATGTGTCAATCACACAAGTGACAATTTGTTCTGCCTCCAACGGTCGGAGAACTTTAGGTCTCATATGCGCACCGTTTGACTTCGTCAAACAAATGGGTATCGGGTCAGGACCAAAGATCCGCCGCTGTCTAAACACGACGACGCTAATTACATCTCCCTTTTGGGGGAGAAGATTCTTGATTAATCGCTAGAAAAAGGAGAATTATGGCCGAAATAGGAGACATCCGATAAAAATATGTAAGAAGACTTGAAACTGACTATGCCAAAGGATAATTAGATTACATTCACTTGATTTATTTTAAGGGTTATTATTGGGTTTGTTTTGAAAGGTTATATTGGTTTTGGAGTTGTTTGTTTATTATCATTTATTTTTTTGAGTTGGTTTTATTTGATTTGAATGGGTTTTGGTTGGTTTAGATTTGTCTTATTCAAATTATTGAATTTATCATGAAGTTTAATTTAATTATGATTTGTTTCATTAATTTTAAGAGTATTAGACTCATTTTTTATTTGGCTCAAAGCCGTTAGATATATATTTATATTATCATTATGTATATATTTTTTGATTTTTTATTATTATGTATTTATTATGTATTATTATTTTCTCCATTTATTTATTTATTATAATTTTAATTATTTTTTTAAGTTTTATTATTGTTATTTCATTTATTCATTCATTTATTGCATGATGTGAGCAATCATAATGAGAATAGCCAATCGATTGGTGAACAAATGGATTCCAATTGGAGAACAAAGCTTTCAATTGGTGAAGATAAGCAATCGATTGATGAACAAGACATTGCAATTGGAGACCAAAACTTTCAATTGGTGAAGACAGGCAATCGATTGGTGAACAAATAGATTCAGATTAGAGAACAAAACTTTCAATTGGTGAAGGTTGGCAATTGATTGGTGAACAAATGGGTTCCGATTGGAGAAGAAAGCTTCTAATTGGTGAAGACAAACAATCGATTGATGAACAAATAGATTACGATTGGAGAACAAAGCTTCCAATTGGTGAAGGTAGACAATCGATTGGTTAACAAATCATTCCAATAGGAGAACAAAGGTTCCAATCGGTGAAGACATGCATTCGATTGGTGAACAAGACATTCCAATTGGAGACAAAGCTTCCAATTGGTGAAGATAGACAATCAATTGGTGAACAAGACATTCCAATTGGAGAACAAAGCTTCCAATTGGTGAAGAGAGGTTTGTTTGTCTGTTTTTTTCGTTTTTGTTTTGTTTTTATTTTTTTAATGTTATTTGTTGTTATTTATTATTATTATTTCCTCCCTTTTTTTGTTGTATCTTGTGTTTATCATATCATCACTTATTTTCTATGTCCATTAAAAGTCTTTGGTTTGCCCATTGGAGCACCAACATAAAGGGCCTTCAACTTATTTGAGGAGAACATACTTATAGCATATCATCATTTTTTTGTTTTATCTCAAAAATAATATAGACACTCATGAACATTAACTATGCATATGCAAAGTTTAAATAAACGGAAAAAAGCCGATCAAATTTCAGCAGCATCCCCCCCTACCCTGAGTCAAAGTTCAAGAACAAGGGGATCGGGGCTGGATTGGCCATCCAAAAACTGACCGGATTGGCCGATCCCGATCCTGGATCGGCTGATCCAGGCCGATCTTGGCTGAGCCAGAGGTGACTGGATCGACCCTCTATAAAAATTGTAAAAAATTAGAAAAACAAAAGGATTGCATTTATTAATTGAAATACATCAAGATAAAGTGTATGATACAATCATATTAATGTATAAACATAATCAATATGTATATCAATTATACAAGTGTATACTAATGTATAATATAATCATACAAAAAAAAACTAATGTACAATATCTTATTAACCTGAATATCATTTAAGTAAATATTCATTTATTTAAGATATTACATGTAAATAAGGAAGCACCCCCCATTTGAATCTAATAAAAATATAAAAAAAATCATCTCTCTTACCAATAAAAAGTCAACTCTCATCTAAGAAGAAAATCGCAATTTTGGTGATTCCATCAAAATAGCATCTTTCTAATCCCTCATAATTTTGTCTATCTAAAAATTTCATAATTCAAATAAAACTAATAGAACACCTAAAATCGGAAGTCTGGTGAAAAAAGTCAAATGTGTATATGACTTCTCCAAGGAGCCACTCTCCTACTGACTAGAAAAATTCTATTTTGATGGAATCACCAAAATTGTGATTTTCTTCTTGGATAAGAGAGTTGACTTTTTATTGGTAAGAGATATGATTTTTTTTTTTGATATTTTTATTGGATTCAAATGGGGGATACTTCTTTATTTATATATATCTTAAGTAATTACCATTCACTTAAATGATATTCAGATAAATAAGGTCTGAAACCGGCTTCGACTTAGCCTATAATCAGCTTGAACTCAGTCCCTGGCAGGGTTACCTCGGATTGGCTGATCCAGCCGATTTTTGATATCCTGTCGGAGTCATGTCGGGGGGGGGGGGGGGGTGTGTGCAAATGGGCACTCATCTATAGACCTGAGATGGTATCGACGGGTCCATATACGCACCGATGGTGATATAAGTATTTGTTCATGGCGTCAGGTCATTGGAGCATCAGGCATGGTTACCCAGTGATTAGGTTGGCCGAGACATCGTGAATAAAATGTCTGTAAGAGTTGGTAAAACACGATGGATAGAATTCAGTCTCATAACAGGCTGAAAAGCCACCGGTTCACTGAGTACACAAGCTCACCAGATCATTGTTCCTGAATTCTAAAGCGTGGCTTTTAATGCATGTTAATAGTGGACACTTTAATGCATTATTAATATTGCATTCTTAATGGGAAATATTTTGAAGTGTTAATTGATAGTTTCAATAAAATCATTTTCATGTCCAATGTATTGTAATGTGAATATTATTTTTTATAAAAAATGTGAAGTTCTTGAATTTTATTGATTTTCCTGGATTTTCCCTGTAATTTTCTGATTTTTCCCTGTTTTTCACACATTTTACAAATTTTTTTATTTTAATTTGGCCGATCCTGGATTGGCCAGACTTCTTGAGGATCAGCCGAATTGCCGATCCAATTCCGATCCAGATCGGGATCGGATTGATGATCCGATCTTGCCTTCCTTGGTGTAGACTTTACCAGAACTAGTGTTCAGGTCAGTCTAGGCGATGGTAAGAAATGCTTATTCTGGCAGGAGTAGGACAAGTGCTGTATTGACTTTTCTGTAGCGGAGGCTTTCCTGTCTGTGTTCACTATCGCAGGGGCACCCTTAGCCACTGTGGCACAATCTTTGAATGCAAACTGAGCCGAGGGTATTTGGGCTCCCACTTTCAAGAGGAATCTTCACCCTCAGGAGATGATTCGGCTAGGGCAGCTTGTGTCCGTCCTTTTTGGCTGTTTTCTTGTCACGCCCCAACGCGGAATATCGGAGTGCGAAGCAGTTGCAAGAAAAGGTATAGAGCAAGTACTAGACATCAAACCATTGCACATTGAATAATGCTAAAGTAAATCTTTCTCATTAATAACTTTTCTGTGTCTAGTTACAACCACTAATATCAGAGCCATTCTACAGGGCCCAATTACATTGCAATAAAAGAAAATAACTAACTAGAACTCTAAGATAACATAATGACTCAAGGGTACTCCTGGCTTCACTCTTGGTCATTCCCTTCCTCGTGAGTGTATGTGTCATCCTCGGTCTCACCTGAGAACACAACATTAAATAACGTAGGGTGAGCGATAACGCCCAGTAGGACTTAAATCTCAGGCTCAAGCAGGTTTTAAATAATTAATGCATTTAATGGCAGAGTATCTAAAGATAGCAGGTACAAGAGAGTCAAAATATAGCAAGAGATAGAACAATAGCACGAGAGCGAGTATAGTTTCCAAAATAGCACAAGTATCGAGTATAGCACGAATAGCAGAATGGCCATAGCACAACTAGCACAAGTATAGTAATAGCACGACGAGTATAGCACTTGTTTGTCATTCTAGACATCGAGAGAGTATAGCACGTTTTGTGTTTTTGATTGTCATATAGATAGTCGAGATAGATAGCACTTGAGTGTAATGCCAAACACTCTGATCATTTAACTCCCATGGGCACTAGCACTTTCGGGCGCACATCCCAGGACCAGATCGGGCCCTTTTATATTGCCAGGCATTGGTTATATTGTTTATCTTTAGACAATCAGTCAATGGCCAGTATAGAGTACCAAGAAATAGATAAGAGACTAGATGAATAGACAAGATAGTGGAGTGAACGTGAATAGGTGAGCGAGTAGAGTATAGATGAGAGCTAATGGACATTGCACGTAATACGTCGAGTAATCAGGCGATAGTAACAGTTGCACAACACGCGCACTTAGTGTTGGCAGTCAGGTGGAACTCACGACCCTACCACTGGCCTTGTTATGCACAGGTCCAGAGGTCCGGCGTGATTTAAGACGAGAGTGAATCTCTAATAGCCGTTTGGATCATATAGATCCCTAAAGGGTATCATAGGTATTAGGGTACAACCGGCTCGTCGACCATGTGGGAATCCATGATCAGAGGAGACTTATGGAGGCCTTGTGCAAGAGTTCACTAGTCCGGCGAAAGGAATATCCGACGGAGAGTTCACCACAAGCCAAGAAAAGTGTGTATATAAAACATGTGCTCGACGTTCTAGAGGAATTCTAGAACAGTGGAGCGTCGATATCGGTATATAAACAACGCAAGAAACGAATACAAGTCCTTTAAAATAGGGCAATTACTATACTTTATTTCGGTAATTTACCAGATACATTATGAGATATTTTCTGCAAGATTTCAGCCATAAATGGATGGTTCAAGTGTGTGCAAGTGCAAGAGAAATCATAGATAGAAATAAGTCGTGAACATGTATTTTAAATCATTCAATATAGCACCATTTTTAAGTAGGGTTTTTACTGGGGGTATAACGGTAAGAAGGCGTAAGGATTATTTAGAAAGTGACAAAAAATATTTTTCATGGGTTTTCAGGCAAAACTCTGAGAAGGCGACATATGCCTGTATAGAAGGCGACAGGAGCAGAGCAGATCGCGACAGGGGGTTACACAGAAGGCGACAGAGCTGTCTTGCTCAGGCGGCCAGAACGCGACGGGTGTCCTGTCGCGTTGAGAACGCGACAAGAAGGGCGTCGCGACGGGCTTGAGAAGGCGACGTGTCGGGCAGTCGCTTTCTCAGGTCCGTGGCCTGGGTCTGACAGAGTTCTGCTCTGTCTTGGATTGCGGTCCAGAAACTTGCCTTTTTGACATAGGGTAGTTCAAAAAATCATAACTAAATGTATACATGATGAAAAATCATGAAATCAGGGGCAAATGAAACTAGACATGTGAGAGTACTTCCAGTAAATAGGAATTCGAGAGAGAGCATGGTTTGAACATGGTTTGAGGATGAACAAGAACAAGTAACATAGAACATGCTACAGGGAGTAAGATCGATTTAATTCGAGTAACATGCTCAACGAAATTTAGGCCTTTTAGGGGCAAAAGATGCCTATCATGCATCAGTATCTCCCATAAAAATATGGAGGCATGAGATAGAGTATGCAAGGAGATATGAATTAAGCATGAAGGTTCGGGGTCATAAGAGTTGCAGAACATGAAAAATCAAGAACTAAAGATATACTCGATGGAAAATTATGAAACTTGAGGGTTTCGTTCCTGATAGATGATACATCCTACAGAAAAAGTTTCATGGTTTATGCTTGTGAGAATGCCTACCTTGACTCGTTTTCCTCTTCTAGGGCTAGAACTTGAAGAACGGGGTTGAGAGCTTGAAAGCTTCTTCTTCCACGAAATCTCCTCCTCCTTGGCCTCTCCTCCTGGTCCAGGAATCCTTTGGCACGAGCTTGTCGGCCATGAGGGTTTTAGGAGAGTATTTAAGCTTCTCCTCTTTCTATTTCCTAATAGGACTCTAACTCCTATTAATTCCGAATTTCCTCTTTTCTAACATCTTCCAAGCTTTCCAATCCCTATTTAGACTTGGAAGAGATCCAAATTCGTGCTAACCCATATGGGGTAGGTTTTAGGAATCCAACTCCTACTCAAACTTCCTATTTAATACATTAAATACCTCTTTTCTATTTAGGTAATAATTTAGTTACGAATTTAGGGTATTTTCCTATTATTCTCTTTTATAAATTCTTATTTTGACCCAATAATTTCTAGAAGATCCATTAAGCAAAGCCCTTACTCTTTTCCATCTAATGGTTTTATTTAATGCTCTGTTTAAATATCCATTTAGCCAGGTTTTAAATTCTTTATTTAAATTTTTATTTTTCGTAAAAATTCAGGTTGCTACATTTCTAGTTGAAGGCAGCGTAGATTGGCAATGGAGTTGGGAGAGGGAGGGAGGCTTCTCAGTCAGGTCTGCTTACTCTCTCATTTCGGAGGGGGGAGTGCGACACTCTTGTGCACCTTAGATTTGGGTTCCCAATGGCCCACTAAAGGTGAAGTTTCTGGGTTAGAGGATCTCTCATGGTCGTCTTCCCACTTATGATAGGGTGGGTCCTTTTCCTCATAATATTTCTACTTCATGTTGTTTGTGCGGGGGGATGACGAGGAGGACCTGAACCACCTGTTTACCAGATGCACGTTTGCGAGGGAGGTTTAGGTCATTTTCTAGGGGTGAACCAGCTTTTCTCCAATTGGTACAGGAGATGGAACCACAAGGGTGACAAGATTATTTGGTGGCTTGTCCTCCACGCCACATTGGGGGGATTGTGAACCGAGCGGAACAATGGAATATTCAAGATGGAAGCAAGGCCCTGTTGATAGGCTTCTTTGTTTGGTTTGTGAGCAAGCGGTTTTTTGGGCCAAAGAGTCTTGTAACGTGGGGAATCATAACTCCTCTTTCTTTTTGTTGGGAGTTAAATGGATCCACCTCTTGTCAGGGTGGTCCTTTTTGTATAGGGGTTTCGAGAGCTCATTGCTTTTACTTGTACATCCCTTTCTTCTTTAATATTTAATTGTAGTACCATCCACTTTTCAAAAATAAAAAGGGAGGACTTGCACAAAGCAATTGGCATTGTCAATTGGCATATACTGAATGACATGTGGAGACCATAACCTTTGGCTGATACTGAATGACATGTGGAATAATTCAATCTAAATGCAGATAAAATATAGAACTGGATATAACTTGATGCGGCTAATGCTTTATTGACTCTGCTTTAAGGTTTGGTTTGATGGCACAACATTTCACATTCTAGACCACCATTGTGCATCCTCTTCATCCTCCCTTCTTTTTCTTAATTTTTTATTTATAGTATACTTTTCATTTTTGCACCTTTTGTTGGCTGATTTAGGCTGATTAAGATCAGTCCCCTTCTTTAAATACTTTTTTTAGTTTCAGCAGTTTCAATTGGTTTTCAGCATAAAGTTGGATCTGCCACTACCTTTTGATGTGGATCAGCTGATCATGTTCTGGATCATGGTAGGCGAACTTGGATAGGCTGAAGAATCAGCCAGTTCTGAGTCTGATCCAATCTGGATCAGGTTGGCCAATCTGCAGGAAGCCAAATGATTTGTCAAATTGGGATCTGCTAATTCTGGTCCAATTCTTGCAAGATCAGGTCAATCTAGCCTACTAATTTGAACTTCAAATTTTGATTGCTGGATTGACTGATCCCAGCTGATTCAGCTGGATTTTGTCCGATCCCACCGGTACCCCTTGGAAATGGATTGCCATTGGGTGATCCTGACAGGAATCAACTGTTCCTGTTCTGGAATCTGGATTGGCCGATTCTGCCTTACATGTTATGGATGGGTGCAGTTTCTTAGATGAGTTTTCTCAGAACATTCCATGCTTGGCTTTCAAACTGTCTGCATCTCTTTACTCACCCGGCATTTAAGGTTTGCAGAATGGAATCCCATTCCCATGGTTTGGATCCTGGTTCCAGTCTGGTTCAGCTGGTTCTCAGTACCATGCCTGGGGTAACTGCAAGTTTACATGGAACCCAAGCTGCTTTATTATAGGAGGCACTCTGGCAAAATCTTGATTACCCAAGCCTGTGTTGCTTTACCTTCAAATCCAAGAAATGTCTAGCCAAACTGCATTAAGTGCATTTAAAGACTCCAGCTAGTCTCTTCGATAAGCTACCTTGAGCAGTCTTATTAAGATCCTGCATTATAAATCATGGTTATGCATTAAGTGCATTTAAAGAGCTCCAGCTAGTCTCTTCGATCAGCTATCTTGAGCAGTCTAACTAAGATCCTGCATTAGAAATCATGGTTATCTAAGACCTTTGCGGAATGTAAACGCAGTCCATAGGCAATCAAAATGTATTTGCAAAGTCTTATGAGGCAAGTGCCAAGCCAATGCATGACAAGGGGGATTTTGAGAATGGAGAAAGCTTATGACTCGTATGGCGCTCGAGTCCCGCACATGACCAACCATGTTTTCTTTGCAGTCCACCTTCCCCCTACGAAACCTGACAAGATTTTTGAATGGAAATGTTTGCCAGACACCAGCAGAGAGCCCCCCCAGCTTGTCAAAGGCTTATTTGTCCCTACCGTAGACTTGCATGCACTTCAGGCAAACTGGTGCTTGGTGTTCATGTACCATATGCGCTAAGGGAACTGTATTCTGGAGGCATTAAGTTTCTAAAATATCTAAACCTGGGCACGTTGGTACCCACCTTGACAACATATGGAGAAGCTCACGAATACGTATTGGTATGTTCACATTCAAGTTTAATCAGGGGAATCAGAAATAGAAAGAAAAAATGACTCCTGTTGCAAAAATGGAACAAATACCCTAAGGTCATCCTTTCCTGAATCTTTGCTCTTCGCTTTCTTATTCTTCTCAAATCTTGAATTGTAATTGCAGATGGCTGCATGTTGGAAAATATGAAAGTATTAGAGACAAAAGGAGACCCATTCCTTTGCTGTTGCCATATGGGAAAAAGATGTTGATGTGAATCACATTATGAATGTACATCTGGAATTACTGGTGGGGACAACAAATCCTTGAGGTATTACAGTCAAATTACAGTGTGGCTGTTGGGCAATTCTCTAATGTGAGGGGGAATAGCTATTGGTGTGAATCCTTCTTTTTGACCAGATAATATTCTTTCCCTGTCTTGCTTCTTTTTTGCTTCCACGTTATTGTATGTTTGGTAAATGCTGCAGGGAGATAAATATGAATAAGAAGAAAAAAAATCCAATCTAGCCAAAAGGAGGCTGAGAGCTTGGGAGTTAAGTAGGAATAGTGGGGACATACTGTTTTTCTAGAACTGTTCATTTAAAGACGTGGGATTGAGAGGGCAGAAGTGTGTTTGGACTTGAATCTGATAGTATGTTAACACAATTCTGCGTCAGCTGCTGATAACATAAATAGTCTTGTGTGAATCTTGTCTCAAGAAGGATTGGACTCTTAAGTTGCTGCTGATAATACAAATTGCTGCAATACAACACGAGCATTGTTGTAGATGACAGTGTTGCAAGATGACCTGATGGTAATGGAAGTTCCTGGCTATATTGTTCACCTGTATTGAGAAAAGGTTTGAGGATATCAAAATCCCTCCTATTTACTTAACTGCTACAACTTCAGCAGCATGTTTGGTGAAAAATGATTCAAACGGCAGTTTGTTGTTTTGATTGATTAGCAACTTATAATAGATGATTAGATGGTGAAAAATAAAAAATAGTTGTGTTGAGCAACAATCAGAAACTCGGTGGTTCTTTGGCAGGCATTCCAGGAGAGCATTTGTTTTTTCTTTGAGCATCAGCTTGCTCTAGCACATGGATCTTCTGATAAGCTTCCTACAACTGTCTAGCTGAAACATTAGCAAATGGGCTTTTTTCTTGTTTGAAATATTCTGTCCTGTAGTTGCACTACATATCTGAGTTCTTTAGCATAACCTTGGGCTCTCTAGAGGAACAAATTGTCAAGTTCCCTCTCACATGGATCAGGGACTGTTGTGGTTTAGTCCATATTAAAAATCATGTGAGTTTCACCTTCTATATATGTAGAGGATTCTCTCAACTCAATGCCTAGGTTTTGGGTTAGAGCTTGGGCCTTTAACCGGGACGATGTAGCTCCCTATTTTCATGCATCAAGAGAAACCATAGTGTGATATTTATTGTCCTTTGCTCTTTTGGTCCTCTTCTGTCAGCAGTCTACTTGTTTTAATTTCTGTTGGATGTTATAATGATAGCTCACACTTGACATTTATGTTTACAGTTGTATTTGTGCTGTCATAGGAAAGATGTGTAGCAGTGGAGAGTATAGCTCTTGTTGCTCGTGTTTTGCATAGATCCAAGGCTCATATGCAATCAATGATTCTGCAAAACAATGCTGCTGCCATTGAAGACTTCTTTGAGAATTTGGTGTGTTCATTTGTCTCATGCCATTGAGCTTGAACTATTCCTGGATTTACACTGATTGCCTAATGATGATGTCTTCCATGTCAATTATGACTTTCCTGACACATTTATGCAGCTCATGACATAGTTTGTGTTTGATTAGAGATAAAAGATAGTAATATCATTGTTTTCCCCAGGTGGATTCTGTTCCAGATCTTGCAGAACACGTTCATAAGACAACTGCAAGGCTGCTTCTGCATATCAATGGGTTTGTATTATCACATGCATCTTGTAAAATTTTCAAACTGGTGCATGACAACTGCAAAGCTGTTAGTACTACAGAGTGTGTTGACTATTGAAGCAATATTGCTTGATTGCATGAAATGATCCAGCGAGAAACACTGAGCTTCTTAATAATAGTTTAATTTGATTTTTATTGTATTATCTAGCTTGTTAAGGTTAAGAAATTTATTGACTTTGTATGTGGGATTAAATTTGTGACGCGATCAGGTGAACTTCAGATCTTGCCAACCTGTGAATAACTTGTAATTTGAAACTTCTAGGAATTACTCCATTCAATTGTTTATATTGATACGGCAGTGAAGAAGCCATGGATCTTGAACTGGGACATGACTGTAGTTTTTTGAAAAATAAAACTTTATTAGACAGGCTAAAATTATGCTCTTATTTATATGGTGCTTCATGATCCAGTTTCACATGAATGTAAAGATTTGTTTACTGGAAACTTCACTCTCTTGGTTGGAAAGGAGACTGAGGGAAGGTGTTCACAAGATGAGAATATGGCATTGGAGACAAGTCACCAAGCCGATAAACCCAAGATTAGGTTGTAAACCATTCCTGGTGGGCAAAGATTGCTGTTACATGGCGTACTAGTCAAACGACAACTGTCCTTGGAGGTGAAAAACATAAAGATGTTGTTATCAACATAATGCCCTATGACTCCAGCCTTGGCCTTATCTGACATGAGGGTTAGGGGACATTACTTTAGAATTTGGTTAGTGGTTTGCATAATTGTAGGGCTGAGAATGGTTTCACAAGATGGAACATTACTGACCAAGTCAGTAGTGTAAGAAACATGTTGGAAACATGGAATGCAAAATCAGCGGGATCGGCTGATTCTGGCTGGCATGGCTGATCCCGCCGATTCTGGCCGAATCGGCTGGAATTTGGTTAGAGGTTTGGATAATTGTAGGGCTGAGAGGATGGTTTCACAAGATGGAGCATTATTGACCAGGTCAGTAGTGTAAGAAACATGTTGGAAACATGGAATGCAAAATCAGCGGGATCGGCTGATTCTGGCTGAATCGGGATCGGCCATGGCGATCCGGTCGATTCCGGCCAGATTGGGATGGGGATCGGCAGTGTTCCGATCCAGAATTCCATAATTGGAAACAATAGGATAAGTGTCAACTTAAATGTTTATGCATAGCCAATGAAATATACACATACCAGGGTATGGTGAAGACCTTCTAGATTACTCAGAGGGTGACAAGTGAAGTGTAAATGGAAACTTCTAGCACCCCTGCAAAACTCCAAAATGTAACTTAGGTTTTAACCTGCCATTCACACAAACCTTTCCTTCTTGAAAACCTGCAAGTTTGTTGGTGGAAAATTCCAAAAGATGAAGGAAGTTATCAACTATAAGCATGCAGTAGGAGCCAGTTATAGAACTAATGACCTCATAGAGATAATTTGTTACAATTGTTCAGTTAGAAATGTTACCAACATGTATCACCTAATATATATAAATAGAAGAGTGAGGGGAAAAGGGCGGCACAAGAGAGAACCCCTAAATCAGGGGATCGACAAGATTACACAAACTGCCCCTCTCAACTCATACAAATTGGGTGAATAAAAAAATACAATGCGACAAGATGCTTTTCAATATGAGGCCACCATGAGTGAGACATTTTTTAATCATAAAACATTAGAAAATATCAAATGACAAACTATCTCTGTTTTTTTTTTTTTCAGACTATGCTTCCCCTCAAGCTGTTCATATATGTTGAACATGCACAGCTTGGACAGTATGGAATAGAAGTGTTCCCATGACGGCATATATGCCGAACTTGTACATAGAGTAATAATTGAGCTCCTTCCACAGTTACACTTACTTTTCAAAAGACCAAGTAGTGATGCTCATGCTTCCTTGCTTCAACTCTTGAATCTCAACATTCACCTAATAAATATGGGAAATTTCTTGATGCTGTCCACACATCTGTCTAGAAGATCCCATGCTTCCAAAACTTCATGCATGTTACAGTTTTTATATAACTTTGATATCCATTTTTGTCATGCATGGTCTCATCCATTTATTAGAAGTTGGTAGTCAAGCAACAAAAGACAGCATGTTTGTTCTCCTCTTCAGGAGCTACTAGATTTTGGAATGAGATTGCATGCAGTGTTGAGAATGGTATTAGTATGTAAATGTTCAATTATTGATCTTAATAGACACAGAAGGTAAGAATATGTCTTTCAATGTTTAAAGATATTTATTTCCATGTTCAACTATTGATCATGAGGATTGTGCTTTTTATTCTTGTCAAAGATTACAGTTACATGCAGGAACATATTAAATAGGAAGTCGTTCTTGGATTCTCCACGTTTCACAGCTTCCTAGTAAAACCTTTTGTTTTTCTTTTTCCAGCTATGCTGATAAGATTGCAAATACAAAATGGGAGTTGAGAGATCTTGGTATGGATCACAGCGGGTATACATCTTTCTTAAGTTACAACATTTAGATTAAACTCTTCTTAGTTGGCTTTTCTTGAAAACCATGCTGGTGAATATGATTTTCTGTTCTTACTAAGTGATGCCCTTTCTTGTCTCATCATGTCTACCTGATACCAACACCATCCTAGTCCATTTAGGAAATATACCAGCTCCTAATGGACACAGAATGCAAGAATATGCCTTCCAAGGTTTAAGAGATCTGATCTTTCTTGTCTTCTAAAGTAAATCTGATATTTATTTGGAATCGACCAGCCATTATCCTTCTGCGTTATTTTCCTGAATGCTGATTCAAGGCTGATTTGTTGTGTAATCTTTATCAAAAACTATAATATCCATGTGAGGGAGGAAGCCACCAGAGATTTTATGAATTTTTTGTAGATGGTGGTCAGCTAAGAAACCACAAGAAGCTACAAAGGAGTGGATTATTATCCTGTAAGTGGTTTCGTTGGCTATATGAAACACAGGAATGATATAAGGTTCAGAGATGCAGTTATCTGGGCCATTGATTGGTGCAATCCAAGGATCCTACTTCATCAGGGTCTGATGCAATCTTTAAGCTCAAGTCTTGAAGGAAGTTTGTCCTTTGATTAACCAACTTACTAGCTCTGTATGGTGGTGTTTTGAATATCTTTTCCTTCTGTATCTGTTCTGTTTATTTTCTCTGTTTGTTGTAATTCTGCATTTTGATTATCTTTCGTCTATAAATGGTAACCAGGTTTTGGTTGCCTTCAGAAGGGGAAAAGAAATCTTTTTTGGTCAAGGGAGTGCTACTTTGTGTTTTCTTCTGCTCTATGGACACCTGAATAAAATGGACTGAAATTCTTGCACTGGATTGACCGGGGATATTGGAAGTCAATGAAGAAAAATTAGAGATATTGCAAATTATCACTCTCTAGTGCATGAACAAGTGAAGATAATGAGCTGCATTGAGTCTTGGTCTTTCTTTTTGTTACAAATTTTGCATTATTTGGGCAACTCTTTTAGAGATCAATGTATTAAATTGCCTCATTTTTTGATAGGTATGTTGATCTGTTGTTGGGGGAATTTAAGCACTACAAGACAAGGCTGGAGCACGGTGGAGTTAAGAAGGAGGTAAACCATTCAAATCAGGTTTCATCCTGTGCGGTTAATGTCTTTGAATCACTTGAAATTAATTCATATTACTCTCACATAACATAAATATATGTTTTTAGTTCAAAGCATCAGATTTCCAGTGCAGTTATCAGTGGAGGCTGTATAATATGCAACATCATACTTTTAGATTTTTGTTGTCCTTTTACATGTTTATATCTTGTGGACAATAAGCTTTCCCACTTTTCTGGAGAGAGTGAACAATGAACACTCCCAGTTTGGAGGCTTCTCTGTATTTTGGCGTCTGTCGTCCTCATTCGTTCATCCTTTTTCCTTTAAAGTACTGCTTGGTCATCATACTTCAATTTGGATTACTTTTGGCTGTTACATGTACTTTTATCATTATCTATGTAGTCAGAGGCTTGAGGCGAGTGAGGTGACCAAGGGGTCGCTTCAGCCTCACAGGCCTAGGTGATGACTTAGGTGTTTTTGGTTATTTATTATTTAAATAATACACAGGTACTATTTTAATAGTAAATAATAATATATGTGAGTGACACAGTGAGAGGGGAGAGATGAGGAGGGGGAGGTTCTGCCCCCTCTGTGTCTCAGTGAGAGAGGGAGAGGGGGCTGTGCCCTGTGTGTGAGTGAGAGGGAGAGAAGGGGAGCTGAGCTCCCCCAGTGTGAGTGATGGTGAGAGACGGAGGGGGTTCTGTGCTCCAAGGTGTGTGAGAGAACAGAGAGAGAATGAGAGGGAGAGAGGGTGGGCCGAGGCCCCCTGTGTGTGTATAACAGTGAGAGAAGAAGGGGGGGGGGGAACTTGTGTGTGTGTGACTGAGAGAGGGAGAGAGGGGCCAAGCCCCCTGAGAGAGAGATTTTAGCCTAAAATGCTTTTAATTACGTAGGTCATTCTCTTAGCTACCCCTTTCAATAGAGAATACTATTGCGGTGTTTTGAATTTATTTTCTTTGTATGATGTGAAAGGTATAGTGGATCCATGCAGAGAGTGGTGTCAAGTTTCATTATGGTATTTGGGCTTTATCTGACAATTTTTTATCCATTTTCCCTGGCATTTGGAACTAGTCATGCTTCATGTGTTCGAGTGGAGTTGATGTGATGATGCTCCTGATTTCACCCTTGGAATAATATAGATATTTCTTCCTTATTCTTATGGGTGTCACTGGTTTTCAATTTTTATGACCAGGTCCAAGATCTACTTCTGGAGTATGGTCTTGAAAATGTTGCTGAAGTACTTATTGAGGGCCTCTCACGTGTGAAAAGGTGCTCTGATGAGGGACGAGCACTGATGTCCTTGGACCTTCAGGTGATAATACATCAATTAATGTGAATTCATGGAATAAATTCTGTCATCCTTATAAATGAAAGTGCATCACTTTCACCCATTTCAGGTTCTAATTAATGGTCTGCAGCACTTTACCTCTGTAAATGTCAAGCAGAAGCTTCAAACTGTAGAAACTTTCATCAAGGTAATTACGTTCTTTATTCTAGAACTGAGTTTAAGGATCATGCCTCAATGAAGAACGACTGTATATTTCTTCTTTTAATAGTTGCTGCATCTGTACACATGTTAAATTAGAAACAAGCTCATGCAGTTTATGCATTGTATTGGTGATGGGCTTAGTAACGTAGATCAACATATGTATGCTGTTAGACATGGCAAGAGATACTTGGGTCTTTCTCTTGTAACTTATATTTGGTTCTTCTGCACATTTCACCTTTACTTGCTTGGGTCAAAAGCCAAGAAGTATGTTTCCAAGATTGAGTTTTCAGGTAAAAACTTTAACATACAATGAATTACGGAAATTGGTTGCCTAGCAAATATGCAGGGATGTAAGTTCTTTCACGCAAAAAAAAAATCAAGGAGTTTACTAGGACTTCAATTTTGAAGGTTGTGTTTTGCACTTTATTTCATGTCTGAATCTTGAAAAAAATGAAAAAAAATGTAGACAAGGTAAAAGAAAAAAGATGGAACAGGAAAAAAGAGTATGCGAAAAGAGGTGGTCTTGACTGTTGTATAGAACTTTTGATTCCTTAGCTGTGAACTCTTATATAAAACTGAAAAGCTGATCCTAATAGACCATCGTCCCTGAAACGTAAACCAAAGTCATGAGCCTGATAGAACTTTCATCACTTCTGTTACTTGTTGGCAAATCTCGTAGGTGTCCGTTACACAGCAGAAACCTTGCCATAGTGTGGGAGGTAATAAGCTCAGAGTTGTGGTAGAGCTTTGATATCTATTTGACATGCATTCCCAACGACCTGATAGAAGTACGTGGGAGTTCTAGATTGTTTATATTGATAGTGTCACTTAATGATGGTATCCATAGGAAGGCACTTGGATTCTGTTCCAATACGGACAAGATGGGAAGATCATATGACCTGGTGAACTCTTATTCAGACAAACAGCTCTCGGGAAATTTTACAAGTTCAATATGGACTCTAAAATGGAATCTTCTTGGTGTTTCCATGCGACTGAATAAGCTTTTGCAATGAAGATTGTCCTGAGGGCATATACACGGTTTCCTTCCTGTATTCTGCCCAGTCGTGTGGGTGTGATAAAAGAAACCAGAGAGAGAGAGAGCAGTCTTGTCAATGATTCATTGATCCCTAGGGCTTCCACTTGGCACATTTTCTTTCTTCAAGGGACATGCGGTACTGTTCATTTTCTGGAGAGTTCTGGAGAAATATTTTTAGTGCATGGGTCGATGTGGGGATAACCAGGTGGCTACTTGTCAGTGGGTGCTCCGTAGGTTATTGGTGGATTTTCTTTGGGATGCTAGTAGGATCTATGGTGCATTAGACCTTGTCGCTAAGCACTTGTTCTCTTCTTAAACAGGCCTACTATCTTCCTGAAACGGAATATGTACATTGGGCACGTTCTCATCCTGTAAGAATCAATGCTTGACTATAAAAAACTTCCTTCTGCTTTTCCCCTTTCTTGGGTTAACTCCTACATCGATTACCTGCAGGAATACAACAAAAATCAAGTTGTAGGATTGATCAATCTTGTTTCTACCGTAAAGAATTGGAAAAGGAAGACCAGGTTAGAAGTGTTGGAAAAGCTTGAAGCTGGCACATAGGCTAGATGATTCCACTGCCAAAGCATGTAAAGTCTTCGTCGACATTTTAATTATTTTTTATTACGGAAATGTGAAATTAGATGTTTCTTTTGATGCCCTTGTCTCTGGTTGTATATTTGCATTAAATTTGTATAATATATCTCTGAAGGGCAAATGAGGCCTGTATATGGAAACGTTGCAATTTTCCAATAAGTGATTTCAGCTTCATGTCTGAAAGGTGTTCATGCCACGCCAGGTTCCTAGTGAAAGCGGTCTTCATGCAAATTTTGGCCTTAACTTAATCTTCCATCTCCCTTGATCTACTTTCACCTTTGTGCAGCAGGGCTGTCAATTGATGGGGATAATATCTGCATCCACTTCGAATCCCCATTCGAATGTTTGGAGATTTTCCTGAATATAACATCCGGCCCAGATGATTATCTGATCGATCATCTTTTTATGTTAACCCTTAGATACATATTAAATGCCTAAATATTTTTTCTAACGCCATATTTTTATTGTTTAGATAAATTATTTTTGTATTGTTAGTATGTTTGATGGGTATGTGGAAACATAATGATTTAACTTCATTGTTATTTTATCCTTATTTTGATAATGCTTATCTATCTAGTGGAATGTTTTAAGTCATGTTTATGTTATTATTTAAATTATATTTATTGAATAATTTTTGTTTTACTCGTTTGTTGGTTTAAATTGTCTATCATATTTGTAGGTTAAGTTTTACAAGGTTAAAAAGAGTAGATTATATAAAATATATTTTTGAAGATATTTGTATATTATCGAATGTTATTCGGAGTCGAATTTGATTAAAAGGATTTGGTATCTGGCGGCATCTATGCAAGTCGAATATCTATATATATTAAACGGAGTGGGCTATCATTGATGATTCCATTGTTCGAGGCCTAATCCCAGATTAAACTAAATTGGATGAGTTGTTTTAATTGATACTAACCGGAAATCTTATGTTAGGCTAGGTTTAGACATTCGTTGTAAAACAATATATCACGACAATTTTGAACTCTGTAAAGCTTTGCTATGATCTGGCGGATGGAAGGACTTGAATGGTATATATACCATGCACTAGATGGTAGATGTAAAGCTTTGCTGTGATCTGGCGGATGGAGGGACTCGAATTTTCAGTACAATAAATATGTTTTGTTGGGCATAGAAAAGGCTCACCTCTATAGTACTCTTGTTTTAGTATTGAAATACTAGGGCTGCCAATGGGTCAGAGTTGAAATTAGAAATGAGTGTTTTCGCTTCTGCCTTCTATAAGAAAATTTGGAGTCGAAAATAAAAAAAGATATTTCTACTTTTGCATCTATTTCCGCTTTCAATTGGAAATGGAAACAAAATAGAAACTTTGAATGTAACAATATTTATACAACTAGAATTAATTTATAAATTTACAAGTACATAAATTATTAAATTTATGAATAGTTTTAAATATAATTTAATAATCTTTTCTACCATATTTCTCCGTCATGTACATTATAATGACCTTATTAAATGAAGTATAAGTATAACAAGATCAAATTGGTATGATAAAATCATGTAGTTATATATAATGATTGAGTAATAGATAATATATGATGATATGATAGAGTGACCACTAGTCAATAATTGGGACAAGAATAGATGTCATTTATATATAGATGGGAGGTGAGAGACAAATGAGTTAAAAATTGAAGAGCCAAAGTTTCGAGTTTGAGAAGCTTTTATTATAAAAATATTATAAAATATATATTAAAAATGATCGAAAACGAAAAAGTGAAAGCAGAATTAAGTGTTTCCACTTTCACATCTTATAAGAATTCGAATATCTGTTTTCTTTTGCTAAATTATCAGAACGTTCTTTTTAGAATTTTACATCTTATAAAAAATGTGAAACAAGTCGGCTATACAAAAATCGGAGGTCCATTGACGGCCTTAAGAAATACAAGTGATGTTTAGGAGTGTAATAGCGAAGACTACAACACAGCAATAAAACGCACTTCTAATCGGTTTAGAAAAGCAGCAAATTAAGTCGGGAGAAAGGTATGCAGCTTTTGTAGGCAGTGAGTACCACCATTCTTTTTCGGAGTGTGGGGTTGTTTTGTAGTGTCACCATTCTTTGAACTACTACATATATGCAGCTGATTAGGATGTGGAAGTAAACTCCAGTTTTCCTGATCTGCAGCTCGCCTCCAACTTATCGACCCACATGAACCACGGTACTACACCAAGGCAGGTCTGTCATCTGCCTCTGTTGGATACAGGCGATGCGATATGGAAGAGAACAAATATGGCAAGAGAGTTTTCCGGACGAAACACAAACCCACAACCAAGTCTGTAGGAAAGTCACATGAGATGGGATGGTTCAAAGGTAAACGTGCCGGGACGACATTAGCACTGTGAAACGCACATAAACTTTTTTATATTATTAATCGATCAAAATATAAATACATATAGGAATATAAGATAGTTTGGCGGCTACTAACGAGTAACGAGCGTTTTGCATACGCTTCCGATGGCATCTGGCGACATGGGCTAGCAAGTTTTATCTCTTATCCGGGCCCAAAGGATCGAACCATCCATGTCAACCCATTTTGCACTTGGGTTGCAGGTGACGTGCACGTGGAAAGGATGGTAACTAATCATAAAGAGAGAAAGAAAGGCGCGCGGCCACGCTCGTCACGTAAGCTGGGGGTGGGTTGCCGACTCTTCCCCGCCTCCTCCACGCATCCACCGTCGTGGAGACGCCAAGAACACCGCCCAACTTGCGGGGTAGACGGCAAACTCTGTCCATCTCTCTGCCTGTGTCTCTGTGTTGCTATTTTGGTTCTTCGTAGTTGATCGCATTGCCTGCTGCAGGGACAACCTTACTCGGACGGCGATCGAAGTTAGGGCGCTGGCGTACGTGGCCGGAGCGACGAGGATGGCGGGGGAGACGCAGCTGGTTCCACCCTGGCTGGAACCTCTGCTGGCGACGCCCTTCTTCTCGACCTGCGCGACGCACGGCGATGCGCCGCGCGGCGAGTGCAACATGTTCTGCCTCGACTGCCCCGCGGCTGCCGCGTTCTGCTTCTACTGCCGCTCCGTCCGCCACTTTGACCACAGAACCATCCAAGTCGGGCTCCTTCTCCTCTGTTCTACCTCTCCTAATTCTCATATAGTAATGTGGTACTTAGTTTCTATGTCTGCGTCCTTCGGTGCATGGACGCCGTTGGTCCATCCATAATTCTTAATCGATAAAAGCATGATCTTATGTACTTGTCCTCCTTCAAACTGTGGCTGCTGGTGTGGTCGTGATCGGGTGCTAACCGAGAAGATCCGGCGGTCGTCGTACCACGATGTGGTGCGGGTATCGGAGGTGCAGGGAGCGCTGGACACCACCGGAGTGCAGACGTACGTCATCAACAGCGCCCGCGTAGTCTTCCTCAACGAAAGGCCCCTGCCCAAGGGGACGGCAGCATCCTGCTTCGGCGCCGCAGCCAAGTCCCCTGCCCACGTCTGCGAGATCTGCAGCCGCGCCCTCCTTGACCCCTTCCGCTTCTGCTCCCTCGCCTGCAAGGTCCGTAAACGCGCGCGAGCGACCAAATCTGAGTGCGGGTTGATCGATGATGGCTTCTTTCGTCTTAAGTTTTTGTTCGTTCGTCGCCATTAATCCATGGTTGCCAAGTAGAAACGGACGTAATGTTGACGCACAGTGGTGATCATCTTGCATGCGTGTGTGTGCAGTTGCAAGGGATTAAGAAAGGCGGGGACGAGTGCTTCGTGCTTGCAGCTGAAGGCAGTGAGGGGAAAGGAGGAGCAGCAGCAGCAGCAGCAATGACAGCGGCGTCAGTGATGAAAGCGTCGGACAGGACGAGGGCGCGCCAGGGAACACCGGAACGAGGAGGGCCGCCGGCCGGCCGCAGGGAGGACGGAAAGGGCTTGTGTGGGGATACCGAGAAGCAGGAGATGTGCCCGGCCAGACCTCCCTCTAATCCCCACCGCAGGAAGGGTGTCCCCCGCCGCGCCCCACTGGCCTCTTAGACGCGCCCTATATATACTGACAAATCTTCCCAACAGACGCCCACCGTGCACATAAGAATTCAGAAATAGTACTGGAAAGATGACAAGAATTAATCCAAAAGAGGAGCTCGAGACAGCATTGAGAGGGTCCTGATGGATGGTAACCCCTAATGGTGGTAATAATAAAAAATGTCCCAAGACTTGCAATGTTATGTATCAACTTTGCAGCTGTCTCTTTAAATTGGGTCAGAGAAAGGTTTAGTGCACTTATTTATTGCACTTAAGTGTAACATGACTAGACACTAAACTCATATGGTACCACTCACATAAAGAGTGATAAAGTGACAACTCAATTATTGAGTGCCACGTGGATTTAGTACCTAATCAATATGAAAGTGTACTAAACCTTTCTCTTTGGGTCAGATCGTTTAGCTTTCAGTTCACGTGCAATTGGACCTTAACATATACATATTGATAGCTACCCTTAGTTAGTAGGAACCCAAAACGGCATTAGATTCTCATAGACTTGAGTCATTGAGCTATTCAATTTAAAAAAAGTACCCTGCATTAGGCCCAATACATCCACTGGGCCTGGCCCAATAAAGTTCTTAGAAGGAGAGAAAGAGGAACAACTAAAGAGATTCTAGCTCCATATCAGTTATATCTCTTCCTTTATAATTACAGTAATCTTCAAAGGAAAGCCAATGGACGTAGTTAAAAAAAGATTTGGACACTTGACCCCCTATCCAACTCCATGATTCCCTCTTTTTCCCTCTCCTCCTCTTAGATCTCTCCTTTTTCTCAAATCAAGTTGAACTGTTTAGTCTGAGAATTCTTTCCCTAGTAAACTATCTTTTTTATGTCGGATCGTCTTATAAGCTTGTGGCAGGCATCTATTTCCCTTAAATATTGAATATTTTAGTGCTCGAGCTCCCAACTTGAACCACCTGAAGTCGGCCTGCTAAGAACACCATGAGCAAACGGATCAGGTCATCACATATGAACGCAGTTTACAACGTGTGCCTTGGTTCTTCTCCGCACAACGCAGATGCATTCTGGAGTCTTCATCTCAGAAATATTTCAATACTTTGAGCGGCAACCACTTCCGATTTCCGTCCAGAAGATAGATCATGAGTTTAAGTAATTTTTTTTTTGAAAAAAAAGTAGGGCTACCATCTTAAAATCTTGATGTATCGCTTTGTCCCTTAATGCATAGGATGGTTCTTCATCGTTTATTATGTTGTTTAATTATGCCTTTAGCCCGTTTGCATAAATATATGTTATTATATCTATATGTATTTAGGATGTAGAATAAATATGATATGACACATAAAAAAAATCTATTAGTTATATGACTGCACCTTTTACTATGGTAAACCTTAACGTCCATGGAAAAATGAATCAAATCGGCTCCGCTAAACGTTTGCCCGATCTGAATTGGATTGACCAGATTAAAAATAATTTTTTAAAAGATTCATAAAAAAGCCAAAAAAAAAGAAGGAAAAATGCTAGAATCATGAAGAAGGTTTTATTTGCATAAAACTTGAAATATATACATAATATCGCAGAGCGCATATGATTAGAGATGAGAAAGTGTTTGTTCATTAAATCACCATAGTTACATATGGAGAATGTAAATCATATATATGCACACATAAACAACATGTAAATTAATTTATATATATTATATGTGTAATACAAGTGTATACATATATATATATATATATATATAATGAATCTATGCATATAGAACATGGTGTATAATGCATATATCATGTGCCATATATATGTCATGTCTTTGTGCACATCAAAGATGCATGGAAATACAATGGGTTTGGGCGATTCTGCGCACATTAATGTTCATGTCTCCCTCGCAGTCGAGATCTCACAGTGTAAGCAGGAAAATGTTGATATCTCCCCTTGTGTCATATTGCTTAATTACTTGTTGATAATTTATACATATCAGGAACAGAAATTATCCTCCGGCGCCCCTTTACAGGGGACCCCCCAATCTTTTCTGCGAAGCTTTCGCCTACAGTACATCGTATTTCCCAACTTTGTGTAATTAAATAGAAACCAGATGCGTAGTACACTTGCTAGATTAAGCTTCAGTTCAATCCGATCCCATCTCAGAGTTGGCATCTTCTTAACATTATTTCCTAGTTTGGCCACGTCTTATATATAGCCTTGTCATATGGTCCCTCACGACTCAATCCATTACAGCGTTCTAGCAACTGGGTCGGCCCCAGTGAGCTCAGCAGGCCAAACTCCCAGATCTTGCCGTGATTCCATCACGTAGGGGCCCAACTTGGAGTTGTAAGTTTGGAATAAGGGAAGCGGTTTTGTAACACCGTTTTCAGATACAGTACTAAAATTAATGACACACTAATAGAAACTTTCTAGAGGAGATCAAAAACACTTTATAAAAGAAGTAGTGTTACGTTTTGAATAGTGTGTTAAAAGTGGTGTCCAGCAATGACCCAGTACTAAACCATGCATTTTCCAGTTTAGAATTCCTAATTAATTCCACCCAATTAAAATTTAAAGCTGCGTCACTCGCTAAGCTGTCGTTCTAGTTCAGAATCTGGCTCCTACAGAAGTGCTATGCATAAATTGTGATATAAACATTATATGAGATCCTTCCCCTTTGATAGTTAATAAACTGTTGAACATATAACAAGGACATGAAAAGACGCCACGCAGTCTCAATTGAGCCAAGAAAAATCTTGGTCATGGACCTTATGATAATGGGCCAAATGTCACTCATCTTAAAATTAGATGTTGACGTGAGAAAGTTCAACCACTATATAAAAAGATGACTCTTTTAAAAAATTCGATGTGAGATTTATTTCCCAACACACTCTTAATTACACGTATAAATTGATATCAAACAATGACACGTGAATATTGGACGTCAGAGGGATTGAGATCCTCTACTCCAACTCTCTGCTCCATAATATGCAACACTAAAAATTATTGGTCCACATGTTCTATCATTTACTCCTAAGAAAACAAAAGATGAAAATTAGAGGATCCCGGTTGGTCGATCGGTTAGAACTCTTGCTTAAAAGTAAGAGGTCCCGAGTTCGATTCTTGGGGGGGTTTACCTGATTTACATGCAATCCTTAAAGTGTGTAAATTCGGAGTTTTTCTGGTCAAGTGGGATAAGGGTAATACGGGTATACGGAAAGTAGGAGCTACCAAATCCTGACTTTGAAGTTCACGAACATCAATCCTTAGTCCACAAAATCACAAGGGGCTCGTTATCAAAAAAAACAAAAGATGAAAATTTAAAATTCCTTGTGGAAAACAAGGAAAGATTCCAGGGCGGACGACATGCATCCATCTCCCACCGTCCGGCCCCAGCGACGGATCACAATTCCCCTCCCACTCCCCAACCCTCTCCGACAGATAGAACGTGATCGTCGGCTCAGTCACTGCCGATGAGCATACTCTTCGTTTTTTATCACACTATATATTAACACCAGCAATTGCTAAGTCCTCTGGTTCCCTGCCCCTCTTGTGAGCACGACGTCCATATATAGGGCACCATGTTGTTACTCCTAGCTGGGCACAGCCACGTCCGGCGCCGTCTCCACCTTGGCAGCTGTGCACGGGGAACCTAGCTCGTCACCAACTTCGACAATGCTTGGTGTTCCTCGCCTCACTGCCGGCTACTATATGTGCTCACAAGCCCGCATGCTCGATCGCGTCTGTGTGTGTGAATGAGCATGTCAAACAGCTAGCATGCACGCGTTACAGCTGAAAACGGAAGACTCGCTGGCAATTAAATGTCAAAGAGCTAGCCCTTCGCTTTTGGCACTCATTGTAGGTAACCGTTGTGCCTCTTCCACAGCAGGTCTGTCGCCGGTGAGGAGCCACGCCATGGAGTTCCTTACCATGACAGGAAAAGAGAGAGAGTTGGGAGAGGAGGAAGACGGATGAAATAGTAGCTCGTGTTTCTGTCTCCATGACACGGAGGAACAGTAACTCTTTCTCTTTCCCTTTTTTAAAATATTATTATATATTGTGTGTTTTTTTTGTGGATAGAGATTCTCATGTCTGCTGGCCCAATTAAAAGTGTTACTGCGTGAGCAAAAGAGGGTCAACCGGAGTCAACTCGGATGGGCCCCTAAGGTGGTGGCATGTCGTCGCCGGTGAAGGTCGAACGGGACTTCTATCTGTAAGAAAAAACCATCGAGTCGTCCCGGTGGGTAGGTTCTCCGACGCTCAAGTCAGAATAGAGAAGAAAGGGAGAAAAGAGTTCTAATGCCACGTACAAGTAGCATACCTTTGTCTGGCTGGGCCCCTATGCTTTTATAGTGGAGTCCCGTTAGGCTGGTGGCTATCCGTTGCCTTGTTTGGGGGTTCCCTCGTTATGACGGAGGGAGGTTTGTCTGGGCAGGGGGCGCGATCACCGGGGGCCTCCCTGGACCGTAGCTGGTGATTGCCAGCTATAAATGGAGGATGCGACGCCATGTTCCGGGATCCCTGGGTATTGCCATACCAAGCGTGCAGAGTTGATAGGCGCTGAGTCAGACAGGCTTACCTCATTTAGCGTCCAAGTCTCCTTCAGTTCTTGGATCGGCCGAGAACTTCGACGTCGGGGTCGTCGGATCGCCGGGCCTTGACGATAAGGTCGGCGTCGGTTACCGAGGCTAACGATCGGCATCACTGGCCCCCCGGGTTCTTGTCAGGGAGACTGCTAGACCCGATGAGAAGCCAGGCGAGATTTGATGATGTCTGTAGTACACGCAAACCGAGGCCAATTTCGCTGATGCTGACTTTTGGTATGCATCTGACATAACGCATGGGAGATCGTGCGCCTTAATGGTTGATTTGAGAGGTCGATCGCGGCGCGATTGTCTCGATTCCCCTGCTAATGATGGTATTACCTGTATGGCAGTGAACGTTACCGATCCGGGTGAATGTCTCGTGTCCGTTGATCTTCTGACGTGTGGCGGTGTCCCGTCCGTTCAACCATTTTGATGCGCCCGGGTTCGTTCGATCGTTTTAGGCAGATGGGCCTATAAATAGGCGGATCGTTTGCGGAGAAAGGGTTACAAGTTTCTCTTCCTGGGGGTGATCTTCGATGAATGAGGCGTGTTCTTTCGACGTCGTGCGTTCTTCCGACGTCGATTTTTCGCTCAGCCCTGCTCTCTTTTCTTCGAGGTAAGCGATGAGCCCCTCGCCGTCTCAATCCCCTCGTGAGGAGTCTTCCTCTAGGACAGATAGCGACGCTCCTTCCGCATGTGATCGGAACTCTGGTACCTTCGTTTACGGCCCGATAGAGGAGGGTTTTCGTCTTAGAGTCCAACCCGGGGGCTATGTCCCCCATGCTCCTTCTGCTCACACTGAGGGGGATCGCCGTTTGGCCTATAATGTCGCTGATGCGTGGTGCCAGACGGACTCCACGACTTTCAAGTGGGTCCGGAAACGTTTGAGTCCCTCCCTTCCGGCCGACGTCGTGTTTTTCGCCAATAAACATTTTCGGGCACACTACGTTCTAGAGAGGGGGGTTTGCGTATACGCTGAGGCAGTTCGCGCCGTCCTGCACTTCCCTTTTCACCCCTTCACCATAGCTTTGCTTTTTGAACTCGGCGTTGCCCCTTCCCAGTTGACACCAAACTCGTGGCAGACGATCATCGGTTTTTTAGCCGTCTGCGTATCGGCAGGCGTGCCCCTACTCTTCGTCTTTTCTTCTATTGCTTTGTTGTTAAACCCTTCGGCGATTGGCTTTACTTCTCGGTTCGAACTGGGCGTCAGATTCTTAACCGTCTTCCGTCGTCCGTCCACGGATGGAAGAGAAGTTTCGGTTGGCCCTTTCCGACCGAGTGGTCGGAGGTAGATGTCTGAAGCAAGGCGTTCGGGCCACCTAGGCTTAGCAAGTCCGAGCTTTCGGACTTCTCCTACTTAAAGGGAGCAGAGAAACCCGACCTGATTGAACCAGCCGACGAGTTGCTCGAGCTGATTGCTGAAGGCTCAGAAGGTCGTCGTTACCCTGCCTTTCGCGTTTTTCTTAGAAATTCTTTGATATTTTACCGACGAATCGGTGGTTTTTCTACAGTGATGGCCGACGCGGCCTCCCCTGCCGACGGGGCGAATGTGGGCCCTTCCTTGGCCGACATAGCGAGAGCTCGTCGGGGCAAGAAACGTCCCGAGAGGCGCATCACAGGAGGGCCCGAGGCCTCGGTCGGACCAGGCGGGAAGGGGGAACGTAGCTCGGGGGCTGCCGTCTCGTAGTTGGCGGTTGAAGAGAGGCCGGCGAAGCGTCTCCAGCCTTCGACGCTGTCCTCGTCAGCGGTGCCTCCCGAGCTACCTCGGATCAAGATTCCGCTCGACCCGGTCAGCTGGGGTCAGAGCGCGGTACCTGCGGAGCTGAAGGTGGATGCCCTCGGGAAGTCCCCGAGGAGGCTAGTCTGCGAATATTATGCCTCGGTGTTGTCGCAGATGGCGATTTTTGATGCTTTCGTCCATCGGGCTGAGGTAAAAAGGGCATCTGCCGACAAACGAATAGCTGAGGCTGAGGCGAAGGCCGCGTCGGAGATGTCCCTTCATCAGAAGGAAGCTGAAGAGGCGGAGAAAGTGGAAAGTGAGCTGCGAGCGTCCTTGGAGTCTACGACCGCAGCTCTTCAGGCCGAGAAAAAGGCTTTGGAAGTGGTGGATAAGGCTTTGGCCGTTGAGGTTGCGTCGCACAAGCATTTACAGGAGCGGATGGCTCAGCTCGTGGCCAATGAGCGCGCGGCAGCAATACAGGAGTACCGATCCTCCGACAAGCTAGCTGAGGAAATTGGTGGGCTATTCCAGGAGGGCTACAATGATTGCCTCGCCCGCGTTGCTGAGCTTTTCCCCCACCTCGACCTCTCGACTACTCGTGAGGCAAAGGAGGATGCCAAGGATGAGGTCGCCGCCGTGGTAGACGAGGCCATGACCAAGACGGCCGACGAGATATATGTTGAGGCGGCCGAGAAAGTTGTGGCCGAGGACTTGTGAGCCCGTTTAACTTGTTCAATATGTTTGGTCCACTTTGTTGAACCATGCCCGAGGTGTTCTTTTTCATGGACTTGGGTGCAAGGGAAACGATCTTGTTATGAGTTTTTGGTTATCCACACATAATGGTACGCGAGTGCCGAAGCGACCTCGTTTTACGAGTTAGAGTGCCGACGTGATCTCGTTTTGCAAGTTAGAGTGCCGAAGCAACCTCGTTTTGCGAGTTAGAGTGCCGAAGCGACCTTGTTTTGCGAGTTAGAGTGCCGAAGCGACCTCGTTTTGCGAGTTTCATGCGAAATATTTTCGCAAGTGCTCGGCATTCCAAGTCCTCGGGACGATGGTTCCGCTGAGGTACTCAAGTCGATAAGCCCCATTGCCGAGGTTCTCCGAGACTCGGTAGGGTCCTTCCCAGGCAGCCGACAACTTCCCACTAGCTGACTTGGGGTTCGAAACAGAAAGCTTTCTTAAGACCAAGCTCCCGACGTTGAAGCTTCTCTTCTTGATGTTCCTGTCAAAGCTTCTCTTTACCCTTCTCTGATATGCCTCCATTCTTGCCGACGCCTTTGCTCGCTTCTCCTCGATCAGGTCTAGTTCGGCACGAAGAGAGGTCTCATTCATCTCCTGATTGAAGCCGACAACTCTTCCGGAGGGGGCAAGCATCTCTACTGAGGTGACGGCTTCCACTCCGAAAGCGAGGGCGTACGGCGATTCTTGTGTTGCTTCCCGCGGCGTGGTGCGGTACGCCCATAGGACGTGAAGGAGCTCGTCCGTCCATCGTCCCTTGTGGATCTTCTAGCCTTCTTTTAAGTCCTTCCAAAATCGTTCGGTTTGTCACCTCGGCCAACCCGTTGGATTGGGGGTGCGACACCGAGGAAAAGCGGTGGTCCACGCCTAGGGATGCGCAATTACGCCGAAAGAGGGCGTTGTCAAAATGTCTGCCGTTGTCGGTGATGATTGTTTTGGGGACGCCGAACCTGCATATGATATTTTTCCAAATAAAATCCCAAGCGTTGGCGTCAGTAATCTTCGCTAATGGTTCGGCTTCCACCCACTTTATGAAATAATCCACGCCTACTATAACGAACTTCCTCTGGCCTGTCGCTGGCGGGAATGGACCAAGAATGTCCATTCCCCATTGCGCGAAAGGCCACGGCGAAGTCAGTGGCGTGAGCTCAGCTGGAGGTCGTCGATCGATCTTGCCGAAGAGTTGGCATTGATGGCACTTCTTCACATGCCTTTCTGCATCTTTTAGCATCGTCGGCCACCAATAACCCTGTCGTGTGATCCTTCTGACAAGAGATCTAGCCCTCGCATGGCTTTCGCAAGTTCCTTCATGGACTTCACGGATGATTTCCTCGGTGTGACCAGGGGGGATGCATCGGAGGTGCGGATAACTAAAGCCCTTCCTATATAGGTCTTTGCCGATGGAAGAACCTCGTCGCTCGTCTCTTGGTCTTGTCGGCCTCAATTTTATCGTCGGGAGAAGACCACTCTTGATGAAATCTATCAACGGTGTCACCCAGTTGTCGGTTGCTGACGCACATCTTTCCTTGGCAGGCGCGGAGGGTTCGACTAGCTCCTCAATTAGTACAGACGAATGTGTTTCCGCCGATGATGAGGCGAATTTGGATAGCGCGTCGGCCTGTGAATTTTCTGCTCGCGGGATCTTTAACAGCTCGGCTGAATCGAAATCAGCGAGAAGCCGGCTAACCTCGGTCATGTAAGATGCAAGTTTCACTTCTTTTGTTTCAAACTCGTGTGCCACCTGACTCACGACTAGCTGAGAGTCGCTGAAAACGGTGACCCTTTTCGCCCCGAGGGACTTCGCCCTTTTTCGCCCTGAGATAACAGCCTCGTATTCGGCCACGTTGTTAGAAGCATCGAAGCCAAAACGAACTGCATACCTTAGAACAAGCCCGTCAGGAGAATGGAGGATCACTCCCGCGCCGCTCCCCTGGGAATTTGAGGCTCCATCAACGAACACCTTCCAGCGCTCATCGTCTTCTTCCTCTCCCTCTTGCCTTCTCGCCGTTCCCTCGGAGATGAAGTCTGCCAGAGCCTGAGCCTTGATCGCGACCCGGGGTTTGAAAGTGATGTCGAACTCCCCGAGCTCTATGGCCCACTTGGCCAACCTCCCCGAGACCTCGAGTCGGGTGAGGATCTACTTTATGGGGACGTCGGTGAGAACGATGATTTTGTGTGCCTGAAAATATGGTCGTAATCTCCTTGCGGCCGTCAAGAGGGCGTATGCCACCCTTTCGAGGTCGGTGTAGCGTTGCTCCGCTCCCCACAACGCTTTGCTCGTATTGTACACCAGAAGATGGTTGCGATTCTCCTCCCGTACGAGCACCGAGCCGATAGAGTGTGTTGTTGTTGAAAGATACAATAGTAGATCTTCCCCGATTATCGGCTTACTCAACGTAGGAACATGCGCCAAGTGCGTCTTGAGGTCGTCAAAAGCTTTTTGGCACTCCTCGGTCCACTCGAAGCGCCCTCTTCTCAGCACTTTGAAGAAGGGTTTACATCTCTCCGCCGACCTGGACATAAATCTGCTTAGCGCAGTAACCCTACCGTTCAGCCGCTGGACCTCCTTAATTGATCTTGGGGGTGTCATGTTCACAATTGCCTGTATTTTTTCGGGGTTGACGTCGATTCCTCTGTTGGAGACGAGGTAGCCAAGGAATTTCCCTGCGCGAACGCCGAAGACGCACTTCTCAGGGTTGAGCTTCATTCCGAATCGCTTTAGCACCTCGAATGCCTCGGCCAGGTCTCGGACGTGATCCTCGGCGCGTCAGCTTTTCACCAGCATGTCATCGATGTATATTTCCATCGTCTTAACAATTTGTTGCTCGAACATTGTGTTGACGAGCCGCTGGTACGTGGCACCTGCATTTTTTAACCCAAATGGCATTCGAGTGAAGCAGTATAGACCTTTTTCTATGACGAACGATGTTTTTTCCTCGTCGCTGGGCGCCATTCTGATTTGACGGTATCCTGAGTATGCGTCGAGGAAGCTAAGAAGTTCGTGCTCTGCTGTGGAGTCGACGAGCTGATCGATGCGGGGCAGAGGGTAGCTATCCTTGGGGCAGGCTTTGTTCAGGTCGGTGAAGTTCACGCACATTCTCCACTGCCCATTAGCCTTGCGTACGAGGACGACGTTGGCGACCCATTCGGGGTAGAAAGTGTCTCTGATGGTCCCTGATCGCAGGTATTTTTCCGTACTGTCGTCAACCACCTTTTGTCGGTACGCTGACAACGACCTCTTTTTTTGACGGACCGGCCTAGCCTCGGCATTCACGTTTAGATGGTGCTGGATTACACTGGGGTCGATGCCAATGAGGTCGTCGTCTGACCAGGCGAAGACATCGACATTTTTCTTGAGGAAGTCAACGATTATCTCGTCCAACTCCCCAAGCTCGCTTCCGACCACCAGCTTCCCGCCGACGACCTCAATAAGCTTGGTCTGCTCAGCTGGTTCGTGCCTTGCAATATTTTCATCAGAAGAGGGTAAATACTCAGTAACTGCTAGTGCTTTTGCTTTTATTGAATTAATATAACATCTTCTGGCTTCGGTCTGGTTTCCCACGACCTCGCCAATCCCCCTAGGGGTCAGGAAATTTAATTTTGGTGATAAGTCGAGGGGACCCCTCCTAACTTTCCCAAGAGGCCCCGCCCGAAGATAGCGTTGAATGCTGACTTCACTTTTACCACAAGGAAATCAGCCTCAACGGTTACTTGCCGAGGTCGGGCGCCTAGGGTGACTTTTAGTTTTATTGACCTTTCGACGTTAACGGGTGCCCCGTTAAAACCGAAGAGGGGGGTCGCGGCCGCTTTGAGGTCGGTGCTCAAGTTGATCATTTTTACAAAACAGTCATAAAACAGGACATCGGGGGCCGCTCCATTATCTATAAGGATACGATGTACATCATACCCATCGACGTCGGCATGGATTACCAATGCGTCGTCATGAGGAAGACTAATCCCGACCACATCTGCGTCAGAAAAGGTGATGACGTCTCCTCCTTCGAGACACGGCCTGCTCGCCATGCCACCCGTGGCCGTCGCGTAGGCTTTCCGCTTTCTCCCACTGTCTCCGCCTCCCGCTGGGCCTCCTGACAGGACCAGGACGGCTCCTTTGCCCCTGTGATGCGCCTCTCGGTCGTCCTCAGGAGTGCGCTCCTTCGCACAGCCATCGATAATGTCTTTGTCGATAAGTCCCCTCTTCAGTATCTCGGCGATCTCCATCTTTAAGCTTCTGCATTGGTCGGTGAGATGGCCATATCCTCTGTGATATTCATAATACAGGTCGGCTCCTCTGCCTGTCGGCGGCCTCACCATGGGCTCGGGACTCTTGAATTCTGGCAGCTTCTTGATGATGGGGAGGATCTCGAAGGGTAACCTCCTGAAGCGGGGCAGGTCCCTGACGCGCCGGTATTCGTCGGGGCAGCGATCTGACTCTGTGCGACGGTCCGCCTCTCGCCGGTCTGCATCTCGATGCTTCTCACCGCGCAACTCCTCTCTTTTTGGCTTTTTTGAGCTATGCTCCGAGCTCGCAGCTCCCTGTTCGAGTGACCGGCCGAGCCGTCCCGCAGTGCCAAGCGTCGACTCCAGCAGTACATACTTCTGCATCCTAGAACGCAGGTCGGAGAGGCTCACCGGGGGTTTCTTAGCGATGGATGTAATGAAGGGAGCATTTAAGCACACCCTCGTGAGAATGTTGATCGCCATCCTCAGGTCCAAATCCACCACTTTCATCACTTCAAGCTGGAATCTCTTCGCAAAATCCTGAAACATCTCTCCCTCCTTCTGCGAGACGAGCCAAAGGTCGTCGATGCACAATGAGTGTTGCACCGTGTTGTAGAAGTGGTTCAGGAACCGCTGTGCTAGATCAGCGAAACCAGCTACCGATCGGGAGGGGAGTGATTTGAACCATTGCAGTGCTGCATCATCCAGGGTTGACATAAAAGCATGACATTTTAATGCATCATTGATATTTACCATTTCTACTTGTCCCTGGAAGTTGTCGAGGTGATGGACGGGGTTCGTCGTTCCATTATAGCGCCTGAACTTTGGCAGTTGCAATTTATCTAGTACGAGTGCCGACGTGATTTCCTCAATGAAGGGAGAGGTAGCCAAGAGTGTTGCCACCAAGGGTGGTGCGCGTACCCGCTGTAGCGCCTCGATCTTCCTGTTCATTTCCTGCAGATCATCTTTCCACCGAGGGTCAGCAGCTTGTACACTTGCCAGTGCGGGGGTGGATTCAGCCGAGAAATGATCGACGACAACGTCGGTTTTCGTAGTGGGCTCCATTTGGACAGCTGGGACCGTCGGCGGCGGGTCTTCGACTTGGGGTCCTTGTGCCACTATGACCGACGGGGGACATTGTTCACCGGCGCGGCTAGCTGACACAGCAGATTTTGCATACCTGGGGTCGGCATTCCCCTGCCAAACATCTACCGTCTGGGTGGCTGGCTTTATTACAGCTTCCTGGTGCTCTGGTGGCGCCTGCCGATCCTGCTCCATTCTCAACAACACTTGTTGGAGGTTCGCAAGCATCTGCTCCACTCGATCTAAGCACGATGATGTAGTCGAGCCTTGCTCTCCCGCTCCTGAATTGTCGCCGATCACTTCTTCTACTATGGAGGTGGGGAGCATCTCATCACCGGACGAACGAACGACCGCCTTCGCCTTGGGTGCCATGGGAAGTGGCTTTTTGCTCGAAGCAAGGAATTCCCACAGACGGCGCCAAATGTTGCCGCGTGAGCAAAAGAGGGTCAACCGGAGTCAACCAGGATGGGCCCCCAAGGTGGTGGCGTGTCGTCGCCGGCGAAGGTCGAACGGGGCTTCTACTTGCAAGAAAAAACCACCGAATCGTCTCGGTGGGTAGGTTCTCCGACGCTCAAGTCAGAATAGAGAAGAAAGGGAGAAAAGAGTTCTAATGCCACGAGTAGCATACCTTTGTCCGGCTGGACCCCCTATGCTTTTATAGTGGAGTCTCGTTAGGCTGGTGGCTATCCGTTACCTTGTTTGGGGGTTCCCTCGTTATGACGGAGGGAGGTTTGTCTGGGCAGGGGGCGCGATCACCGGGGGCCTCCCTGGACCGTAGCTGGTGATTGCCAGCTATAAATGGAGGATGCGACGCCATGTTCCAGGATCCCTGGGCATTGCCATACCAAGCGTGCAGAGTTGATGGGCGCTGAGTCAGACAGGCTTACCTCATTTAGCGTCCAAGTCTCCTTCGGTTCTTGGATCGGTCGAGAACTTCGACGTCGGGGTCGTCGGATCGCCGGGCCTTGACGATAAAGTCGGCGTTGGTTACCGAGGCTAACGATCGGCATCAAAAAGGTTTTAGAGTATATTGTGGACTACGCACGCTTCTGGAGCAGAGGATTTAGATCATATGTGATTCTTAAAATAATATTTTACTCTGATGCTATGATAATAAATCAAATATTACTCAACTTCAAAACTTAAATGCCAGGTGAGAACCTCGAGGTAGTGTTCATGGTTCAGTCCAAATCAAAAAATTGAATCGGATCAAGTCGAATTAGTCCGTTTGATTTTATTTAGATTTCACTTCGATTCTATTAAATATGATTATAATGATATTTATATAATAATATATAATAAATATTAAAAAATAATTATATGACTAAAATTTCATATAAATATATATATATATATTTCAAATTTTATTCTTAATTTTAATATATAAATATTAATAAATATAATTATGTTTAATTATATATAAAATTTTAATTTAAATTAAATCGAACCAAAATAACTTGATTTGAGTTGACCTCTAATCGAATTCAATTCGAGTTAATAAAAAATAGGTGGACCCACATCGAAGCGGATCCATTTTAAACTCAACCACTGTATAGGAAAATCCGACGAGGGATTTATTTCCCAAAACTTTTCGGGGTAGAAACGTCTCCAGCTGACTTCCACAGAAGCCGGGAATTACCTGGAATGTTCACCAAATCTTTGTTCCCCACTTTGTCTGCAGGCTCGAAACATCTAGGGGACGATCACTATACGCGTGTCCGCCACGTGCCAGGTGGTAATGACCTGCCGGCTGCCGCTCTACTTACAAATAGAGATAGGAACTACCTACCATGCTCCCTTCCCCCACCTTGTTCTTTTGTTGTGGTAGCTGTTTCGAAGTAGAGAGGGAGAGAGAGAGGTAATGGCTCCGAAGCGCCCGGCGAGGGCGGAGATGGGTTCGGTGGTGAGGACGAGGAGGACGTTAGTGCAAGAGACCGTCGAAGTGTCCGTGGTACGGCAGAAGGATGCCACCGATCTCGGGGAGAAGAAGAAGGTGGTGGTGGTGGAGGTCCAAGATAAGGAGGCGGAGAAGCCACCGCCGCCCCAGGTGGCGCTGAATGCTGTGAAAGGAGGGGAGGTGGCGGCGCGACAGCAGCCGCTGCCTGCGGCAGAGGAGCAACAATCCGCCGCAGGGGAGGAGGAGGAGAGCGAGGAAGAGACCCAGCCAATACCGCTGGAGTCCGAGAAGTCCCAGGGAGAGGAGGGGAAGCGGGTCGAGGAAGAAAGGAGAGGAAGCACGGAACCCCGGGCCGACGGCGGCTTCAAGGGGGAGATCGAACCCGAGGCCGCAGCAGAGGACGAGGAGAAGAAAGCGGTGGGGGGGAAGATTGAGGAGGTTAAGGAAGGGGAAGTGGAGAAGATGGGGGAAGAGGAGAAGAGGCGGCGGCGGAGGAGGAGGAGGAGGATGAAGACAAGGGCCGAGGCGGGCGGCGGCATCACGGGGGGCAGAGGGTACAAGAGGTACCTGTTCAGGGTGCTGAAGCAGGTGCACCCGGAGCTGCGGGTGTCGTCCATGGCGATGACGGTGCTGAACAGCCTGATGAAGGACATGTTCGAGCGGCTCGTGGAGGAGGCGACGCGGCTGTCCAAGTATTCAGGGAAGGCGACGCTGTCGTCCAGGGAGATCCAGGGCGCGGTGCGGCTCGTCCTGCCGGGGGAGCTCGGGAAGCACGCCGTCGCCGAGGGCATCAAGGCCGTCGCCAACTACATGGCCGCAGAGAAAGCCGGCGCTTAATTAGTTCTAGCTCGTCACTTGCTATGCTAACTAGGGTTAGGTATTTTGACTCAGCTCTTCTTGTTGTAAAGTTTACCTAGCGGGGTTCTCCCAGCTTTTGTTTCTGCACATAGGGGAGATCGAGGGGCCATCACTACCATGCCATGACTTTGATATGCTTTGTTTCTGTTGTAATTAAGTGAAACTTTGTTGTTCATTTGCTTACTGGTAACCTAGTTAGTACTGTTCTTGAGGCTTCTTAATTCCGTGGACGGTGACCTTGAAACTTCTGTCGTCATCGCGTCTAGAATCTCTAGATAGCTACTTGTCACCTTGTTCTTCCGTTGATGTCGGAAGAGGCACCGACATGAGCTTGTTGGGCCTGTGTTGTTGTGCCTGGGTCGAGCCACAACCCATTGAAGAGAGGGCGTCCTCGCTATTGCTTCCAAATATCCGGCATCGATGTTAATTTCCAAGTGTGAACCTTGTGGAGAACCTTCGATTTAGCCCATAACGATTTGGTTAGGCCCATATCCACTGGCCGCTATATCCAAGCTTGTTGTACTTTGTTCTAGTTTATTAATTCGTTGAGACTTTTGTTCTTGGTTGAAAGGATTTGGGTAGATTCATAGGTTCATACCCATAAATAATTTTGTTAATATCTGTGTAGTGGGTCTGAAAAGAATTAGTGAAAGGATTTAGGTAGATTCATAGAAGCAGATCCATGGCAATTTTGATGAAATTGTTTAAAAATAGATATCTGAGTATTGGGTCTGAAAGGAATTCATTGATCTTAGGCTGTAGAACAGATGATATTGACCTCATGGCCAGGTTCTCATAAGTTTGTTCACAACTTCGCATCACAAGGTTTGATGGTCCTATTATTTGGGGTATATCCAGACCCATAATTGTGGAGACCTAATGGGCCTATAAAAGGATCCGGACTTGTTTTCACATCTAGTAATAGCACATCTGTTGTACTTGTTCTACTAGCCACAAATATCTCATACTGAAGATAGATTTCCTCTTAATCTCCATAGCCCCACCGCATACTGTCATCCTAATCTAAAACCAATGATTTGTGATTATATCGAAATAAAAATTAAGTTTTATTTAGTGCAATGCCGGTTGTACGTTAGACCATTATCCTCCGCTCATTTTTTTTGACAAAAAGTACTTCTTTTTCATTACTGAATCACATAAGGGGAGAGACATGTTTGTACAATGTAGACAGATTCTACACTAAGAAAATATATTTTTTTATGGACCCAAATTAATTGAATTAAATGATTAACCCATTAATCAAATAATAGAAACGATCCGAAATATTGGTTCACGATGCCACTTGACGAGTTGGCCAGTACTAATCGTCATCAATTTGCTTATTTTTTTAGGTGGGATAGTGGATTAATCATTAGAGGTAAATGTTTAAATCTCGGTTAACCATGTAATTTTTACCGGGTCAATGTTGAGATTAGCTCCGGCATGGGTCCCACATATGCCATGCTTATTTCGTAGGTACCAACAAATTGTGTTGGTAGAGTAATTTTTTTACCCGATCAATTTAAAAAAATAATTTTCATATTAATTTATATATCTCGTTTCAAAGTAGAGTTCATGAGATCTAACTCACGTCCCCTGTGCTGTAAGTCCCAAGAAGGCATGTAAGAGATAACACAGAAAATTTAAGAACAATCTTTTCGGCCGGCCGATTTGATTTCTACATAGGATGAAACCAGATATATAAGCAATTCCTTGATATGATCATTTATTTTTTCTCTTTTCATATAATTTGCTAGTTAATCCAATTGGGTAGGATAAGTAAATCCACCTCAGAAGGTAGAGTTGGCTAACGAGTCTGATCATAAGCTGGCCTATCCAGCTGATCATTAAAATTAGAGGGGCGTTTTGATAATTCTAGATAAGAGGATTTAACCCGAGTCTGATGATAAATGTTATATCACTTTATAAACCTAGATAAACTATACTTAGATAAAGAGGTTTGGCTAAGATAAATTAATGTTTATTGAAGATAACACTATCTTTGCACTTAGATAAGGATAAATTTATACACCTTACTATGGTGGATAGATCAGATAGTGGAAGTTGTTTCACTGTTTTTCTATTGCCCCAAAGAAATCATATAAGAGTCCGCACATCAAGGTATTTATGTTACTTTCTCCACTACATGAGATTCTACACCAACTCATCTTATACTTATCCTCATCTCTGCCCAATATGATTATTCCGGTATAACTTATTGTGATCAAAGCACCCTAAATGGCTAAATACACTATCACATCCAACTTAAGGTGCCGTTTGGAAACCTGGCGGGGGGGATTTCCAGGCGCAAAAAGCTCTGACAGGTGCGCCGCGTTTCCAAACAAACTCGGCAGCCTCGGCTTCAACACATAGCCGATTCCCGCGCGGAGGAGAGAGACGGGCACATCGTCCGTTCTCACCACCGCTTCCGGAAAGCGGGTTCCAGGCCGTTTTTCCAGATTTTGCACAGGCGAGAGACCGTTGTCTCTGTAGAAAAATTTTGAATTTTTATTTTTTTATTTTTGACGATTCCACTACGTTTCCAGGCGGAGAAGCGCCTCCGTACTTGCTTCGACTGCACAATCAGCTTTTGCGATTATTTGTTTTTAAAGCAACGATTTCCAAACGTTGCCTAAATCTTGGCAAATTTTGGACAAAATCTAGTTGGCCTATTAAAGCCTATTAATAGAGTCTTATCTGGCAACCAAATCACGCCATGCAACTAAACATATATAGATCAAACACCAAGATGTCATTGGAAGACTCAATGCGTTGTTTATTGGGCCTCGTGGGCCGAACAACGTCACTTTGGGGCGTGCGAACACCAAAGACCAGGATCTTTCCCCCGACTCTGAGTTGGTCCATGCTGTCTTAAGAAATCAGACCAAATCCATGTCAGCAACAAATATGTATTTCCTAAAGCCCATTACTGTTAGCCAGAAAACATGTTTTCCAATTTCCAGAATTGGGATGGCAAGCTCTTGAAAGTAGAAACTTCACAATGAAAATTTAAAAGGCTTGAAACTTGACTAACCGTAACTTAGTGGATCTTTTGATAATTTTAATTTTACAATTGGAAAATTACATACATAATTTTTTAAATCTGCGATATGATGTATTCTAGAGATATGTATGTAACTTTTCCCTTTTACAATTAGAATAAAATCTTTTCAGGAAGCTTTTGCTAATTTGTATGATTAGACTTTAATCTCTAAAAACAACATGCTTCTGAGAAAGGTTAAATTTTATAGTTGATAATTAAATAGCAAAATTATGAAGATTAAAATTTAATAACAAAAAGGGAAATTTTCATATGCTGCTTCTAAAATCTTTATATATTTTACAAAAGATCACAGAATCCTGATATTTAAAAATCATCCCCTAAAATATGCCACCGTTCTGAAAATACTCCCTCATCTCCTTCCGTAGGAGAGATCCTCCTTAACCAGGGTTAATTTTAACTTTAGTTAGAAAATATCTAATATGTCCCTAAACGGTTGGATTTTTCTATTTGTTGCCATACCAAATGGAACCCCCTGCCGACAACCGTTTTTTTGTCCCCGACAACTTCACTGAGCTAGATTCAAGAATGTTATTTGGAATATTGATAGCATTCAGGAGATAATAATATGTAACAATATTTTAAAGAAAACATAGGGAAGGGAAAAACTGAGAAAGGCCAAATAAAATTGACCATGACGACCTCTTCCCTAAGTAAATCGACATCGACGTTTTTTTTTTTTTTTTTTTTTGAGATCGTTCCTTCTTATGATTATTAGAGAATCATCTCCACAGCTTAACTTTTTTTAACTTCTGCAGTATAACTCCTTAATTTAGTTATCTTTGCTGTAAAAAAATGTTGTATACATGAATTCTGCGGCCGGACAAAAGCAATCTATGAACACCACACCTGCGTGCGAGTTATTGGCTGCAACCCATCTTGTTCCCGTCAGCTTTTATGGCCGCCTCTCGTGGCCTCTGAGCATTAAGGAAATGCCGAAACGAAAGGCCGGCGGCAGGCCCGGGGCCGATTAAATGCCCCACCCCCCATTATACCGAATATGCCTGCCGGCGTGCAACCCCGGGAAGAAGCCGACAACCGATCGAGAGAAACCGGTCACATGGTGCGTGTGGTAAAGCCGGAGGTGGGGGGAGTGGGTGGCCTTTTCCTTCTGCCGTCGAAGACTGCCGGAGACGACGGGCCCCCGCCGGGCCCCGGCCCCAGTAAGACGCCCGCACCGACAGGCCAGGCCAGGGGCCCCGGCCGGAAGCCAGAAACGAAGCAAATCGGATGGGGAGTAGGAGAGGCCGGGGCATTCACGTGTGGATGCTCACTGGAGTTGGTGGCCTAATTCCCGTAACTGTAACTTCTCCCCCTACCCCCCTCCGGCCGCCTGTGTCCGGCCATTTACTTGTACCCCATGCATTTAAATGGGTGCATATATATGGCAACTGAATAAATTACATTGTCGGCGGAATACCCCTTCTTCCACCTACTGCGGGGCCGTATGTTTAAGCATCCAATGCCAATGCAGGCATGCACGGAGTCGGAGATCCGGGTAGTTGCTTGCTTTTACATTTTTACGTGACGGGTATATATATATATATATATTATATATATATATATATATATATATATATATGCCTGCTTCGTGTTCAATGTACCCGACTCCGAAAGCCCACGAATCCTCTCCCTTCGCCCGCTAGGAGAGTAGCTATTTGTTTATTAAGACGTATTTAGTACATATATATCAAATATATATGATATGATAGGTCACCATCTCGGTTCATTATCGGTCATCATCTCGGTCCATTAAGAAGTCTTTGACGGCCCACAAGCTTTGGGTCAAGACAGCCACAATGTAGATCGAGATCTAATTAGAAAACCCACTGATGCGACCAGTCGCTAGCCGACCTAACACCAACCTAGTCATCAGAATTCTGTCCGCTGACGACCCAGCGTCTGTATAGTCGACGACGACCTAAGTCTTCGGCTTGTCGGCCCCGTTTCTTCTTAGGACAATTTCTAACTCTCGTTCTCGAGGGATCCGCGAGGTCAGGCTCGTGATCTGGGCGCGTCCTGCTGGCGCCAGATCACACTTGCCCATCTTCACGGGACGGATCCCAGGAGATCACGGTCTCTCAAGCCCCAGCTGTCATGCTCCCGTGAAAGGAAGTCCCTGTAACGGCAAGCCTCCAGGATCCTGGCTGTGAGGTGCGCCATTACCTCCGAAACTACACTTAGCGAGATTGGAGGCGTAGAAGGAGGGCACGTCTTCTCTCCCCACCAGTGATTCATATCGCCTGGTCCTTATAAAAGGAAGAGGCACCCCATGCAGAAGAGGTACGCTATCAAAAACACTGATTCTCCTCAATCCATACATCCGATCTGACTTGATCGTCGGAGTGTGCTCCCACCGAGATCCCTCGGTGGTTTTTTACAGGTCGGAGCTCATTCCTACACGTCGGAAGGCGGTCCTCCGTCCCCTGGGTACATCCTCTCGGCCTCGGCCGATCTTACTTGCTGTTACAACAACACCCACCTCACGACCCGCGATCACCATGCGCCAACAGACGGCCTTCTCTCCTTGAATTGCTCCGCCTCTAGCAACAACTTTATCCCATGAAGCTGCCACTAGCTTGCCTATGGTAAGTTGTCCAACATGTCTTAGGATGATGGATTATAAAGGAGTTCAAAATACTAGATCAACATAAAAGATCTCGATTATATCTTTACGCAACTCTCTCTCTCTCTCTCTTTCTCACTATCTATCTACCATCATATCATTGAGAATTGGGGAGCTCGAACTTGAGAATCTCCATCATAGATCCGACTTCTTTACAAGGTTGGAAGACGTCCGCTACAACATCACTTACACTCAGTGGCGGAGCCAAGGGGGTCAAGGGGGGGCAATTGCACCCCCTTAATTTTTTACACAAATTTTTTTCTTAATTTTTTGAGTGAATTAAGTTGATTGATATGTAAAGATTTTTTAAACTTTATTAATTGTCCCCCCTTATTTTGAATATCCATAAACAATTAATCTTATTAATTATCCCTCCTTCTAAACATTTCTGACTCCGTCACCGCTTACACTTGATCGTGACTTCCTCATTTACCCTCTTTCATCCTCACAATCTAGAGCTCATACCTTGAGTCTTCCGATTAGTCCTTGCGGATTAATTAGATCGCTTCATCAAAATATCGGACGTCACAGTTTCTCGGTCGTTAGATCTAGAGAGTGAACAGTAATCATGGCACCTCCTGTTTATTGAAAAGTCAGACGAGGAAAAGAATGTGAACTTTCAATTCGACACTTCTGAGCATCAAATTTCTATTCGAAGCAGCTGACCTCAGTTCTAATGATCCGATCTAATTAATTATTATCTGGGATAAAAGTAACAAATGGGTTGAAAAAAATTGACACCGTACCGTATTGTCTGAGACTCTTACGTAAAATAATTATAAAGCAGGAAAATTTTACAAAGCTGCGTGCCTCTTTAGTACTATTTTACTTTTTCAAATATTTGACCTTGTTTTTGTTACCCACCACCACTATATAGGTTGGAAATTACCTTATTACATTAGCCTCGTATAATTCTTTGTAAATGATTGCCCCCAATGAGAGTTAAACCTCTAACCCCCTCCTAATATATATGATGGTTAACTACTAATTATTAAACCACTCAAAATTTATTTCTTTGATAATGGCCAAAAGAAATAAAGAACCACTACCGGCCGGTACCCACCTCAAGCCCATTTTGACAATTGGTTAAACATTTTTTTATTATTTTAACCAAATATTAGTTAATCAAAATTTTAACTCAAAATATTTTGGTGTTAAAAAGTGAGTTTCGATTAAAAATTAGATAGTGCTATCCAACCTAAAATATTTGGATAACTAAATCCAACTCTTATTTTTGCTTATCTATTTTTAATCAGAAAATCTTTTGATTAGTTTAACAAAAATTTAAAATTTTCATATCTTTCTCTAACCCGTGCTACCTTGTATCTTTCATCAAAGCTAGCAGTATTAGGTATTTTTCAAAAAAAAAAATCCCGTGGAAAACGTCAGCTGAGGTAAGCATCTGCGGCGCGACAAATGCGGTCACATAAAACAAAAGAGATCCCACGTCCGCAACGATCCCGGTGGCTGGCAATCGGCGCCGACTCGGACTGGGACCCACAGTCCCTTCTGGATCGAATGGCCACGCAGACCGAGAAGGGGCGAAATCCAACATCCACGCCACGCTGTCGCAACACCGATACCGGGTATCCGATGAGCCTTCTTGTCGGGAAGAAGAGACATGGCGGGCATGGGTAGGTAGATAACACCAAAGGAAACCGGCGCTCAAAGGATGAAACAAGGAGAATCTGGGCCGTCCAAAGCTTTAGATGGAGATACGGCGTGGCAGTATTCCCCTGGGGGTTTTTATTGACCGGTAGGTTCCTCCCAGAAGCCGAGCCCGAGACCGCTAGGTGAGAGGGAGCAGTAGCGGAGTAGCGCCAGTGGCCAGCACGGCCGCCTCATCGATCTCCTCTTTGCCACAACATAGTTGTTCTACTTCCTTTGCATGCAGGGATCCCCCTCGTCGGAGGTGGAAAAGGTAAAAGGTGGGTTTACAGTGTGAAGGAAAGCGGAGGAAAAGAGAACAAAGGTGGGGGCTTACCAGGGGAGTACAGGGGGGAGGGAAGGAGAAGAGGGCAAGGAATAATATAAAGAAGGAAACAACAAGTGAGTAGCCCAACGACTGCCCTCTCTCTCTCTCTCTCTCTCTCCTCCCCGTGATCCCCCACCTCCCTCCCCACGCAGCGGTGGACTGCCTTCTCTGGCAAGACTCCGATTTCTGGATCGCCCTCCTCTTCTTCTCTGTTGTCCGGCTCTGCCCATATATATATGTTGAGCCCGTCTCTGGGTGTGGCCCTCCTAATTCCGCTGTCCTGCGTGACCCTCCGGTCATTGGAGGAAGACCCGTTGTTTCGGATGGCGGCCTCGCAGGGTTCGAGGGAGTCGTCCCGGCCGGCGGAGTTGAAACTGCTACAGGCGCCGCCAGTGGAAGAGTGTGGGAGGAAGCTGGCGGAGGCGGAGGAGAGGGAGGGCAGCGAGGGAGAGTGTCGCACGCCGACCTCCATGGAGAGCAAGATACCTGCGAGCACGAGCTGCCCGCCAGCGCCGAAGAAGTCGAGGCGGATGACGTTGGCGCGGCGCAAGCGGCGGCCGTCGGATCTGGAGATGCTTAGGGTCGGTCCGGAGTTGATGTGCCGGTTGTTTCGGCCTCTAGAGGCTCAGAGCATTGTGTATCTCCCGCCGCCGCCGGGCACGAAGAAGAGAAAGCTCCATTATCCGGACCAAGAATGAGAGATCACACTCTCTTCTTTCTCTCTCTCTATTTCTTTTTCTCTCATATTTTCTATCTTTTATTGCTCCGCGCTCTCCCTTCTATGTGTATGATCTGATCTTTACGGTTATCTGAGAGATCAGATACAAGTATATATATATATATATATAGTGTGTTGCTTAATTTGTTTTTGCTGATTTGTACAGTACTGCTTGATCTTCTGTGAGAATAGATGAAACTTATTGTTCTTTAGGGTGAGAATTCCTTAGGTTTGCGCTGCCCCAGGCTCTGATCTCTCTCTCTTTCTCTCTCTCGATCGGCCCCCCCAACTTTCGAGGTTCAACTTTTTCTTGGATCAAGCAGGTACTCTCTCGTACTCTGCAATGCGGCGTCGTTATTTGTGGGGCACGTCACATATATAGGAAGCCACGAACACTGCTGATCCATGCATATCTATCAAATGAGAAGGTGCTGATCTGGTGATCCATCATACTGATTAGAGGTACGATATGCGCCTTGGCCTCCAGAGCTAGGTACGTACACTGTTAGAGGCAATTGTCGCTTCCTACTCCCGAACCTCGTCTGGACGTGAAGGATCGACCCTAAGCAGAAGCTACTTGGGCTGACATGTAGTTCGTTGCTTTCAGTTTGTTTACTTCCTCCATCGGACTAAAGGGATCTGATCACCCGTTTCTCCTAGGAAAATTGGGCGATCTGCATGCACTCCTCTTCAGATCGAACTTTCGTCGACTAGTCTCCTCTCCATTTTCAGATCGTTACGGAAACCTATCGACTCTTCGAGTTTGAACTGCGGCAATTAGGATAACTCATAAAAGCCTGGTCCAATTTTGACGTACTACCAGCCATACTAGCTTGCACGAATAGTATTACAGTCAAACCTTGGAATAAACTAGCCCCCAGATGCAACTATTTCCAAATCTAGCTACGTTATGTTCAAGAGATCAGTTGGTGGTTGATCAGTCAAATCATGGAGAAGCTAGCATTATATATTCTGTTCAACTGCGGTAGCAATCAGGGCCCAAGGATGCGGTTCCTATGAATTTTTCACTGTTATCGAAGTGTTGTTTTTATCCGGAGAATCTCCAGGACGATGCTAGCAAGATGATGATATAACTAGGATATTTATACTCCAGCAGTAAGGAATCTGGAGTTGTTTGCCTCGAGTCCACCTTTTCGCCGATATTAATCTGTCCGTGATCGATCGTCCTTGGAAAGATTAATTCCACAGACCGAAGACACCATTAACGGGTAACAGGCAAAGCCCTGATACCCATGAGGTCTGCGCCAATATTGATTCTTACTGTACTAGTTGCCGAAGGCGCCATTACAAAAATTTACCTCGGAAGAGACAAGAAAAACAGGCGCTGGTCGCTCCCACTGCATGGGGTCTTTGCCGGACTCAATTATAGGGTCTTCACGGAGAAACTTTGATTTGCGGATTTCTTCCTGCCTGCAGGGTGCAATATATTTACTCATATATACCTTGTAAACTGCCGTAAACGGTAGTAATTAATTTGAAATGTCAGGTTCGTACGTAGCAGATGCGCCAATTGTCTCTCGGATCGCACTGCATGCAGCAAGAACTTCCTTTTCCCCTTACCTCGCCAGACACGAATACGAATGCCGGTCACCCTGTTTCTTCCTTTTGATATGCACGATAACAAGGACATGACGCATAGAGCGAGTAACAGTGAGACAAAGTTACCAAGGATAGATAGCGACTGGAAGATCGATGGAAATCTTAGAAGCTACAGTAGGAGTAGTGCGAGAACGGAAACACATTAGTGATGCCCTTCCCTTCGGACTCACACTCATATATACTTCAGTTTTGTCGTGGCCAGTGCAAGGTAGCTAGCTGTTTGCCCACGTACGTAGCGGGCCGGCGAGCAGCAAACAGTGGGAAAGATTGGTAAGAACTCTCGGATTCTCAGCATGCAATCATCGACCCCTCTGGTCATGAAGCAGCAATAACCTTTCCTTTTTTAAAAATTCTCCATCCAAATATTCCATTCGAATACGATGACCCAATACACCTTTTTCTCCCTTCTGATATAATACCATCATAACGGAATCATCAGCTAGCTAGCACCAGTTACTTGGATAAAGTTACTAAAAGGACAGGTAGAGACAGAGAGCCGTCCCGGAAATCTTCCACCATAAGCTGATACTATCGTTTTCCTTGTTGTCCGAATCCCATCGCATGCAAATGGAGCGAAGGAATAAAGCGCGGAGGGGGAGGCGAAGATAAATATATAGAGAGCACGCTTTAGAAACGCGTGTGGGCGAAGAAACAGAAAAGGCCGTGGAAGCCCACCGGGGAGGGTGGGAGAATGATCAAAGCGGTCCAAAGGGGGGCGGCTGCAGGCATCTCAGCTGTCTCCAAGAGGTGAACATTTAAAAGTGGCAGGTGGGCAGAAGCTTTTACCCCGTTGCATATTAGGGGTGAGGGCGAGCAGACGACGACGTCGATGGTTCTCCTGGGCAGAGAGGAAGAGGCGGATAGAACCTGGTAAGAAGGTGGTTTGGGGTCGTTTTCCTTCCTCGTCACCCTCATGTGAGGCCTTTTCTGTCCCCGGCCACCGGAGGAGCTCTTGTCTCGTTGTGGAGAGAGGCCATTAATTTGGAAAGGGAAAGAAGAGGGCAAGTGGGCAGGAGCAGGAGGGGAGAACTGACCAGCCCTGCAACCCCTCCCATTGCACTGATTGTATCCATCATAGTTATCACCTTTTGTTCACGTGTTAAAATCGGCTACTATATATGGCAGAGGACTAGTTAAATGCCAGCATCAGTTCCACCCGACGTCGGCAGAGGAGATAGTTCTGCTATGTACGTCCGGCAAATTGTTCCTCCTTTCAACAAGAACTGCTGAAATGGAGGAGCATGGAGTACAATATTGCTAATTTATAAAGTTCTTTAGACTAATAAGATGATCTAGCTGGCCTGCATTTGCTAGTCTTTGGAAAAACGAATGTAGCTATCTGTTTGTTGGTAATATTGAATTGAAGTCTCTAGACTTAAGTATCACTTTAATATTAAATTAAAGTCTTAATTAATAATGGGATTGTCGTAAAGGAGTACTGTCTCATTAGATTGCTAGTTATATATTACTATTTTTCTATTTAATTAGCTAGCCCATGTTTCCCTTTTTCTTTTGAGAATACCCAGCGGAAACAGGTGTTACAATATATATTAGATTAGAGTCTATATATCTATTGTTCACATTCTGTGGAAGAAGAAAACACACACCGAAAGACAAATGACAGCCTCCTACAAGTAGAAGAATCCATACAATCAGCTGTCCGTACACTGATGACAACGGGTCCTCACGTTCTGTGTCAGAAAAACAGGTTAATGGGTGAAGAAAACTATATATTACGGTGCCAGTTTTGCGTTACAAATTTCATCCGTTTTAGTTTGGTTCTTTCATTTTAAAATTAGATCATAGATGGGCAGGTAGTATATTTTTTAGTTAATATTTAAAATTACAAATAATAAAATTAAATTCGACCATCTAATTTTTAATTCTGAAATTCGAATAGAAGTGTGATGAAAATGACATGCATAAAGAGTGACCACACATGCAGTATTTCTCATTTGACGAATATCCAAAAAATACTTGCACTTTTGGCTATTAATCGCATGATCATATGCCTTTTTTAATTATAAACTACCCTAATTTCTTACTGTTTTAACATCCGAAAGCTCCCTATCATTAATGCGCATATGCTGCTGACGACCATAATTTTTTATAAAATTGTTAATAATTAGAATATCTCAGTAGTCGTCTCTTATAAATATTTCTTCTACCATGATCAATTTTCATTTACTACCCACCCTTTATTTACACTAGCTCACTCAGTCAAATGGCAAAGAGAAAGACTCTGTCCAAAGTACAATTTTGTCATGTCATATTATATTTTTGCTCTCTTATGGATCTACCTAGTTATCTATTTTCAGAAGAAGTATATCATTTATGGTGAGGTGGACCATGAAAGAGTAGAAATATACTTTGACATGACAAAATTATATTTTAAGCAGTGCAATAAATCTTTCTCAATGGGAAAAAAGAAATAAAAGAAGGTGACTGGACATGAAGTTAGTCACTGGGCAGTGAACAGATATATATGGGAAGGTTTTCGTAAGTTTGAGGGTGGTAAATTAAAAAAATTAGTGCACCCATTAGTCCAATGCATATATTGTCAAAGTAAAATTCAAATTAATTGATGTTTATATTGGAGGTACTGAAGGTAGGCCTGCAAGTAATGTCTCCGGCCTTACTTGCCTTGCGAAGTTTATGAAGATCCAGCAAGGGATGAGACTAAACACTTTAGTGAAATTCAGACTTTTGTTTGTTGTTTTCTAATTGAGAAATTATGCTCTCGATTATTTGGGAGCATAATTTAACGTGGAAAGATCGTGCCCCACCACAACGCGTCATGTGGAGGGGTGCGACTCCAGACACATTTAATATATCATACCTTAAAATAATATGTACAAATAGCATATTATACTATTTATGTGCATTCTTACTATTTGTGTGTAGTAATGTGTTATTTATGTGTATTATTTTAAGGTAAAAAAATATATATTAAATACACAAGGGGTTACGCCTCTCTGTATATATGACACGTTGTGAAGGGGCATGAAACATCTACGTCAAGTCGGAAACATAGTATTACTCTTTCCAATTATGGGCAGAACCCTTTCTCCTCCGGGTAGATGAGCTACACGGTGTGTTGTCCACTACAGACAACATAAGTTTTTAGACCCTTAAGTACTTATAATTACCCAGTACAAAATCCTACTCACCGAATAAAACTAAAGTGGTTTTCTTTTCTTTTTTCCCCCTTTTTATTTACGGGCTCTAACGAGACATTAGAACTTCGTGCTTTGATGGGTTCCGGGCGGATGTGTTATGGGCAATCTGGGCCTACGTCCGCAGGCCAATTAGATAACTACGTGCTTGCCCAGCTTTCGTAGATCTCTTGACGCAGCGGCCAGCAGGGAAGTTTAACAAATCCTGCTACGCTGAGGTTTACGAGCACAACCTCACCCCGAGCACGGTTCCATAATGCACTATTCTTCAAGTATTATATCTCTCTTAAACCTCGCCCCATTAGCTACTTGCCCGATATGCATATGTTTCCGTGATCCTATATAATTACACACGCATCTTGCCAGCTCAGCTCGCCACGTACGCAGCGGACAGCGTACGTTCTTGTTGCCATCCCCTACCTTGCAAACTGTAACTTGGATTCCTTTCACCTGCGCGTTGGAGGATTTGCATGTGCAACCAGCACCCACATGTGTGTTAATGGCCAATTAAATACTTCGGAACCTTACAAATTAAACATTTGAGAAACCAAACGACTATAACCCCAACCCTAGCCAGGGCCAGTTCTCCATCCTCTTGGCTGTGCATTGGACTGTTGTACAAGTCCACACACCCTGTTATATAGTCGACTTCAAATGATCTGATTAATGGTCTTGGTTAATTAGATCAATGGAACGAAGACATTTAAGACGCCACATACATATATCATCACTCGAGCTATTCGCTTCCTACGTTTTGGGTTACAGATTTCGGTCGGGCCATTAGCCCAGTACGTCCGACAAATTAGAAACGGGCCGGCTCCTCGGGGCAGCCTGGAGATGCCGGGACGTGCGCTTGCAATGTCGGTCTCCAACCACTAGACAGCTGCAAAGCCGGGGTTTCTCGATTAGTATATATCCCCACGTTGGCCATGTGATGCGGGACATCACATGCTCAATCAATTTATAGTTGTTAGTGATTTTAGTTTCAAATAAGATTCTAAATCATAAGAACAAGAAACATTTATCTTAATTTTCAAATTTTGGAGATAGATAAATGATTCTTAACAAATGATGTATGTGAATCAGAACTTATTTTTTGGGTAAATCAAAACCAACCAAGAGACCCTTAACAAATTTGAACCACAATGACAAAAATAAATACTTTTTGTGCTCATTATAAGGTTCGAACGCACAACCTCGTAAAAAAAATTTGATGTACCAACAGCCTATGCAACAGGATTTGTTATGAAAATATATAATATTCTTATATATATATTTGATTGCGAGGGATCTCTAAAATCAAATCGTACATACCCGAATAAGATGAGCCTAATTCAAATTTTCAAGTTGATCCAAGTATGAACAACGCAAACACCATTTATGTATTGGGTATGACGGGGTATAATCTCGATCTGACACCAGTTAAAGATGGCGAGGAGTGTGCGCAACCGGAGAAAGTGGGAGACTGAGGGCAAGTTTTATAATATTCGCAAGGTGGATATCTATTGATAAGAAAACTTCAGATAATTGTATTTTATTTTGGTGCAACATTTAGAGATATAATAATTTTATGTTATATCGATCATTTTATGTCATATCAAGATTGATATCATTTTATGTCACATTAAGATCATTAATGAGATTAATTATATTCACTTTGAGATGTTTTGAGTCATTTATAAATTCATATAACTTTATCAATTCAAAAATAAGAGTTAAATTTATCACCAATAATAAGTGTCTGATAATTATTTAATTTATCAAAATAATAAAATAATTATCAGAACTGATAATTTTTTTATCAAGAATTATCAAAACTTATTTAATTTTGAAAGCTGCCCTTGCGAGTTTTGTCGCCAATAGCAATGTTAAGGGTAACCTCAGAATGGCGTGTCATATCTGCGTCCACGTTGCAAAAGCCCTTCCAATGGTCTTCTTCCTTTCCGCTTACAGCAGGGAGGTCAAACTCCGCCTCTCATTTCTCCTCACTGGCCTTCCTGCTGATGAGGTCCCACAAAGAGCACGCCACCGCCACTCCCTTCCACATACCTGCAACGCGCCCATCTCCATCACCCTCTTCTTCCCCACCATGGAATCCAGGTGCCTCCACTTCCACCACCAGTTCAAGCCCCCTCTCCGTCTCCCTTACCTCTGCAACGTCCCCAGCACCTGGAGACCTCTAGACCGGTTACCCATCCTCCCTTGTGGCGCCGGCAGCCAGAACTCTCTCTCCCTCTGCCGGCGACGACCCTCCCACGGTGTCAGCAGAAGGCTGACGACACCCCCGTCGGCTTCTGCCGACGACTCGGCGCTCGGCCACAATGGAGGAGATCTCCTGGGGGAGGCCTCCGACCTCGCCCCGACCACCGCGGCCCAGCGGACGTTCACGGCGTGGGACATGGCAAGCCTCTGGGTGGGCCTCGTGGTGGGCGTCCCCTCCTACTACCTCGCTGGCAGTCTTGTTGACCTGGGCATGGCCTGGTGGCAGGGCATCGCCACGGTCGTCCTTGCCAACCTGATCCTCGTCGTCCCCCTTGTGCTCACCGGCGTCCCCGGCACCAAATACGGCATCCCCTTCCCCGTGCTCGCCCGCTCCGCCTTCGGCGTCCGCGGCGCGCACGTCCCCACCCTCCTGCGGGCGCTGGTCGGGTGCGGCTGGTACGGGATCGAGTCCTGGATCGGCGGCGAGGCCATCTTCATCCTGCTGCCCGCTGCCCTCAAGCAGTCGTCCCTGGCCCAAGTCGAGGTTCCCTGGCTGGGAACCTCGCCGCTGGAGTTCGCCTGCTTCGCGGCCTTCTGGCTGGCGCAGCTGGGGATCGTGTTGAGGGGGATGGACGGCATCCGGGCGCTGGAGAAGTATTCAGCACCAATCCTCATCGCACTCACCTCGTGCCTCCTCTTTTGGGCCTACTGCAGCGCCGGCGGTTTTGGGAGGATGCTCGCGCTTACCTCCCGGCTGTCGCCGGCGGAGTTCCCGGCGGTGTTCTTCCCGGCCCTCACCGCCAACATCAGCTTCTGGGCCACGCTCGCCCTGAACATCCCGGACTTTACGCGCTACGCGAGGAGCCAGCGGGACCAGGTGCTCGGCCAGGTCGGCCTCCCCGTCTTCATGGGACTCTTCACCTTCGTAGGGCTGGCGGTGGCCTCCTCCACGGAGGCTATCTTCGGGCGCGTCATCTCCGACCCCATCCGCCTGCTCGGCGAGGTCGGCGGCCCCGCCACCAGGGCGCTCGCCATCTTCGGCATCGCCCTCGCCACCGTCACCACCAACATCGCTGCCAACATCGTCGCCCCCGCCAACGCGCTCGTCAACCTGGACCCCTCGGCGTTTAGCTTCCGGCGTGGGGCGCTTCTGACGGCGGCGCTAGGAATCGCCTTCCAGCCTTGGCGGCTTCTCCGGACCAGCGAGAGCTTCGTCTACACCTGGCTGGTGGGCTACTCGGCGTTGCTGGGCCCGATCGGAGGGGTCATCCTGGCCGACTACTACCTGCTGAAGCGCGGGGAACTGGATATCGGCGGACTGTATTCCAGCGACCCCGGGGGCCCGTACCATTACCGGAACGGGTACAACTTGGCCGCCATGGCGGCCCTGGCGGCGGGGATCTTGCCCATAGTACCCGGGTTCCTCTGCAAGGTTGGGGTCCTCGCGACCACGTCGAACGTCTTCGCCGTCGCCTACAACAACGCCTGGTTCGTCAGCACGTTCGTTTCCGGGCTTCTCTATTGGCTGCTCTCTTCCCTTTCAAGTAGAAGACAATAACGAAGTCAAGCTAGCGATTCCTCCCACATTGTTTTATGTATTTACATGAAAGAAGAAGATCACAGCTAAAAATATAAAAAACTGGTGATGTTCTCAATGATAGAAGAAATGCCCTCTTAATTATCATTTTCGAGTGTGATGTTAAATTAAAGTATTGATATTACTCACCTTTTGCCTCTTACCCAACTTATTAGTCATTCGATCATGTGATCTAACATAGCTAAATGACTCTTAAGTTCAAGGTAATCACATCCTGAGACGTGAGTCTAGCAGGCCCAACATGGACGGACGTGGGTGTTGAATTGGCTGTGTCAGGCCCATGTTCTAGGCCCATGTTCGGCCCACTTCTAAATGGGCTCATTAAGTTCGAACGAAATCTGCGGGCCCAACAACCTTTTTTTGCTGTTGGTGGAGTGGACCAACAATCTGTATATATACCGAACGTAGAGAAAAGAGAAACACGTGGAAGACGTTTTGTGTGCTGAAAATTACTGTAAAATGATTTAAGCTACAAATTTTTTTATTATTATTTTGGTGTACGGTGTTTTCTCAACAGCAAGCAAATGACGAATTTGGATGCAAAGTGGAGAAAAATGTTTGAGACAATTAGGGATCGTTGACGACCAGAAATTTGTCTAAGATTCTGTGAGGGATAATTTCTTGATAGAAATTCGAAAGTAGATTATGGAATCAACCTTAACGTTGATTCATGTAAGGGAAAAGTCAATATATGAATGAGACATGGGGAGCTCCCACAGGTTAGGTGGAGTCTCGACTCGGTCGACCTCAATGGCAGAATCGATGTTCTGACGTGGCTTGGACCAAAGATCTCGGCGTTGTCTAAGTTGACAACTCTGGTCGATTGAACTGATCTGTTTACATTCTTTGGGACGACAATAGGAGCTCCGCCAAGAATAAGGCTTATCCAACATAGCCGTAACCAACTTGAAGCAAGACGTGTTCGTGGAATTCTCGAAAATACATCTCGCGTAACGGCTAAGGCATTAACTGTTGAGATAATTGTCATAGGTCGTACACTCGATAACGGCCGCATTAAGGCCATGATATGCATGACGTGGCGTGCGGTTGCAGTGATGAGGTGGCGAGGATTATAGAGATCTAACGCGAGATTGGCGGAGTAATCCAACGGTTGTCATGGGTAACCTTCCCCTATATAAGAGGCAGACACTCCACATGCGCATGTATGATGTTCTACTCTTTGGGTTAGGCTATTCTTCTCGGCCAGCGACTAACTTGAGGAGAACTTTGCAAGTCCTTAGTCATTAAGGTCGAGAACTTGGAACATGCATCTTACGTTGGCTAAGCAAACCTCGGTCAAGTCACCTCGACTTGGTCGTCTTAACTTGATCGTTTTGATCACCTCGACAGTCACCCCAACTTAAGCCGACCCCCATTGCAAGTCGTAACGGAACGTATCAATTACTATCACTATAGAATCCTGAGCTAGATTAGATTCTATTTTATTTAATTGGGACTACTGTAGACAAGGGGGGCTACTATACAGGTCGCCAGTGTTGGGTGCATGGCTGGCCAAACAAATGATTTGCCCAGCCACCCCTGCCGTTGGCTAGTGCGCATGTGGGGCATGCACACCAGCCCATCGGCAAGGGTGGCTGGGCAAATCATTTGCCCGATTGCCCAGCCACCCAACATTTCTCCTATAACAATTAAAAGAACCTCTCGTTTTGCGACTGTCTAGCTAACTCCACCACTTGCTCGTCCAATCTGGCTATGGCTCAGCATGCATGCTTGCCTAGCTAGTTCTACACTATCGGAATCTCATCCATGAGCTCTGTCTCCTTCCTGCGGGCACGACGGTGGGCAAGTTGGGGGATCTAGCGGAGCATCTCTCTAGCACTAATACAGGAGAAGACGATCGAAAGGTGCGGTGTAGGTAGTATGCATATGGAGGGGGCACAAAAGGGCTCGCATGTTTTGTTAGACGCCATGCGAGTTGTCACGTAGATTAATAGGAGCAGTGACAGTAGCCGACAACTTCAGCGAGATTAAATTAAGTATTTTGAAGTTCAAATTTCTATTTTAGAGTAGTAATTTGTATTTCAAAACTCAAGGTCTCTATTTTAGAGTTTAAATTAATATTAAAAGTTGAGAAAATATTTTTAAACTCCAAAGGTAATATTTTTTAGCACAAGTTTGTATTTTGGAGACAAATATAATATTTTAGAGTCTAAATATTAAAAACCTAATTGAGGAGGCGATTTTCCACCCAGTAGGCCCAAAAGCCTAACATGGCCCATTGGCCCACTCGCTCACCCTTCACGTGTCTTCAGACGTTTTCGAGAGGGTCCGAGTTTTCCACCTGCTCAGATGCAGGGGCACAGACATGCCTCTTCCAACCCTCTTTAGGCTGCCAGGCTTCCCCACGCCAACCTCGTGAAGGACCCTACGGCTTTCACTACAACCGCATCCATTACGACAACGGTTACGCCTCAACAAGCGTCTAACCGACTCATAACCTGCGCTAATGGGACACATTCCTCATGATTCAGTCCACAATCGCGCCACGATACAGAGTTTACGGTGTCAGTTGCAATCCAGAACGGGCGGCCTCACCCTCTATCATTTCTATATCGAGGGGTCAAAGCCTCCAGAGATGAGGTACGCAAACCTCGTTGTTGTTATAATCCTCAAGACCTTGCAGTCAAAACTCATTCTAACTTAGATATCGGAGGGTTCTCCCCCGGTTCAGAGACCGGGTCCCCCCTGATGCCTGCTCTTCTTCCGTTTAGTAAGATTCTCCACGTCTTCAAGCTAATTAAGTCCTTCTTCCCTCTGAAGGTGTAAGAGTAGGAGCTTCAGTGCCGATTAGATTATACCCTCTACACTAATAAATATTTTTAATTGCTAATGGTAATATTTTGGAGCCCACGTTTATTTTTAGAGTCAAATTTAGTATTTTGAAGTTCAATGTCTGTATTTTGAAGTCTAAATATTAAAAATGTGGTAACTATTTTTAAACACTAAAGATAGTATTTTGGAGCCCAAAATTTACGTTCTGAAACTCAAGATTTGTATTTTAGATCCTAAAGTATATATTTTGAAGCCCAATCTCTATCGGTCATCGTCTACTGCCGTCGTCGTCGTCGCCCGCCACGACCGCCCTCTGCTTGCTGCCGCCATGTGACATCTAACATAACACTATATGGGCGCTACCTTAGATGGTATTTTATTGCACGTACTGCTACAGTAATCATAGTAAATTTTTTTGGGAAAAGAGCTTGAGAGGATGAGGAGGATGGGAGAACTCTCCCGGTTAAGGATACGGTTTGTGTGGATCTGTGTGTGGGGTGGTGTTAGTGTTGCTGCTGGCCTTGCGCAGTCTACACACAAGGCTGAAGCCAGTGAAGGTAGTGTTGCTGGTCACACTCGTGCGACTGGGCCTCCGGTGGCTATAGATTAGAAATACATCCAAAAAAATTATTTAAAAAATATATAATTAAATTGTGATTGCCACCGGATAATTGCAAAGAATCACGGAATTGAATTATGGCAAATTATCCTAGAAATTGAGAAAAAGGAGTCGGAAAACGTATCACACACTTTTGACGCCTTCTATATTCGAGAGATTGTTTTTCTCTGTCCTTCCCTACACTTCAGTCCCGCGAAGGAGCAAGGGCCTTGTTTTCTTCCTCTATTTTTTTAGCCAACGAAAAAGAGAGAAAATTCATTAAAAATATGAATATATATAGCATCCACTCTTAAAGAACATAAGCATGAACAGTATAAAGAGAACATATCCAGAAGGCTTTTAATCCCATATATATTAGGGAAAGTTCGGATGTGTACATGTTCATGCTTATAAGGCATGAAGTATGCAGATTTCGAAAAGATAAACCTAAAAATCTAACATGCATGGAAACAAATAAAACGAAAAGAGAAAGGTGAGAAGATATGCTGAAGAGGGCAACTCCAAGAGTCTCGAGAGGTTGGTTGGCATCCTTGCAAGCTCTGTTGGGCATCTCTTTTAATATGGCTCTTGAATCTTAAGGATCTATTAATAGGGGTGAAACCTTAATTTCATAATTAATAGATAATCACAATAAAAATTTATTTTTGGATGATGAAACCCTGGAAATAGAGTCCAAAGCTATTTAAGAATAAATATGAAGAGATAATGATGAGAAGAGTCTCGCTCTGTAAAAATTACATGAAATTTTTAAAAAAATGGACACATTCATAAATGTTATTGGAATAAACGATTTTTCAGAAAATAGTCTGAACATATCGCATTCATAAATTTTAAGTTTATCATAATTCACATTATAATTTTTGTTTGAATAATTAAAGATAGATTTACCATTAATGTATTTGAACTAATCGGAAACTAAAATCTCTCCATAAAACACGTTACTTTCCATAAGTGAAACATTATTTATCATAAACTCATATATGTTTATGGAGAAATATTTATTATCTTATATATATAATAACATTAATGATTTAAATTATTTGGTAAATAATTTTATTAGTTGACAAAAAAATAGAAAAATAAAAGCTTATCAATTCTCAACTAATAAAATTATTTGTCAAACAAATTTATGAGACATAAATAAATACAACTTATAAACTTATTTATTATCAATAAAAGTGTCTTTTCAGATAGGGGAGAGTTTCGAGAAGCTTGGGGGACCGTGGCTGTGGAAGGTGCTAATTCCACCAGCGTGGCATATATTTTGTCCTTTGCAACTTGTTTCTAGAATCTTCCAAGGGGAGATGTATCATTGAAAGGATGACGTCGGCACAGTTTAAAAGTAACTGCGTCAATTAAAGGGCTCTATGAACGCGGTCGACATTTCGAACTATGCTGACGCCCTTGGCAGAAAAGGGCTCCCCTCCTAGAAACGCCAGGGACTTTGATGACAATTACCATATGATAGGACTCAAATTTAAGAGAAAATTTTATTGCACTGTCTAAAATATATTTTATCATGTCAAATTATACTTATGCTCTCTCATTGATCACTTCATCATCTATTTTCAGAAAACGTACATAATTCATGATGAAGTGAATAAAATAGGAGAGTGAAAATATAATTTGACAAAATTAAACTACACTTTTGACAGTACAATAAATCTTTCTCCTAATTTAATTATTCTGTTAAGTTAAAAATGACTAGTCTTAGATACCCTCTCCTATGAGTCCTACCCCACCGTAATTAAATGAGCACCAAGCTAACCTTTAAAATTAAGTGGTATATGTTCTTAAAATGATGTGTATATATTAAATAGCTCCTACACCCCTCCACCTTTTGACCCAAAGTTTTAGGTTAGTAGTTAATTTTTTTAGAGAGTTATTTTTTACCCGATCATTAGATAGAAAAATATTATTAAACTGTTTGGACGCATCTCTCCATTTGTACCCCATTATCTAGATATTAAGAATATATTTGTTTGAAGATATTTTCGTTCTATTTATTTTAATATCAAATAATCCTAATTAAATATTGTGGATCTTCATAAGTGTGATGCCAACTATCCTCGATTCCCATGAACTTGTTCTTAATATTAACTAGTCAAAAAACGCGCTACGCGCGTGTAGTATATATATTTTAATCATCTATTAAAGTCATGTAGAATGAAATATTTTTTATTAAAAATTGTATGAATCTTTAGTGACATTCTAATTTTGCTTCTCCTCTTCACTTAGCAACTTTTTAATTTATCCATTTTTTTGTTGATCAAAGTAAATCTTGTTCCAACTTTTTGATGTCGAGAAATAAAATCTTTCATTTGAAAATACACGTAGATTAATACATAAAAGATTTTATGTTCTTAGTATAAATCGAACAAGAATGTTCATCCATCATTATGAGAAAACAAACATAAATATAATAAACATGAGCTATAATAAAGATTATTTTTTAAATAAGTAAGAATTTAGAATAAAGAGGATGATTATACTTTAAAGTAAATTTTAAAGAAAGATCACATGAAAAATTATGAAGAATCTAAAATTTTATATATTTTGTTGATGCAAAATTACTACAAAACAAAACACTAACTGACCACAAATTCCAACATATATACACATAAATTTATAAATAATATGATCAATAGTGAGAGAATCGAAAAATGCTAGAGTAACTAAAAAATATAAGAACATCAAAAGATTAAAAATGATAAATAATAATATAAAAAATTATTCACAAACTAATGTGTCATCCCTAATAATCTGGACAGGGAAATGCTTAAAACCCGGCGCCCAGGCAAATTATTTGCCCACCCGGGCGCCCCCGGGTGTTTAGCATATCTCTCTGGGAATCCCGACATCTACTCATTCATTTTTGTTGCCATGCTATAAAATCAAAATAATCCCTGATACGTCACTGCTGGTTGCCCTTCCACTGTGCTCGAGAGAGAACAGAGAGGGCTTTTCTCCCCCAGCTCATGCTACAACCTTGCAGCGGCGGTCAGATTGTAGCAGGCGCAGTAGGTATGTGCAACGGGGGCGTCCCCCCGGTGGTGCTGCTGCCTCGTCCTCCAACCTCCTCACAACAGTCGACGTTTTCTTCGCAGCAACCACCCATACACTCGCGACTATGGTCGAACCGGTCGCCCTCGGGAGCTGGATGGAGGAGTCGATGAGGACCTCCTGGAAGCAGCCCTGTTGGCCATGGCGGCGAAGATCAGCTCGAGTGGGGGTTTGGGGCCGCTGCCGATGGATTTCTAGTGGTGGTCTTCTCCCTCCCTTCGAGCTTTCCTGTTGTTTGCTACTTCCTGGGGTTCTTGTGCAGTTGTGCATCCTAATCAGGAGAGATTTAGCCTGTTGATTTAGAGTTCTGGCCGCATGCATCTGCCGTTGTGACAGGTTATTCGAACGGTAATCCCAACTTTTGATCGACGAAGTTGGGGTATTCTTTTGACCCAAGATAAATTTATTTCTTTCTATCACTTTTTACGTCGCATTGAGGCCATCTGCAGTTGGGGTATTCTTCTGGCCGCGCATCCTGCCGTTTGTGGTTATCAATTTTTACGTCCCTCCATCTCAGTTGCTTCAGATGCATGTAGACTTGTTGAAGAAAATGTGAGTTGGAAGAAGCTCCTAGTCAAGGGGAGCAAAGTGTTGAAGAACCTAAAGTGTAAGAATCCGTGGCAGAAGACCACTTTGTGGACGTTGTCTTGGAAGAAGCTCATGTCCAGGGGAGCAAGAAGATGCGAACTCCCTGCTCCTATTCAGGGGAGCAAACTGGCAATGAGAATCCTTAATAGACAATGCTCCTAGACAGCCGCACCATTTCAGGACAATCAAACTCCTGCCAGTGTTCCTGCTAGTGAAGGGCCAAGCTCCAGCCCTGTAAATCTTGAAGTGCCTGTTCCTTAGCAGAGCAAGCAAAAGAGAATGGCTCACAAAAGGTCAAGAAAGAGTCACAAAAAGGTAAATCTGAAGCCAATTATGGCATTACTAAAGGTTCAGGGAGATATCCTGTCCTCAATTCAGACCAATGTTCAAGGGATACTTGCTAGTCAAGATTCAACTACCTCTGAGCTATCTTCCGTCAGAATGCCATAAGGTGGTTTAATAAAGAAATGTCTGATATGAAGTCAATGCTAGCAGTTCTTTCAAGGTCTAGTGGAGTTTCTCTTGGAGCTACTCAGAGCAGACCAGCAGATGTTCCTCGGCCACCAGGGCCGACAGCTCAAGGGTCTCGGCCAGCAGGGCCATCAGCTTCAGGGTCACCAGGACCAATGTCAGCTTCACGGTCATCTGAACCATCCTCTGCAGTCAGAGAAGGTCAAGCCAAAGGGAAAGAGCCCATGACAGCTACTAAGGCCCTGAAACTTCTAATCGGCAACTCCAACCCTCTCTCACCTCATCTCTTCTACAGCCCTCCGCACCACCAACCAACCACCAACACCCAAAACCAACCCATCCCCACCAATCTTCATCCTTCATTTCATCTACCCTCCTTCTCTCCTACTCCTTCTCACACCTCAGCTCCATCATCACTCTCACCTTCTTTATCTCCAACTCAGGCCACTCCAATTCACCCATCTTCATACTTCAACCCAAAACATCTTTTCTATCCTCCTACTCCTCCCTCTTCTGTCACCTTTCCTCCAGAAAACCCTACTATGGTATCTTTGACCACAAATCTGCTGATTGAAAGACCCCATCATTCCTATTTTAACTATCCATCTGCTTCTCATACTCCTCAGTCATCCATAGATAGTCCGGTTCTAAAAAAAGAGGAATCTTCCTCTCTCTTAGCACCCCCTTTGTACTTTATTCTCCTCTCTTGGTATTCTCTTACCCCTCGACCCTAAGAGAAGACCTATCTACAGGGAATATCTTCAAAAGTGCATCCTCTCCACCAGTCTATGGTATTCCTTTCCTAACCTCTCCGAGCATCTAAACATCACTCTTCCTCTTACCCAGCTGTCCCACCACCCTCAAAAATCAAAATCTTTGAGGGCACTGAGTTCAAGAATGAAGATCAGTGGGCAACTGTCAAGGCATAAGGCTCATTTTGAAAAGTATTTGAGTGGCAGGACCGGATCTCTACCCATAGAGCTCACCCACTCACTTTTTCTGAGTGGTTCATCATTCAGCATAAGAACTCATGGGGTCCCTTTATTCTGAAGAGACGATTATTCGTATTGCCAGAAACTTTCAGCTGTACAGTTTTTTTGCTATTTGAACAAGCTGCCTGAAGTACAGTTCTATCAGTTTCATTCAGCCATAGTGATGCTGAGATCAGAGCGTCCTGTAAATCATCCCCTCACAGTGGACTTTGCCGCCGCTCTCCAAGTGACTCTCTAGTCCTTCTGCAAAGCTTCACTCCCTAGTGTTTGACTCAGACGCAGACTCCCATGCCTTGTGACATGTTTGCTAGGCAAATGGGCAGAATGTCAGCTAAGCAGCATCGCATGCCCTTCCTTCTTGCGGTTCATTTTTCAGAGAATATCACTTGGCCGCATCTCTTCCCAAACCTTGGCCCCACTGATTATTTCTGAGTGTGAGAGACTTTATCCCTCAGAATGGGAAACTCTCTATCAAGCATCATTTCTTCAACTGGAACGGAAGCCGTACCCGTCGTGATATAGCTCATTAAGGGAAGCCCATTCTTTCACAGGAAGAAGCCTTCATGGATCTCAACTACATCCATCCAATTCAAGAGAGATCTATGTTCAGTGGGCAGCCAGATATACTGCCTTCCTTGCTCTGAAGCAGGATCTGCTTGATCAGAAGATCTACTATCCAATCTCCCTGGATAGATTTCTCCATCGTGCCAGCTTTGGAAAGAGCACTTACTTCAGATTCATCTTGGACCCGCATCAGTATGCAGAATTCTTGGATCAGCAACGGCAACTTTTCATTCAAAGGGCCATTCCATCCATGGGTCCTAATTTTTCAGTTGCCTCTGGAGTTTTCCAACAAACTTTTGAAGATCTTGAGATCAAGGCATGGACTGTCATCTCACAGCATGCCTCTTTATTGTCTCCTATGTACTATCTTCCTCACACTAATTCAATGATTTCTCTCTTCTTTGTCTCATTGCCTATCTTTTTGCTTATTGACAAAATGGGGGAGAAAACACCACAAGAATTTGCGGGATTACCGACGGATATTTCCGACGGATTATTGTCCGTCGGTAATTCCGTCGGAATTACCGACTAAAACACATCGGTCGGAAAATCCGTCGGACTATTCCGACGGAAATTATCCGTCGGAAATGTCAGTCGGAACTAAGATAATACCGACGGATATTCCGACGGAAATAATACGTCGGTCGGAAGGTCCGTAATACCGCTATTCCAAAACCCGCGGAAAACCCCCTTCTTCCCCTCCCTATCTCCCTCTCCTCTCTCTCTCTCTCTCTCTCTCTCTCTCTCTCTCTCTCTCTCTCTCTCTCTCTCTCTCTCTCTCTCTCTCTTCTCTCTCTCTCTCTCTCTCTCTCTCTCTCTCTCTTCTCTCTCTCTCGCCGCTGCAGCCCGCCGCCGTCGCCCCAAGCTCCCGCCACCGCCGCTCCCTCGCGCCGCCGTCGAGACGCCGGCCCGCCGTCGCCCCGAGGTCCCGCCGCCGCCCCCACCGCCGCAAGTACCCGTCGCACCTCCCCTTCCCACCTGGCCCCCTCCCCCTGCGGGATGCCCCCCCCCACCCGGCCCCCTCCCCTGCACACACCCCCTCCCCTTCCCACCCACCTGGCCCCCTCCGGGATGCCCCCCCCCCCCACCCGGCCCCCTCCCCTGCACACACCCCCCTCCCCTTCCACCCCACCCGGCCCCCTCCCCCCCCCACCTAGCCCCCTACCCCCCTGCGGGATGGTCCCCCCCCCCCCCCACCCGGCCCCCCCCCCCCCACCTCCCCTGCACACACCCCCCTCCCTTCCCACCCACCTGGCCCCCTTGGGATGGCCCCCCCCCCCCACCAGGCCCCTCCCCTGCACACACCCCCCTCCTCCCCCCACCGGCCCCCCCCCCTCCCCTGCACACACCCCCCTCCCCTTCCCACCCACCTGGCCCCCTCGGGATGCCCCCCCCCCACCGGGCCCCCTCCCCCCCCCCCCACCGGGCCCCCTCCCCTGCACACACCCCCCTCCCCTTCCCACCGGCCCCCCTCCCCCCTGCACCCTAATAAATTAATACATGTAAACTAAATAAATATAATTAAGAATTAACATGTGACATTAACTAATTAACATGTACTAATCTATTTTAAATAATATCTAAAAAACTTAATTTAATTAGTTACTTTTCACCACTCATTTAACTTTCTATTAGAATGGTAGTCAACTATATAAATACTAATTTGTTTGTTATAAAGTCTAATCAGATGTAGAGAAAATTTAAAACGAGTTGGGGTTAACCCTAACTACTTTTCTTTATTACTTTTTTATTGTACTATGTGCTACCATCTACCATCTTTTTATATTAATTTTTTATTGTATAGGAACTCACATAGACCATGGTTTTGGTAAAAAGAGAATTGTTGTCAGAAGTAATTAATCAATGTTAATTAAATCAATTATGATTTCATTTCTTAATGGTTTGCATGTATTAATATATTTTTACAATTACATGGATCTATTGTTGTTCAAACAGAGGACAAGATTTAAATGAAGCAACATATTCTCATGTTCTGTATGTCATAGGCCGATTGTGACTCTTGTTGTACATATCCCCATTTTTTTACATGCCAAATGTAGAGTTGGCTGACGTGGATCGGCCGCACGGCCGATCCAGCTCAGTGGGTTACCCAGGGGCCCAAATAACCAGCATTTCTCTATCCATTATGCTTGGTGGGATTTTAAAGGGAGGGGCAGGTTAGTCCGTTTTCAACATCCTTTAATTATCATTGGATAGATCTAGTAAAATAACATTAAGGAAATATAGTTAACTATGGGGTGTAGGCGATGAGATAAAAAATTTAGGGATATATATATAAGAATTAATCGCATTTCATATATATATATATATAAAGAAAATATCAAAATGAGGATTAAAAATTACATACAAGACGCCAGAAGAAGGATAAGAGTACTCTTCAGAAAATGTTATTCTACCAATAATAGAACAAAAAAAAAAATTACATACAAGACGCCAGAAGAAGGATAAGAGTACAATTCGTCGAGTACAAATGCCCCCCCTCCCCTCCCCGTCCCAGCCCACCCTTCCCATCCTGGTGCCCCCCTTCCCCTACAAGTTCCTTCTCCTAATTGCTTATATTCAAAGCTTTTGGTAAATTAAGTTATTTATTATTTATCTTGCTCGCTGTTATTTTTTACGCTTGACATGAAAATAAACAATGCAATGACTTTCTTTGTTAAACATATTGTTTACTTTCACAAATTTCACACTGCAAGTTAATCATTCAACATTCGTATGTTTATTTGTAGCCATTTGAGAGATTTTTCATATTTACCATATTATGATTTAATTTCATATTTTAAATTACTCATGAATAAAATTATTAATTTTTTTTTGTAATTAGTGATGAGAGTTCGCAATTGGAAATTAGACTCAAAGAAGAACAAATGTCCAACGTATCAAAGTACTTGTTTGTTTGAACGTAAAATATTTCCGCTCGATATTCGAAGATTGCATGATGGTTACTTTTGGTGAAAGAGAAGATGACGAAAATCATAAAGATTATTCGGAAATAAGAAAGACAAAGTTTAGAAAATAAAAGTGGATTATCTGTTATTGTTCAAGATAAAAAAGGAGTGTGATATTCTGTAATCTACGACGCAGTTGGTGTGCTAGTAAGTACATGTTTATTGGAAAAGACTGGTGTAAATTTGTGAAAAATAATTGTGTCAAGAATGACATTCTTCACAAAGTTATGTCTTCCCATATGTACGAAGAGATGTATTTGGCAAACTATTTAGGGATATCAGTGGTAGTTCACTCCCTAGGAATCTACTGAGAAGCTGGTGAATAAAGAGCCGATCAAGTGGTGGTGGCCTAATATGAAGACATCACGGTTTGTGTTGTTTTTAATGTTCAATACCATTAAGTATTTATATAGTGCTCAAATTTATTTGATATTCATGTATGTTTACTCTTCATTTTTACGTCACGTCAACACTTATTTCACCCATTAGCTCTGGACCTCCATATAACGTATGTATGGTACTTGAATGATGTGAGGGTGTGTTGGATTTTAACTCGGGACATGACATTTAATATGTAGGAAAAATGTCGGAGAATCGGTCATGGATGTACCGTGGAATAGTGAATGGAGTTGTGACCGAGGAGTTTAAAGACGGAGTTGACAGTTTTATTGAGTTTGTATTGAGTATACATCAGTAGCAGTGATCTGATGGGTAACATCCGATGTCCGTGTTCGGCTTGTAAGAACAGAAAGTGGATATCGACATGGGATGTGCAGCATCATTGTATACGAGAGGATTTGTTGGCCATTATGAGTTATGGTCGTGTCATGGTGAGTTGAATATTCAGTCGTCTGCACCAGCTAATTACTTTGCCTCCACAAGTACGTACGTAGACATGGTTGTCGATGCTGCTGGTCCGGAGTTCAATATTCATGAAGATCAAACAATGAAGAAGTGCCGAATGATACAGCTCAGAGATTTTATCAGTTACTTCGAGATGCTGATGAGCCATTATGGGATGGTTGTGAGAAGCATACACGGTTGTCTGCAGTGTCGCAGCTATTGAATTTGAAATCTGAATTTCATATGAGCGAGAGTTGTTTTGACCGGCTTCTCTTACTGGTCAAGAGCATGCTTCCTCAATCAGAGAGGTACTGCTGACTTTTACCGTGCGAAGAAGATGGTGAATGATTTGGGGCTTGGTTTTATGAAAATTGATGCATGTCGAATCATGTATGCTGTACTACAAAGAGGATGCAGATAAGACATCATGCTGTATTTGTAAGCATGATAGGTTCAAGCCCAAGAGAGGGGACAAGTCAAAGCAGAAGGTTGTTCCGTATAAGTCATTGCGGTACTTTCCTATCACACCCAGATGCAGCGATTGTTCATGTCCTTGAGGACAGCTGGACATATGACATGGCATGCGGAAAGAGTCCGTCGCGACGAAGGTGAAATGAGTCATCCTGCCGATGGTGAAGCTTGGGCTCATTTTAGCCGTACTCATCTTACTTCTCAAGGGATCCACGCAACGTACGGCTTGGTTTATGCACAGACGGTTTCAATCCTTTCGGAGGCTCGGTGGCATCTTACTCATGTTGGCCAGTATTCTTAACACGTGTAACCTTCTGCCAGGCATGTGCATGAAGCGTGAGAATCTGTTCCTTTCATTGCTGATTCCGGGTCCAAAAAGTCCAGGAAAGAATATAGACATATATCTCAGACCGTTGATTGATGGGATGAAATTGTTATGGTCAGATGGTGTGCAGTCTTATGATGCATCCAGAAAACAGAATTTCAATCTGAAGGCTGCATTAATGTGGACAATAAGTGACTTTCCAGCCTACGGCATGTTATCTGGCTGGAGCACACATGGGAGGTTGGCATGTCCTTATTGCATGGAGGATTCTAAATCATTTGTGTTGAAATCTGGGGGAAAATCTTGTGGTTCGTTGTCATCAGCGGTTTCTACCCAGTGACCATCCTTTCCGAAAGCAAAAGCATTCTTTTATTAAAATACAACTGTGATGGAGGAGGTAGACATGGAACGGGTGTCTGGTGGAAATATGGCAGGCGGGTCCAGAACTACCGACTGTAACACAACTGGCTGGTAGTACCCGACAAATCCCTGGCTTTGGGAAGGATCACAATTGGGTGAAGCAAAGCATTTTTGGGAATTGCCTTATTGGTCAACACTTTTGATACGTCATAACCTAGACGTCATGCATATAGAGAAGAATGTTTTTGATAATGTGTTCAACACAGTTATGGACGTCAAAGGTAAAACGAAGGATAACGTCAAGGCACGGGTCGATTTGAAAGTACTTTGCAAACGTCCAGAACTAGAGCTACAGCATGTTCAAGGAAAAGTGGTGCAACCTAAAGCTGCATATGTGCTTGGGGCCAGACAGATTAAGGAAGTGTTGCAATGGTTAAAGCATTGAGATTTCCGGATGGATATGTCTCGAATATTGCGCATTGTGTAAATGTCAACGAGGGAAAATATACGGAATGAAGAGTCATGACTGCCATGTTTTCATGCAAAGACTGATGCCTCTTGCTTTTGTGAGTTGTTGCCGAAACAAATATGGGGAGCAATGACTGAGCTGAGTCAATTCTTCAGGATTTTATCTGCATCAGAACTCAAAATTCATGACTTGCAAAATATAGAGCAAAAATATAATTCAGACAGTCTGCAAATTAGAGAAGATATTTCCTCCAGCATTCTTTGATTCAATGGAGCACTGATCATCCATTTACCATATGAGGCAAGGGTCGGAGGACCAGTACAATTCGATGGATGTATCCGTTTGAGAGGTATATTTCTACATCTCAATTTATTGCCATTACGACGATCTTTTATATTACTTATGTATGCATTTGAATTATTGTCGTAGGTGCATGCACGATCTTAAGATGAAAGTCCGTAACAAAGCACAGTTGAGGGCTCCATTACTCAGGCGTACCTCATTGAGGAGATATCGAACTTCTGTTCGATGTACTTTGACACGGAAATACGAACCCGACGTACTCAACCTCCACGTAATGATGATGGTGGAGATTCGGAGGTGTCAGACCGACTCTCTGTATTCAGCTGCGGAGATCTACGTGTTCATGAATTGCAAAGAACTAGACCTTACATTCAGTAAGCTCTCCACGCTTATTCGTCATCATTTGCGTGCATTGCTGCAGAACCTAACGGTTGTGTGACATTTACATTGCAGAGAGTTTGACTCGGTCATATTGCGACGGAATCCACGTCTAACTGACGTGCAGGTTGAAAAGGAACGGGAGAAGTCTTTTCTACTGGGTTAAGATCTCGAGTATGTGTCTAATTATTTTGAAACATAAGTGTTATGTTTTTATGCAGACTGAGTTGAAGTCATTTATTCAATGTTTGTCTATTTATCTCATAATAGGTTGAACAAGGCTTCATTCCCGATTCAAGAGTACAACAGATTAGTTTTGGCCCCTCGAAGATTGTACGTGTCTATCCAGGCTACATTGTGAATGGATACGATTTCACACGAGAGATTATGGACGGAATAAGTCTACGATGAACAGCGGCGTATGTGTGAAGGGAAGTGCCTACAATGAAAATGAAATTGACTATTATGGCATTCTCGAAGAAGTCATTGAACTGCAATTTTTGGGACAAGACAACAATGTATTTTGTTTAAGTGTCATTGGTTTGACCCGACATCTATTCGTTATGACACAACATATGGATTAATCGATGTGAAGCATAAGTCCAAATTGAGTACATATGAGCCATTCATCCTGGCGGCACAAGCCCAACAGTTATTCAAATTATACATCCCTCAAATTAAGAGATTGGTGGGCTGCATGTAGAGTGAAATCAAGACTATTCCATGAGTATGAGCTTCTCCCGACTGATGATGAGCTCGAAGGTGTTAATGACAACTTTTTCCAATCAGATCGGAGTGACGCACGAGAGTTGGCAGCTTCTACGCAGTACAATGTTCATGATATAAATGAAACAATTTCCTTACATAAGGATAACGAACAAGAAGAAGTTGACCCAAATGTCGCTGAGCGGGAGGTGGAGTCTGATGTGGAGGAAGACTCCCAAGATGATGAGGATGAATTCCAGGATGATGATGAAGATGATACTGAATTAAACATGTCTTCAGCATCTGATGATGAATATAGATAATATACTGCATATTTTGTAAGAAATGGTTGTTGTTGTCTTTACATGTTCATAATAATTGCTACTTCAAATTGAGTGCTGATGACTTGCTATATCTTTTTTGTATCAATAGAGATATGGTACGTGGAGGACGCAGTCGGAGGGTTGCCACGTCCGTTGGCAGAGGGACTGCCTCCGCGTCCCGTCTGCCTCCAGGTCCGCGACAGGTATAGCATATGTACACAAAAAACCATATGGGTATATTGTTTATATTGATTTCACGAGAACTAACGTATATAAAATTTTACAGGGACTGCCTCCCCGTCCACGCCCGTCGTCCCAGCGACATGTAAATTTCTATATTGTTGTTTTTGAAATTCATAATTTCTAATGTGTATGAAATTTTGCAGGGACTGCCTCCCCGTCCACGCCCGTCGTCCCAGCGACAAGTAAATTCTATATTGTTGTTTATTTGAAATTCATAATTTCTAATGTGTATGAAATTTTGCAGGGACTGCCTCCCCGTCCACGCCCGTCGTCCCAGCGACAGGTAAATTTCTATATTGTTGTTTATTTGAAATTCATAATTTCTAATGTGTATGAAATTTTGCAGGGACTGCCTCCCCGTCCACGCCCGTCGTCCCAGCGACAGGTAATTTTCTATATTGTTGTTTATTTGAAATTCATAATTTCTAATGTGTATGAAATTTTGCAGGGACTGCCTCCCCGTCCACGCCCGTCGTCCCAGCGACAGGTAATTTTCTACATTGTTGTTTATTTGAAATTCATAATTTCTAATGTGTATGAAATTTTGCAGGGAATGTCCCCGTCCACGCCACCTTCGTCTTCTTCCTCACCACAAGGTAAACATATGTTTCAATAGATTAGTATGTTGGTCTCTTGCAATTTATACAATAAAAGTGTACTAAATTGTTTTCAACAGAGGTGGAGAGCCAGCATCCAGCAGCTGAGGAGGGGCCTCAGCTACCAGGATGACAACCATGCTGGATCTCAGGGTAAAGTTCATCATCTCAGTGTTACTGTATTTGTTATTTAGGATATACATTTCATGTAGAAAATTAATGTGAAATTGCAGGGGGAAGATAGATCAGTCCTGCTTACCGCTATATTACGACGTTGGTCCACGCCCATATTCCAGGACCAGTGGATGCATGGAGAGACATCCCGGTGCCAGTCCGGGATTTATTATTTGACATGTTTACGGTATTTTATTTTTTAGAAGAGTTGAAGTCATTTATTCAATTATTATTAATTTAGGCTTATTGCAGAACATTGATAATTTTATTTCTATACAGCGGAGGTTCGCGTTCACGAGACCCGAGGATCTCCCTCGGGCTCGAGCCGTCTGGGAGATTACGGCCCAGACTAATTAAGAAAGTCGATGTGGGAGGCACGGGACAAGGCAATCAAGACCACAGGGAACCGAGATCCTATGGCTTGGGTGATTACGGCCCTGTTTGGCTGCGGACGGACTATGGGAGTCCCTTTGCGCGCATTGGGCTGCTGGACCATGGCAGCGCAGCGGTCACAGGCGGCAATACGCAACAGAGCAACTCAACCGAAGAAGAATGTGCATACTAGTGGATCCGTATCTTATGCGACCACAGTCAAAATTGGTAAGTATTTTATTGTTCAATTCATACATACATATGGATTATTATTGTGAAACTAACTAATTTTGTTGAATTCTAAGCATCACGACCTGGAGCGTGCCCTACTTTCCGCGAGTTATTTGACCGGACTCATAAGCGGAAGGGACGGATGACTATGTTACCGAGAGTGCCCGCACGATTGCTGTAAGTCAGCTTTAAATTATGAATTCAATTATGATATTAAAGTAATTTGTTTTCAATAATTTATTTTAAATTATTTTACAGGAGACGTACGACAGGACGATGGCGGAGCGCTACACAGAGGGCACTCCCCAGCCAGATTTGGATGCGGACGCTTGGTCGAGGCAGCGGGAGTGCCGAGGAAGGGTCGAGTGTACGGCTTTGGGGACAGCCTGGATACTCATCGAGTGTTGTCCTCATATGCCAGTTCGATCGCTCCTCCGGCACACGCGAGTTCATCTTCTGCGCCGCCCGTCAGTGGTGTAGAGGACATTAGAGGCATCATTCGGGAGGAGCTACGTACGAGCTACAGACGCAGCGGGAAGAGCTACAAACGCGCGGGTAGAGCTACAGGCGCAGTGGTAGAGATAGAGACGCAGCGGTACAGCTACAGATGCAGTTCAGCGATATGGTTCAGCAGTTCATGTCAATAATGCAGGGACGCCCCACACAGCCAGCAGCTCAGGTCAGTATAAGTATTAATTTCATATACTTAGGATTGGGCCGGGCGTCCAACACGACCGGGTGGGTTAAAGTAACGTGTGGGAACTGACGGAATCCAATTTGGATCTCCGATTGGGTGGGTATTCAAGGACGGATCTAAAAACACCCAAGTATATATAAAGCGTCAAACAACAAACCCGGGGGTCCAAAATCCCAAATAGGGATCGGATCGACGTGCCGTTTTCTCCGACACGACCGGGTGGGTTAAAGTGACGTGTAGAACTGACGGAATCCAATTTGGATCCCCGGATTGGGTTGGGCATTCAAAGACGGATCTAAAAACACGGCAACCATATATAAATGGTCAAAACACGCAACCCGAGGTCCAAAATCCCAATAGGGATCGGATCGGCGTGCCGTTTTCTCCGACACGACCGGGTGGGTTAAAGTGACGTGTAGAAACTGACGGAATCCAATTTGGATCCCCGGATTAGGTTGGGCATTCAAAGGACGGATCTAAAAACACGGCCAAGCATATATAAAGTTCAAAACACACAACCCGGAGGTCCAAAATCCCAAATAGGGATCGGATCGGCGTGTCGTTTTCGTCCGACACGACCGGGTGGGTTAAAGTGACGTGTGGGAACTGACGGAATCCAATTTGGATCTCCGGATTGGTTGGGCATTCAAAGGACGGATCTAAAAACCACAAGTATATATAAAGCGTCAAAACACACAACCCGGGGGTCCAAAATCCCAAATGGGATCGATCGGCGTGCCGTTTTCTCCGACACGACCGGTGGGTAAAGTGACGTGTAGAAACTGACGGAATCCAATTTGGATCCCCGATTGGGTTGGGCATTCAAAGGACGGATCTAAAACCGGCCAAGCATATATAAATAGTCAAAACACGCAACCGGAGGTCCAAAATCCCAAAATGGGATCGGATCGGCGTGCCGTTTTCTCCGACACGACCGGTGGGTTAAAGTGACGTGTAGAAACTAACGAATCCAATTTGGATCTCCGATTGGGTTGGGCATTCAAAGGACGGATCTAAAAAACCCCAAGTATATATAAGCGTCAAAACACACAACCCGGGGGTCCAAAATCCCAATAGCGATCGGATCGGCGTGCCGTTTTCTCCTACACCACCGAGTGGGTTAAAGTGACGTGTAGAACTACGGAATCCAATTTGGATCCCCGGATTGGTTGGGCATTCAAAGGACGGATCTAAAAACACGGCCAAGCATATATAAATGTCAAAACACGCAACCCGGAGGTCCAAAATCCAAATAGGGATCGGATCGCGTGTAGTTTTCTCCGACACGACCGGGGGTGGGTTAAAGTGACGTGTGGGAACTGACGGAATCCAATTTGGATCCCCGGATTGGGTCGGACGTTCAATTGACAGGATCTAAAAACACCCAAGTATATTTAAAGCGTCAAAAACACAACCCGGGGTCCAAAATCCCAAATAGGGATCGGATCGACGTGCCGTTTTCTCCGACACGACCGGTGGTTAAAGTGACGTGTGGGAACTGACGGAACCCAATTTGGATCTCCGGATTAGGTTGGGCATTCAAAGGACGGATCTAAAAACACCCAAGTATATATAAAAAGTTAAAACACACAACCCGGGGGTCCAAAATCCAAATAGGGATGGATCGACGTGCCGTTTTCTCCGGCACGACCAGGTGGGTTAAAGTGACGTGTGGGAACTGACGAAATCCAATTGGATCTCCGGATTGGGTTGGGTATTCAAAGGACGGATCTAAAAACACCAAGTATATAGATAAAGCGTCAAAACACACAACACGGGTGTCCAAAATCCCAAATAGGGATCGAATCGACGTGCCGTTTTATCCGACACGACTGGGTGGGTTAAAGTGACGTGGTAGAAACTAACGGAATCAATTTGGATCCCCGGATTGGGTTGGGCATTCAAAGGACGGATCTCTAAAAATACGGTGGTCAAGCATATATAAATGGTCAAACCACGCAACCGGAGGTCCAAAATCCCAAATAGGGATCGGATCGGCGTGTCGTTTTCTCCGACAAGACTGGGTGGGTTAAAGTGACGTGTGGGAACTGACGGAATCCATTGGATCTCCGCATTGGGTTGGGCATTCAAAGGACAGATCTAAAAAACACCAAGTATATATAAAGCGGTCAACAACACATAACCGGAGGTCCAAAATCCCAAATAGGGATCGGATCGGCGTGCCGTTTTCTCCGACACGACGGGTGGGTTAAAGTGACGTGTGGGAACTAACGGAATCCAATTGGATCCCCGGATTGGGTCGGACGTTCAATTGACGGATCTAAAAACACCCAAGTTATTTAAAGCGTCAAAACACAACCCGGGGGTCCAAAATCCCAAATAGGGATCGGATCGACGTGCCGTTTTCTCCGACACAGACCGGGTGGGTTAAAGTGATGTGTGCGAACTGACGGAATCCAATTTGGATCTCCGAATTGGGTTGGGCATCAAAGGACGGATCTAAAAACACCCAAGTATATATAAAAAGTTAAAACACACAACCGGGGGTCCAAAATCCAAATAGGGATCGGATCGACGTGTCGTTTTCTCCGACACGACCGGGGGGGTTAAAGTGACCTGTAGGAAACTGACGGAATCCAATTTGGATCCCCGGATTGGGTTGGCATTCAAAGGACGGATCTAAAAACACGGCAAGCATATATAAATGGTCAAAACACGCAACCCGGAGGTCCAAAATCCCAAATAGGGATCGGATCGGCGTGCCATTTTCTCCGACACGACCGGGTGGGTTAAAGTGACGTGTAGAAACTGACGGAATCAAATTTGGATCCCCGGATTGGGTTGGACATTCAAAGAACGGATCTAAAAACACGGCCAAGCATATATAAATGGTCAAAACACGCAACCCGGAGGTCCAAAATCCCAAATAGGGATCGGATCGGCGTGCCGTTTTCTCCGACACGACCGGGGGGTTAAAGTGACGTGTGGGAACTGACGGAATCCAATTTGGATCTCCGGATTGGGTTGGCATTCAAAGGACGGATCTAAAAACACCCAGGTATATATAAAGCGTCAAAACACACAACCGGTGGTCCAAAATCTCAAATAGGGATCGGATCGGCGTGCCGTTTTCTCCGACACGACCGGGTGGGTTAAGTGACGTGTAGAAACTGACGGAATCCAATTTGGATCCCCGGATTGGGTTGGGCATTCAAAGGACGGATCTAAAAACACGGCCAAGCTATATAAATGGTCAAAACACGCAACCCGGAGGTCCAAAATCCCAAATAGGGATCAGATCGGCGTGCCGTTTTCTCCTACACGACCGGGTGGGTTAAAGTGACGTGTAGAAACTAACGGAATCCAATTTGAATCTCCGGATTGGGTTGGGCATTCAAAGGCGGATCTAAAAAACCCAAGTATATATAAAGCGTCAAAAAACACACAACCCGGGTGTCCAAAATCCCAAATAGGGATCGGATCGGCGTGCCGTTTTCTCCGACACGGACGGGTGGGTTAAAGTGACGTGTAGAAACTGACGGAATCCAATTTGGATCTCCGGATTGGGTTGGGCATTCAAAGGACGGATCTAAAAACACGGCCAAGCATATAAAATGGTCAAAACACGCAACCCGGAGGTCCAAAATCCCAAATAGGGATCGGATCGGCGTGCCGTTTTCTCCGACACGACCGGGTGGGTTAAAGTGACGTGTGGGACTGAAGGAATCCAATTGGATCCCCGGTTGGGTCGGACGTTCAATTGACGGATCTAAAAAACACCCAAGTATATTTAAAGCGTCAAAACACAACCCGGGGGTCCAAAATCCCAATAGGGATCGGATCGACGTGCCGTTTTGTCCGACACGACCGGGTGGGTTAAAAGTGACTGTGTGAACTGACGGAATCCAATTTGGATCTCCGGATTGGGTTGGGCATTCAAAGGATGGATCTAAAAACACCCAAGTATATATAAAAAGTTAAAACACACAACCGGGGGTCCAAAATCCCAAATAGGGATCGGATCGACGTGTCGTTTTCTCCGACATGACCAGGTGGGTTAAAGTGATGTGTGGGAACTGAAGGAATCCAATTTGGATCCCCGGATTGGGTCGGACGTTCAATTGACGGATCTAAAAAACACCCAAGTATATTTAAAGCGTCAAAACACAACCCGGGGGTCCAAAATCCCAAATAGGGATCGGATCGACGTGTCGTTTTGTCCGACACGACCGGGTGGCTTAAAGTGACGTGTGGGAACTAACGGAATCCATTTGGATCTCCGGATGGGTTGGGCATTCAAAGGACGGATCTAAAAACACCCAAGTATATATAAAAAGTTAAAACACACAACACGGGGGTCCAAAATCCCAAATAGGATCGATCGACGTGCCGTTTTCTCCGACACGACCAGTGGGTTAAAGTGACGTGTGGGAACTGACGGAATCCAATTTGGATCTCCGGATTGGGTTGGGCATTCAAAGGACGGATCTAAAAACTCCCAAGTATATATAAAGCGTCAAAACACACAACCCGGCGGTCCAAAATCCCAAATGGGGATCGGATCGACGTGCCGTTTTCTCCAACACGACCGGGTGGGTTAAAGTGACGTGTAGAAATGACGGAATCCAATTTGGATCCCCGGATTGGTTGGGCATTCAAAGGACCGATCTAAAAATACGGCCAAGCATATATAAATGGTTATTAAAACACGCAACCCGGAGGTCCAAAATCCCAATAGGGATCGGATCGGCGTGCCGTTTTCTCCGACACGACGGGTGGGTTAAAGTGACGTGTGGGAACTAACGGAATCCAATTGGATCCCGGATTGGGTCGGACGTTCAATTGACGGATCTAAAAAACACCCAAGTTATTTAAAGCGTCAAAACACAACCCGGGGGTCCAAAATCCCAAATAGGGATCGGATCGACGTGCCGTTTTCTCCGACACAGACCGGGTGGGTTAAAGTGATGTGTGCGAACTGACGGAATCCAATTTGGATCTCCGAATTGGGTTGGGCATCAAAGGACGGATCTAAAAACACCCAAGTATATATAAAAAGTTAAAACACACAACCGGGGGTCCAAAATCCAAATAGGGATCGGATCGACGTGTCGTTTTCTCCGACACGACCGGGGGGTTAAAGTGACCTGTAGGAAACTGACGGAATCCAATTTGGATCCCCGGATTGGGTTGGCATTCAAAGGACGGATCTAAAAACACGGCAAGCATATATAAATGGTCAAAACACGCAACCCGGAGGTCCAAAATCCCAAATAGGGATCGGATCGGCGTGCCATTTTCTCCGACACGACCGGGTGGGTTAAAGTGACGTGTAGAAACTGACGGAATCAAATTTGGATCCCCGGATTGGGTTGGACATTCAAAAAGACGGATCTAAAAACACGGCCAAGCATATATAAATGGTCAAAACACGCAACCCGGAGGTCCAAAATCCCAAATAGGGATCGGATCGGCGTGCCGTTTTCTCCGACACCGACCGGGTGGGTTAAAGTGACGTGTGGGAACTGACGGAATCCAATTGGATCTCCGGATTGGGTGGGCATTCAAAGGAACGGATCTAAAAAACACCCAGGTATATAAAGCGTCAAAAACACACAACCGGTGGTCCAAAATCTCAAATAGGGATCGGATCGGCGTGCCGTTTTCTCCGACACGACCGGGGTGGGTAAAGTGACGGTGTTAGAAACTGACGGAATCCAATTTGGATCCCCGGATTGGTTGGGCATTCAAAGGACGGATCTAAAAACACGGCCAAGCATATAAAATGGTCAAAACACGCAACCCGGAGGTCCAAAATCCCAAATAGGGATCAGATCGGCGTGCGTTTTCTCCTACACGACCGGGTGGGTTAAAGTGACGTGTAGAAACTAACGGAATCCAATTTGAATCTCCGGATTGGGTTGGGCATTCAAAGGACGGATCTAAAAACACCCAAGTATATATAAAGCGTCAAAACACACAACCCGGGTGTCCAAAATCCCAAATAGGGATCGGATCGGCGTGCCGTTTCTCGACACGACCGGGGGGTTAAAGTGAAGTGTAGAAACTGACGGAATCCAATTTGGATTCCGGATTGGGTTGGGCATTCAAAGGACGGATCTAAAAACACGGCCAAGCATATATAAATGGTCAAAACACGCAACCCGGAGGTCCAAAATCCCAAATAGGGATCGGATCGGCGTGCCGTTTTCTCCGACACGACCGGGTGGGTTAAAGTGACGTGTGGGAACTGAAGGAATCCAATTGGATCCCCGGATTGGGTCGGACGTTCAATTGACGGATCTAAAAAACACCCAAGTATATTTAAGCGTCAAAAACAAAACCCGGGGGTCCAAAATCCCAAATAGGGATCGGATCGACGTGCCGTTTTGTCCGACACGACCGGGTGGGTTAAGTGACGTGTGGGAACTGACGGAATCCAATTTGGATCTCCGGATTGGGTGGGCATTCAAAGGATGGATCTAAAAACACCCAAGTATATATAAAAAGTTAAAACACACAACCCGGGGTCCAAAATCCCAAATAGGGATCGGATCGACGTGTCGTTTTCTCCGACATGACCAGGTGGGTTAAAGTGATGTGTGGGAACTGAAGGAATCCAATTTGGATCCCGGATTGGGTCGGACGTTCAATTGACGGATCTAAAAACACCCAAGTATATTAAAGCGTCAAAACACAACCCGGGGGTCCAAAATCCCAAATAGGGATCGGATCGAGTGTCGTTTTGTCAGACACGACCGGGTGGCTTAAAGTGACGTGTGGGAACTAACGGAATCCAATTTGGATCTCCGGATTGGGTTGGGCATTCAAAGGACGGATCTAAAAACACCCAAGTATATATAAAAAGTTAAAACACACAACACGGGGGTCCAAAATCCCAAATAGGGATCGGATCGACGTGCCGTTTTCTCCGACACGACCAGGTGGGTTAAAGTGACGTGTGGGAACTGCGGAATCCAATTTGGATCTCCGGATTGGGTTGGGTGGCATTCAAGGACGGATCTAAAAACTCCCAAGTATATATAAAGCGTCAAAACACACAACCCGGCGGTCCAAAATCCAAATGGGGATCGGATCGACGTGCCGTTTTCTCCAACACGACCGGGTGGGTTAAAGTGACGTGTAGAAACTGACGGAATCCAATTGGATCCCGGATGGGTTGGGCATTCAAAGGACCGATCTAAAAATACGGCCAAGCATATATAAATGGTTAAAACACGCAACCCGGAGGTCCAAAATCCCAAATAGGGATCGGATCGGCGTGCCGTTTTCTCCGACACGCGGGTGGGTTAAAGTGACGTGTGGGAACTGACGGAATCCAATTTGGATCTCCGCATTGGGTGGGCATTCAAAGGACGGATCTAAAAACACCCAAGTATATATAAAGCGTCAAAACACACAACCCGGGGGTCCAAAATCCCAAATAGGGATCGGATCGGCGTGCCGTTTTCTCCGACACGACCGGGTGGGTTAAAGTGAGTGTAGAAACTGACGGAATCCCATTTGGATCCCTGGATTGGGTGGGCATTCAAAGGACGGATCTAAAAACACGGCCAAGCATATATAAATGGTCAAAACACGCAACCCGGAGGTCTAAAATCCCAAATAGGGATCGGATCGGCATGCCGTTTTCTCCGACACGACCGGGTGGGTTAAAGTGACGTGTGGGAACTGACGAAATCCAATTTGGATCTCCGGATTGGGTTGGGCATTCAATGGACGGATCTAAAAACACCCATGTATATATAAAGCGTCAAAACACACAACCCGGGGGTCCAAAATCACAATAGGGATCGGATCGACGTGTCGTTTTCTCGGACACGACCGGGTGGGTTAAAGTGACGTGTAGAAACTGACGGAATCCAATTTGGATCCCCGGATTGGGTTGGGCATTCAAAGGACGGATCTAAAAATACGGCCAAGCATATATAAATGGTCAAAACACGCAACACGGAGGTCCAAAATCCAAAATAGGGATCAGATCGGCGTGCCGTTTTCTCCGACACGACCGGGTGGGTTAAAGTGATGTGTGGGAACTGACGGAATCCAATTGGATCCCCGGATTGGGTCGGACGTTCAATTGATGGATCTAAAAAACATCCAAGTATATTAAAGCGTCAAAACACAACCCGGGGGTCCAACATCCCAAATTGGGATCGGATCGACGTGCCGTTTTCTCCGACACGACCGGGTGGGTTAAAGTGACGTGTGGGAACTGACGGAATCCAATTTGGATCTCGGATTGGTTGGACATTCAAAGGACGGATCTAAAAACACCCAAGTATATAAAAAGTTAAAACACACAACCCGGGGGTCCAAAATCCCAAATAGGGATCGGATCGACGTGTCGTTTTCTCCGACACGACCAGGTGGGTTAAAGTGACGTGTAGAAACTGACGGAATCCAATTTGGATCCCCGGATTGGGTTGGGCATTCAAAGGACCGATCTAAAAACACCCAAGAAAATGATGGATCTAAAAATATTATTGTATTAAGTTGAGAAATAATAACATGTTTTAAATTTCATTTTTGAAAAATACTGTATTTCTTTTATTTATTATTAATGTTTCTCATTTTAATTTGTTTTAATATAGGATCCAGCTCCAGACGATGACGAGGCAGGGACAGCAGGCGATCCAACAGAATATATGTTGATTTTTGTATTCATTGCTATATGATTTATATTATTGTATCTTATGATTTTATGTTGATTGTTAGTATTTGTTAAATTTATGAATATTGTAGTAGGTTTAACATTGTAGCAATGAATTTTTATTTGTTTATTTTAAAAAAAAATATATGTGTATTTTCCGACGGATTGCCGACGGATAAAGGACCGTCGGTAATGGAAAGTCCTGACGGATTGGCCGACGGATGTGTATCTGTCGGAACTTAATTACCGATGGCTAATACCGTCGGCAAGTCCTTCGGAAAATACTGACGGAGGATGGCCGACGGATAATTGTCCGTCGGAAAAGATAAATTACCGACGGTTAAAGATCGTCGGCAATTCGGTCGGGCAAATATGACGCTTTTACCGACGGATGAAATCCGTCGGAGGTTTCGACCGAATTACGACGGAATTTCATCGTCGGAAAGTTCTGACCAATATTTCGACGGAAAGTTTCCGACGAGCTTTGGACGGAAAGCGGTCGGAAGGCGCCTTTTCCGACGGAATACCGACGGATTTCCGACGGATTAAGTCCGTCGGTAATCCCGCTTTTTCTTGTAGTGAAACTAAAGCTATTCTGATAAACATGTTTGTTTGTTATATGATGTTTAGTATATTTGTCATCATCAAAAAGGGGGAGATTGATGACCAAATCTTCCCCATATAAATTAATCCGTTATTTATATATATTAATTTTGATCATTAACAAAATAGTACTAATGAATTACTTGAGTTTGAGAACAGGAAATAAAGAAAAATGAAAGTTCAAGACATCAGGTAAGTCTCATTTCATGCTTTGTCCAAGTCTTTGTATCGACTTCTATTGATAAGCATAACGATTTCCTTCTGACCGAAAAGTTCAATCAAATTGATACCGCAACGATTTCTTAAAAGATGCCGTAACAATTTCTTTAGTACTTGTAACGATTTCTTTAGAACTCACAACGACTTTCTAGCCGTAACGATTTCTTTAGTCCTCGTAACGATTTCTTAGAACTCGCAACGACTTCTAGCCGTAACGATTTCTTTAGTCCTCGTAACGATTTCTTTAGAACTCGCAACGACTTTCTAGCCGTAACGATTTCTTTAGTCCTCGTAACGATTTCTTTAGAACTCACAACGACTTTCTAGCCGTAACGATTTCTTAGTCCTCGTAACGATTTCTTTATAATTCGCAACGACTTTCTAGCCGTAACGATCTCTTTAGTCCTCGTAACGATTTCTTTAAAACTTGCAACGACTTGATAGTCATAACGACTTCTTTAGTTCTCGTAACGATTTCTTTGAAACTCGTAACGACTGATAGTCATAACGATTTCTTTAGTTCTCGCAACGATTTCTTTAGAACTCGCAACGACTTGATAGTCATAACAATTTCTTTAGTTCTCGTAACGATTTCTTTGAAACTCGTAACGACTTGATAGTCATAACGATTTCTTTAGTTCTCGCAACGATTTCTTTAGAGTTCGTAACGACTCGATAGCCATAACGATTTCTTTAGTTATCGCAACGATTTCTTTAGAGTTCGTAATGACTTGATAGCCTAACGATTTCTTTAGTTATCGCAACGATTTATTCAGAGTCTACGACTTGATAAGGGTTTATAACGATTTGCTACAACTCATAACGATTCATCATTATAATTAATAAAGCTCTGTCATAACGATTTGTCTGTTATCGTATAACGATTTCATAAGTCATGAAGGCATCGGGATTGTTCATATCGAATTTTGTGTTGTATCAGTATAATGCTTTTTAATAGCGTTGAAAAGTCAAAGTCATATCTCGTCTGTTGACTGCTACACATTAAATGCTCTCTGATCGTATCTCCCATGCATGCACAAATCTTCCATTTTATGCTACTCTGTCTACGTCCTTTTTTTTAGACAGAAAGGAGCTTTGCTATATATTGCAATATCTGTTCCAACTGCAACTAACAATCGACGATAGTCCTAGCTGTCCTCTATTATTGTTGATATGCTTGCAGATATGTGACAAGTCTCATCTGTACAACGTTGGACACAAGATACAAGATTCTAAAATATTTTTCTGGCATGTACTAAAGGATAAAAGACTGAAGATCAGAAGCTTCCTTGTTGACCAGTGTAACATACACCTAGATAAGAGACAACGGTTCTTTTAACGTTCAAATTTCAAGTAGAAGCTTAAATACAAGACTCAAGACTGAGAATATATGCACAACAAGGAGATATCATTATTCAAAAAGAAAGCAACACCAATTCCTTGAGTCTTCGAAGTTCAAGCAAGAGCGAAGCGACCATTCCAATAGTTCTCTTAGCTCTTTAGCTCTCAGTGTTCAAAGAAGAAATTCTTGTGAGAGCCTGTGTAGTCTTTGGAGAGAAACAGTGTTAAATTCTCTTCTCTCTCGAGGCTTGTTTGCTTCAGCTTGTAGCTTGTTAAGCTAGTGTCTGAAGCTTGTTCTTATATTCGTTTCTTTGGTTTGTACCCTTCTGGACGAAGGAAGACTGGTGATATCCAGGGTGGTTGTTTTCCCTTCAAGTTGAAGGAAGACCAGTTGAGGCTGGGTGTAAGGATCCGTGAGGGGGGATAGTACCCTTGATTAGTGAAATCCCGAGGCATTGCTCAGGGACTGGACGTAGGTCTCCTGTGGAGAGGAGTTCGAACCAGGATAAAATCCCTTGTGTCGTGTGGTTGTGCTTGTGTGCGTTTGCTGTCTTATTTCGTTCAACTCTAACGTTTGTTAAGTTGTTGTGTAATCCTTTTAGTGAACAGGTTTTAATCAAAGATCAAATTTTAATAACCCATTCACCCCCCCCTCTGGGCTAGCTAGCTGGGCAACACTACGTGCATCCGGCTGTCGTTGCTATCTGTCTCTTCCTCTCTACATTTTTTTCTCATGTGCTAAAGTAATTAACAAATAATGGAGTATGTCTTCCAACGGATTACCTTACAACCGATCAGTGAGTAATATTTCGGCAACTATTCTTCCGGTGTCTGTATTTTTCTGCTAAGCAATTATCCTTGTGCTTCCTATTCTCTACAAATATGTGTTAAATTGAACTTCAGGAAATTATGTTTCGTGTCTTTTTAAAATAATAAACAAATAATATAGTATCCTTAGATGGATTACCTTAGAAGAAGAGAGTTTCCGTGCTCTGTAGTGTTTCATGTACTCTGCTTCCAATGATCTGTAATTGTAGAAGATTAAATTGTAGGAAAGCGATGAAATAAATAGGAGTGTTGATCACCAATCTAAGTGGGATACGATTGTATTTTAATTGACGTTCTTTAACACCATATTTTATTTATTTATAACTTCTTTCATTTAACTCTGCATTTTAAATAGGACCTTTCGTTTCAAATTCTGTGTATTCAAAATAGTGCCTTAACACTGCATAAATGTCGGATCGTTTCAGGCAGGCATTTTTGTTCAAAACAATGCGCCTTTACCACTGCATATATGCCATTCTATGTAGTTAACACCACATATATGTCAGTACATTTCCGTTTGGAAGTCGTTTTCATTCAAAACGGTGAATTAACACTGCATATATGCTAGAACATTCCCTGATCAGTACGTACATTTCTGTTTAGATTTTTTAAATTATATATTAAAGAGGGATGAGAATGTGAAGGATGAATCAGGCTGAAGAATGTGAATGATCGTGAACGGTGTCGCTTCCACAAGGAAATAAGGATACAGGGTGAAGATGAACCAGAGAAAAAAAACCGGACAAAGGTGAACCAGACGAAATTTTAAAAGTGTCTCTTTCCATTTCCAATCTATAAACACGTCCTAATGTCGTCCTATCGACGTCAAATTCTTTGTTTTGATTCTAAAACTTAGCACTCATCTATTGCCCAACTTGGAAAGATCACCACTCTCGTAAACTACCGTGGGCGATCGAGTACATGAAGTCTATAGCTATGTTAATACCCTTTTTCATCCATGCAGAGGGAGCCTGTGCATATGACAACGTGTTCACTCAAGGCTACGGCACCATGACGACGACGCTCAGCACGTACCGTCTTCTTCAACGGCGGCGCCACTTACGGCGCCTACTACGAGGTCCGGTGCAGCAACTCCCCGTGGTGCCTCCCGGGATCCGTCACAGGCACCAACCTCTGCCCCCTCCAACAGGCCCAGCAACAACGGCGACTGGTGCAATTCGCCGCTGGCCCGCTGCGGAACAAGCCGGCCTTCCTCAAGATCGCCCAGTTCAAGGCCGGCATCGTCCCGGTGTCCGATGGAGTTCTGGCAGGTCCCCTGGGTCAAGTTCGGCGGCATGAAGTCTTTGGCAGTATATCGCATTGTCAGACTGTTTTGAATGCTACCAAGCTAAAGGAGTATATAATTGAAGAATGAAGGCTTTTCTGCTTCTGGTGCTCAACGCCTTTTAATTAGTCCCAAGAAAAAAATGATAAGAACAGACATAAGCAATAAATTACATGGACAAAGAAACATCCAATAGCGTGAATTCAATAAAAGAGGGCAAATTAAGGTAACATTTTGTGAAATATTTTTTTAAATATAAGAATAAATCTAACTATATAGAATCAAGTCTAAAACACGCACCGGCAGAGCTTTAAGCCATGAGTGAGTAAAACATTCTTTGGAGGATTCCCCACCTAATTAAAATCAATCTGATTTAATTCTATCCTTCGCTAAATAGATATGATTCCTACATGATCAAAGATATGGGTCCATTTAATTTATCTACATCCCCTTTTTATTCACAACCCGGAAACCCATTTCTCTTTTTTTGGGAAAATGTTGCAGTTAAAATTGTGATCCCATGGTTTCCCATGAAATGCTTTGTCCAACTCTCCTACTCAAGAGAGTTGGGGATCCACAACAAAAGCAAAACTACATAAAGGCATAATGGAAATGAAAGAAAAATAGAAGAGAAAAAGTGACACTCAAAGCAGATATGTAATATCTGTGTTTTTTTCCTTCTTCATATCTAAATATTTCCATCCACCCATTTAGCCATTACCTCTCCAGGAACAACCACATGAAGAGAGACGGCAAAAAGAAAGAATTATAAGATTTTCCGTGTACAAATTAATCTGAGCGCCTCTTTGGATAGAGTTAAATGTGAGTTAACTCAGAGTTAACTAAAGTTAACTCAAAAAGTGCTTTGGTAGTGGGTTAGAGTTAACTTTGTGGGTTGGGGTAAAAGTGTGTTAAAAGTGAGTTAACACACCTTTTTGTAACCCACATCTAAAGGGGGACAAAGTTAACTCAAGTGAGTTAACCACTTTTTCCTCTCACATCACAAACATTAAATGCACATTTTCCCATTCCAAGGTAGGTTAACTCACTTGTTCTTACCAAAGTGTGTTTTACAAAGTAAGTTAACTCACCATATGATCAAAGTTAACTCTATTATTACCAAAGTAAATAATGAGTTACACATGTTTAACTTTGTACATGGGTTGGAGTTATCTTAACTCCAACCCATTACCAAAGAGGAGTATCTAGTGATCAAGTAGGAAGAAATGCATGGGGAGTTCTTCCAAGCCTCCGAGTGCAACCTGAGAACCCACGCTCAGCATCTCCGGCAATACCTCGCTCTTCGGCGAGTACTTGCACACCGATGACAGGATCCTCACGGCTATGTCGTACGTCGGCCGCCGGCGACACTCTCAGGATCTCTTCGCCACCATCGCGAGACCCGCCGCGTGGCCCACGAGCTCCTCCCTCCCGTGGCGCAGGCGCAGGGGTGGTCGAGAACCCCCAGCACGAGCTCACTCGTCCTCTTGTCCGGCTCCGTGAGCTCCACCATCGCCGCACCATCGCCGTGAAGGGGACGAGGACCGGGTGGATCGCCATGATATATCTGCGCACAAAAAGATGGGGGAAGGAAAGCGAGATATATAGATGATGAACACAGAAAGAAGAAAGGGACGACATGCGTGGCCGCAACGGGAGAAAAAAAAAGGAAAGCCAGCTATTAATAAAAAGGGTGTACGTGGGAAGACAAATCGATTGTAGGCGCTGCAGTTGAGAAGTTGAGAAGGGGGAAGGTTGTATTAAGAGGGTGTATTAAGTTAGACTTAAAAAAAGGAAAAGGTTTTAGGTGAACCGGGATTGAACCGGACGAAAAAGTAAAAGTGTCTTTTTTTTTGTAATGAGGAAACCCCGCCCCGTGTGGTTTTGTGGGCTCAGGGATTGGTGTTCGTGAACTCTAAAGTTAAGATTTGACAGCTCCTACTTTTCATGTATCCGTATTGTCCTTACCCTATTTGACCAGAAAAATCTCGGATTTACACACATCGAGCATTACATGTAAATCAGATAAACCCTCCAAAAATCAAACTCGGGACCTCTTGTTTTTAAACAAGAGTTCTAACCGATCGACTCAACCTGAGTCCTCTAAAAATGACTCTTCTATTATATAGGTTATAGATTATATAGGTTATAGATTACATCATAAGCTTGACGCGAACGATAGACCAAGGCACGAGGAAGCTGCTAACATGTGGAAGGGAGTTATTCCACTTGGCTGCCCATCGTCATGCTGTGCGGATAGGAACGTCGTCGGTGGTCCCTTCTGGGTGGGAGGAGGCACTATATATGTATAATAGTATAATATGCCAACAAGAGAGCGCACCAAGAAAGAATAAAGGTCTTTTTTTTTTTTTTTACATACTCGTTACACTGTTATTGATATATATATTTTAAACACTAATGCTAAAATTTTAAAGCTACTCTTAATATATCTAATTTTTTCATACTTTATTTTATAATTTTTTATAGTTGTACGTGTATATATCATGTTGAATTAATCATGTGCGGCCTATCTTCCAGTTTACAGGAGACTACAGATTCTAGTGACATTTATTTTCATATTTTTACTGTGTGTTTTAACTATATGAACATAGAAAACATATGAGTATCTTTAATTATAGCTGTTTAAATATATTAAGGATATTTTTGGTAATTTAGAGATATGAAGAGTATATATATATATATAATATATATATATATATAAGATAATCTAAAGAATGTTATAAAAAAACCAACGGACGTCTGGCGATTTCACAAACGCTAGTGCATGCAGTCCACCGCAGCTGGCCATCGACCATTTGACCTGGCAGCCTGTATATATTAATTAAAGAAAGATGCACGTTTGATTGGCCAAATATTATAATAACTTCCATCTAAAAAAACTCTTTTTTTATAAGAGAAATGACTTGTAATATGATTGGCGTGGATTGTTTAGAAAATAATTTTATTGACTGTAAAATTTTTCTTTTCCCACATTCTCTCAATTAACAGAATTAATTTTTAAATAATTTACATGATCAATTTTATTGCAAGATGAATCTTACAATAAATATTTCCTTTTTTTATAAATTAGAGGGTGCAATAAAAGAAGAGTATGACCGATCTATGACCCGTGCATCCACAACGAGTTGCAACCACAGAATTTTATGTGCCCACCCTTTGGAATGATGTGAGAGTCAGAGTACATATATATTCTTCCTCTGTCCTTATATATATATATATACCTCAAAAGGAGAGGTGTCCGCCTCACAACTTGCGTTTTTATACGATTTCCCAAGTCAGATGCTATATATCCATCTTTAAGTTGTGGCCTTAATTTTGTTACTTAATAATTAGCTAGTCATGCACGAATATACTGAAAGAGAGATGGGGACCGGGCAGCGTCTTAAAATCACATTCCTCCTCGTCTTCCTAGGGATTCGGATTATGCAACTTGCAAGTTAACTTGTACACAGATAGTTGTTGGTGCATTAATCGACTAATGGATAGATTAACATTAATTATAAGCAGTCAAATTATATGCTTTGAATATCTAGTTCTTTTGCTGTACTACTTTTGTTTGGGTCCATTCCCAAAATAAGATTTTCTTTTACATAAAATTAAATGACGTTGTGATATTGAAAATAAGAAAAATATACCTAATATAAGCACATGATCACATGGTAGGTTTAAGATGGCATAAACTCATGATTATATATAGAATAACCCTCACATTAATTGTAGGTTTGGTTGGATGAACAAATTCGATACTCTAATTACCTAGTATATTCCAATTTCATGATAATTATGATTTGGGTGTGAGGGGGAGTCCTTTGGTTGGATGAACAACGATCGATCCCGGCCCTCGTGTCCAGGAGAGGAGTTTCTCTCAATACAGGGGTGGAGGAGATTCTATGAGTACTGAGAGAAAAGTTAGATATTTTATATAAAAATTTAAATTAAAATATATTAAATTTTATTAAAAAATTATATAAATTAATACTGATAGGGTCTCCTCCACCTTTTGCACTGAGAGGAGCTCCTCTCCGCGTCCAGAGGTGCCCTAAATTCGCGTTCTGACTTATAAGCCACAAAGTCAAATAGACAGGAAGTTTTGCTTGGGAATCTCCCTCGATCGCAGCTGCTGTCCACCCGTCCCGTTCCCCATTCATTACGAGATCACCTAGATCGGTTCGCCAACTATATATAAGTATCCCCTTACGCTTGGCCCTTACGCTTCCCCCGGCACCAATCCCCTTCTTCCCACCCCACACGCCACACAAGTCGTTCCCCTCGTCTTCTCCTTCCTCCTTCCTGCAGGCTTCCTCCCCCCAGCTAGCTTCCCCTCTTAATTCGTCTCCTTTGGGTTTTGCTTCATTTGAGAGCACACCATTCGGACGTGTAATTCTTACCAGTGACTTAACTTGTCACATCCACCGCCAAGTCCCGTCTGCGCACTGTCTCTCTGCTTGTTCAAGTAGCTAGCTAGCTCGTCGTCTCCGGCCCTAAACTAGAAGCACCTCGCCGGTGCTCTCAGTCGCTGGCGATGGAGATGGAACTTGTAGTGATGGGCGGGAGGGACGAGGAGACATTGAAGTACATGAATGGAGTGAGGCACCTTTGCGACAGCGGGCTGACAAGAGTCCCCGCCAAGTATATCCTTCCCGCCACCGAGAGGCCCTACGCGCAGGGGCCGCCGAGCAACCCCTCCGACTTCAAAATCAAGCTTCCCGTCGTCGATCTCGCCGATCTACACACTCCCAACAGAGCCCACGTCCTCGCATCGTTAGCGGAGGCCTGCCAAGAACATGGATTCTTTCAGGTATATATGTGTGCTCCATCGTGACCAATTGAGCTGGCCTGCAGCCGTGGCTAACTATATATTGATTAAGAGGTACATATGCATATATGGATTGCTTAATTGAGCTATTAGGGTTCGCTATGCAGGTGGTGAACCATGGCATTCCCGCCGAGGTGATAGAAAAGATGATCGACGTGAGCAGGCGGTTCTTCGAGCTCCCCTTCGAGGAGAGATCCACGTACATGTCGGCTGACATAGTTGCTCCGGTGCGGTACGGGACCAGCTTCAACCAGAACAGGGACGGGGTCTTCTGCTGGAGGGACTTCTTGAAGCTGAGCTGCCACCCCTTGTCTCGCACGCTCCCGCTTTGGCCAACCTCTCCTGCGGATCTGAGGTAAGCGCTCACTGATCACATATCTAGCTAGATAAATAAGCCTGCACAACATCACACCCACGGCCCACGGGCTTCGGATCGCAGCAAAGCCGTGTATGCACTGAGAGTCGTGGATCCACGGCACCGTAGCCACAAACCCGACCAATGGAATGCTTGCACATGAAACCATTGGTGCACAAAGGATGCAGCTGTGTAGTGCCAAGCTGCTGCCGTCATGCATGGATAGATTGCAGAGAAGGTGCATGCACAGTGAGAAGGGTCTCCATACTGGTGGGACCCCGCAGATGATGTTAGATTCCGATATCCATGGCCACATACAAATAACCCGTGTCCGTTCGTAATCTGTGAAGAAAATAAAAGAAACACTTAAAGTACTGGAGGCCTCTTTACACCACATAAATCTTACAATTCAAAGCCACCATAAACTGTTGCCAGAGAGTAAAAAAGAGGAGCTAAGATATTTGTATAATTCTTAACTTTATCTCTATGATCTGTGGCTTAATTATGAGCCGCTTCGTCTCTCTTGTTATTTCAGGGAGAGAGCCGTCTCATATTCCAAGCACATAAAAGGCCTGTTCATGGAGCTCATGGAGGCCGTACTGGAAACCCTGGAGGTGGATACCGGACCCGTCATGGAAGAGTTCGGCGAGGGAATCCAGATGATGGTGGTAAACTTCTATCCGGCGTGCCCCGAGCCCGACCTGACGCTGGGGATGCCGCCCCACTCCGACTTCGGCTTCCTGACGCTGCTCCTCCAGGACGGCGTCAGCGGCCTGCAAATCGAACAGAAGGGGGAATGGGTCACCGCGGATCTCGCCGCTGGCGCTCTCGTCGTCAACGTCGGCGACCATCTCGAGGTTGGTTGCTCTAAACTACGTACACCGCAGGCTTCTTTAGCGTTTTGCTGGTTTTAGCATCTGTTTTAAGGTAAATCGCATTAAACTAATTATCCGAGAGTGCAAAAGGGCTACATACCTAGGAGTCTCAAGCCTTAGATTTTTTGAACCAAATTAAGCGCAAACTTTGCCGCATGTTAAATTGATCTAAGTTTGTCATATGAAAATGGAGGAGTTCGTGGGGTACACGTGCCAAGAATTTTAGCAGCTCCTCGTCGGCCATTGTCGCATCCCCATCCTCATTTAAATCCGGTGAACTTCCCTTGACATTGCTTCCATATCAAGAGTTCAAGAGAGAGAGAGAGCGCTTTAACCGGCCGAGGTAGGCGCAGAGAAGAAATCAAGGTTGACGTGCGCCATATGGACATGTATATGTTGGAGCTTAATTGCGAGAAATGAGCTTGGAACATGGCTTTGTCGAGCAGAGGAGAGGCTTTAAAGCTTCAACCCTAAAACTTGTATGTAGCGAGAGAGAGCTCATGTATACCTTATACGAACTCATTACTTCACCAGCACACAATGCTCGCTGGATTTAAAATCCTTTCTTTATAACGTCCCTAGTGAAATTATGACGGGCCAGACACGACATGCAGGCAAAGTTGTCTTTAGAGAACATGAATGACATTAGGTACTACTACAATATGAAGTGGCTCTAGTATGAGTTCGTAATTAATGGGAACTAATTAATCGCAAGTGTAGATAACAAACTTTATGTAGATTCATAGCTAAACTACACGTAGGAATAATTTAACAAGGGGAAACAACGGCTGGCCAGAGAGCACGAATTAAGGAAGGTCGAAAGAAGCATAGGAGGTGGTCAAAGTGGGAGCAGCTGGTAGCTGGACGCCGCATTTTCGACAGTGGATGGCCAAAGGAGGAAGACACCAAGAAATTGGAGAGAGCTGTTGTCGTGTTGTTTAAAGATATTTTCCATTCTTGAGGACTCATATGGAGCTCGGAGTAAAACTGGAACTCTTATGGCCCATAAACTTGAGCTTTAAGTTAAGTCATATTTCCATATGGGAAGTCTGAGATATAGCTTTCAGAGTCAATTCTTATCTTTTGCCATCCTAACCCTCAAGCCGACAAGACGTATCTGACAAACGCAGTCATCCTCTCAAATTTTAAAGAGCACCACAAACCGGGGCAATAGTTTGCATCCACGATGGATGCAAATTAAAGCCCCCATTGGGGGTGGGCACAATCTTAGGAGTTGGCCCACCCCCAGTGACCTCAGCTCCCCCATTGGGGAGTTGAGTTTGTTGCAACAAGTCTTTCCCAACTTTAAATACATGTGCTTCTTGTGGACGAGAAGCGGCCACACCGCCGCTTGGAAAACAAACAAGAACCCAAAAGCACGTTGCGCAACTGTGAAGAGAGCAGTGCCATGGTTGACATGTGTATCCATATTATATATAGAGAAATGTTATGGTGCGGTGGAATCTTTTATGGTAGCATAGTAAGGAATATTAGATTTCAATTCAATGGCCGAGACTTACAATATATTCGTGTTCGATGTTGGGACGTTTGAATTTTTTGAATATTCGTTACCCGATATTTGGTGCTGCTTGATATTCGGTACTATTCGGTGAGTATAGACAGATCGTTAGATTAAAATCTAACAATCTACGTTGATGATATGGCAGGGCAGTACTCAAAGATCCTGTCGTATCATATATAACATTACTCTTACATGTTATGGTGCGACGGGATCTTTTGATATAGTCCCACCGTAGCACCCCGACGTTAGATAGCGATCTGATGGTGGGAAAAAAAAATTTTGAACACCGTCCATTTCACTCCCCTATGACGTGCAAAATGCACTGGCCAAGTGGCCCTCGAATTTTAAGTGTCACAGAGAGAGAGAGAGAAAGAAATGTTATGGTGTGACAGGGCCTTTTGATACAGTTCCACTGTACGTAGTATAGCACGGATCGTTGGATTGAATCCAACAGTAGAGTGCTACAGTACATCCGTACTTGATGTTCGGTGTTGCTCGATGCTCGGTACTGTTCGATGAATATAGACAGACCGTTAGATTAAAATTCAACAGTTCGCACTGATGATGTAACAAAGCCGTATCCAAAGGCCATGCCGTATCATAGCATTATATATATTTATATAGTGCGGCACCATCATATTGTAAGATCCACGGTTGGATTAGGATCCAAAGGTGTAAAAAAAAATGGGGCTCGCTTACGGCGCCTTCAAATCACGCTGCCGTCGGATGATGATCCGACGGCAACGGCTGGGTGTGGCAAGGGCCGTACCCCAGCTCATATATATATATATATATATATATATATATATATATATATATATATATATGCTATGGTGCGACAGAGTCTTTTGATATGGCTCCGTCGTACCATAGCACAGATCATTAGATTTCAATCTAACGCGGAGCATTACAGTACATCCGTGCTCGGTGCTCGAAATATTCTTTATTCGGTGTTCGATTATGCTCGGTGCTCGGTTCTGTTCGATAAGTATAGACAGACTGTTAAATTAAAATCTAACGGTCTACATTGATGATATGACGGGACCGGACCCAAAAACTATGTCGTATCGTAACATTACTATATATATATATATATATATATTATAATGATAGTACAGCTTTGTCATATTGTAGGCTGTAGCATTCCGTAGTTGGATAGCGATCCAACTAACGGGAAATCAAAAGAGAAAAAAAAAAAAAATTGAACCCCGTTGTTTCGCGCGCCGCATGTCCCTTAAATTTTAATTCAAAGGCCACCGTTGTGTTACGATGGAGCCGTAGATATTGTTAGGTTTGGCGCGGTCCCGTCGTAGGAGTAGCGAAATTGTCAGATTTAAATGCAATAGTTGAACTATATATACTGGTGTGAACTCATCTGCCGACATTAATGTTGTCTCGGAGTCGTATGCATACTGACGCCACCACCACGGTCTATTCCAAAACTTGGTGTGCAGATATTTAGCAACGGCAGGTACAAGAGCCTGCTGCACCGGGTCACCGTCAACACCGCGCAGCCGCGCATGTCCGTCGCCTGCCTGCTCGGCCTCGCCGCCGACGGCGTCGTCCGCCCCTCACCGCAGCTCGTCGACGACGACAACCCCAGGCGCTACATGGACACCGACTTCGCCACCTTCCTCCAATACGTCTCCTCCCGCGAGACCAAGGGCAAGAACTTTCTCGAGTCCCGCATGCTAAGGAGCTAAAGAACAAGCGAAGCCCTAGTTCTAATGCTTTACGAGGGCATTAAGGGGTCTGGTGGAGATGAAGGTGACCTACTTAGCAGCCACTTATGGAGTCAGCTGTACTTGTACAGTTGTACGCAGTGGCGGAGTTATCTTAGAGTCAGTGGAGTTTTTTTTTTTTTTTTTGTTACGAGGAAACCCCGCCCCGTGTGATTTTGTGGGTTCAGGGATTGGTGTTCGTGAACCCCAAGGTCAGGATTTGGCAGCTCCTACTTTCCGTGTCCGTATTGCCCTTACCCCACTTGACCAGGAAAATCTCGGATTTACATACCTCGAGGATTGCATGTAAATCAGGTAAACCCCCCTCTAAGAATCGAACTCGGGACCTCTTACTTTTAAGCAAGAGTCAGTGGAGTCTTTGTGACTCTTAAATGAAAAATTTTTATTAGTGATGTAAAATTTAATTATAATAATTTTACTAGATCAAAAAAATATGTCTAAACATATATCCACTAAATAAAAATTCTAAATTCGTCACTGATATACGTTCATTTAAGTTATCGAGGATGGAGCTACGTTTTAACTCGTGCATGATTTTTTTCTCTCTTTGCGCCTCTTCATCTTCACATGATTACCACCTCTAGCTAGTTTTATAAGGTGTTCTCAACTTAGGTGTGCATTAAGTGTTTTACATTATAAAACATAGGGACGTATGAGAATAGATAGGTCTAAAATATATTTAGTAGAGTCACGTGACTCCATTAAATTATAAAACTTTTATTAAAAATAAATAAATTTCATCATTAATAACTCTATTGGATTAAGAATATAATTTACAAGTGCACTGTTAACGATTCCACTAACTAAATTTTTGAGTTCGTACAAATTATTCATTCTAATTAAAAATTTGATCCATTCAGTAGATAAAAGGAGAGGAGCCGGTCAATATATATGAGGGGGAATAGAGATTTTTACGTTTAAATCCTTTTTATAAACATTTTTGCATATTTTATAGAGATAAAAATTGTAAAAATCTCTATTTCCTCCCTTGTATGACCGCTCTCCTCCTCGATCCCATGTACTTAGGAAATCAGCTGGTCTTTTCTAATTGACAGTGTTGTCTCTACCTTCTTGAGCAAGCATTGTGTATTCTACGTCTTAAAAATCCCATGGACTCCTAATTAATTGCTATCGACTATCGTCATTGCTAGACTGGAAACTAGCTAGTTATGCACGACCATATGATTAGAAGTTCTAGAAGATTTTTTACAACGGTACGTGTATTACTGAAGCGAAAATTAGTATTTTACCTTTTCAAATGCTTTATATGTCAGAAAATCCTTTGTATCATGAGGAAAGTTGGGCCACACTCAACGCGGGGTAGGGCAAGTTCTGCTAATGGGCCATTCCAGCCCAAGCCCATGATGGATCACATGATTCAAATGGAATGGCTTATGCACAAGAAAAGAAAACTCTCATCACTAGAGTTATAACTGAATCAATACATTCGATAAGTAATTCAAATTCCGTTAAAATATTATTCAAAGTCAACTTATTTAATAAGATAAATAATTTATATTTAAATAAACATTTAAGTTCATTTTATATACACAAATTGAGCATGATCAAAGGTCAACTCAACTCGTTTAAATTTGTGAATAAATTTATTTATTTTATTAATTATAAATATATGTATTTTAATAGTTTAAATATTATATTAAAATAATTAAATTAGTACCTTATCAAAGATCATGAGATATAATATAAAATAAAATAATTTTTGGTCTTAAAAAAATTCATTTTTTACATGTAAATTCAAGAGTATTTAAACGAATCTAACTTGAACAATTATTTTTATCACTCGATAAAACTCGAGCTCCGCACAAACTTGATTAAAAATTAACCAACAGAGCGTGAACAACATATTATTCCGCTCGACTCGACTTATTTATACTCCTCATCAAGATTCAAACCCGGCATATGCAATCGAAAATGTAATGATAAGCCATTTCAACTGTGTAGACTGCATGTGAGAAGCTGGCCACCTTGTTAAACGGGGGCCACAAATTTTCGATCCAGTCTCAGTCTGTGGAGTGTGGACCTACATAATCTGGCCCAAATCTACCGTTTTGGCTCGAGCTTCAATAAGTAACTTGTTCCCACTACCTTCCATAATGTTGAAAATTGGAGGATGAATTCGACAACACACAAGACAGAGAAAATTAATATAGAATTATAGAAATAAAATACTAGAAATTACGTGTAGGATTTATCTGAAGATCTCAAAATTAAATCAAAACAATGGACAAATTTAATCCATTATAATATAATATACCAACTCCACTCTTAGACTACAAATTAAGAATTATGACCTCCACAAAAAAAGTAGACATCACACATGCAGTCAAGACTACAATGACAAATTCTACCGGTCGATACGAGATGAGGACTCTCGAGAAAAGAAATATTTTAAAAAAACTAAGAAGAGAAAATTGTACTGAACTTGATAATTACATTTTTTCATATACCTTGATTTTCTCATTAGTTAATGTACTAGGGGCACATTTTACCCATCAAGTAAAAAGCAGCATCGCACATAAAAAACAAAAAAAATTCAAGAGCAACAAACCATTTCCAACTAAAAATGTTGCCTCCCTTCTTCTTCTTCCTCCTCTTCTCCTCTCTCTCTCTCTCACCAATGTGTGCAAGGGACTGCATGCACTATCTGTTTGTTTCCTTTTTGTGTCCGGGGTTCTCCCCTTTCATATATAATAAGAAATTCTCATATATATGAACCATAAACCTGTCATCTGTTGTGTGGAGTAGAGATTGGACTAGATCTCTCTCCTCACGCAAGCCACTAATGAGGCTGGACCTATTCAACACAGAAGCACATGTCCCAGAAAGAAGCATTCCTTGGTTTCAATTCATTCCACCAACAAATTAGACTAACCACTTGCACTCCAATTTAACACATCATGAGGTCCTTAATTTCCCATTATATGCTTAGTTGGCGTTTGAACTCGCTTTCGACGACACTCTCCTTGGTGGTGGTGGGTGTTCTGAAAGGGTTAAGTAGATAAATGTACGTTCATCTTCCGTCCCCATGACTTGATTAGTCTTCGACGGGATTTGAATATATAATATGCAATCATAAACACATGAAAATATGATAAATGATAAAAATAAATCTGCAAGAATAAATGATTTTTGTGATGGATCATAAATCCATTTCCAAAAGAAGAAAGGAGGAATGATGGATGCAGAGACCCGCTCTGATACCAAGTTAACAAGGGTGACGAGAAGAGCCGAAGATGTGGGTGAGAACCATGCTTGTTGAGGTCGCCATGAGGTGCCTCCTCTTATTATAGCAGAGATGGTTACATGGGCATGCCTGTCATAACAGAACACACAGGCACTGGAAGGTTCGAAGGAATATTCGTACAGATGGGTGCATGGGTAATATGTACAGGTTGTTACATGGTACAAGTTGTTACATAATTGTTATGAGGATAATACTCCCACTCAAGTTGGTGAGTGAGGAGAGCGAACCAGCTTGGGCTTGAGGACGGAAAACTGATCCAAACCAAGGGGCTTTGTGAGAATATCTGCCAGTTGTTTGGAAGATGCTACATGATACGTGAGCAAGCTCTCGGATTGAATTTTTCCACGAACAAAGTGGCAGTCAACTTCGATGTGTTTTGTGCGTTCATGAATAACTGGGTTGGCGGCAATGTGAAGAGCTGCTTAGTTGTCACAGAAGAGTAATGTCGGTTTAACATTGATGTGGAGATCACTGAATAGAGATTGTAACCATTGAATTTCACATGTTGCAGCTGCCATTGCACGGTACTGATCAGATTCAATGGATGATCGCGAGATAGTGTGTTGTTTCTGGTTCTCCAAGAGATGGGATTGGAGCCGAGGAAAGCTATGTAACCAGTAATTGATCGACGGCTAATGGGGCAAGATGCCCAATCTGCATCAGCATAAACTCTTGTAGGGGGCTTGCTGAAGATAAAAAATTCCTATTCTTGGGTCTTGTTTAATGAAGCGAACTATCCTCAAAGCAGCTTGCCAGTGGTCCTCAGTTGGGGCAGACATAAAATGACTCAGAAGATGTACTGAATAGGTGATGTCCGACCTTGTGACAGTGAGATATAATAACCGGCCAATTAATCTTCTGTAAGGAGAAGGATCTTCCAGCTGTGGGCTAGAGCTATTGTGTAATTGATGATTTTGGACCAGTGGTGATGTAGCAGGTTTTGCACCGAGAAGGCCGGTGTCCTGTAAGATGTCAAGGGCATACTTACGTTGGTTGAGGAAGATGCCATCAGGAGAACGAGCTAGTTCGATGCCAAGAAAATATTTAGGGTGGCCCAAGTCTTTGAGAAGGAATCTCCTGCTCAGATAGTTCTTAAGCAATGAAATGATGAAAGTGTCATTGCTGGTCATGCGAATGTCGTCGACATAGACAAGGACAACAGTGAGTGGACGACCTTGATGAGTGGTGAATATAGAGTAGTCCGCCTTTGATTGTGTAAAGCCAGCTTGTTTAAGTGCTGCAATGAACTTTTCGAACCAATTCTGAGATGCCTGCTTGAGGCCATAGATAGATTTCAGCAGCTTGCAAACACAAGACTCCCCCTTTCGTCAGAGTCCAAGAGGAAGATCCATATAGACTTCTTCACGGAGATCCCGATGGAGAAAAGCGTTGTTGACGTCTAACTGGTGTAAAGGCCAATTGGTGATGGAAGCCAGTGAGAGGAGGCACCGAACAGTGACTAGTTTTGCGACTGGCGCGAATGTTTCCTCATAATCCATTCCCTCATTTTGGGTGTATCCTTTAGCCCCAAACGAGCTTTTTAGCGACCTATGGAGCCATCAGAATTGTATTTCAATTTGAATACCTATTTGCAGTCCACTGTTTTTATAACACCCCAAAGTTTAATACCAAAATAATAATATGATGTAAAAAAAATTAGAGAAGATTCTAAATTTCATAAAAAACATAAATACTTACTAGAAACCTGATTATCTTTATTTTAGAGAAATTTCTACATTAATAAAGTGACATCGATACTGTCTTCAGATGTGCGCATTCTGATAGGGCGCCACCAGAATTCGATAACAGAATTGAAATCTGAAAATACAATAATTCTCAAAAAAATGTGTTGATTCTAGAAACATAAATATCCTGAATTATTGACGCCTAGATATCAAGATTAAGTCGACACAAAGATTTACTGGATAATTTTTGTGGGATGAAAAATTAATTTCAAAAATTAAAATAAAATCACCATAATTTGTAAAACCTTTCAATTAGCTTATGTTTGAAATTTCAACTTATTGGACATGTTTGAATACAAAAATATAAGGACAAAGGGGCCAGATGAATTATACTCTATTTACGTAAACTATTTTTGGAATAATTTTACTTACGTAGCCTTGGTAAGGCTTTGCTACTTCTTGTGTAACTGGGTTACACGTTCCATGAAACGTGTTGGCAGTGAAAACTCTCCTGTAAACGTGGCTAGGTAGGAAGTGTTGGGGATTTTTACCTTAACGAGTGGGTGTTTACGGTGGCAAGTGAGGGGGGGATTACGTGCCAACCATGCATGTAATCCCAAGGCTTATATAAACTCCCTTGGTTGCTCCCACGAGAGTTTTCTTCTTCTTGTGCTGCCATTGCTGCTGCCATACTGCTGCTTCGACTCCTCCTGCTGCTGCTATTTGTTGTTGCTGCTATTGCAACTGTTGCTACTACAACTGCTGCTACGACCATTGCTGCTCCTGCTATAGCTACTGCTGCTGCTGCGGTTGTTATGCTGTCACTGCTATCGTTGCATCTTTTACCTGGAGTAGAGGTGGATTTGCATTCCTCTTTGGCTAAGTAGGTTCCTCCCTACGACTCTTCTTCCATTCCTTGTTTTCATACTTATGCTCTCCATTATACACTCATATTTCCTTTTGTTCCATATTTTGTAGGATTTCTTTTCTTCTTGTCTCTTTCTTTCGTATCTAAGTGTCTTAACATGTTCCTATCTTGACTTGTGTTCAATAGAAACCAATAGGAATAGCTTTCATTTTTGTTATCATGTTTCTTTTAATTATGTCCATATTTATAGTCGAAGTTCATGTGCTCTTGACATGGACTTTCCACTAGATGTAAGGAAGAAGCTCTTAGAAGAGTTATATATACAATGACCTTCATTTCATATGTTTTTATGCCACCCATGTTGTAAAGACTTCCTCCCATTGTTCGATCTTCTTCTTCATGTAGGATATGTAGGGAATGTATTTAAGATTTACAAACTATTGTTAGATACTTCATAGAATAATAGGAACGCTTAGAAGGATCTCCTAAGTTAATGTTAAACCATTTCTAGAAGAACAACCTGCGGTTGTCGACAGACAGAGCCCAGCTGTCGACAGGTATCATGCTTCCAGAACGTAGAATTCCATAAGAATCAGTAGATGTCGATAGATAGTGTGACGGCCCTCGTTAATCAGACCCGTTAACCCAATAACGTGCCTAATACGAGTCCGCCTCCCGCGACCGGGCCAAAGCCTCGCAAGGGAGATCAAACTACTAGTCCGTAGGAATGTAAAGGAACCAGCTCAAAATATATAAGATTTGCCAATCTCACAAATATTTATTAGAAATGTACATAGCCATAGCACAACTGTAACCAAACTACAACAACAACCTGGGGCATACCCCAAGGTGTACAACATAAGTAAATTACACTGCCGGTGGTGCAAACCCTTCGCTACAGTGCGGCTCAGAACTAGACGACGGGTGTGAGGTCTCCTGCTCTCCCTCACCTGAAAGAGTAGGGGGTGAGCCTCTCGAGTCACTGGCTCAGTAGGGAAACTCCCTAGAAACCGATCAAACCAAAACAAATAGTAAAGCAGGAGATTACACTAACAATTCATAGAACTATGTAGCAGGATATAAAACTGTAAATATCACTTACCACTTGCCGCTTAACAGAAACCAATAATAATAAATAAACGGCAAACCCAAACAAGTGTACGAGCTCCAGTAGGAAAATGCCTCACTCGGGCCACGTGGACTGGCTCGCGACACCAACTACTGACCCAGACAAGCAACACAGGACTACCTCTCAGTCTCGCAGCCACGGACGGAAGGTCCAGCTGCCGCTCCACTAAACCAGTACAAAGAGCTGTGGAGTCCAACTAACCACCACAACCTGCAGGTCACACACCCCGCAGGCCCATGCTTGGCACCTTAGGGACTCTGGCCCGAGCTCCCTAAACTGAGGCACTGGAAAACAGGACTAGCTGGGGCCCAGTACATCTACTGGTGTCCGTCTCCCCCAACTACGAGCGCGCTACAAGCGGCAACACAACAAACTCTCTCTAGTCGCTGTCCCACTGCCGTCTTTCCCTCAGCCAGACATACTACTCAGCACAAGAGTGAGGGTGACTAGGAAGATGACAAAACCTCGACGGTACTCAGTACCGAGACAAGCCCCGAGCACACACGTGTCTGGCTCACACAAAACTTGGGGCTCCCAACTGAAGAGGTATCCACGATAGGCGTCAAACTACACGCTACGTACACGGAAACCACATGCACAACGCACAAGCCACCAAAAACCTCCACGTAACCACGTGAACACCACGCCAACCACACACACCACTCGCTCCTCGAGCGTTGAGAGTGCCAATGCACCTCTTACCATTACCACACAGTACATATACGATAATCCGTTAATATCACACTAACAAACCCATGCATAAAACAAGCCTCGGCTGTGATCGCGATGGGGTTTAGTGTCGTCTTCAGAACGCGACAACTCGATATGTCGCCTTTAGAAAACAAGAACGCGACGTATCGTACGGTCGCGACACTGTCGCGACGCCCATGTTTGTCGCCTTCACACGCGCAAACCCTAATCCGGAAACCTTCATCCGAATCTCCCCCAAAACCCCTATAATCTATAGTTTCCATTCCATTTACATGCTTTAATGTGTTCCTACACATGGTATCTACCATTTAAAGAGCTAGAAACACATCATTCACAACACACGAGCAATCAACGAATTAAAACATAGAAAATCTCTCTACCTACACGACGTTTCCCCCATTCCACACAACGTCCTCGCGGAGAGAACACGCCAAACCAACTCCCAACAAGTCGAATCGCCCAGAAATCCTCCAGCATAACCCCGACCGAGCAGAGCTCATGTGAGCTCTGTTCTACTGGGGTTCTGTAAAAACTCTTCACAGTTAAGAACACGACGCCACACTGTGTCGCGACCTTAACGCGATGCACTAGTCCGTCACCCTCAAAAAGCCGATGTCAGCAAGCTCGCCCTATGCGCAACACGTGGCGCACATGCAGACGAAGACTAAAAACAGCGGTTTCATGAACATGACGCCCTGGGATGTCTTGTTCAAAATGCAACGCCCTTCACTGTCGCGTTCACAGACAGTGAATCAGTGAGCACACCTCTGTAACACCCTCCTCCGACTTCACACAAACACATACGTAACCTTTGATCGGAAAAGGGGTTACGCTGACAAACTTTCGTTATGGGTAGATATATCCGCGCAATGCCCAAAACTGGCAAACCATTCCACAAAGGTATCTTGGAACATATTATAATACACAAGGTCACAAAGTGCTAACACTCATGTTTACAAAAGCTAAGTTTCTCTCTCTCTCTAACTTATACATTATCAACTAAAATAAACTACTAAAACTATTATTTTTCTTCATCTCTTCATCATCCGCAGCGGAATTAGGATTCACATATAGCTGAGATTATACACCTTCAATCTGAAAGGGTTGGAGGAAACAAAGGCGTGAGTCGGAAGGACTCAGCAGGTGACAGTAAAAATAAAGATAGGAGTTTCAAATTTTAGAGCTTCAAGAGTATTCAGAAAGTGCATATATGGAACAAACATAATTGCTCATGAATCTTCATACTTAACATAAACATATAGCCCAAATTAATTTCATGACGGGCTCAAACGAATATCAGAACAAAGTCATATTTGTCTTTCAAAATTCATATCATAACTTGATTTTGAACAAACTTGACAGGCATCACTGCTCTCAAGAGGTTACTATATAGACGTAATGTACCATCCTCAGTGCCTAGGCGATTCTAGCACCTTAAATCTTGTTCATTGCGCAAGAATGGGGTTTATTACCCACCATCGTCAGTCCATTGACTTGGATTTACCTACAAACTGTCGCCCTCAGCTGATCACAAGTGGCTGGTGCTACCACAAGTGATCCTAAACCCTCTTTGAAGAGAGCACTGTCTTCAAATCATAAATTTCTTTTCATGAGCCTAAAGGAAATGGGAAATCCAAAGGTAGTTTTGGTTGAGAATAGTACACATATTTTAGTGACAAAGTAGCTCAGAGTTTAAGAGTATAAGAAAGACAATTGGCTGAGACAGGGTTATGACTCAAGTCAATAACTTCAGAAGATTTGAATCATATAAGATCCAAAGAAAATGAAGATCCATAATGGTCATCACAAATTATTCACATCTCATGAGGTGTTCAACATATGAACTCTCAAGTGGTCAAGTTTTATAACCTCGGTTACCGAATGCCGAAGAATAGACTCAATCGGAGTACTATTCGTAATTGCCAACTTTAAGAATAACTCAAGGGAGATTAAGGTACATAATGTGGGTAAACTTTGAGGTAGTATGACAATAAATACCAAGGTAAATGAGAGGGTAACTTCCTTGGCTTTTAGGATGAAGTTCTAGCATGGATTTAGACATGAAAGAGTGCAGAAATTCTGAATCAACATTGTACCTGTCGACAGCCAGGAAGGGGCTGTCGACAGATGGCAACAGACAGCTCAAATTTCTGGCTCTGTAGGGATCTGTTGACAGCTGCAAGAGATCTGTCGACAGATCCATACAGTCCAGAACTCTGGAAGTTTGGAAAACATGCGCCTGTCGACAGATTTGGGCTGCCTGTCGACAACCGCCTGTTCCTCACTCATAAGTGACTTTGAATGCACTCTAAACATGCTAATCATGGAACCTATGTATCTAGGCATGATGTATATCAAATAGAAGAGTCTAATTATAGTTCTCACAGTGGTTTATAAACCGAACAAACAAGATGAAATGAGAGGTTTGCAATTCAAGCTTGTCTAGCTAAAAACTAGACATAGTATATTGTTGGAAGTGTGGTCTTGATAGCAATGGATTATTGGGAGATTCTTACAAGATGGACACTAAAACACAAGATGTTTAATGTTCCAAATCAAGGCTTGAGGTACAAACATCCGAATGGAAAGAAATCACAATATTCTATGATATCGAAATTTCTAGCAAAACTCTATAACACAAACTTGGATCGTGGGTGAGAGGAGAATTGGGAACCTACTTGATCTGTAAGGAGAGTGAAATTCTTCTTTGGTAATCACATAGATCCAAAGGTAGTTGGGAAAACCAAACCAAAGAATCTGAGGTTACAATCTTGTATACGAACTTAACCGAGACTGGTTAGCATGTTCCAAAAGCAACTCATATGAAGCTAAATTCTTTCAACATGAATAGCGAATAGAAATTAAGGAAAGGATAAGAACCTACTTGATCTGAAAGAAAAGTGAAGATTCTTCTTCGTAATCACATGGTTCCAAAGGAGTTAAGGAAATCAAACAAAAGTTTGGAGTTATAACCTCGTATACAAACTAAACCAGGGTTGGTTAACAAGCTTAAAGGCAACTTTGAACAAGGCTATGATCTTTCTGAGAAGAACTGATGGTAAATATTTAGAAGGAGAATAGGAACCTACTTCACTTCAAGATCAATGAAATCCTTTCTTCCCCAAATAAGAGTATCTTTCGTCTGACTAGGAAGACAATGGTAGCTACAACAAGGATGATAGCTACAGCAGCAGCCCAAGCAGAAACAGAAGTAGTTGCAAGGCAGTGGAGCTAGCAATTCCAGCAGCTCCTCCCAGCAGTAGGAGTGGCTTCTTCTAAGCAAAGGAGTAACTCCAGCAGCTCCCATAGCAATAGCTCCAGCAGCAAGAAGCAAGGAGATGGGAGTAAGAAGTGGAAGGTTTGCACGAAGGGGTGAGGGGTGTTTTTATAGCCCAGTCGGCTTCCCATGTAGGATGGCACGTCGGCCATCAAGGTGTCACTGTAGAACCATTGATTTCCATGGCAACACGTCTCACATGCATGCTCTTCAAAGCTTACACCTAAGGGATGGTCGTGTATGTTTCTCCCCAGTAAGGTGGCTCACCCAGCCCCCAACACGTAGGCAAACTTAATTCCCAAAAATCATTCCCGTAATTAGCCCAAAATTCAGCTGGGCCAAAGGTCTTCAGGTTTAGGTATCCTAATGATGTCCGTTTTGGTTGAAATTTGAACCATAGACTAATAGGAAGGTTTTACAAATTGTCATGATTTTTATTTAATTTTTATTGTTTAGAATTTATTTTCCACTGGTGACAAATCGACCGGAAAATAGTTGCGTCAACTAATCTCAAATCTGTGCGTCAAAATTTCCGAATAATTCCATTCTAATATCTCCATAATTTTCTAAGAATTACAGTGTTCTCAGATTTTATTTCGTTACAGTTTTTCTGTCGCCCTGTCGGGGTGCGCACGATTAATTAAATTGTATATTTCCATGATTTAAGACACTTTATCATACCCCGGTACTACTTTCGGTCGTGCGCACCCCGACAGGGCGACACCGGAAAACTATAACGAAAATAAAATCTGAGAACACCATATTCTTAAAAATTATGGAGATATTAATATGTAATTATCGGAATTTTTGACCCACAGATTTGAGATTAGTCGACGCAACTATTTTTGGGGCGATTTTTCACCAGTGGAAAATAAATTCTAAAAATTAAATAAAAATCATGACAATTTGTAAAACCTTCCTATTAGTCTATGGTTGAAATTTCAACACAAACGGACGTCGTTTGAACACCTTTACATAGGGATTATTGGGCCAGCTGAATTAAGGATCAATTAGGGGATGGATTTTTAGGTGATTTACGTGTAAGGCTTAGGAGAAGCCAACACACATTAGGATAAGGCTTATCCATGGGTTGGGCTATCATTAAGGTTACTTGCGGGTAACCAAAGAGTGTGTTGTATGAGATAGGTGGCCTCACATGGTTTAAAGGGGCTTACACTATGACACATACATGGCCAACGTGCCAAGCATGCAGCAGAGTTGAGAGCCTATATAAGTCCCTCCTTCAACCTTCGTGGGAGTTTTTGCACTCTCGCTGCCCCTGTTGTTGATGCGCTTGCACCTTGTGTGTGGAAGGTTGCTGCTGGAGCCAGTATAGCTGTAGCTGCTACTGGTTTACCTGGTGTAGATCGTCAAATCTTCAACAAGAAACTGCCGAAGCTTACCTGTGTTGGTGTCTTATACTTCTTCTTGCTACTCTAGATTTTTACGTGAAGAAGAAGGACCTTTGTTCTTCACCAATCAGGTAGGTGTCATACCATGAATCCTTCTCAGTTTCCTATGTACATGCTCATGGTTCCTCATTCGTAGAAACCATGTCCTTGTTTGTACCATGATCTGTAGAGTTCTTCTCGTTTTGGTTCACTTTTGATTATAGGTATTCAAGGATTTTGTTCCTTGAGGAAAAGTAGATTCCTATCTTCTCCTCATACTTCTACCCACTGCTCTGGTTAGAATGATCATAACCTTACATGAGTTGCCTTCAAGCTCATTAACCAGTTTTGGTTAAGTCTGTGTACGAGATTGTACTTTCAGAATCTTTCGTTTGATTTTCCCTATTACCTCTGGAATCATATAATTATCAAGGAGCTTCTTCCTCCCATTAAATTTAAGTAGATTTCTAACTTCTTATACCACCCATGATCCATGTTTATGCTATAGAGTTTTGCTAGAAATTTCGATATCTTAGAACATTGTGATTCTTTCCATTCGGATGTTTGTACTTCAAGCCTTGATTAGGAACATTTAATACCATGTGTTTTAGTGTTCATCTTGTAGTAGAATCCCAATAAACCATTGCTATCAAGACCACACTTCCAACAATATACTATGTCTAGTTCCTAGCTAAACAAGTTGAATTGCAAACCTCTTGTTTCATCTCACTTGTTCGGTTATAAACCACTGTGAGAGCTATAATTAGACTCTTTTATTTGATATACATCATGCCTTGATTCATAGGTTCCATGGTTAGCATGTTTAGAGTACATTCTAAGTCACTTATGAGTGAGGAACAGGCGGTTGTCGACAGCAGCCCAAATCTGTCGACAGGCGCATGTTTTCCAAACTTCAGGTTCTGGACTGTGTGGATCTGTCGACAGATCTCTTGCATCTGTCGACAGATCCACAGAGCCAGAAGATCTGAGCTCTGTCTGTTGCCATCTGTCGACAGCCCCTTCCTGTCTGTCGACAGGTACATGTTGATTCAATTTCTGCACTCTTTCATGTCTAAATCCATGCTAGAACTTCATCCTAAAAGCCAAGAAAGTTACCCTCTCATTTACCTTGGTATTTTTGTCATACTACCTCAAAGTTTACCCACATTATGTACCTTAACTCCCTTGAGTTATTCTTAAAGTGGCAATTACGAATAGTACTCCGATTGAGTCTATTCTTCGGTATTCGGTAACTGGGTTATAAAACTTGACCACTTGAGAGTTCATATGTTTGAACACCTCATGTGAGATGTGAATAATTGTGATGACCATTATGGATCTTCATTTCTTTTGATTCTTATATGATTCAAATCTTCTGAAGTTATTGACTTGAGTCATAACCCTGTCTCAGCCAATTGTCTTTCTTATACTCTTGAACTCTGAGCTACTTTGTCACTAAGATATGTGTATTGATTCTCACCAAAACTACCTTTGGATTTCCCATTTCTTTAGCTCATGAAAAGAAATTTATGATTTGAAGACAGTGCTCTCTTCAAAGAGGGTTTAGGATCACTTGTGGTAGCACCACCACTTGTGATCAGCTGAGGGCGACAGTTTGTAGGTAAATCCAAGTCAATGGACTGACGATGGTGGGTAATAAACCCCGTTCTTGCGCAATGAACAAGATCTAAGGTGCTGGAATCGCCTAGGCACTGAGGATGGTATATTACGTCTATATAGTAACCTCTTGAGAGCAGTGATGCCTGTCAAGTTTGTTCAAAATCAAGTTATGATATGAATTTTGAAAGACAAATATGACTTTGTTCTGATATTCGTTTGAGCCCGTCATGAAAAATTTGGGCTATATGTTTATGTTAAGTATGAAGATTCATGAGCAATTATGTTTGTTCCATATATGCACTTTCTGAATACTCTTGAAGCTCTAAAATTTGAAACTCCTATCTTTATGTTTACTGCACCTACTGAGTCCTTCCGACTCACGCCTTTGTTTCCTCCAACCCTTTCAGATTGAAGGTGTGCATAATCTCAACTACATGTGATCCTAATTCCGCTGCGGACGATGAAGAGATGAAGAAAAATAATGTAGTTTTAGTAGTTTATTTTAGTTGATAATGTATTAAGTTAGAGAGAGAGAGAAACTTGCTTTTGTAAATAATGAGTGTTGCACTTTGTGACCTTGTGTAATTATAATATGTTCCAAGATACCTTTGTGGAATGGTTTGCCATTTTGTGCAAGCGCGGATATATCTACCCATAACGAAAGTTTGTCAGCGTAACCCCTCTTCCATCAAAGGTTACTATGTGTTTGTGTGAAGTCGGAGGAGGGTGTTACAGAGGTGGTATCAGAGCAAGGTTATGGGTGATAGATATTCTGTGACATTTTCACAAAGGAAATAAATAAAACATTTGTGTGTATTTATAAATTTCTAAAGATCATTTTGGTTTTTAGAACTTAAGTAGTTAGCATGAATTAATTGGATGTGTTTGATGTGTTCCTGGAAATGGCAGACAAAAGGAAAGCTATCGACACATCCAGTGAGAATAGGCATGAGGAAAGCTTTAGGGAGGAAGTTCACAATGTCCCATTGGCCGGAAATTCTCAAGAAGGAAGTACTGGGACTCCTGATTTTGCTACTTTTATGCAGTCATTTCAGGGAATGGTGCAAACACTAATGAAGAACCAACAAGATGTGGGTGGAGAAAGAATTCTGGAGCATCGTTGTTAGAGAAATTTAAGAAGATGGGACCTCCAGCCTTCAAAGGAAGCAGCCAACCTGAAATTGTAGAAGGATGGTTAGAGAAATGGAAAAATATTTAAGGCAATTAGATGTGAAGAAGAAGACAAAGTCACATTGGCGACTTATATGCTTCAGGATAGAGCAGATGAATGGTGGCAATCTGCCATGAGAAATGCATTCAGAAATAGAGAAGATAACATTAGTTGGGGAGAATTCTTGAGAGAGTTGTATGAAAAATACACTCCACAACATATCAGGATAGGAAGGAAGTGGAATTTTTGCAATTGGAACAAAAAGACATGACGTGGCAGAATATGAAACAAAATTCACTGAACTGGAAAAGTATGCACCTCACATTTGTGATAATGAACTCAGAAGGGTAAAGAAGTTTGTGAGAGGATTGAAACCCGGTGTGAGGAGCAAGGTAGCTCCACTAGATCCCAAAGTATGGCTATGGCACTAAAGACTGCATTTATAGTGGAATCTGAGTTTGAGGATTATATGAAAACAAAGAAACCAATGGGGGTAAGAAAAAAAGTGTATAACAAGGAAACGAAAGGTCAGAAGCGAAAAGTTGATTCAACCAAGCAGCAGGGAGAACAGAAAAGAGTTGGCCCGTGTGCACTCAATGTGGAAGAAGACACCCTGGTAATGAATGTTGGAAAGTAGCAGGAAATGTTATGGATGTGGTCAGAAAGGCATATGATTAAGGACTGTCCACACAAAGCAGACCAGTCCCAAAGCGCAAAAACCACAACCTTACTTCCAGCAAGCCCCAAGACAACCACCCAAGGACCAGCTAGAGTCTTCGCTCTGACAAAGGAGGAAGCCCAGGACACCCCTACAGTAGCTGAAGGTATTCTCCTAACCGAAAATATGTATGCTAGAGTGTTATTTGACCCTGGAGCTACACACTCTTTTATTTCTCGGGTATTTGTTAATTCGATGTCTCGAAACCAGAGAAATTAGTAGGAAGCATGATACTTGACTGTCCTACTGGTCAAATAGCTACACTTACCTCTGTTATCCCTAAGTAACTTGAAAATAGGAGAGCATGAACTTACTACTGCATATGTATATGTACTGGATAACATGCAAGATTTTGACATTATACTGGGAATGGATTGGTTAGCAGAAAATCATGCCGTATTAGATTGCCATAAGAAAGTTTTAACATTTAAAAGGCCGGGATTAGCAGATTTCAGCTATACATGTCCAAAGAATAATGGAAACAAGAAGACTATATCAGCACTTAAAGCCATGAAATGGCTGAGAAATGGTTGTCAAGGTTATCTGGCAAGTGTGATGGCCATATCAAATGAGCATAAACAGGTATCAGTTCAAGATATCGATGTTGTAAAAGAATTTCCAGAAGTTTTTCCTGATGATTTATCTGGATTACCTCCAATTAGAGAAATTGACTTTACCATTGAACTTTTACCTGGAACTTTACCTATATCCATAGCTCCTTACAGAATGGCACCAGCTGAGTTGATAGAATTAAAGAAGCAGTTGCAAGACTTATTAGACAAAGGTTTTATTAGACCAAGTGTATCACCATGGGGAGCTCCGGTATATTTGTTAGAAAGAAAGATGGATCCCTCAGATTATGCATTGATTATAGGAAGTTGAATCAAGTCACAATCAAGAACAAATATCCATTACCTAGAATTGATGACTGTTTGATCAACTCCGGTCTGCTACAGTATTCTCTAAGATCGATTTAAGGTCGGGGTACCATCAATTGAGAGTTAAAGAAGATGATATTTCTAAGACTGCATTTAGAACCAGATATGGACATTATGAGTTTTTAGTACTCCCCTTTGGATTGACTAATGCACCTGTGGTATTTATGGATTTGATGAATAGAGTATTTCAGCCTTATTTGGATAATTTGTGGTGGTATTTATAGATGATGTGTTGATATACTTTTCTAATGAAGAAGAACACAAGGAGCATTTGAAAATTGTACTACAAACATTAAGGAATCATCAATTGTATGCTAAATTAAGTAAATGTGAGTTTTGGCTCAAGAAAGTGAAATTTTTGGGTCATGTGATTTCGGAAAAGGTGTGGCAGTAGACCCGAGTAAAATTGAAGCAATTCTAAATTGGGAAAGACCCAAGAATCCATCAGAAATTCAAGTTTCTTGGGATTAGCTGGCTACTATAGAAGATTTATTGAAGGCTTTTCTTCTATAGCTATGCCTTTGACTCAGTTAACTAGAAAAGAAACACCTTTTGTGTGAATGAGAAATGTGAGGCCAGTTTTCAGGAATTAAAAGAGAAGCTTACCACAGCTTCGATTCTTACCTTACCTCAAGGATCGGGAGGATTTATAGTCTACACGGATGCATCTCAAAAAGGAATTGGATGTGTTCTTATGCAACATGGGAAAGTGGTAGCTTATGCCTCTAAACAATTAAAAGATCATGAAAGGAATTATCCGGCTCATGATTTAGAATTAGCAGCAATCATACATGCTTTGAAGATATGGCGCCACTATTTGTATGGAGAACAATTTGAAGTTTATACTGATCATAAGAGTTTAAAGTACATATTTTCTCAGAAGGAACTGAATCTAAGACAAAGGAGATGGTTAGAATTTTTGAAGGATTATGATTTTACGGTGAATTACCATCCGGGTAAAGCTAATGTGGTTGCTGATGCTTTGAGCAGAAAGAAATCAAGAGCATTACAATTGCACCAACAATGGAAAGAAATGACAGATTTGATCGAATACTCACCAAGGTGTGATGCAGAAAATCTGATATTGGCACAATTGACAGTAAGGTCAGCACTGATAGATAAAATTGGTGAAGCACAGAACCAAGATCAGAAACTAAAAGAGATGGTAAACAAACCAGGATATTCAAAGATGGTCAAGGGATAATCAGATTTCAAAACAGAATATGCATACCAGAAATGAAGAAATTAAAAGTGAGTTATTGAAGGAAGGACACAAATCTCAGTATTCGATTCATCCTGGAAGCTCTAAAATGTATCAGGATCTGAAAAAGCAATTTTGGTGGCATGGAATGAAAAAGGACATAGCAAATTTTGAGTAAATGTCTGACATGTCAACAAATAAAAGCTGAGCATCAGAAGCCAGCAGGCCTATGCAACTCAATGAAATTCCAATATGGAATGGGAGCAGATAACTATGGACTTCGTGATGGGTTTGCCAAAGACAAAGAAGAACCATGATGCTATTTGGGTGATTGTGGATAGATTAACTAAATCGACTCATTTTCTAGCAATTACAAAGACACAATCATTACAAGATTTAGCTCAATTGTATATAAAGGAAATAGTGAGACTTCATGGAATTCCTTTGTCGATAATTTCAGATAGAGATCCAAGATTCACTGCTAGATTTTGGAAAAGTCTTCAAGCAGCCATGGTACACAATTAAAATTCAGTTCAGCATATCATCCACAAACCGATGGCCAATCAGAAAGAACTATCCGAACACTCGAAGATATGCTGAGAGCATGTAGTTTGGATTGGCGTGGTAGCTGCGATGATTACTTACCCTTGATTGAGTTTGCATACATAATAGTTATCATACAAGTATTGGAATGGCACCATATGAGGCATTATATGTTAGACCCTGTAGATCACCCCTCTGTTGGGCAAAAGTGGGAGAAAAGAGTCTCATTGGGCCAGAATTAATTCAGAACTGCTCAGAGAAAATCAAATTAATCAGGAAGATTGCTAATAGCTCAAGACAGACAGAAGAAGTATGCTGATAGAAGAAGAAGGCCACTGGAGTTTAACATAGGTGATCATGTATTTCTAAAGATCTCTCCAACCAAGGTATCATGAGATTTGGAAGAAAGGATAACTCAATCCAAGATATGTAGGACCTTTTGAGATATTACAAAGAATAGGGGAAGTAGCATACCAATTAGCTCTTCCGCCCTCTTGGTCACACATTCATAATGTATTTCACATATCTATGTTGAGGAAATACATAATGGACCCCTCTCATGTGATCAGCCATGAAGATGGGAAATACAGTCAGATTTAACCGTACAAGAGGAACCCGTGAAAATATTGGACAGAAAGAACGAGTCCTCAGAAACAAAGCAGTTTCTATGGTGAAGATCTTATGGAGAAGCGCGTTCATCGAAGAAGAAACGTGGGAATTGGAGCAAGAGATGAAAGAAAACTATCTACAGCTATTTGGTAAGTAATTTTTGCCAATTTCGAGGACGAATTTATTTTAACAGGGGGAGAAATGAATACCCTCAATTTTAAATACCATGTTTTACTTAAAAGTTCTTGTTTATGCAAACCGATTAGGTTTAAATTGTGATATTTAGGATTAAGGTATGTTTAAGACACTTTATCATACACCGTACTACTTTCGGTCGTGCGCACCCCGACAGGGCGACACCGGAAAACTATAACGAAAATAAAATCTGAGAACACCATAATTCTTAGAAAATTATGGAGATATTAAATGTAATAATTCGGAAATTTTGACGACACAGATTTTGAGATTTAGTCGACGCAACTATTTTTGGGCCGATTTTTCACCCAGTGAAAAATAAATTCTAAAAATTAAATAAAAATCATGACAATTTGTAAAACCTTCCTATTAGTCTATGGTTGAAATTTCAACACAAACGGACGTTGTTTGAACACCTTTACATAGGATTATTGGGCCAGCTGAATTAAGGATCAATTAGGGATGGATTTTTGGGTGATTTACGTGTAAGGCTTAGGAGAAGCCAACACACATTAGGATAAGGCTTATCCATGGGTTGGGCTATCATTAAGGTTACTTGCTGTAACCAAAGAGTGTTGCATGAGATAGGTGGCCTCACATGATTTAAAGGGGCTTACACCATGACACATACATGGCCAACGTGCCAAGCATGCAGCAGAGTTGAGAGCCTATATAAGTCCCTCCTTCAACCTTCGTGGGAGTTTTTGCATTCTCGCTCTCGCTGCCCCTGTTGTTGATGCGCTTGCACCTTGTGTGTGGGAAGGTTGCTGCCGGAGCCAGTATAGCTGTAGCTGCTACTGGTTTACCTGTGTAGATCGTCAAATCTTCAACAAGAAACTGCCGAAGCTTTTACCTGTGTGGTTGTCTTATACTTCTTCTTGCTACTCTAGATTTTTACGTGAAAAAGAAGGACCTTTGTTCTTCACCAAATCAGGTAGGTGTCATACCATGAATCCTTCTCAGTTTCCTATGTACATGCTCATGGTTCCTCCTCATTCGTAGAAACCATGTCCCTTGTTTGTACCATGATCTGTAGAGTTCTTCTCGTTTTGGTTCACTTTTGACTATAGGTATTCAAGGATTTTGTTTACCTTGAGGAAAAGTAGATTCTCTATCTCCTCATACTTCTACCCACTGCTCTGGTTAGAATGATCATAACCTACATGAGTTGCCTTCAAGCTCATTAACCAGTTTTGGTTAAGTCTGTGTACGAGATTGTACTTTCAGAATCTTTCATTTAATTTTCCCTATTACCTCTGGAATCATATAATTATCAAGGAGCTTCTTCACTGCCATTATAATTTAAGTAGATTTCTAACTTCTTATACCACCCATGATCCATGTTTATGCTATAGAGTTTTGCTAGAAATTTCGATATCTAGAACATTGTGATTCTTCCATTCGGATGTTTGTACTTCAAGCCTTGATTAGGAACATTTAATACCATGTGTTTTAGTGTTAATCTTGTAGTAGCATCCCAATAAACATTGCTATCAAGACCACACTTCCAACAATATACTATGTCTAGTTCCTAGCTAAACCCTTGAATTGCAAACTCTTGTTTCATCTCCTTGTTCGGTTTATAAACCACTGTGAAACTATAATTAGACTCTTTTATTTGATATACATCATGCCTTGATTCATAGGTTCCATGGTTAGCATGTTTAGAGTACATTCGAAGTCACTTATGAGGAGGAACATGCGGCGTCGACAGGCGCATGTTTTCCAGACTACCAGAGTTCTGGACTGTATGGATCTGTCGACAGATCTCTTGCAGCTGTCGACATATCCCTACAGAGCCAGAAGATCTGAGCTCTGTCTGTTGCCATCTGTCGACAGCCCCTTCCTGGCTGTCGACAGGTACAATGTTGATTCAGATTTCTGCACTCTTTCATGTCTAAATCCATGCTAGAACTTCATCCTAAAAGCCAAGGAAGTTACCCTCTCATTTACCTTGGTATTTATTGTCATACTACCTCAAAGTTTACCCACATTATGTACCTTAATCTCCCTTGAGTTATTCTTAAAGTTGGCAATTACGAATAGTACTCCGATTGAGTCTATTCTTCGGTATTCCGTAACTGAGGTTATAAAACTTGACCACTTGAGAGTTCATATGTTTGAACACCTCATGAGATGTGAATAATTTGTGATGACCATTATGGATCTTCATTTTCTTTTGGATTCTTATATGATTCAAATCTTCTGAAGTTTTTGACTTGAGTCATAACCCTGTCGTAGCCAATTGTCTTTCTTATACTCTTGAACTCTGAGCTACTTTGTCACTAAAATATGTGTACTAATTCTCAACCAAAACTACCTTTGGATTTCCCATTTCCTTAGGCTCATGAAATGAAATTTATGATTTGAAGACAGTGCTCTCTTCAAAGAGGGTTAGGATCACTTGTAGTAGCACCAGCCACTTGTGATTAGTTGAGGGCGACAGTTTGTAGGTAAATCCAAGTCAATAGACTGACGATGGTGGGTAATAAACCCCGTTCTTGCGCAATGAACAAGATCTAAGGTGCTGGAATCGCCTAGGCACTGAGGATGGTACATTGTCTATATAGTAACCTCTTGAGAGCAGTGATGCCTGTCAGTTTGTTCAAAAATCAAGTTATGATATGAATTTTGAAAGACAAATATGACTTTGTTCTTATATTCGTTTGAGCCCGTCATGAAATTAATTTGGGCTATATGTTTATGTTAAGTATGAAGATTCATGAGCAATTATGTTTGTTCCATTTATGTACTTTCTGAATACTCTTGAAGCTCTAAAATTTGAAACTCCTATCTTTATGTTTACTGGCACCTACTGAGTCCTTCCGACTCCGCCTTTGTTTCCTCCAACCCTTTCAGATTGAAGGTGTGCATAATCTCAGCTACATGTGAATCCTAATTCCGCTGCGGACGATGAGAGATGAAGAAAAATAATGTAGTTTTAGTAGTTTATTTTAGTTGATAATGTATTAAGTTAGAGAGAGAGAGAAACTTAGCTTTTGTAAATAATGAGTGTTAGCACTTTGTGACCTTGTGTATTATAATATGTTCCAAGATACCTTTGTGGAATGGTTTGCCATTTTGTGCAAAGCACGGATATATCTACCCATAACGAAAGTTTGTCAGCGTAACCCCTCTTCCGATCAAAGGTTGCGTATGTGTTTGTGTGAAGTCGGAGGAGGGTGTTACACTTTGGGCCCAAAATTCCGGCCCATAGAGCCTCGCACCTGCGGGAAACACCTGCTACACACGTCATTGGCCACACACTGGCCTCCATACACACAGGAAGACGATCCGAACGGCCGGAACGTCATAGATAGAACCCGCCTGTCAACAGATGATACACAAATGTCGACAGCTACCTGTGTCCTGTCGACAGATAGGGACCAGATTCCCGAATCTAGTTCTGGATGGGTCATAGCTGTCGACAGCCACCTTATGACTATCGACAACTGTTGCTTGAATTCTTCCAGAGGTGTCAGTAGGAACCCTGTAAAACTAAAACTCATACCTTATTTACATTCCATATCATTTAAGTAAATGTTACATTTACTTAAGATATTACATATAAATAAGAAAGTACCTCCCATTTGAATCTAATAAAAATATCAGAAAAATTATATCTCTTACCAATAAAAGGCAACTCTCTCACCGAAGAAGAAAAATGCGATTTTGGCGATTCCATCAAAATAGGGTCTTTCAATCTCTCACAACTTGGCATACCTGAAAGTCTCATAATTCAAATAAACCTAGTAAAATGCTAAAAAATTGCAAGGTCCGGTGAAACCACCTGTTTATGTTGACAAATAGAACCATTTCATCATCAATCCAAGTTATCGCACTCTTGCATTGTCCAAACAAGTTACCTTTCTTATTTTCTTAGATTCTAAACTATTATGCCACTGAGAGGAATCATGTTATATCATCTACGTCCACCTTTGGATTATTCTTGAACATCCTAAAATATTTTGATTCATATACCTTCTGGATATCTTTGAGCATTAACTTCTAGAACCCCACTTCCTATAAAAATGCTTGACTCTTGATGAGTGCCCAAGTACCATATATGTATATCAGAAATGGAAATGGGACGACGTACTTTTGGGTCTTCGGACTCTCTCTTGATTTAATGCCAGTGCAAATGGGGCAGATCCAGTCCCGGGAGGAGCACCCGAATACGTTTAATCTGCACAGAGCAATATGGATCTCTTGGGTGTTTGGCTTGACACCACTACATGCTAGATTGGTCGACATTTCTATGAACTACGTTGAAAAACAAATGTTTATTGCTTGCTTGAGGAGTGAATAGGGCATCTCTACATGTACCTTTCTTAATATCTTCTGAACTATTGTTCATACACTCATGCTTTGCTATTTCCATGATAGACACTTTATATCAGTTCATTGGCATATTATTACATCCTTGTTATTGATTGATAATCTGGTTCACTTCAACTATAATCTGATTTACCAGGCTGACTGACAGCTGAAATTCGGTAGCCCACTTATTCCCTTACAGTAAGTTTTTTCTTTCCCCTTTTTTTCTTCTTAACAAAGCCCTTCCAGTAAGGTAACACCTTCTGCTTGGGCAGATAAGAAAGAGGCCCCGAAAGAAACGTTTTGTAATGAATGCTACCAGCCTGAGGACTGAGCAATGGAAGACCATTACTTGCATTACCTTCGTTAAACTTTGCATCACATAAGAATATACAATGGGGATTGGATTTGATAGATGGTGACTCATTAGTTAATTTTAGGACTTAAATTTCATTTCTGCATGGCCCTTTCGGTGTGTCTCTCTCGAGAGGTATTATTTTTGTCTAAAATTTTGTCATTTTTTCAAAAAAAAAATGATCCTCTAAAAAAAAGAGAAATACATCTTACTTATAAATATTGTAACGTCCGCATTTTTCGGATCCTTGTGGATCCTTGTTTAACGGGTTTGGTGGGCAGCGTGTGGCCCATTAGTTCGTATTTCAGGTGTTTACGCGCGGTTGTGAGGCTGGGTGGGCCAGCGGTTGGGCCCAAAGTGCTCACAGGTTTTGTGGCGCCTATGAATGCGACAAGGGTATGCGTCGCGTTCTCAACGCGACGGCCCTGGGGGTCGCGTTCTTGTTACCGCCGTTGAGCGGTCGACGTCTGCATGGGCGCCACGCATCGCGCATTGGGCGGCCCGCTGATGTCAGGCTTGAGAAGGCAACGGTCGCCTACGTCGCGTTCAGATGGCGACGTAGGGCTATGTCGCGTTCTCAACTGCAGTGCGTTTTTAAATAACCCTGGCCGAACAGAGCTCTCACAAGCTTTGCTCGACCAGGGGGAGCTGCTGCAGGGTTCCTCCGGGTGGTTCGAGGTTCTAGAGGTGCGTGGGGCGTGTTCTCGCCGCGAGGACGTCGTGTGGAGCAGGGAAAACGCTGAGGAATTTCTGGTTTTCGTGTTCTTCGCAAAGGTAGGGTGTTCTACCTCGATTTGTGTTGTGGAATGCATGTTAGCTTGTTTACCGCTTTGTAAACAGAAGTACCATGCTAGGGTATCCATTAAAGCATGAAAAACGTGAATTAATCGTGGTTTGAATGGTCTGGAGTGGTGATCCGTGGAGTTCCTCCCGGATTAGGGTTTGCGCCTGTGAAGGCGACGGCTCTAAGTGTCGCGTTGTGAATGCGACAGCCTGACCTGTCGCGTTCATGTTGTGAACATGAACGCGACATGTCGTTCCGTCGCGATATGGTTTTGAAGGCGATCTTGCCCTTGTCGCGACCTCAGGTGAGAGGTCCAGTTGTGCATGCTTTCTGTATTTTGATTATCGGTTAATGGTATCTGTTGTGCATGGCAATGACAGGTGGAGCCAGTGCACTTGTCACGCTCATGGAGCGTGTTGCTCACAAGGTGGGCATGTTTTACGTGGTTATTGTATTACGTATGTAATCAGTTTGGTGTTTACGTAGTATATGTGGTGCGTTGGCACCCGTAGCGCTCTTGGAACGTGCTGTCCGCGTGTTGGACATGTTGTTTACGTGAATGACGTGTGGTGCACCTGGCTGGTGTATTATACACGTGGTGTCTACGTGGTTTGGATGCTCTGCATGCGGTTTGTGTGTGCATGGCACATCGTACGTCACTGTGTTTATTGTATCTTAATTATTGTGGTTAGTCCGTGGTGTTGTGGCGATGAGGTTCAAGTCTGAACCTAGCCTTGATCCCTTAGGATCTTTTATAGATTATCCTAGATGGATAATTAGTAAAATATAAGCATGATTATTATGTGATTATCGTGTACTGTGTTAATTAGTGTGGCAGTGGAGGTCACAAGGTGACAGATGACAGGCCGTGGTGTTACTATTAATATGGTTTATATGTGTGATCGTGTAAGTTAGCTTGTAAGTCTCAAGGTGACTGGAACAAGCTCTACCTAACATATGTACCATAATTGGAAATAGAAAGTGTTTGTGTCTATATCGTGGTTTGAGCTTGCCGAGTTTGGTGGTCTGGTGCCTATTCCGGAATGCCTCTCTAGTCGGGTACCCCAGGTTCTTTGTGAGCCAGGCACGTGTGTTTGTTGTGCTCGGGGTTTGTCCCGGTACAGTGTGGTACCGTTGAGGTCTTGTCGTCTGCCCTGGACACCCTCACTTCTGAGTTTGAGTTGTACGTCCGGCTGAGGGAAAGACGGCAATGGGACAGTGACTTCCCAGAGCTTGTTTTTAATCGCTTGTAGCACGCTCGTAGTTGGGGGTACGGACACCAGTAGACGTCACTGGTCCCCAGCTAGTCCTGTTTTCCAGTGCCTCACTTTAGGGTGCTCCGGCCAGAGACCCTAGAGGTGCCAGGCATAGGCCTGCAGCTGTGTGGTCTGTAGGTGTGGTGTTGGTTGGTCTCCACAGTTGTTTGACTTTACCTTGTGGAGCGGCAGTTGGACCTTTCGTCCGTAGCTGCGAGACTGAGAGATAGTTCTTGTGTTGTGTTGTCCGGGTTGGATACTGGCCTGATCAGCTAGTAGTTCATTCCCATGTGGTGGCGTCGCTCCTTTCCGACTCGTGCTTTGCCACTGGTTGTGACTTTTATGTTGTTACTTGTTGGTTGAGGTTTTCCTCAGTGAGGTGTGCCCTGGTGTTGGCACAATTGTAATTGTGGTTAGTAAGCGGTGACTCACTGGTTGTGGTTTGACCCATTGCGGTGTGCCCTAGCGTAGGCACAGTTGTGTTTATGGTTAGACTTGTTGTGGTGTGCCTTATGGTAACACCAGTGTGATTGTGGTTTTTCATGCTGGTACCTCGTGGTGGTAGATATCTGTACCCTTTGAGGATACTGGTTTCTCGTGGTACATTGTGTACCAGCCTTTTTAGGTGTTGAGGTGGAGTTGTGCTCCGTGGAGGTCATATGGTGAGACCTTCCACTTGTCATGTTTTACCATTTCTTGAGTAAACTTCCGAGTAAGGTTATAATAGATAATGGATTGGCATCGTGGTAGTCAGTTCTGTTACTTAAATGTGATGATCGAAATATCGTGGTTTGGGGTGTGGTGGACTAGCTCTTGCTTAGCAGTCCTGTTACTCATGTGTTTGAGATTTGCCTGTAAGGCTTGTAGCTTAGGCAACCGATTGTTGTGGTAGTGTGCCTGTGAGACTTGTGGCCTAGGCATTTCTGTTGTTGAGTGGACTAATAGTATTGTGCTAGTCCTGAGGTTCCTCTTTCTTCCCAAGGAATATGTATTTATTTATAGATTATTACTTAAACTGTTATTTATTATAAATGTTGTGAGCATGCCATGGTTTGATTTTAGTGTTGCCAGTGAAACCCTCTGGGGTTGAGGTTCTTCTATGTTGTGTGTGGTTTTTAGGTGGTCCCCTACTGAGCATGTGACTTGTTGAGGCTCACTCCCCTATAGTTCTTTTTTAGGGCTTACCGTTGGTTCGGCTTGTGGACATGTTGTGGCAGACTTGTAGCACCAGCAGTATAAGTGTTAGTTCAGTTATGTGAGCTTGTGCTCCCTCGGGGTATGCCCCAGGTAGTTGTACTCTTTTTAATTAGGACATATATTAATGTATTGAGACCAATGTAAATTGTTATATATGGGTATGAGCACATGTACCTTCTTGTGACTTATACTGTGTGATTGTCTTTTATATTCTTACTGGACACGTGTGGGAGCTATCCCTTGCGAGACTTCGGTCCGTTCGCGGGAGGCGGATCTGATTATGGAGCCTTATTGGGCATAAATATCCAGGGCCGTCACAGTTGGTATCAGAGCATGGTCCAGTTAGAATATGAAAAGACATCAAAGTTAAAATGTCCCAATACATGGATTAATGCCCACTGCTGGTAGTAAGTCTACGGTTTTATGTGATATAAAGTGATTTTTACCTGAGCTTTTGACACGTAAATCGTGTGTTTCTGTTTGTTAAATTGGTAGTTGTGAGTAGCTGTTGAGCCACAACGTGGATAGTGGCATAAGTTGTGTGGTTGCACCAGTGTGTCATAGTGCAGTTAAAGTATAGTATTTAAAGGTTTTCAGTTGCAGAGATTAGAGGAGAAAGGTAAAGTAGTGCCCTGAGAAGGATATGCCTAATATATGTTAGTAAAGTACAAAGTTAACAGAGACAGGTATAAGGTGTTACTGTGATAGATCAACAGAATGTTATCAGCAAGGAATATTGTGTGTGTGTGATAAGTGGAAGATGAGGGTTTTAGTCGAGGTATTGTGGTGTTTGAGATTTGTGTTAGTAGGAATTGAGAAGTAGCCTGAGTAATAATGTGATTAATGCTCTGGCAAGTTGAGAATGATTAAGTAAGACAAGTTGGTTTCAAATGAAGTGTGGGTAAATAGAAGAACAAAGAATATGATCGTCCGATGAGGATAAGGCTGTTTTGATAATTAGAGGTCAAAGCAGAGGTGATCAGTTAAGTAAAGAGAGGGTAAAAGAAGACCAATGCGCAGTTGGACTTTTCTGAGGATTCCATAAAAGAGATATCAGTTTGGCAAGTGGCAGTTTATGAGAATTGTATAGATTGGTTCGTTAAGGAATATAGTGTTGTAGATAAGGTTACTGTTGATTAGTAATTGAGTATAGCTTGAGGAGAGAAAAAGGAAAGCTTGTGTCTGAAAAAGATTGAAGCTAAGATTAAGAATGTTTAGAGTAAGATAGAGTTGTGTAGGTCAGAATGAAAAGAAATGGATTAGCTAAGAAGCCGTTGAGCAGTACCAGGTTAGTGGAATAGAGAAGTCAGGCAAAGCTAGTTATGATATTTAAAGAGATTGACTTCAAATTATAGCTTTGGCAGTCGTCAATAAAGAGGCTTGTATGAACTGTTGTGCAAATGGTATAGGACGAATAGCTAAGTAAAAGAATGATTGAGAAGAATACATGGCAAAAAAAAAAGGTATTATGCATAATGCAGTTAGCAGATTATTAATTTGGAAAAGAAAGAGTATGAAACAAATGTAACTGAAGGATGAGGGAGTGATTAGTAAGAGTTTGTATGGCAACCCACAGAGAATGGATTAGTTAAAGCAGAAGTGTTTCTCGAGGCAGTATTTTAAAATTTGATATAAGAATAAAAGGCAGGACAATTAAGGAATAGTGTGCAGATCTGAGCATGGCTGAATGGAAATTGAAACCGTCAGATATGAAAAGAAAAAAAGAGTACAATCAGATAAACAGTGAACGATTTAACTAAGGTCAGATGGCACCCGATTGAAATAAAATCAAAGTGTGTAAAGTCAATTAAGTAGCGTAATTTTCTTGAAATAAGAAGGCAGTGCCACAAAGATAAAAGCAGATGTTTTGAGAAATGATGGAAATAATGCGTTAGTCAACTAAAAGATGTAAATTGAAGCCAAAAAGGAGTATGAAAAATAAAGTTATGTTATTAATGTAATAGTATGGTAAAATTCAGATTTTTAAAAGGTATGGCATAATTAGAATTGAAGTATTAGAGAAAGCGGTTTAGAAATTTTGATATTGTTTTCCAGTATTGATTGAGCAAGTAAAGTAATCCATATTGAATTTAATCAGAATCAGAATAATGGTGAAAGTGTGTAACAATTGGAATAATAATGGAAACAGAACTTATGGAATATTTTGTCAGATATTTGGTATAATTAGAGTGGCGCAGCGGAAGCGTGGTGGGACCGCAACTCACAAGTTAAACAGTTGAGAATATGGGAATAAATAAAGCGGGGTAATGGCTAACAGTGATAAGCAGATAGTGAAATGGTATCGCGTTCTTGTTACTGCCGTTGAGCGGTCGACGTCTGCATGCACGCCACGTGTCGCGCGTTGGGCGGCCCGCTGCCATCGGGCTTGAGAAGGCGACGGCCGCCTACATCGCGTTTAGATGGGGACGTAGGGCTATGTGCGGCGATCAGAGCTAGGTCTTCCCAGTCCAAGTTCCCAATAGTTGTTGGTCTCTTGCCCATTTTCTTCAGACTTTTAACCTTCGCTTCATTGCCTTATGTGTGTTGCCATTCCCTGTTGTGTTTGGCCCTTGTGGCTATTGGCGATGGCGTATGTAGCCTTCTGCCCGGCCTCTCCTTGTACTTGCTTCAGAGAATGCAATAAAATCTATATTAAATATTGACTGATTTTCTAGTCCCAGGTAGAATTGCAATTATTACTGTAAGTGTTAGAATATACGTTAAATTTTGTTACAGTAAAAACTTTTTTTATTACAGTCAAAAATGTTAATTAATTTACCCAAAAAAAAGTGTCCTAAGGTGAACAACAAATTGGCAACATTAACGGGATATCTAGGTGGGGCACAGAATATGTCACTACTAATTAGAAGAGAAAGGTTAGTGCACTTTTATATTGACTAGGCAACAAGTCCATGTGACATCCAACAATTGAGTTGTCATTTTATCACTCCTCATGTGAGGGGTGCTATATAGACTATTGTCTAGTCATATTACATTTAAAATATAATATAAAAATATATTAAGCCTTTCTCTAATTAGAATGAAGACTAACACCAATGAATTTGATAGTTGTTGCCTCATTGATTTTAGAAAGAGAATATTGAAAAGATTGATATTTGGCACATTCATGTGATTATTTCAAACCTAATAATAAAGATTTGAGATAAAATATATAAAGATTTTATTACCTTTTTATTGTCATTTTTATTAAATAGGTGTTAGTGTTAGTAGAGTTGGGATCCTCCCAGTACAAGGGACGACCCAACTCAGTAAGTAACCAATCACATGAGGGGTGGTGGAGAAACTTTTAAAAAACCCCAACTTTTAAAATCTGAAAATGTTATAGAAAAAAGGTTTTTTTTTAAATTCCCCCCTACCCCTCATGTGACTGGTTACTAATATGAAAAAGTTATAACCGTTAGCCCCCATCCGAAGTTCTGATGGCGCATCACTACCCTCTCCCAATCTGTGGAACAGCTGCAGCCGCCGCCGCCGCCATGGCTGGCTGCGATGGGGGAGCCAGGACGCCCGGAAGGGGGGAGAAGGAGACGAAGAAGGCGGCGCGGCTGGCGATGATGGAGCTGTCCAACATGATCTCGGTGCCCATGTCCCTCCACGCCGTCGTCCGCCTCAACGTACCCGAGGCCATCTACCAGTCCGGCCTCAACGCCCCCTTACCGCCGCCGAGATCCTCGCCCGCCTCGTGCCCCCGCCGCCGTCCCAGGCCCTCGCCGACCCCTCCATCCTCCAGCGCATGCTGCGGATGCTCACCAGCCACGGGTGTTCCGGGAGCACCTGGCCGGGGACGGGGAGCGCCGATACAGCCTCACGGACGGGGATGACCCTGGTTGCCGGGGCCGACGGCGAGGGCAGCGAGTCGTATGCGCCATACGTGCTGCAGCACCACAGGAGGCCCTGGTGCGGGCGTGGCCACTGCTGCACGAGGCGGTGCTGGACCCGACGGCGGGTCCCTTTGCACGGGCCAACGGCGGGGTGCCGGCATACGCCTACTACGGCAAGGACCCGAAGGCGAACGTGCTGATGCAGCGGGCCATGACGGGGCTGTCGGAGCCCTTCATGGAGGCGCTGGTGGAGCACGCAGAGGCGGAGCGGGGTGCGGGGGGGCTGTTCGACGGGGTGGGGAAGCTGGTGGACGTGGGCGGCAGCTCCGGTACCTGCCTCAACATGATCATGAAGAGGGTGCCGGAGGTGACAGCCGGTGTCAACTTCGACCTGCCAGACGTGGTGGCGCTGCTGGCCCCGAATTTCCCAGGTCAGTAGTAGCTACTCTGCTCCCTCCTCCACTTCCTCCTGCTGCCGACGCCGCCGGGTTTCACCGCCGTTTCCGACGGCGCCATGGGAAATAAGCTACTATTGGCCATTGGGCGTCTCTCGGTCCTAATCGCACCAAGGCCTAAGTTTTTTTATTTAAATTATTTTGAAATAAAAGTAAATTAATTGATAATCTTACCAAAGGAAGTTTTTACTGTTATTCTGTAACATTTATTATAATAAATTATAATTTTTTCAAGAACTAAAAAATAAGTCAAATATTAATAAAAATTTCTAATTAATTTATTCATTAAAAAATCGAAAAGATATTTTGTGGAATGGCCACATTACACGCGTACGCACGCCTTTCCACCCGTTTTTTTTTAAAAGAAATAATTGAATAGTTTTGGATTCAAATAATGTCAAGCTTATATTCCAGCAGGTTAACTTCATCTTAGTCGTCCGATTATGAAATATGATAATGGAGATGACAGTGGAAAATTAAGTTAAGATGGTTCGGGGGAGAGTGATAAGTTAATAAGTGGGTAATAATTTAACACTGTAACATCATCTTACTTGATGGATAATTTTTGTCTTTGTTACTGCCCGCCCGAGTAATCAGATAAAAATGTATTGTTAAAATTATCGTGAGAAATAGACTCCATTATCTTTTCCCCCTTCTTTTTCATATACAAATATACATTCACAACGTAAAAGGTATTTATCCTCTTTACTTGATTATTTATCATCTTTATTTTATTATTTGTCACTTTAAAATTGCCAAAAATACTAATAATTTTATTAAGAATGATATAAAAGTATTTGATATTTTTGAGATATATAGTTATTTATTTCTCTTAATTGATTTTTTATCACGTATAAAAATATTTAATACTTGTATTTAAGATGTATAATTATTATCTTCTTTAATTGATTATTTATCAGCTTGAACTTTATATAAAAATATTTAATATTTTTAGAATGATGTAAGAATATTTGAAAATATTAACTGCTCTCTGGTGACGATATGAACGTACACGACTTATAATTAGTGAAGTTATGTGATTCCATTGAATTTTAAAAACTATATTATTAATGTTAAATTTTATTATAAATGACTCCACTAAATTAAGAAGATAAGTCGTGAAAACACTTAAAAAGCTTTTCCCGTTCCACTTAAGTAGGTTGGTTATGAAAGGAAAGGGTTGCAAAACTTTCAGACCTGCAGGGGCCAGGTTTAGTCTATAAATGTACATCAATAATTCAATTAAATAAAATGCTTAATCTATGGATGACAACTGACAAGACTGTCAACTAGAGAACCTCGGTTGGGTCGGCGGTTAGAACTCTTGCTTAAAAGTAGGAGGTTCGAATTCGATTCTTGGGGGGCTTACTTGATCTACATGCAATCCTTGAGGTGTGTAGATCTTGAGTTTTCGGTCAAGTGGGGTAAGGGCAATACGGGTACACGGAAAGTATGAGCTGTCAAGTTCTGATCTTGGAGTTCACGAACATCAATCCATGAGTCCACAAAACCACACGGGGTAGAATTTCCTCGTTATAAAAAAAAAACAATACTGCCAACTAGTCAATATAGACGTTTGGAACACTAATGATAAGGATGCCAAGTCAATTTTTTACTTAGAGTTGAGCCACCATGGAGATTCTTGCACTAAGTTTTATTTGACATGAATTAGTACAAATTTGACAATTTAAAAGCATATCTGAGAAGTTCAACTAAAATTTGAATGAATTCTATTCTTCATTATTATATATATAGCACTAGCTGTGAACAAGCGTATAAAGGACCCTTTGCTGCACCACTCTTACATGGGAACGTAGTGTAGTGATATATACTCAAAGGTGCCAACCACATTTATGAATAAAAAATATCATTTTCATCGATCGGTCTTACACTTGTTCTATTTTTTTATTTATTAAAATACTACTTCATTACATCATTTGATGAAAATTAAATTTTTAGTATCAATTTTAGAAAAAGATTTAGAAAAATTCTTATCAATCTATTATCCATGAGAGTTGAATTTTTGACATCTTCTTAATGTAAAGTGGAGTGTTACCACCAAACCACGCTCTTCCTACACTTTAATTAAAATGAGGTGATTATCTATCCATAATATTACTGAATAATGGCCATGACCCTGTAACATGACGTAACCATGTAGAAATCTGAGGGCGGGCCCTCGTTAGTTTAATTACTCTCTAGTATCCAACAAAGTATTACTATTTGTTTTGTACGTGTGCTAGCACGTGTGGAAGATGAAGGCTGCAGGCTTTTGGTTTATGTCAAAATGTTGCAGGACGCTTTCGGTAGACGTCGACAAAAAAAGCGATAGTGTGAAAAACGTACTTTGATAGCAGAAAACAAAATATATTAGAATGAAACTGGGTTACTAAACTTCATTGCTTAACATCAAACTTGACTCTATCGTAAGAGAGAGATTTATATCTATCAGTCTGTGTTAAATTTGATGTTAAGAAATGGTATCAAAAAAAAAATTCTAAATAATTTATTTACTTATTTGTATTGGTGTTGCAGGCATCACGCACGTCGGTGGCGACATGTTCAAGTCCATCCCTTCTGGCGACGCCATCTTCATGAAGGTAAACAAGTAGCTACTAGATATAACTTAGTAGTCACTTGCTTGCCACATGTTATTAATTATGGCCACCTAAGTTACCCATGATCGATCTCAGTTGTTCAATAACACACAAACTAGTGCTCCGGAAATTAACCAGCTGAACCACTTACGTAGCTTCCAAGTGATATAAACAAATTAAGTTATAAATCTCATATATATATGTATATGGTGAAATCCTCGTTCACTACATTGTTGCAGTGGATCCTGACGTCATGGACGGACGAGGAGTGCGGCATCATACTGAAGAATTGCTACGACGCACTGCCGCGAGGGGGAAAGCTGATCGTCTGCGAGCCGGTGCTGCCGGAGGAGACGGACGACAGCCAGCGCACCCGGGCGTTGCTGGAGGCCGACATCTTCCTCATGACCATCTACAAGGGCAGTGAGCGAGCGGAGGAAGAGTACCGGCGGCTGGGCTCGGCGGCCGGGTTCTCCAGCTCCCGAGCGATATATTTGGATCACTTCTTCACCGTCATGGTGTTCTACAAGTGAGGGCCGGGACATGCAGCTCAATCTGTCTGTCGGGTGGCGTCAAAGTTACAAGAGAAACATTAGAATAAGGAAAGATGCATCGCCTATATATACCATGGATAAAGATAACATATGCTCTATATGCTGTTGTGTGGACGATCGAGGACGTACTGTACTGTTGTGGGTGATGATAACATCGTCTCGCTTATATTTGTTGTATTCTGTTGTAATTTATGTCCATCTCCTTGAGAGATATATGGTTTCTAAACTTTAGTATAAATTATTACTGTGACGGCACCTCGATAGCTAGACGAGGGAGACCATTCCTTTTCAATTCACTTTTGAGTCCACACTTCAAAAGTAATTTTTAGGGTGTAAGCACAGTACCAATTCGGTATCCGAGACCCACGTTTCAAAAGCAAATTTTAGGGTGTAAGCTCAAGACCATTCCGTGTCTGAGAGGGGCAAAAAAATACCAGCCCAATGGGTATAAAAAGTTTCCCAAGGTATAAATGGCAGCAACCAATTGCAGGGAGAGTGCTCTCTCTCTCTCTCTCTCTCTCTCTCGTGGTGTCATTTTTTTCTTTTAAATTAGCTATAATCTTCTACCCAACGGTTTTTTTTTTTTCCTTTTCCCAAGGATCATGAACTCAGTTTTAAGGAAGAATTTATCTCAAACTGAACTGGTTTAAAACTTAGTTCCTTTCTCTCTTGCTTGAACTGGGTACTCAGTTGGCAATTGTTGATGGCCACTTCTCTTAAGAATCGTGAGGCTTAATTTGTGCAAATTATATCTGATATGGCTAATCCTGATCCAGCTTAAGGGCACAGAGAATGGGAGAAGTCGGGCTAGATTCTGGTGGGGAAGAGCTAAGGCACCGTTTGGGAACGGGGAAGAAAAAGTGAAAAATAAATTTCAATGATTAGAATCTCTTTTTTTTTTTACTTTCAAAAACAAAAAAAGTGAAAATTAACTTCTTAAAAATAGACTTTGAGATAGAGGAGAGAGAAGAGAGAAGAAGAAGACATTTATTATGTCTTGATTTGTAGGTTTTAAAAGCTATGAAAAAAGAGCTTTTGAGGGTGATTGAAATTTTGGTAATGATTATAATCTCTCAACTCACTCCCAAACGATACAAGTTCTTATTAAGTTGACACCTGAAAAAAATGAGAGAGAGAGAGAGAGAGAGAGAGAGAGAGAGTTGGCAGCATCAGAAAATTACACCTAATCAAAAACCTTTTTATTGTGATCTTTGGGCTTCTTTTGAAGCTTCTCCTTGGTGAGATGAAATCTCATCTTTCGATAAAGAATTTTTCTCTTTTACGGGTGACAAGCACCATTGATACTGTTTTGAGCCTTCGATGGGCTTATTGGACCAGCTTGTTTGGCGGGTCCAAGGCCCTATCAATGTCAGATCTGATGCGTAATCCCTCTGAAGTCGATTGCAATCTATTGAAATGGGGAATAAATTGAAATTTTGAAGTCGAGGAGCTACATGAACCATGACATGACCGGGATAACTCAGGCTAGTCTAATCCTTCTCCTCAATCAAAGTTAGACAGAAATTAATCTCGGATGAACCATTGGGTGCCCACGACCTGGACGTCGCCCAGTTAGCTCACCCGAACGCCGGACCCATTGGGCCCTAAACTACTAAGAGAACCAGTTGGGGCACCTTTCCGTTCCAAACTCTTTACACTTCTACATCATGTTCTCGTGTGGGAGATGTGGAAAGCTACGCCTAAGTTGTTGGATTTACAAGCCAGTCAGCCCTCTCGATCTTGTCCTTTGTGTCCAAATTTAATGCTTACTATATCCATGTGGACATGTATTCTTACTGTTTGTCCAATCTATTTATCACCCTTTAACAGTCAATTGTCACTCTTAGTGAATAAGAGTGAACCCTTAACAGCTATTTGTCATTTTTAGGAGTGACAAATGACTGATTAGGGTGACAAATAAATCTTGGATAAACATTTTTACAACCCCTCTAAATAGACAGTAAGTATTTCTCTTTCATAAACATCTTCTCCTGCCAACTTTTCTTTTCCCCCCCAGCTTTTGTGCTTGGCGAGCACTGTGACCGTGTAACCTCATGCTACAGGCCTGGTTTTTCTGAAGCTCATGGATCCATATTAATTGGCAATGTTGGCTAGTTCATTGCTTGTGACCAAGATGGGCTACGACTTACCCTTGTGAGACAATTTGGGTGAGCCCAAATCTGAATTGGACCCATCCGTTGCTACGGATTGGGCGGCAAATTAAGTTGGCAGCCGTGATCAAATGGGCTCCTGTTTCATGGTACTATTTACACGATCGGACCAGCTCGCTGGCCAGTGAGAGATGATTGTAGCAACATTCCTACCGTTTAACCATACAATATGATACCGTACGTGTACCATATCTGAGAATGCGACACGGTCGATCCTCACTGTGGTGGCCAAATCTGGCCGCCTATACCCATAATGGCCCGCTACGGCCTTTAAGCGTCCTGTCAACTGACGTGGCCCCATTCCAACGGGGCCGCGTTCATCCCAAGACAATGTGATGATCTCAAGGATACCGTCGGCTTGATCAGGCTCTGTCAAGCCTCGTAGCGGTATGCCCCCGAGCGGGTCGATTGTTCCTCCGCTACCGAACAACCGCGGAGAGGTTCCGAACAGGAACGGCAACTTTACTGACGGACGACCCTCAACGTCACCGAACAGCGTTCGTGACCTCCCTGCAGGACATCTGCTCGGAAGTTGCGCCCAGAGGGTTCCGAGCAGGCTCCCTGCTCACAGGACGGTAGTAACCGCCCCAGGCCACGATCTCCATCATCAAGGGGCTTGGCCTGCCTGGCAACCCAACGGACGCCTGAGTCTTAACTCCTCCCGTTATGCGCGTGCGTCCAGGCGCCTCTTCAGGCACGATCTGCCCAACGTTACGCACGTTGGCCTCGACACTAACGCTATAAAAGCACAGGTACAGTACATGCAACGGTACGTTCCCCTCACGCGAACACAATCTTACATTACGAAACCCTGTCTCAAGCTCCTCACGACTTAGGCATCGGAGGGTTTCCCCGGTCTTCACCGGGGCCTCCTGATCCTCTCTGGTCTTGCAGGCCTTCGTCCTCACCAGCGATCGTTTCCCTCTCTCATTTCAGTGGAGGCCCGTTTGGCTTAGGCCCAAACAGGATCACGCTACCACACTCACGATACGTCGAACCATAGTCGAATCAACTTGTGCACAGTCTTACAATTTGGTAAGTCTGATTTGTGTCATGTTTGAGATCTTGTGATCGTAGGGTGGCATCGGACCCCTTGATTTATTTAGTCTACAATGAGAGATGAAAATCAAATTATCAACTTAAATTTTTTATCGACCGATCAATCAATATGATACACATCGTATTGTATCGTATCAACAGAAATTCGACACAGTCGATTCACGCGATACAATCAGTTTTTAGAGCATTCTCTTCATTTATACATTGTATACCCCTGTTAAAAGTGATGACAAAGAAAATAATCTAAGTGTATTATTGACTTCCATCGTACCAAGTTAAGTGGACTTTTAACTGTGTTTTGTATCCATAAAAGGGATACACGTTTAAATATAAACTTTAAAAAGATTCTCATACAATTAATCATTTAAGAAGATATATATGTAAAAAAAATCATGTTTCTTTTACTTTATTACGGAGACAGCGAATGGTACATTGGTACTAGGTCCACCTCTCTCTTTCTTCTGATCTCATATGCGTGTTGCAGTCACCTTTCCACATCTGCTCGTGCAAGGATGGACGCGGGCACGGCAGCCCCCTATTATTTAACAAAACTGTTGGCATGAATATTCCTCTCATTTTGATAACCTATTAATCACATAATCATAATTTTTTTTTTTTTTTAGATTTCAAAGGTGTAGGGTATAATATGTAAGTTTCAAGAATATATCTTTAAATACGATTGATTTCAAGTTATATATGCAATCTTTTTCTCCAAAAATTTCCACTTTGGCGGGACTCCAATAATTGCCGTAATAGCATTATGAGGATCGCTTACGATGCTCATTCAAAGCTGAAATTCGGCTGCCCACTTAGTAAGGCAACACCTTAATTTTGCTTGGGCAAATAAGAGTAGGGATCTTCTCGATATATTGATGTAAAAAATTTTATCAGTGTGAGGGGGTGGCTCGTCCCCAATCGATCATCTCATCTAAATTTGACTTCAAAATCATGAGAGTTAATTGGATAATATTTATTAGAAAGATAAAGTTTTAAGTACTAGTTATTTGTTGTACATATTTTAGTATATAGTAAATAGTGAGAAGACAAAATATTTACGTGATGAGATGTGATTACATTCTCATAAAATTAATAAGATATTTGTACGCCAACTATATAAAAATATTTGTATGCTTCACTTGCCACACACTAATTAATTAAGTGTATAGCAAATATATCATACGATATATGTATAGTTACATCAACATACACCACACGCGCGACAAGAAGTTACCAAATACCGCTAATTAATTAGTTGCCTCTAATCAATCAATCTTTTCTATTCACACTTATATTTCAAGCGAAAGCATCTAATTTGCTCATATAATTTAAGCAGGGATATACCCTTCAATGAAACTAAAATTTGATGCATATTTATTCAAAACCCAATCGTTAATTTCCCCATTATTTATTTCTCAGGCGAAATAAATCTGTGGAGGAGTTTTCACGGGCCGTCTCAAACATAAGAAGCTACATAAATACTCGCCAAACTTCGATGGACCACACTGGTACGATATGTTTCTCTTGGGATCCCTGCGATGGAAAACGACACCTCACCAACCTTCATGTTTCGGCAACCCATGAGCCTCGTCCTTGGTTGTTAAAGAGAAAGATTTAATATATTTTTTATTACACTTAAATTTAATATAATTAAATATTAAATTTATGTGACACCTTCACATGAATAATGATAAAATAATTTAATACCTAATCATATTCACTTACTCGTTGCTAAATGCTGGACTCGTCCCTACGTCTTATCAATGCCATCATTCGCTACATTAATTGTTTACTCTAATATTATATTCAACTCATTTTACCTCAACTATGCACATTGCACTGTTGGTTGGACATACTGAACCATACCAATCTTGTAAGAGATGTATATTATTCGGTTAAATTTTAAAAAAAAAAATCGAATCGGATCACCAACTATTTCGATCCAATTTGATTTTGTTTTCAATTTAGTTTCACAAGTGTGAAATTAGATCAAACTAAATAATCCAAATAATTAAAATTATTATATAATATATATTAAAAATTATAAAAAGTAAAGTTAGCCAATAGTGTTCACAATGGATACAATTAATAGTCTTATAACGGCACATGGGCTTCTTGTCTCTCAGACTTCCTATAATAACAAGTAGCTATACAGTGTTACATAAATAGTGTTATAATAGATACAAATAGTCTGATTCAAGATATAAATAGACTGATAATGGATACAAATGATATAAATAGATTGTTAATAGATACAAATGATATTATTTAAATTAATATAAAATTTTGATTTGATGCGAATCAAATCAAAATAATGTCGATTTGGTCTGGTTCAAGTTGATGAGGGGTTCGGCTCAGTTCGATTCATCCAAAAATTAGACTAAATCGGGTCAAACCGACCATGCACAATTCAACAATCTGGTACGCTCAATTTATTTCATGTTTGAGATCTTGCGTTCTTAGGCATAGTTGACACAGTTAGATATTTTTTTATTTTTTGTTATTATAATTTTAATATAAATTGAATTGAATTGAATTGGAACGTATCAAACTAATACGCTCTTGTTCATATGTGCCATGTGTTGTCTAGTCCAATCCAGTTCGCCAGTCTAGCCAACCTTGGTATTTACATATATTTTCTTAGGATTTTCTAAATAAATATCCTCACTAAAAGATTAATTACATGAAAAAAATTTATATTTATATTTATGCTTATATCTCCCTTACGGATAGAAAATGACTTCAAACATCTTACCATAACCTACCGTGAAAATGTGAAGTAGTTGCTTAGAGCATTCTCTTCATTTATGCATGTATACCCCGATTAAAAGTGATGACAAAGAAAAATAATATAAGTATATTCTTGACTTCCATCGTAACAAGTTAATTAGGTGGAATTTTTAAGGGTATTTTTTATCCATAAAAGGAACACACGTTTAAATAAAAGTTTTTTTAAAAAAAATTCATACAATAATCATTTAAGAAGATATATGTAAAAAAATCGTTTCCTTTTATTTTCTGCAGAGACAGCCAGTGGCACGAGATCCACCTCTCTCTCTCTCTCTCTCTCTTTCTTCTGATCTCACATGCTTGTTGCACGTACCTTTCACATCTTCTCATTTAGGGACGGACACGGCAACCCCAGACTTTCACAGATTTTTTCGTACCAAAGATATTTGAAACCGCGGTATATTTCATCTGCACGGTACCATATGCTTGTTGCACGATTTAAATATATTTGATAATATATAATTTCACCCAACAAAAATCTAAGTTGGACGGCCCTTAAAAATATTTATTTTTTAATTTTCAATTAGAATTGAACCAATTCGACCATCGGGTCACATCGATTTTTTTTTTTTGGTAACAAGAAAATCCTGTCCCGTGTGTTTTTGTGGGCTTAGGGATTGGTGTTCGTGAACTAAGGTCAGGATTTGGCAGCTCCTACTTTCGTATACTCGTATTGCCTTTACCTCATTTGACCGGAAAAACTTCAGATCTACACACCTCGAGGATTGCATGTAAATTAGGTAAACCCCCCCCTCAGGAATCGAATTCGGGACCTCTTACTTTTAAGCAAGAGTTCTAATCGATCGACCCAACCGGGGTCCTCGGTCACGTCGATTTCGTTTAACCTAAAGAATATGATCGGACCGAACCGATCCATATTCACTCCTACCTCTCTCCCATCAATGTCAAAGGAGAAGATCCTTATTTGGCTCCTTCTCTCTCTCTCTCTCTCTATTCATAAGAGCGATATTTTATTACTTTTTTATTTAACAAAGCTGTTGACATGAATATTCTTCTCATTTTGACAACCTATTAATCATAGAAATATAATTGATTAATTATATCGCACTGTTGTTGCAAGTGCAATCGAGGTCGGTTTATGTTGAAATGACCAAGCGAGGCAACCTAGCGAGGAATCTGAGCTGAGAAATTTAAGTGAAGGGAGCGATCTGAGGTCCGCTTAGCCGACGTGAGACCCATGTTCCGAGCTCTCGACCTAACTTGCAAAATCCGTCGAGAGATTTTGCTAAAGAGACACTCCGACGATCTAATCAGCCGGTAGCTTAGCAGAATGACCAAGCCTATAAAATAGAACATCGTACATGGGTCTGAAGAGTTTCTGTCCGCCAAACCTTCTCGATGGATCTGCAGGTTGAGAGCTCGACATCATCTTTATCGACAACGACATCTTCTTCTCTTGATCTCCTCGATCTGAGCCGACCTCTGTTACATTAACAATAACACGCACCAAAACCTAATTTTTTTGACCTAAATTATATCATACCGTACTACCAATCTTACTTTGGCAAGACTCCAATATTGGCCTTAATAACATTATGAGCATCACTTAACAGGCTGACTGAAAGAGGCCCGAAAGAAAAAAAATTCTATGATTCTTTTTCCCCTTTTTTTTCTTCCGAACAAAGCCCTTCCAGTAAGGTAACAACTTCTGCTTGGGCAGATAAGAAAGAGGCCCCGAAAAAAAGTTTTGTAATGAATGCTACCAGCCTGAGGACTGAGCAATGGAAGACCATTACTTGCATTACCTTCCTTCAACTTTGCATCACACAAGAATATACAATGGGGATTGGATTTGATAGATGGTGACTCATTAGTTAATTTTAGGACTTAGATTTCAATTTCTGCCTGGCCCTTTCGGTGTGTCTCTCTCGAGAGGTATTATTTTTGTCTGAAATTTTGTCATTTTTTTAAGAAAAATGATCCTCTAAAAAAAAAGAAATACATCTTACTTATAAACATATACTTATTTTTATTACTTCTGATATGAGACTAAATTATATATCTACATTTATAAGAAAAAAGTGCAAATCAACATCCGGTCTAATTTTTAACCTTCTATTTTTTTTAGTTCACTGACCAAATGATTTAAACATTTGATCAAAATTTGGGATTTTTTAAATTTTATGTTCAAAAGAGGACTCCATCGTCAGTTAACTAAAGGTGGAGACGATGAAAAGTCAAAAATATCTATAGAGAGATAAAATTGAGTATTTTTTTCTTCTTTTTAACTGAATATTTTTATCCTGATAATTTTGAAAAGTCGAAAATGTCAGATTTCACAAAGTTAGTAGCAATTTATTCCTCATCGAAAATGTCCCTTGAGGGGTAAAACACTAGTATTTTTATCCCCTTTTTAATTGAATATTTTAATCCTCTTTTTTTATACGAGTGATTGTAAATTTTTAACTGAATATTTTTATCCTCTTTTTATCCCCTTTTTAATTGGATATTTTTATCCCCTTTTTATCGGGTGATTGTGAAAAATCAAAAATGTCATGTTCCATAAGATTAGCAACAATTTATTCCTCATCAAAAATACCTCTATATTTTTATCCCCTTTTTAATTGAATATTTTTATCTTATTCTTATCCTCATTTTTTACTCCACAAATGACACTGTGACAGAATGACCCACGAGTAACAAAGGTAACAATAAACGGATCTAAAGTTAACTTTCTTGGTCAATGGACCGAAAAATAATTCGACAGTCAAAAAATGGACCTAACTCTAAAAGAACTTTAAAAAATTATGGATGGCATCTTCAACATGTGGCTAGAGATTGTTGATCCTGGTTTTCTTAAATACCCAAATCTGCTCATTCTTGAGAGATCCTGGTTTGATTTGAAGCGGAGATAGCTCTTAATTTGTGATCCAAGACTAGACTTACACAGGTCATCACCCATCACATGTGCCACCTATCAAAGGGTTTGGACGTGCCATTTATCAAAGGGTTTAGGACAGAACTTGACCTGAGGACTCTAGACTTTTCTAGAGAGAGAAGTTCCATATTGTTCTTCTTCCTTTTTCTCCGCTATGTAGTTTAGGGTCTTCGACCAGTTCCCTTCTGAAAGGGAGGGGGCTCTCTGGCCCTAGGGGAGCTCCCTCCCCCCTCCCCCCGTCTCTGCCTCCGTCTCTGTTGTGTGCTCGTGAGTGGTGATCCCCTTCTGTGTCTGTCGCTGTCACTCCCCCAGGTGGAGCTATTTTGGTGTTCTCTTCCCTTTGGGAGGAAGTTTTGTTCCCTCCGAGAAGGGTTTTCTCTTCTTGGTGGAGGTGTTCGTCTTTGGCACCGATGATCCCTCCATTTAGGAGGTCTGACTTCAACTTGGTTAAGTTCGCTTGTTTCTAGCCTTGTTCTTTGTTCAAGTTTCCTAGGTTCTCTACTCTCTGGTTGGACCAACGAAGTGCAATGCATCTGTCGTCCGCGTATCGCTCCAATCGGTTACTCTGGGTGTCGGCGATGTGTGATCACAAGCTATCCTTCATTCGTATGTGGTGTTCTTTGGAGGTTTTCCACCCCGTCGACCTCTTCCTCCACAAATGTGAAGTCTGAGGGCATGTCTCCCCTGTCGTGATGCAACCGGTGTTGTTTGGTGTCCACGCACGACGCCTTGTGCAGCGATCAGAGCTAGGTCTCCCCAGTCTAGGTTCTCGATAGTTGTTGGTCTCTTGTCCATTTTCTTTAGACTTTTAACATTCGCTTCATTGCCTTATGTGTGTTGCCATGCCCTGCTATGTTTGGCCCTTGTGGCTATTGGCGATGGCGTATGCTGCCTTCTGCCCGGCCTCTCCTTGTACTTACTTCTGAGAATGCAATGAAATCTATATTAAATATTTGACTGATTTTATAATCCCTGACAGAAGTGTAATTTATTACTGTAGGTGTTACAATATACGTTAAATTTTGTTACAGTAAAGACTTTTTTGTTACAGTAAAATTTTTTAATTAATTTACCCAAAAAAAAGTGACCTATGGTGAACGACAAATTGACAACATTAAGGGGATATCTAGGTGGGGCACAGAATATGTCACTAATAATTAGAAGAGAAAGATTTAGTGCACTTTCATATTGACTAGGCAACAAGTCCATGTGGCATCCAACAATTGGGTTGTCACTTTATGACTCTCCATGTGAGGGATGCTACATAGACTATTGTCTAGTCATATTATATTTAAAGTACAAAATAAAAATGTATTAAGCCTTTCTCTAATTAGAATGAAGAATAACACCAATGAATTTGATAGTTGTTGCCTCTTTGATTTTAGAAAGAGATTATTGAAAAGATTGATATTTGCACATTCCTGTGATTATTTCAAAGCTAATGATAAAGATATATAAATATTTTATTACCTTTTATTGTTATTTTTAAAAACCCTAATTTCAAATTTGAAAAAGTTACAGAAAGGATTTTTTTTTAATTTCTCCCCCCCCCCCTCACGTGATTGGTGACTGCCTGAGTTGAGTCCTCCCTTCGCTGAGAGGATCCCAACTTGGGATCCTCCCAATACCAGGGAGGACCCAACTCAGTAGGTAACCAATCACATGGGGGGGGGGGGAATTTTAAAAAAATCTCAATTTTAAAATCTGAAAGAGTTATAGAAAAAGCGTTTTCTTTTAATTCTCCCCCCCCCCCCACCCACCCCTCATGGGAGGATCCCAACTCCTGTTAGTAATCGTTAGCCCCCATCCGAAGTTCTGAAGGCGCATCACTACCCTCTCCCAATCTGTGGAACAGCTGCCGCCGCCGCCATGGCTGGCGACGATGGGGGAGCCAGGACGCCCGGAAGGGAGGAGAAGGAGAGGAAGAAGGCGGCGCGGCTGGCGATGATGGAGCTGTCCAACATGATCTCGGTGCCCATGTCCCTCCACGCCGTCGTCCGCCTCAACGTACCCGAGGCCATCTACCAGTCCGGCCTCGACGCCCCCCTCACCGCCGCCGAGATCCTCGCCCGCCTCGTGCCCCCGCCGCCGTCCCCGGCCCTCGCCGACCCCTCCATCCTCCAGCGCATGCTGCGGATGCTCACCAGCCACGGCGTGTTCCGGGAGCACCTGGCCGGGGACGGGGAGCGCCGATACAGCCTCACGGACGTGGGGATGACCCTGGTTGCCGGGGCCGACGGCGAGGGCAGCGAGTCGTACGCGCCATACGTGCTGCAGCACCACCAGGAGGCCCTGGTGCGGGCGTGGCCACTGCTGCACGAGGCGGTGCTGGACCCGACGGCGGGTCCCTTTGCACGGGCCAACGGCGGGGTGCCAGCATACGCCTACTACGGCAAGGACCCGAAGGCGAACGCGCTGATGCAGCGAGCCATGACGGGGCTGTCGGAGCCCTTCATGGAGGCGCTGGTGGAGCACGCCGAGGCGGAGCGGGGCGCGGGGGGGCTGTTCGACGGGGTGGGGAAGCTGGTGGACGTGGGCGGCAGCTCCGGTGCCTGCCTCAACATGATCATAAAGAGGGTGCCGGAGGTGACAGCCGGTGTCAACTTCGACCTGCCAGACGTGGTGGCGCTGGCCCCGAATTTCCCAGGTCAGTAGTAGCTACTCTGCTCCCTCCTCCACTTCCTCCTGCCTGCCGACGCCGCCGGGTTTCACCGCCGTTTCCGACGGCGCCCATGGGAAATAAGCTACTATTGGGCGTCTCTCGGCCCTAAGTTTTTTTATTTAAATTATTTTGAAATAAAAAAGTAAATTAATTGATAATCTTACCAAAGGAAGTTTTTACTGTTATACTGTAACATTTATTATAATAAATTATAATTTTTTAAGAACTAAAAAATAAGTTAAATATTAATAAAAATTTCTAATTAATTTATTCATTAAAAAAAATCGAAAAGATATTTTGTGGAATGGCCACATTACACGCGTACGCACGCCTTTCCACCCGTTTTTTTTAAGAGATAATTGAATAGTTTTGGATTCAAATAATGTCTTTTTTTACACGTAGATTCAAATAATGTCAAGCTTATATTCCAGCAGGTTAACTTCATCTTAGTCGTCCGATTATGAAATATGATAATAGAGATGACAGTGGAAAATTAAAGTTAAGATGGTTCGGGGGAGAGTGATAAGTTAATAAGTGGGTAATAATTTAACACTGTAACATCATCTTACTTGATGGATAATTTTTGTCTTTGTTACTGCCCGCCCGAGTAATCAGATAAAAATTATCCATCAAGTAAGATTTTCCCGTTCCATTTTTATCAACTATTTTCGAATCAACCGAGCGAGGCGAGTCACGAGGTGTTCCTGCACTCTGGGCCTTTAAAGAAAGAGAGGGTTGCCTCGTGGGCCGAAAACTTGAGATTTTGTCTTCGTGTAGTAGCCAATGTGATGACGCACACGTGAGCCAGCCATGTGCGACACCGTGTGGTCCGGGCTTTGCCACTCCCGTCCATAGCGAGTTCCACGGATGTGGAATTTTATATGCCACCCACTTACCATTTTTCTCATAATATGCGTATATGGTTGACTTGAATGAATATTTCTGATCAATTTTTTACTTAGAGTTGAGCCACCGTGGAGATTCTTACACTAAATTTAATTTGACATGAATTAGTACAAATTTGACAATTCAACAGCATATCTGAGAAGTGCAACTAAAATTTTAATGAATTCTAACCTTTATTTTATATATATATATATATAGTACTAGTGAACAACCGGAAGGACCCTCAGCTGCACCACTCTTATATGGGAACGTAGTGTAGTAGTACTCAAAGGTGCCAACCACATTTATGAATAAAAAATATCATTTTCATCGATCGGTCTTACACTTGTTCTATTTTGTTATTTATTAAAATATTATTTTATTACATCATTTGATGAAAATTAAATTTTTAATATCAATTTGGAAAAAATTTTAAGAAGATTTCTTATCAATCTATTATCCATGAGAGTTGAATTTTTGACATCTTCTTAATGTAAAATGGAGTGTTACCATCAAATCACACTCCTTAATATAGTACCATGTACACTTGTCTTATACTTTAATTAAAATGAGATGGTTTATCTATCCATAAATAATACTACTGAATAATCCATGACCCTGTAACATGACGTAACGATGTAGAAATCTGAGGGCAGGCCCTCATTAGTTTAATTACTCTCTAGTATCCAACAAAGTATTACTGTTTGTTTTGTACGTGTGCCAGCACGTGTGGAAGATGAAGGCTGACTTTTGGTTTAGAGAAAGACTTAATATATTTTTATATTACAATTTAAGTATAATATGATTAGACAATTATTTATATGGCACCTCTCACATAGAAAGTGATAAAATCACAACACAATTATTAGATAGTACATGGACTTGTTGCTTAATCATAATGCACTTAAGTGCAATATAAAAGTGTATTAAGTTTTTCTCTTTGATTTATGTCAAAATATTACAAAATGTTTTTGATAGACAACGACAAGAAAAGCGACAGTGTGAAAAATTAATGTACTTTGATAGCAGAAAACAAAATATATTAGAAATTGGGTTACTAAGGATCTATTTGTTTTAACCTAAAACTTTATTAGGAAAAGTTTTTTAGAGAAAATTTTATTTTTTTAATTATTTGGTATCTTTGAAAAATAAAATATAAAAAATTATATCCTAAAAATTCTGAATTTTGGCATTTGTGGTAAAAATACAGATGCCATTTTCCAATTCACGTTGTTGCGTCACTTTGGATTCTACATTCATTTAAGTTGTATTTTTATTTTCTTTCCACTCATTTAAATAGTCTTTTGTCAAATTTAATTATTTTTATTAGTTAATTTGATTTTTTTATTAAAATATCTATAGAATACTATTCATTCAAATTGTGTTTTTATTTTATTTCTCCTATTTTAAATTGTCTTTGTCAAAGTTACTTGTTTTTCATTAGCTATCTAATTTTTTATTTTTAAAATATATTAAAAATAAAATTAAATTAAAAATTTTGATAAATAATGTTGGTACACAAGAAGTACGTGACTCTTTCACATTTGAGTGGATCATAAGATCCCATATCCCTCCATGTAATTTTATAGTAAAATTTTACATTTAATATTATTGACATTTCAACTTTTTTTATTTACATAAATAACCAATGAAAATATTTACTTGACAACTAAATAGATAATTACGTTTTCATTTTTCATGTAAAAATTATTCTATGGAAAATTGTTTCCCTATTAAACTATTAGTGTGTGTTAAATTCGATGTTGAGAAATGGTACATCAAAAACCATTTTCTTCTAAATAATTTCTTTGCTTAATTATTTGTATTGGTGTTGCAGGCATCACGCACGTCGGTGGCGACATGTTCAAGTCCATTCCTTCTGGCGACGCCATCTTCATGAAGGTAAACAAGTAGCTACTAGATATTAATTACTTAGTAGTCACTTGGTTGCCACACGTTATAATTAATTAAGGCCACTTAATTAGTTACCCATGATCTCAACTGTGCAACACACACAAACTACTGCTCCGGAAATTAACCAGCTGAACCACTTACCTAGCTACCAAGTGATATAAACAAAGTTATAAATCTCATATATATGTATATGGTAAAATCCCCGTTAATTCACTACGTTGTTGCAGTGGATCCTGACGACATGGACGGACGAGGAGTGCGGCGTCATACTGAAGAACTGCTACGACGCCCTGCCGGGAGGGGGAAAGCTGATCGTCTGCGAGCCGGTGCTGCCGGAGGAGACGGACGACAGCCAGCGCACCCGGGCGTTGTTGGAGGGCGACATCTTCATCATGACCATCTACAAGGGCGGTGAGCGAACGGAGGAAGAGTTCCGGCGGCTGGGCTCGGCGGCCGGGTTCTCCAGCTCCCGAGCGATATATTTGGATCACTTCTTCACCGTCATGGTGTTCTACAAGTGAGGGCCGGGACATGCAGCTGAATCTGTCTGTCGGGTGGCGTCCAAGTTACAAGAGAAACATTAGAATAAGGAAAGATGCATCGCCTATATATACCATGGATAAAGATAATATATGCTCTATATGCTGTTGTGTGGACGATCGACGACTGTACTGTTGTAGGAGATGATAACATCGTCTCTGTTATATGTATTCTGTTGTAATTTATGTCCATCTCCTTGAGAGATATCTTTTTGTAAACTCTAGTATAAATGTAATTACTGTGACGGCATGCACCTCGATAGCTAGACGAGGGAGACCATTCCTTTTCAATTTTCACGTCTGAGTCCCACGCTTCAAAAGTAATTTTTAGGGTGTAAGCACAATACCAATTTGGTATCTGAGCCCCACGTTTCAAAGCTCAGGACCAATTCCGTGTCTGAGCGGGGCAAAAAAATACCTGCCCAATGGGTATAAAACGTTTCCCAAGTTATAAATGGCAGTAACCCAATTGCAGGGATAGATCTCTCTCTCTCTCTCTCGTGGTGTCATTTTTTTCTTTTAAATTAGCTATAATCTTCTTCCCAACGGTTTCTTTTTCCCTTCTTCCCAACGGATCATGAACTCAGTTTTAAGGAAGAATTTATCTCAAACTGAACTGGTTTAAAACTTAGTTCCTTTTCTCTCTCGCTTGAACTGGGTTACTCAGTTGGCAATTGTTGATGGCCACTTCTCTTAAGAATCGTGAGGCTTAATTTGTGCAAATTATATCTGATATGGCTAATCCTGATCCAGCTTAAGGGCACAGAGAATGGGAGAACTCGGGCTAGATTCTGGTGGGGAAGATCTAAGGCACCGTTTGGGAACGGGGAAGAAAAAGTGAAAAATAGATTCCAATGATTAAAATCTTTTTTTTTTTTACTTTCCCAAACAAAACAAAAAAGTGAAAATTAACTTCTTAAAAATAGATTTTGAGATAGAGGAGAGAGATAGAGAGAAGAAGAACATTTATTATGTCTTAGTTTGTAGGTTTTAAAAGCTATGAAGAAGGAGTTTTTGAGGTGATTTGAAATTTTGGTAATGATTATAATCTCTCAATTCACTCCCAAACGATGCAAGTTCTTATTAAGTTGACACCTGAAAAAAATGAGAGAGAGAGAGAGAGAGAGTTGGCAGCATCAGAAATTACACCTAATCAAAAACCTTTTTATTTGTGATCTTTGGGCTTCTTTTGAAGCTTCTCCTTGGTGAGATGAAATCTCATCTTTCGATAAAGAATTTTTCTCTTTTACGGGTGACAAGCACCATTGATGCTGTTTTTGAGCCTTCGATGGGCTTTATTGGACCCAGCCTTGTTTGGCGGGCCCAAGGCCCTATCAATGTCAGATTGATGTGTAATTCCTCTGAAGTCAATTGCAATCTATTGAAATGGGGAATAAATTGAAATTTTGAAGTCGAGGAGCTACATGAACCATGACATGACCGGGATAACTCAGGCTAGTCTAATCAAAGTTAGACAGAAATTAATCTCGGATGAACCATTGGGTGCCCACGACCTGGACGTCGCCCAGTTAGCTCACCCGAACGTCGGACCCAATGGGCCCTAAACTACTGAGAGAACCAGTTGGGGCACCTTTCCGTTCCAAACTCTTTACACTTCTACATCATTCTTCTCGTGTGGGAGATGTGGAAAGCTACGCCTAAGTTGTTGGATTTACAAGCCAGTCAACCCTCTCGATCTTGTCCTTTGTGTCCAAATTTAATGCTTACTATATCTATGTGGACATGTAATTCTTACTGTTTGTCCAATCTATTTATCACCCTTTAACAGTCAATTGTCACTCTTAGTGAATAAGAGTGAACTCTTAACAGCTATTTGTCATTTTTAGGAGTGGCAAATGGCTGATTAGGGTGACAAATAAGTCTAAACATTTTTACAACCCCTCCAAATAGACAGTAAGTATTTCTCTTTCACAAAAATCTTCTCCTGCCAACTTTTCTTTCCCCCCCCCCCCCCCCCCCCAGCTTTTGTGCTTGGCGAGCACTGTGACCTTGTAACTTCATGCTACAGGCCTGGTTTTTCTGAAGCTCATGGATCCATATTAATTGGCAATGTTGGCTAGTTCATTGCTTGTAACCAAGATGGCCTACGACTTACTCTTGTGAGACAATTTGGGTGAGCCCAAATCTGAATTGGACCCATCCGTTGCTACGGATTGGGCCGGCAAATTAAGTTGGCAGTCGTGATCAAATGGGTTTCATGAGTACTATTTACACGATCAGACCAGCTCGCTGGCCAGTGAGAGATGATGTAGCAACCTGTTGAAAAGCTGCTCCTTACTACTGAGAAAACTCCGGAGATCCTGCAGTTAACAAATGCCTAATTTCCATAACGAAGGAAGCTGATCACGCTGTGTTCCAACTTGTGGCATCCCTAAAACAAACAGTTTAATTATTACTAGTAAGCACACTTTATTCTACATGCAACTTTCTTTTTAATGTCAAAAAATATATAATGAGTAGATGTTCAACAAATACGAATTGGATTGCATATTTCTAAGTGATTATCCACAAAAGAGTGAAAATTTTTGGAGCAGAACAATATTAGTTGATCAGTAAGAAAAAACAAAAACAATAGTGATCCACACTTTTTTAATACCGTGGCCATCTTATCTCAAATTTTGTCACTTTTATATGCATACAACAATGTGCATCCCACCTAAACAATATTTGTTATATAGACTCTAATTACATACAACAAGTATTACTATAAATTCATAAGTTGGGACCTTATAAGACTCCCGTTGCAATTTTGTCAATATTCGCGTGGTGGGCCTCGCCTGAAAACGTACTACGTACCAAAAATTGTGTAAGTGGCAAGTGGCCATCTCATATAAGAAGTCCATGTACGTGTCACAAGATGATAATGACTGAGGTGATATATTAATCATAAAAAATCTAAATCCATTTCGCATGAAAGAAACATAGATATCGAAAGCAAAAATGTGTAAGAATTAAATGTAGTCTAAAGTAGAAAAAAGTTAGTAAGCAAACATACTTGTAGGAATATAAAACACATATTTCACTCCTACACTATTTGTTTCATTCTCAAATTATTTTTTAAATATTTTATAAATAAAATATATATTCTTATCATTTCAATGTGTGCCACTTTCTTCATTAAGAAATTAGAATAGTAGTTGTACATCGGCCACTATGAACTAGTAATCTCCCCAAAGTGGGCTCCTCTGGCCCAACTTTGCTTGTTGGGCCCACCCCATCACATACGCCCACAGCTTCTCTCCCCTGCTAAGGTTGCCCCACGCCCCGTCTCTATCGTCTTCCCATGTCGTAGTCGGCCGCGGCCAGGCGGGCGGATGCGAAGTCTCTTTGTCTGCTACCTCCCGTCTGAGAGCAGGGCAGCCCCAACGCACACAAACAAAGTTCCAGCGGGGACCCAGACCGATAAGGCCTCTCTCTCTCTCTCTCTCTCGGTTCCTCCTCTTCTTCTTCTTCTTCTTCTTCTTCTTCTGGTGCTGCTGCTGCTGCGCGCTGCTGTCCATTTCCGGGGCTCCCAAGCTTACAAGAAGATATGTTCACATAGCAATACAGGAGAGTAGGAAGAAGCTTTAGCTAGATATATAGTGGTTTCTCTTTGCAGTCTGACCGCCTCCATGATAAGTACGGACAGGAGGCTACTACTGCTCGATGGGAACCCAGAAAGACCGCTCCTGCTCCCCTCCAACAGCACCCAGGCAGCCGCCGAAAACGCCACCGACGCGGCCGCCCCCTCCCCGTTCGACTCCTCCTCTATGATCGCGACCGTCCTCGTCCTCCTCTCCGCGCTATTCTTCCTCGGCTTCTTCTCCGTCTACGCCCGCCGGTTCTTCGCCGCCGGTGACCAGCCCCACCGCGCGCCCCTGCCGCCCTACCGCGGCAGGCGCGGCCTGCCCTCTTCCTCCTCCGCCGCCGCCGTGGACCCGATGGCCCTCCACGCCATGCCGCTGATGGTGTACTCTGGAGCCGGCAAGGAGCCGGCCGGGTGCGTGGTCTGCCTGAGCGAGTTCGAGGAGAAGGAGACACTGAAGGTGATTCCGGGCTGCGGCCACGCGTTCCACCCCGACTGCATCGACGAGTGGCTCCTGTGCCACGGCTCCTGCCCCATCTGCCGCTCCACCGATCTCTTCGGAGTGGGCTCCTGCGGGGAGGTGAGCGGGGACGTCTGTGGACAGGTTCCGGAAGGGCAGAGACCAGGTGGCGAAGGTGCCACAGCTGGTCGGGAATTGGCGAGGCCGCAGACACAGGCGGAAGTCGCAGTGGAGGGATCAGGTGGGTCTGAAGAGCGAGAACGGCGGGTCCGCAAGGAGATGAGATTGATGGGAAGAAGCGACAGCTGGTCCTGTAGAACCCAGCAAGATGCTGCCAAGTACCTGAGAAGATGCCGCAGCTTGTGACAGTAGAGAGAGAGAGAGAGAGAGAGAGACCCGTGTGCTTGGGGATGGGAAATGTACAGAGCTTACACACACGTGTAATCATGCATGCTGTTGTCTAACATTTACTCTTCGTTTTTTTGTGGATCGAGGTTTTATGTTATACAAAGTCCTGGGGGATACATATACACAGAGGTTAGGTTAGGTGGACAACGTACGTTTTCGATCATCTCAAGTACCGCATTTCACATTGGAGTTGCTGTTCTCCCCACACAGGTTGGAAACATCCAACCCACTTCTCTTCTGTCGGTATTGATCCCCCTCGATCATTAATCTTGTGTATGTATTGTTTAATTGAGAAAGGTTTATCAAGTGCAATAAGTATAATTTATGTAGGATTATAGTTTATGTGGCGTCTTGTTAGGTGTCACATAAATTTTTTTTTTAATTTAGTCTTTCAAATTTAGAGTTCAACCCTTCTATTTTGAAGTCTAATTTTTTATTTTAGAGTTTAATTTTTTTATTTTGGAGTTTAAAAAATATTGAACTCCAAAACAGAAGATAAGTGAGGCTCCACAATAAAAAATTAGACTCCAAAATAGAAGAGTTGGACTCTAAAATAGAAAAATTAAATTTCAAAAAAAAAAATCATGTGACGCTCAACAATGCATAACATGAGCTATAATCTTACGTGGATTGCACTTACTGTACTTCCTCAAGTGCAGTAAATCTTTCTCTTATTTAATTATACCAGCTGGTTGCCATAGTTCTATCGTCGACCCCTCTCTTCTAGCTAGCTCGCTGCTTCTCTGCCCACCTCTCTCTTCTTTCGTTACTCACATCCTCTCTTCCGAGTTGTTTTACTAATTAATTAAGATCCAATTGATTTGTACCTTAATTTGCAACTCCTCTATATATCCTAGCTATTGCACTTTCATTTGAAAAAAACAAAAAGCAAGTACCGGGTGCGCTTCAGAAAATGCACCCTTTATTTCTTGTGGAATATAGAATTAAGGAAATTAAATAGAAAAAGGGGAGAAGTAGAAGAAGGGTGGTTTCATATTTAAGTCGCTTAAGCAAAATGGCAATACACAGAACCGGTGCGGCAGGTGAAGAGCTAGCGATGATCGTGTCATTTTTTTTTTTTATAACGAGGAAATCTCGTCCCGTGTGATTTTGTGGACTCAAAGATTGGTGTTCGTGAACTCTAAGATCAGGACTTTGCAGCTCCTACTTTCCGTATATCCGTATTGCCCTTACCCCATTTGACCAGAAAAACTTCAAATTTACACACCTCGAGGATTGCATATAAATCAGGTAAATCCCCCCCCCCTCCCAAGAATCGAACTCGGGACCTCTTGCTTTTAAGCAAGAGTTTTAACCGATCGATCCAACCGGAGTCCTCGATGATCGTGTCATTGCTTTAGAGTTGTTTGAACGTCAATTTTATGGCTCCAAGCATGTATAACCTAGCTACATATATGGATACACACGTTATATATGATTAAGGATAATGGTCTTTTTAAGGAAAATGATAAGTACTACTAATGAGGGAGATAAACTAAAATGCGTTGTTGAGGTGAATCAATAGTCTAATAGAAGTGCCACAAACGTATTAATTAGCCAATAGAAAGTGCACGTTTAGGGTAAATATATAGCGCTGCCTTGCGTAAGTTGGTTCCTTTCCATGTCTGAAATTTTATAAAATTTATCAACGACTGCTGCAAGACCTAGCTAAGATATTAAATAAATCTACACGATGATACTGGATATATATCTGCATTTTTTTTCTTTTTGAAAACTAGGATGTCTGCAAGGTCGGTCGCCGAAGTCATAAGGTAATGTATACCGCTGATACAAGACTACTCATAATATATATTCAAGGTAGGTCAGAGGAGATGGAGTCGTGAGATCGATCTGTGGTGTAGAAACAGAATAAAATTATTGAGTGTTAAAAAGGAAAACGTGTACACGGTAAGAAAAGCATTTGCTGCAACCTAGTGCAAGTGTAAATATATGGATTAATACACAGTTTTTTAAATAGAAATATTAAAAGCTGTTAAATATATATACGAGAATATTTACCATCGAAATGGAAGAGCCAAACCTTGATGGTGTGCCTGTCGTTTCTTTCTCTAGCTGACGTGACGTTAATTTATTAGCAATCTGATTCGCTATTTCATGTATTTACAAATTACATTTCGGAATATAATTAACATTGGTTTTGCTTTAACTTTTAATTCGTAGCTGTTTATTCATGATTCCTTTCTTATTCCCTCCCTATGCATATATTTCCACCTTTGTGGGCATGCACCTTCCACTGTACTTTTTTTTATTAATTTGGTGGCGCTAGAAATTAATTATGATCATGAGAATTAAGGAAAACACATGGTTGCAGAAAAGGCCACATGTTCGTATTATTTTAACATTTGAACTGGTTCAAGAAAGCATAACCAACCTCGATTAACATGGAACATGTATCCTTCGAACAATTTTTCAGGACAGAGATGGGATGAATAAGATACGGGAAGAGAGAGCAAATCAAGTTTCTCCACTTGAGGGTGAAGAAAGTGACATTATTCTTTTTTAATCCCTCTCTTCTGCTGTCGTGCAAGAATATCTAACATCTCAGCTGATTTGAGGACCCAAATGATAAGTCCGAAGGACATGGTATTCATGTGGGTCTTACCTATATATATACATTTAAATATGCTACTTAACATGATGCGACAAATGTGGTTTATAAAAAAAAACTAAAGTTGCAATTTTCAAAGAACCTTTCAATAATATTTGCTACGTCGACAATCAGCATATCTACTGCCACCCTCACCCAATTTCTTAAACAACTGTTTCATGATATCTTCAGTGTATATATATATATATATAACTCAAAATTAATTGGCGATTGCAAACACAGTGTCTAACAAAGTTTTGCCTCCACACACGAAACGTGACACTCGGGAACAAGAGGGTGTCATAATCCTACATGAAGTTGTGTTCTTGCAAACAGTGTGGTTATTCCGATACGTACGTATGGTCCAGGTGTGATGTTTCCGTCGTCGAAAAGATCTCCCTTTCCCTTGTGGCAGTACTAAAGGGAAGAGACAAATGAGATGTCTGTTCGCTCTACATGACATTGCGAAAGCGGTTCTTTGATCAGACAGCTTGGAAACATCACGAAGGACCCGTGAAGAATCCTCCCACGGCAGTCATGTACATATCAAGCAAATTAAGCCGGTTGTGAAACTTCCATCCCCCTCGATCGGCAAGTTAGTTAACCCGTCTATAATTACCAAGCATAGGTAGATGCTTTGAGCTTTTGCTAACAAGGGCCAGACGACCCATGTGATCGAGAAATTTACTGATATTTTTCTGAGCAAAAAATGCATCGATCTACAGAACTTTGGAATTGACGGTACGTACGTCTCCCTCGTTCATGCTTGGTCCATGTGTGTGGGAATGTTATCCCAAGCCAACCATGCACACACAGTTTCTCTATTTAACAAAATGAGACTAATTAATGGCTTGAGAAGAATGCAAAGGCTCACAGAGGGACAACATGCTATACCCTGAAAAGGACAGGGCCTCCATGGTTATCTGCACAATCGACTTCTCGCCCTCACCACTAAACACACATTCCTCATGTGTGCTCCAAACGTCTCAGATAACGATTTCAAAAGATAGACATATGGATGGGTGGATGGATAGATCTAGATACACTATTAAGCATGCAGGACGGACGGATATATATATATATGTTCCCATGCATGCATCTAGGATGTACAACCACAAATATTCCACCAATCTGCAAGCGGAACTGAATATATATGCAATTAACCCTTTGTTCTTGACATCACCTCTTTCCTAGCTCCGTATATACCTCCTGTAATTTGGAAAGCTCTGCAAATACTACGGATAACCTCTTGAAAAATTCGAAACTACTGCCCCAGAAGATGTGAGTTGTCAGAAAAACGCGGAACTGTGCGAAATTGAAATTTGAACATTAATAGAATTAGGAAGACTCTCTCTAAGATGTGATATGTGGAAATTCCAATATGTATGATTGTGTGTTGATGTGCGATCGACCCAAGAGAGTTGAGGATATTTTCCTCAAAAATGGGTGGAAGCTACATCTCTTTCTCACTCATTACTGATGAGCAGGGTTCTATAAATTAAGTTGGCAGCCGTAACATATTTCTCTTCTCAAAGCTGGGCAATACTTAACTCTCACAGGAGAAATGCTTGTTGTTATTTCTGACTGGCAATAATGTCCATGTGAATTGTTTATTAAATCATTTTATTAATTAAAAATTATGTGATTTCTTTTTCTCTCTTTTTTCCAAACTAATAAAATTATTTGACAAGTAATGCACATGGATATTGCTATCGGTCTTAACTGACAACAAACATTTTTTTCTCACAGAAGTGGACCGACACTTGTTTATCCTATAATGAAAATACCTATTAATTAATGATGAGTTAGATGGTAAGAAAACAATCTCATTAGTCAAAGTAAGTGTTTCTCTCTCTTCTCCAATTAATAAAATTAATTTCTTGTAATCTAAATTAATCTAGTAATAAATATTCCTCATTCCATAGAAAACGTTTCATTCGCCAACAAATACATTGGCCGAATCCCTCAACAATGTCGGCTCCCACATTGACCCCACGTGCAAGATGTTTGTCTTCCAATTAGCAAATCAGATAAGGGTCATCTCTAGTACAATCCTCGGCATTCCCACGTCTTTCCCAATTTGCCACAGCCATCTGACAGACGGCAAGATCCTTTCATGTATGTATCTAGCATGTCTTTTTGGATCAACTTCTCGGCATTTCTTCCCTTCACCCCTGTCACAACATCCTCTCTCTCTCTCTCTCTCTCTCTTCAAGTTTAGCTCGCTGGCAACTTCAGCAGAAGCTGACCTGCAGACTTAGTTATTTCCATGAGCACACACCTGGGGAGGTATGTTAGCCCAGGGGTTGACCTGAAGCAGGAAAATAAGATGTTGGGCACACTTGCACGGTACAAAAGGTAGCATCTTTATCCGAAGAGGGTGTCCGATGTGCGTGAATCCGACACGCCCCAACTTAATTGCTCTCTCTCCCGTCAGCATCCAGACACCAGAAACAGAGAGGATCGTACGCATGCACAGAAATGGCCTTCTCGGGCCTCCAAAGGTCAACATGTTTTCCCACAACCAAGGGTCCACCCCGTTCTTTCAGAGGACCGTGTCCAAACGACAGAAACTGGCCCTCCACTACTGACAGAAAAGTGTAACTTGCCGAGCAATTTTGTTCCCTGTGAAATGATTGTTGCCAAGATGGTCAAACTAGATATACAAGGGGCCAGATCACACAGCAAGCCATGATGTTACAAGATCCGATTTTTTATCTGGGCCGGACAAATTTAATTCGAATATAAAGTCAAACTCTCCAATTTTCTCCAAAGGATACCTCCTCCTCTGCCTTTTCACTTGTGTCCACCCTCTGCCTTCAACCACTCGCAGGCCCTAACAAAGTCGTGCATTCCTTCTTCGTTCTACTAATTAGGTTCATAATTTAAGAAAGAAGAGGATTTCATAAAAAGTGACCCAAACAGCAGCGACATTCCGACGGAACAATGGTTTTTCCCTTCGTTTCTTGTTCTACTCGGGGTGCTAATTGCACATATCCATGATGTGGGCTAATCCCAACTAGATTCCACCCACAAAGAATGCTCGTCCGCCGAACGGACTAAACAACTAAAATCTGAAACATCTATGTGAGCCTTCAAAGTCTGAACAATATCAATTAAACGGGCATTGATGAGGAGCCCTTACTCAAAACGAAATAGCAATTGTAACGACCGGAACATACATAGAGAGCGGGAGGCGAGTAACAATCACATACGTTCGCCACCACTACGTATATTCTTCGTTAACTACTGCTGCAAGTGACCCCACTCCACACCACCTATACCCTTTTCCAGTGGGTGCCAACAACTCAAAAAACGGGTTACATTATGCAACAGAGGACCGTCCTAGTCCCGTGGTTTTACTCTTCTTTTTTTGCCTTTTGGGAAAACGACCTTCTCGTAGTTCTTTCGAGTGCCACGAATGAGCCGTCCAGTGTATTGTCAATTCCATAACCAGCGTCCCCTCCCCCTCCCAACCTTTAACCCTCTCCATAGAGAGCGACCTTTTGGGGAGGAACCATCAATTCCGTGAAGTCCCACAAAAGACTTAGATAGCAGTGAGATGCCCCCGTCCGACCTCACAATACAAGTGAGATGCCCCCGTCCGACCTCACAATACAAGCTACCTCCACAACCACCGTTCTAAACAAACCCAGACTTACTTGCACAGCCAACCGTTAGGTGATCCCCTACCCCACACACACTTTGTTTCACTGGCAATTTACTGGTCTCCAAACAACGCAAAAGTTCCACTTCGCCTGTGCCACAATTCGCTCATCATATACATAATGTCCCCCCCCCCCCCCCAGTACCGCCCAAGGGAAGTTATACCTTTCTCTTCCCCGCTTCCACCTGCCTAATTTTCTTAGATTCTCCGTTCTACCACGCCTTTCCCACGAGTGCCTGCAAAAGTAAGAAGCTTTTGAGGTCAAGTCCGCACATTTTCATATCTACATCTTTTTCGTTTACAGAATAAATGTGCAACGAAGAAAAAACAAAAGATACATAGTGAACCCAAAAACCAAACAAGCCGTCTGCGTTGGGAGACTTTGAGCACTGAAAACAGAGTGAAATAAATAGCCACCTGTGCGGAGCACATACCACCTGGAACTTTATTGAACATCAATAATGACGTAAGATATGCCAATTTGTCACTCCAGTCCACCTTTTTCAGTGTTTCGTAAAACAATTAAAAAACAGGCAAAAGAACCAATGGGCAACAATAGATACAAACTGGGAAAAAAAACCCTGGTATGTAATCCCCCGATGACAAAAGACTCCCAAGGTCCCACCAAGCTTATTTCCATTGGCAGTTTCTAATCTAACGATCTGGACTTTACAGTATGGAGTAGGCTTTGATCACCTCAACAATGGGTGCACGGCATAATGGGCATTTGCCACCGCCTCGAACCAATTCGTTAGCACATTTGTAACAAGTGCACATATGCCCACATCTGTGGCAAAAAAGGCATCGATTTGTTAGCCGTGAATTTTGAAAAGCCGTTATAACAAATAATGAAGTAAATATACTGACCTGTACAACAAAGAATCTATATGATTGTCGCAGCAGATGCAGCACAACCCTTTTCTCACCTGATCCCATTTGGATCCATCGTCTGTCAGCTCATCTCCTGCCCCTGAAACAAGAAAGTTTGCAACAATTTCAGTGGGTGTCACAGACATCCATCCATGTTCTATGTATTAAAACTGTCTAGCGATCTCTCAGACCAACAGCAGCAATATATAAGAGCGTCTCCATTTACCATGTATAGGCCCTCTAGATAATTCAAGGGAAAATAAATCAAACTTAAATACTATGAATATACATGGAGAAAATGCTGCGACTTGCAGAGAAACTGATTCGTTAAATTCTCACGTAAGAGAGAATGACCTAATAAATTTTCAGTAAACAAATATAAGTTTATTGTCATTCTACAGCCATACTCAATTTGCCAAGACCTCTTCTTTGCTTTGATGTTAGCTAAGACAGTACATCCTAAACTGGCTAAATTCAGAACCAATAGAAAATAACGGAGTATAGTGTTCCACCAGCGTTGAAGTCACAAGGATTTACTCCATAGACAGAAACCCAGATGAGTAGGTCTGAGGTGAACCTCAATGTAAGCGTATCGGGTGTCATCGGTGTCATCTGAGAACATGTCAATGTAAGCAATCCTATGACAAAAAGCAAGAGGCATGTAATGTAGCTTCGTGAATCTTGCAGACACCCACCCTTGTCATTTTCAGACTGATTTCATAAGTCAACCCCACAATAACAAAAAAATATAAGAGTTCAAGCAATAATTGAAAACCTATGTTTGTTTTTGAAGTGCAAAATGTACACAAACCTTCTCCTTCACCAGAGCGATTCAAAGCTGCTGAAACTTCCTGCCGTACTGACCGCTGTAGTTCTAATTGCATATCCATGCAGGCCTCCAACATTCTCTGCATATGACTCATCCCTTGCTGAAGCCTGACCATATCGGCTCTTAGATCATTAACAATGTCCCATTCCTGCAGCAATACAAGAACACATTAAGCAGCAAAATTTATGAGCACTGGGAAGTTCTGGGAACATTGAGAGATAAAAGCCCAACAGCAGAGTTCATGAAGAACCAATGGCTTCAATATCATGAACAAGGAATTGTAGCTCCTGCTCTTAACTTGCAAGTGCCATGACTATCAACTATCATCAAAGGGAAAGATCATTCTTTCCCATCAGAGGATAATATACATGCAACAGGCATGATATCATAGAATAGATACAAAGGGCGCAAAACATCTTTCCCTCACATCTCACTTGCGCACATGCAGAAAACCAATGAGACAATTTACTAACAATCTGATTTAGTGACTCATGTTAAAAGAAAAAAAGAAAGGAACATCTGATTTAAGTGCTGAGAATAGAAAACAAACTGAACCATAAATTACATCAAATATGCTAGAGTTCAGTAGAATGTATAAACTGTGCATCAACACTTGGGGAGGGGGTTACCGAAAAGATTTAATGAAGATCCTCCTTCCCAAAGCACAATCAGTATATCAAGAAGTGCATGACAATTGCCATAATGTCATGAGGCCCATGCCACTGCTGGCCCTAGGGAGGATCATTTGTACCACAGGCATATATCCTTGCTTTTGGTAAAGAGGTTGTTTCCAGCTTTAAACCCATAGACTCCATGTCACAATGGAGTAAACTTACTTTTGCACCAACACTTCCCCCTCATAAAGAGAATTTTCCAAAGCACAATCTTCATATTGCAAAAAGACAACCCAGATTATGGCAACTGAAAGTTCAGAAAGAATCGCTTACAATTTCTATTCGGTGCATGCTGTGTCTAGTCCAGTTGTTATGACGCATTCCTTGGTGCCAAAGTGGTTGTGGAGGGGGCACCGGCGGATTTGGAAGCACAAGGGGAGGTCGGGCTGCAACATCCTGCTGATCATCATCCAACTCACCTCTTTGAGGTTCCCGATCTTCCTCTTGCATAGCAGGAGGTGGAATATTCCTTTGAAGATCCCAATCAATAGGAGAACGGCCTTGTCTTTGAACATATGATTGAATCAGTTGATCCAAGCTTTCCCGAAATCCACTTCGGAGAAGATTCGAGACACTTCTCCTGCAAGAGGAACAAAATATACAGTAAGGTCTAGCTATCGCTGCTATGCGATAGAGAGAATCACTAACATGAGTTGTTTTAAACAAGTGTATGCAAACCCCTCAGAAAATAACCTGCTAAGGAGTTCCCTGAGTTCCATGCTGTACACATTGTCGTCATCAGGAGGGAAAAACCTATTCGCCCTCCTGACAGGCATGGATCTCTGACTTCGTAGAGAATCAGAGGGCCCCTCTTCCCAATTCCCAACAGCCTCCTGAGAGTCATCCTCATGCCACTCATGAGCTTCTGGAAGATGGCCATCCTCACCATCTTCATTAGCTGGTGTTTCCTGGGTCCAATCTTGATCTATATTATCCTGCCAATTTCCATCTGACTCCTCACCTGTCTCATCATGCCATTCACTATAGCCAGCTTCAGCAGATTCCTGCCAGACACCTCTCTCATTCTCTGCACCTTCCTCCTGCCAATTTCCTCCTTGAGCTGCAGACTCTTCCTGGTCTACATTATCATGGGAAGAACTGCTCTCTATCATGCTTTCAGTCTCTGAAGTTTGAGGAGCAGCATTACTTTCATTCCTAGGTTGAGAATGTTCAGCATCTTCTATTCTTGGTTCGGATATGGTGCTTGGTTGAGATTGATCATTTCTAGTGCCATCAACATTACCCATTGGTGACATATCAGAATCCGTGCTTATTTGACCATGGACAATGTTCTCTGATCTGAAACGAAATCCTTCCCTGCAGAAGATAACAACTAGATTTATTCAAATTATATGAAAACTTGAATAATGATAAAGTTGAAAGATTCATCTTATTTAATCCTAAGAAAATCCTCAAAGAGATGGTCATCATACTGATAATGAATGTAATAAATGAGATTTTTAAAGAAGGGTCTATTTTTTTTTTTTGCCTAATATAATAGTACAGAACGTAAAAAGGAACTTGCATGATACAAATAAAGGTCTTTGTACAGCAAGGTGAAGAAAGGCATTTCAATTTAAAACATGCAATTGGCCTAACGTAATCTTAAGGGGAAAAAACTCAGTGGCCCTTAGGTTACAAAATGCATGTTTCCGAGTTCCTAGAGTTGAAGTACAATTGACCTTTGATTGAGCTAAACTACGACCAACTGAAAATAGCACTTCAATCAGATGAAAATCAGGGGGGAAAGATAAACAATTCAGGTTAACATGTCAAATGTATTCACCAGATGTTAAAAGCTCCTGTAACCCCCCAATGATAGCATGGTATTACTTTCGTTGTCTACATAGCATATCACATTTGTGGTCTTTTATAAACATAACATAAAGTGATTTATTATATGTTCCTAAAGACTTCCCTGCTGGCCATCCTCACTAAACGATATTTAAGACATAAACTCATGTCAAATGACTTTTGCAGTCAATTGACCAGGCATCTTTGATATTTCATGAACTCTTCAATGTAGACAATTTTTCTATGTAATTCTTTTGTGAGTGATAAAGATAGGATTGAGTGGCCACTTCACACCTGTCCCTCTGGGGCACATTTCCTTGAACACATGGTAAGTGCACAATGTGTAACCAAGGATAAATGAGATCAATGCAGACAAGATGGAGATTTGGAACACTGTCCAATGGCAATGATCTCTTTTCTTATACTTGTGGGGTTGGGAAGGTATGAGGTGGGAATTAAAATAGGATATGACTTAAACAAACACCAGCAACCCAGCAGGTCCAAGAATGGGGAACTCTCACAAGCAGATAAAGCAGTCACAAATAAAAATCCAAAGCAATCAGTCCAACCAGGTCCTCATGCTGGGTATATGAGAATATGAATATCCAACAACATAGATAGGAAAATCTGCTACGGCCACTGAAAAAGAACAAAATAATCAAATGTCCATGAAATATATGTATATATACATACCTCAAACCAGAGACAGGATGCCGCTGCCTTAACTGACCTAATTCTGTAGCAGCCACAGAAGGTGGCCTTTCCTCCTCAGTAGGTGTCCCATTGCGCAAGAATCTTCCTCTGAGAAGTGACTGGAAAACACACATGCTATCAGATATAACATGAAAACACAAACTGGACATATAGTTTTCACCATGATCAGGGGAAGTATATCATTAGATACGGTACAAACATAGCAGCACAATACCAGTACTTTATTCACTTTCAAATATCAGCTTGCGGTATGATTAGTCGATGAGGAAAGCTGAACCAAAAGGAAGGACAAGTAGCATCATTACATTCTTCAAAATAAAAATGTGAACAAGCAGTACAAGGCCATGTTCGCAGATCCATTTTTCTGTCTAATATTTGTCAGAACACTAGGACATCAATTTCACGTTAAATAGATGATAAAATATTAAGTGAAAACTGAGGCAGAATCTGCAAGTATCCATATTTTCTTTAAGAGAATTCTATTAGTGCCAAAAAAAATTACATCATTTTTTGTTCATAAAGTAGATGGTGATGGAAAAGTTGGATCGATATCCAAAGTAATGCTTATCCATTGTTGCCAAGGTGAGTGCCTAGGTGGAAAGAAGCCCAATACTTTTTGGGCACCGAAACAGGAGGCCCAAGCAGGCGCCTCGGTGTGCTTGGGTGCCTTGACCCAATAACCCCACCGGGCCCATTAAGATATCCAAATTAAAAAATGTAAAAAAAGCTACCTACCCTAACGCCGAGTCCCTATCCTGTTTCTCCCTGTTTGGATGTTCCCCAAGGCCACATGGCCCCCATCTAGGGTTCTTCCACCTCCAAAACAATGTCACAGTCGTTAGACTATGATTGTTCACAATCTAATGACTATGACTGTGACAATGTTCACAATCTAATGCAATGACTGTAAACCGTCTATAGTCATTAAATGTTAGAAAAAACCTAACTATTCAAGAACCATCTAAATTTGTTATGCTTTTAATATCTTTCATAGTGAATATTATTGTATAGTTTTAATTATATTGTCACATTAACATTTTCATTAACATTTTTATGTTGATCGATTCATCATATACCTTTAAACACATAAATTCCTTATAGGTGGGAGATACAACATCGGGAACCACCTTGGGCTCCTAAGCGCCGCCTAGGCAGATGCCTAATGCCTTGCGGCACCCTGGAGCATTGACAACTATTTTATTATCACTTTGCCGCATTTGTTCTCTGTAGGAAGAATGTCATACAGTGGTTAATGGATCAGTTTTAATTCCCAGTTTTCTAATGGTACTTGATGGAAGTGAAGAGATGTTCAACAGGATCACAAATCTGTAAATGAGTCTCACTCTTCTCTCTTGACAAAGACCAACTTTATTCCAGAACAGATTCCAGGAAATAAGGTAGCTTACCACTAATAACATCCCACAGACTTCTGCAGGCCCTTTCCTGTCAGAAATTGCCCTCACATAGATCTTCCTATCTACCTTATAGACAGGTGACATCAACTTCACCTGTATCATTGGCAAGATCTCCTTTTAACAGAGCACATGAATGGATGGCCAATTAGGCCAACCAGTTGAATTGATCTTAAGCCATGGATGTATGTTCTACAGCTAGGAGAAGGAAGGGGGATAATGAAGGAATGATCTGAAAGAGAGATGAGAGATAGAGAAAGGACTGCTGGAGGAATGATGAAAACAAGGATATACGATTAGTTGGTATGAGAACTTTGGGAGGAATTTGGGGTCCACACATGAGGCCCAATTGTGAACAGTAGTGACGAGGAGGATGGCATTTGTCAAGCAAACGTGAAGAGATCTGCTAGACCTGAAGTTAGGCCATTTGTATGTAAGGATCACCCAGTAAATAATGTCCCCAATTCTTTTATAGGGTAATACTTACACTTGCCTTACATTGGAGGTATAAGAGGAGCACTTCTATCATCTGTGATTCTGTATTTCGGACTCTTCATCATATGTAAACCCATCAGTGCAAACATAAAACCTCTGCAAACATCATCTTTTATTCAACCTTGCTTAGTTAATAGTTACATTTAAGAATAATCGTATTCTCGCTTGAACATGCCAAGAAAACATGCTTGGCTAATTCCCATAACTCGGTTCTCTTTTAAGAAAACATTTTTTACCAAAAAAGGATAATCACATCAAATACTTAATCCTAGATTATATGTCAGTTTTAGTAATGGTTTATTCCCGTGACTATCTATCAATAGGCATTCTCAAGAACCGCATAATTTATATGTAAATCCTCTATCCACATTTCATTCTGCTCATGCAGCAGAGATAGTGGGAAATGGGAGGGTGAGAAATAAGAGACTTCAAGCAAAACAATAGAAAATCGTGAGCAATAGGATGCCGAGTTATGCATTAAGATGTCCATAGAGATGCAAAGAGTATAGTAGGTTTTGGAAATCAAACAGGAACATTCCAAATAAGAAGAATGATATAAGAGCATCAAAAGACAAAAGGTCGAAGATCACTTTGGACTGCCAGTTTTACCTGCAGAACCAATTAAAGTTCGGGTAATCACCAAGAAGCAGAATTTTTTTCTCAATGTGGTGCAAGATAAAAAAATTCGTATGAAAATTTATGTGAATCAAATTGAGATCTGCATAAATACGCCACTGACCTGAATGCGGTTGCGATGGGCAAATTCTGAGACCGCTCGGTGCTCCGACAAGCCCTGAAGCTCCCTCTGCCTCTCTCGGACGTTTCGCATGATCAGATCAATCCTTGCCTGCCTCCCGCGAAGTCTCGGCAACTCTGTTCTGACGTTCTCAGGCTGGGCGCCTTCATGATCTGCCACGGACCGATCCCGATTGTGCCGAGCCCGATCGTGGTCCCGTTCCTCTCTCCTCCCAGCCCGTGCATCCCTCTGCTGGCTTGTCATCTGCACCCACTCCCTCACGAGCCTCACCCTCTCACGCTCAGTTTCTCCAAGCCACTCAGCCCTGGGGCTCTCATTTCTTTGAGAAGAGATTCGAGACCCAGCTTCAGCCATCTCACTCTCCACCGTCCAGCCTCGCACAATTTGTCTCACCCTCTCCCTCTCACCTTCCCCAATATCAGGCGTATGTTCCCTGCTAGACCGCTGGCTTTCCTCCTCTTCTTCTTCTTCCCCGTCGGCCGGCCCCCCCCTAGTGGGCAACAGCCCATGGGGCGACGTCGCGTCCTCGTTCTCATCGCTCTCACTCACATCTACTTGCCTCTCCGACCCATTTCTATTCCTGTTCATCACGACATTCTGCGGCTGCCTTCCCGCAGACTCGTCCTCGAGCTCCCTCCACCGCTGCAGGACTGACGACGCGCGAGCCGCAGCCGGACGATCCGCAGGCGCGGCCCCGTGGCCACCATTGGCAACGCCCGACGTCGGGTTCCTCCGCGACTCCCTGAGGAACGAGGAGACCAGCATCGAGACCGTGTGGAGGCCCGCGAGCGCCATAAGCTCGGACTCGCGGTTGCGCCGCTCGATGGTGGTGATCATCTCCTCCGCCTGTCGGGCGACCCACCGGCTGAGGATCCTGGAGTGCCGGCGCCGCGCCGCCGACGTCTCGGCCAGGTCGTCCCCCTCCAGGTCGGACCTCCGCCGCCGCCGCACGAGCTGGTCGGGCCCCTCCCCGGAGGCGCCATCGTCGACATCCTCCGACTCGTGGCCCGATGAGCACGACGCGAAGGCGGCGCTCATGCACCCATCGAAATGGTCCCTCACGAGCTCCTCCAACCCCCGGCGGAAATCAATCCCGACGACCGCCGCCGCATCCCCCTGCTTCGGCCGGAAGTCCGTCATCACCGGACACCGCCAACGGGAATCGGAACGCCCCCACCCGCCCTTAAGTCGTGACGAAGGAAAACCCTAGCCGGTGGTGCTTGTGGCGGGGCCAAATCAAGAAGGACATTGGAGCCCGAAGGGATCCACCGGGGAGCCCCGCGGCAGAGGGGTTCCGGCCTGGATCGAGAGCACCAGCCAAGGCAATGACCCCCCGAATCGCCGCGTCCCAAGCACACCGCCACCAAAATATATAGCCGGAGGCGGGGGTGACGGAGAGGATCGAGACGAGGAAACAGCAAAGATTTCTCGGATTTGTTCTGGTAGAAAATTTCCGCCGCAGTGGGAGCAGAAACCGCTGATCCCGAGAACCAGAAGAGGAGAAGAAGAAGAAGAAGAAGCGGAGGAGGAGGAGGAGATGGAGATGGAGATGGTGGGGGAAGCGGCAATTTTTTCCCCTTCTTAATTTTCTTTTTTACGGGGCGCCGCGAGTGGGAGGAAGAAGAGGGGAAATTTTGCGTTATGAGAGGGGGTTGGGGGGCGGGCGGGTCCGGGTCGCTTCTGCCTTCGCGTCCACGTCATACTTCTGGAGAGGGAGCTAAAGATGGCCACGTGGAATTGTCTCTGGCTCAGTCTCTCTCTCTTCCTTTCTCTCTCTACTACCTCTTTTCTCTCTCCGCCCACCCGACTCCTCTTTCCCGTGATGGCAACGGAATTACGGGCTTCGCAGTCGCCCGCCCCCTCCCTGGCTCCCTCCGTTTCGGGGAATGTCGGGAATTTAAATAATTGAGAAAAAAAAAGAGAAAAAGAGGCGGAAGCTGTGGACGGTCCTGATTGGGAGATCACATCAGAAGATCGGACGGCAGAGAATTCACGATCTGGGCCATTGTGTTTAAACCTTTTCTGGGTTGGTATTTTTTTTCTCATTTTTTTCTTATTTGAGTGCCTTCAATGGGTGGTGGGGTGTATAAGAAACTTTATTCTCTCTGTTGTGACCATCGGATTTAAAATACTTGTTTATGCAAAAAAAAAATTTCATAAAAATTATACAGAGAATATTTAACTAGAAAAAAAATGGCAGATCTCTCCACATAAAAAGGGGTGTCCTTAAAGGCTTCCTTTTTGTTAGACGATTTTTTTTTTACTTTTATATAGGGGTGTGGAAATTGGGAACGGGAAAGGGACGAATGGACGGGGGTTGGGTTGGTGGCCATGGGTGGGGAGACTATTAGAAGTGTATTAACTACATACCCTTGTTTGTGGTGACAAATAATTTTATGTAAAATAATATGTAAGTATTTAATATTTTTATTAAGATGTTGTAAAAAATTTTAAGATTGTTAAATACTCTTGCTAAGTGGAGTCTACAAGGATAACTACTATAGCATTTCTCTAAAAAAGCCCCAAGAGAGAAAGAGAAGTTGTGGGTGGTGGAAGATGTGCATCTTACTCTTCAGTCAAGCATCTCCATCTCCATAGATCTTAGGAAGCCAAGGGAGGTTCTGGTTTGGATTATGTTTGGAGGAGGACCAAGAACAGTGGTGAGGAATATCATGTTATTTTCTTGGCACAAACATTTTGGTGTTCATAATTTTTTTGCCAAGTATATATATCAAATTAGAAGGGTATTTAGTTGCTATATAGGGTGGGAGCAGCTAGTTACACACTGCCTTGTTCATAAAAACCCAAGACTCCAAAAAAAGAAGAATGCATGACTTAACCCACTTCCATGTTTTCCATGGAAGACTCTTATGCATGTCGACATTGCCTTCTCTTTTTTCTTATTTTTATCATGCAAAGAAGAGTATAAATGGTGTCAACTTCTTACTATAAAGGCCAAACGAACAAATAGAGCTTGACTAAATAAGATTGCTAGTGACACCCACTAGGTTTTTCTGATCATAAGACCCCATTTGCTAATAAGTATTACGCATATCTAATGTTTTAATATATATTAAATATAATTAATGTTGTCTTATATTGAAGCCTTCTTTTCTGGTTGGATTTGTAGGATATTAAGCGTTACAATTCAATCTCTTGAGCTTTTGGTTGGAAGCACTTTTTTTCTTTAAGTTGGTTATTCATGGTCCCTTCTTCCAAAACTTGCCCACATATATATGCTGTGTAAGAGGAAGTACTGTTCTGCCTTGTAAAGCCACAAACATGGCTGTTCACTAGGCTTAAGCTATAAGCTTCTACTCTCAAGTCTCAACATATGGATTGAAAAAAAAAATTTATTTCATTACAACAATAAAGGATTGAACCTTCGTAAAGATAAACAACCAAATTACAGTGCACTGGAGTTCCGAGCATCCACAAAGCACCCGCAAATTAGGGTAAACTGATAGAAAATTATAGTAAAACATATAGATGATGGTGTTCAAGCTGCTAGATGGCCAATTCAGAAGAAGATATCACAATCATATTTTTACTCCTTTTTTTGTTTCCTAATAAAGTGTTTAGTTGTTATATTTTATCAATTTTTTCTTTCATTTTTTTTAAGGGAAGAGAAGCAAGTGTGATTACGTTTGGTAGACCGTTTCTTATTTTTTGGGAGAGAATCCCGTAGCGCCTATATCTCTTCCTAAAAAAAAAATGTCGACCTATTTTTTTAAGGGAGAGAATCCCGCTTCGTGCACGGCTTCATCTTCACGCGATCGCTGGGCGAACCTTCGACCTGCAGCAAACCTCCCTCTTCGCCTCTGGGAAGTCAACCTCCATCTTCGCGGCTCCTCTGGGCGACCTGCAGCAAGTATGTATTTCTCTCTCTCTCTCTCTCTCTCTCTCTCTCTCTTCTCTCTCTCTCTCTCTCTCTCTCTCTCTCTCTCTCTCCAACAAAGCCACCCCCGCTCCTGCGCCAGTGGTGCCCCCCCGCCACCCTCGTCGACAGGGCCGCCCCTGTGCCAGTGAAGCCCCCTCGCCCCCGCCCCTGCGCCAACGGCGCCCCCCATCTCCCCCCTGGGCAGCCCCCTCCTCCCCGCCGCCCCCTCCTCCCCCCTACGTCACCCCACCCCGCAAGCCCAAGCTCTGTCCCCCCCCCCTCTTCCTCCCTGTGCAGCCCCTCCTCCCCCTCCCCCTCCCCCTCCCCTCCCTAAGCCCCCCCCCCTCCCCTCCATCGTCCCTCCTCCCCCCCCTACAAAATCCCCCACTGTGCAGAACCCCCCCCCTCCCCTACGCAGGCCCCTCCCCGCCCCCTCCTCCCCTGTGCAGCCCCCTCCTGCAGAAACCCCCCCCACCTACGTAGCCCCCTCCTCCTACCCACTCCCACCCCCCCCCCGCCGCCCCCTCCTCCTCGTCACCCCTTCCTCCCCTACGCGCCCCCTCTTCCCCCTCCCCCTCCCCTCCCTAAGCCCCCCCCCCTCCTCCACTACGCCACCACCCCCCTCCTCCTCCCTGCGCCCGACCCCTCCCCCCCGCACAACCCCCTCCTCCCCCCTGCGTCACCCCCCCCCCCCACCCCACCCCGCCAGCCCAAGCTCTGCCCCCTCCCCCCCCCCCCACACCATCACATGAGAATTGGCCTCCACTAGAGGGGCACACACAACAGTGAGGCACACCAAAGGCTCTGCCCACAGTGCTCTACCGGTCAGAACCCCCCCCCCCCCCCCAACAACAGCATGTATATTTTTTGAATTTTAGATATATAGTATGTTCAATGTAGCATATATATTTTATGAATTCAGGATGTCTGAAACACAAGCATCTTCTGCGAGTGGTCTTAATGAAAAGTTGAAGTGGGATCAAACACGATTAACGTACCTAACTAAATTATTGGTAGATCATCATCGTGTTAGAAAAAGGGCATCAACTAGTTGGAAATTAACCTGAAGTATGGGAAACAATGCGAACAGAGTTTAACAGTAGATTTGGATTAAATGTGACTGTCAAATAATTGAAAGCTAGAGTCAAAGTGATGAAAAATGATTATGTTTTCATCAAGAATATATAAATGCAAGTGGTTTTGGTTTCAACCCTGTGTTGAACACATTTGTTGCCACTGATGAAGTTTGAGACACTTACATTCAGGTACTTATGTTCATGTATGAAGACAATTTTAAATTTAATTATGAATAAAATTCAACTTATATTTATGTTCATGTATTTCAGAAACATCTTGAAGCAAGAACATGGAGAGGAGTCACTATACCACTCCATAATGAGTGGTATGAAATTTTTTAGGGTACTAAAGCAGATGGAAGTAGACAACACAATATACTACCACGAACAGAAACAATTGAACATGGCGATCCATACATAACACCTCCTCATCAAACACCTGTGGATTTGACGAAAGATGATGATAGTTCTGCATCTAGTCTTCATTTTAAACTTATGAAAAATAAGAATGGTAAAGATTTTATTACCCCAAATGAAAAGAGGGAGAGAAGAGGTCAAAAGAACTATCATCATCTTTTGCTGAAGCAATGGTGGAGGCAACTAAAGATTTAAGAAGTCATCGATGCCTGCGTCTTATGACATGATTCAACAATGTGTGAAAATAATCATGGCAATGGACTTAACCATGTTAGAGAAAGCTAGAGCACCTGATTTGATTAGAAAAGACAATGCATATCTTGTATTCTTAAAATTGATGATGCAACTCGTTTAGAATGGTTGAAGTTGCATCTTGGGGATCATTGGTAGATTTTCTTTTGGTTATCATGTTTTCTTAGAGATAATTTCAGTTGTCATTATTAAATAAATGATTGGTTCGTAATATAATTATATATATGTATATTTTAGCAAAAGGTGCAAGTAATGGATCTGCTCAAGATATTCCAACATTCAGGTGAAATAATAAGTCGACGATTTCATGAAGTTCTTGATGCTCTCATCAACTTAGCTCCAAAGTTCATTTATCTCCCTCCGACAGACACTCCACAATACATTCGTGATAGACAACATTTTCATTTTTTAAGGTAATATTTATAGTGATTCACGTTATTATATCTCTCCATGTCATTAACTTTAAACATATGTTGATTTAGGATTGTATTGGGGCTATAGATGGTACACATATATTAGCCGAAATTCCAGCAAATGATAGAATGAGATATCGTAATCGCAAGGGTCAAACATCACAAAATGGTATGGTCATCTGGTCTTTGATATGTGTTTTTCTTTTTGTTAATGCTGGATATGAAGGTTTGCTGCCGATGCTACTATTTTAGAAGGAGCTATAACGTCGGGATTTTATGTACCAGAAGGTAAATTTTTATCTATCCCATTTTTTTAATCATGATGCGCTGACATTTAATTTTATGTATAGGTAAATATTATCTAGTTGATGCGGGTTATGCAAACACACCATAATTTTTAGCACCTTATCGCGGAGTAAGATATCATTTGAAAGAATTTGGTCCAAATTAATCACTCTACTCCACAAAACTCTAAAGAGCTTTTCAATTTGTGGCATGCTTCACTACGAAATGTTATTGAACACATGTTGGGGTGTTAAAAGAAGGTTTCGTATTTTTCGTCAACCGTTAGAATATCCTCTTCATGTGCAATCGAAGATAATTATTGTTGCATGTACCTTGCATAATTTTATTTGTGATCATAGAGGAGGAAAAGATGAAATTTGGATGCAAATTGAAAGAGAACATGGTGCAGACATTGACAGAGAAATAGAATGAAGACGTCAAGAAAGACTCTGATTTGAAGAAAATAAGCGTTCAACAACATCACATTCACAACGTGATCTTGGTAAAGAACTTCGGAATAGAATTGCATTGGAAATGTGGGAAGATTATGTAAACAGACGACAAAGATCTTGAAGTTTGTATAACATCATGGTTACTAATTTGATGACGTATTAATAGTTATTTATTAGCCATTCTCTTTTATAAATGGTACAAATCTCCTTTTGAAATATGCTTGTCACTTTCACTATAAAAAATAATAAAGTGAAAAAGAGTCTACCAAACAGGTCTATATAAATTTTAAAAATTATGTCAGTTCTGCCAAATAGATAGTAGTAGTTTTCCTCAATTTTAAAATTTCAGTCAAAAATTGACACAGTATAATTTTTTAGTTAGAAAGATTTTTTTTTTTAAGTGTAACCAAACACCCTATAAGTACTTTAGAAACATAAAATTCATGTATGTTGATGTAGCCATTCTTTAGGAAAGGGGTTTTACATAAAATCCAATGTATGTTGATGTACCCACTCTTTAGGAAAGTTTTGAAAGTGGTTGTAACCCATTAGAGGCTAATGCTTCACCTCTAGCCCATAATTAAGACCTTCATTAGTTTGGCCTAGAGTGGTTAGGATGATTTCCACTAAACATTGTCAATCTATGTCAACCAGTGAGGGTTGGGTTCACAAAACTTTACAACCATAAAATCCTCCACATTATATGTGATGACCTCTGTGACGCACATCTCAGATTTGCCCTTTCCCTCAAACTTTTGAGTGACTCAGTCAAAGGACATATTAGTCTCACAACTCTATTGATCTATCCACACAAGGGTCTTCAATTGTCCATAAAAATAGTGATAACTCTGATTGATAGTTATTATAAGAGGATACATCGAGATAGAGCAAGGTATTTACTTTTTGATGCTTGCATCCACCCACATGCTCAAGTAGCCAACAGTCACTAGCCGGCTCAATTTGGTTATGAGTTAACTTAAAACATGGTTTCACAATGGAAAAAAATAACTCATTGTGGTTAGGGTTGGTTGTGAGTTAACTCTGAGTTAACTCATGGCTAGCCAACCCACCTCCCCCCCCCCTCCCTAAGCCCCCCCCCCTCCTCCATACGCTCCCCACCCCCCCTCCTCCCTGCGCCCCCCCCTCCTCCCCCCTGCGCAACCCCCTCCTCCCCCCTGCGTCACCCCCCCCCCCCCCCCACCCGCCAGCCCAAGCTCTGCCCCCTCCCCCCCCCCCCCACACCATCACATGAGAATTGGCCTCCACTAGAGGGGCACACACAACAGTGAGGCACACCAAAGGCTCTGCCCACAGTGCTCTACCGGTCAGAACCCCCCCCCCCCCCAACAACAGCATGTATATTTTTTGAATTTTAGATATATATTATGTTGAATGTAGCATATATATTTTATGAATTCAGGATGTCTGAAACACAAGCATCTTCTGCGAGTGGTCTTAATGAAAAGTTGAAGTGGGATCAAACACGATTAATGTACCTAACTAAATTATTGGTAGATCATCATCGTGTTAGAAAAAGGGCATCAACTAGTTGGAAATTAACCTGAAGTATGGGAAACAATGCGAACAGAGTTTAACAGTAGATTTGGATTAAATGCGACTGTCAAATAATTGAAAGCTAGAGTCAAAGTGATGAAAAATGATTATGTTCATCAAGATATATTAAATGCAAGTGGTTTTGGTTTCAACCCTGTGTGAACACATTTGTTGCCACTGATGAAGTTTGAGACACTTACATTCAGGTACTTATGTTCATGTATGAAGACAATTTTAAATTTAATTATGAATAAAATTCAACTTATATTTATGTTCATGTATTTCAGAAACATCTTGAAGCAAGAACATGGAGAGGAGTCACTATACCACTCCATAATGAGTGGTATGAAATTTTTTAGGGTACTAAAGCAGATGGAAGTAGACAACACAATATACTACCACGAACAGAAACAATTGAACATGGCGATCCATACATAACACCTCCTCATCAAACACCTGTGGATTTGACGAAAGATGATGATAGTTCTGCATCTAGTCTTCATTTTAAACTTATGAAAAATAAGAATGGTAAAGATTTTATTACCCCAAATGAAAAGAGGGAGAGAAGAAGGTCAAAAGAACTATCATCATCTTTTGCTGAAGCAATGGTGGAGGCAACTAAAGAATTTAAGAAGTCATCGATGCCTGCGTCTTATGACATGATTCAACAATGTGTGAAAATAATCATGGCAATGGACTTAACCATGTTAGAGAAAGCTAGAGCACCTGATTTGATTAGAAAAGACAATGCATATCTTGTATTCTTAAAATTTGATGATGCAACTCGTTTAGAATGGTTGAAGTTGCATCTTGGGGATCATTGGTAGATTTTCTTTTGGTTATCATGTTTTCTTAGAGATAATTTCAGTTGTCATTATTAAATAAATGATTGGTTCGTAATATAATTATATATATGTATATTTTAGCAAAAGGTGCAAGTAATGGATCTGCTCAAGATATATTCCAACATTCAGGTGAAATAATAAGTCGACGATTTCATGAAGTTCTTGATGCTCTCATCAACTTAGCTCCAAAGTCATTTATCTCCCTCCGACAGACACTCCACAATACATTCGTGATAGACACATTTTCATTTTTTAAGGTAATTTATAGTGATTCACGTTATTATATCTCTCCATGTCATTACTTTAAACATATGTTGATTTAGGATTGTATTGGGGCTATAGATGGTACACATATATTAGCCGAAATTCCAGCAAATGATAGAATGAGATATCGTAATCGCAAGGGTCAAACATCACAAAATGGTATGGTCATCTGGTCTTTTGATGTGTTTTTCTTTTTGTTAATGCTGGATATGAAGGTTTGCTGCCGATGCTACTATTTTAGAAGGAGCTATAACGTCGGGATTTTATGTACCAGAAGGTAAATTTTTATCTATCCCATTTTTTTAATCATGATGCGCTGACATTTATTTTATGTATAGGTAAATATTATCTAGTTGATGCGGGTTATGCAAACACACCATAATTTTTAGCACCTTATCGCGGAGTAAGATATCATTTGAAAGAATTTGGTCCAAATTAATCACTCTACTCCACAAAACTCTAAAGAGCTTTTCAATTTGTGGCATGCTTCACTACGAAATGTTATTGAACACATGTTTGGGGTGTTAAAAGAAAGGTTTCGTATTTTTCGTCAACCGTTAGAATATCCTCTTCATGTGCAATCGAAGATAATTATTGTTGCATGTACCTTGCATAATTTTATTTGTGATCATAGAGGAGGAAAAGATGAAATTTGGATGCAAATTGAAAGAGAACATGGTGCAGACATTGACAGAGAAATAGAATGAAGACGTCAAGAAAGACTCTGATTTGAAGAAAATAAGCGTTCAACAACATCACATTCACAACGTGATCTTGGTAAAGAACTTCGGAATAGAATTGCATTGGAAATGTGGGAAGATTATGTAAACAGACGACAAAGATCTTGAAGTTTTTATAACATCATGGTTACTAATTTGATGACGTATTAATAGTTATTTATTAGCCATTCTCTTTTATAAATGGTACAAATCTCCTTTTGAAATATGCTTGTCACTTTCACTATAAAAAATAATAAAGTGAAAAAGAGTCTACCAAACAGGTCTATATAAATTTTAAAAATTATGTCAGTTCTGCCAAATAGATAGTAGTAGTTTTCCTCAATTTTAAAATTTCAGTCAAAAATTGACACAGTATAATTTTTTAGTTAGAAAGAGTTTTTTTTTTTAAGTGTAACCAAACACCCTATAAGTACTTTAGAAACATAAAATTCAATGTATGTTGATGTAGCCATTCTTTAGGAAAGGGGTTTTACATAAAATCCAATGTATGTTGATGTACCCACTCTTTAGGAAAGTTTTGAAAGTGGTTGTAACCCACTTAGAGGCTAATGCTTCACCTCTAGCCCATAATTAGACCTTCATTAGTTTGGCCTAGAGTGGTTAGGATGATTTCCACTAAACATTGTCAATCTATGTCAACCAGTGAGGGTTGGGTTCACAAAACTTTACAACCATAAAATCCTCCACAAATTATATGTGATGACCTCTGTGACGCACATCTCAGATTTGCCCTTTCCCTCAAACTTTTGAGTGACTCAGTCAAAGGACATATTAGTCTCACAACTCTATTGATCTATCCACACAAGGGTCTTCAATTGTCCATAAAAAATAGTGATAACTCTGATTGATAGTTATTATAAGAGGATACATCGAGATAGAGCAAGGTATTTACTTTTTGATGCTTGCATCCACCCACATGCTCAAGTAGCCAACAGTCAACTAGCCGGCTCAATTTGGTTATGAGTTAACTTAAAACATGGTTTCACAATGGAAAAAAATAACTCATTGTGGTTAGGGTTGGTTGTGAGTTAACTCTGAGTTAACTCATGGCTAGCCAACCCACCTCCCCCCCCCCCCTCCCCCCAAGAGTTAACCTCCCCTTTTTACCCCCTAAGTACCACCCCATGTGAACTGTGCAGGTAATAGAGCTGACCATTTTGTGTGGCCCTCTTTTCTCCTCTCGTCGCATCTTTCCCCGCAAAGGCAACAACCCCCTCTTCGTAACCTGGTGAAACTCTCTACAGTCGACATCTTCCCCTCTCGCTTTTGCTCTATCGTGATAGAATCTCCCATGTGCTCCATTTTACATGCTGAAATCTAAGGTCCTTATATATAAGGCCCTCGTCACGTTCCAATGCTTTGGTGAAATCTTAATCATCTCTTCATAAAAATATTATAATAAAGAGTGAGAAGTGTATGTACAAGGGTGTAGTTTGGGTATTAGGCAAGTGAGTGAGAGGGTTAACTCACTTTACATTGCCAAAGCACTCAAGAAAAAATGAGTTAACTCACTTTAGTTAAATGGGTTAACTGACAGGGAAACAAATAAAAAATTAAATTAACCCTGAATAAATTTAGTCATAAGTTGGAGTTATCCCTAACCCCAACATATTACCAAATTGAGGCTAAAAATCTTCACTTGCAACAACACCCAAGACCGTTTGTTCTTTTTTGTTGATCCTCCACTTCGTCTCCCTCTACCACAAATATCGAAAGTGCATAAATCAAATGATCTAGTTTACGAATCTTCTACAGTTTGATTTTTATGTATGTTTCTCAGTGTTGCTCACTTGATCCATGTGGCGTGTTGGTTTATCGGTGGACCTCTTCCTTAAACAAGGAATTCATAATTAAAATGGACCTTGTTCTGGAATTAGCCCCACTGGATCCGGACCCAGTTGCAAATTTAATTGGGACCGGGGTTTGGCAAAATTTTATCAAGAGGGGCTGTTGTTATATGAGTATTATTATACGATACCATATCAAATCACCGATTCTTTAACTTAAAACTTAAGATAAAGAGTAGAGTAGCACCCGCACAACATTGCACGTCTTAAATTCCCTATAGTACTTATGTCTCCCTTGTTACATGAAGCCTATGGCAGCATAAGAGAGTTTAGGATATCCTTGTTATCCCTTGCAGTTGGATTTCGTTCTTGTATCTTGATTATTTAATCCCAAATATGAAAAACTTAACTTGAGTTAGGAGCACTTAGCTGGTGTTAGGAATAGGTCCTTTTTCAGGGATCGGCAACTTTTATGATTAGTGTGGAGGTATTTTCCTACTTGGGCCGGAGTCAAACGGGCCTACACTTGGAGATAGGGAAGAAGATTGCCGGTAGCGGATGGATGCCTGCAAAATCAGAACGGAATCAGGGGGGCCCGGTTGAAGAACCGGGGAGAACCCTCCGATGCCTAAGTTAGTAAAGGCTTTGGAGAAGAAGGGTTCAGTGTTGAGCAGGAGCGATGTGTCTTAGATTACCTGTCCCTGCATGGAGACTTACCAGAGCCTTTTATATGCAGAAGTGCTGAAGGAGAGGGACGAAACGTCCCTGATCAATGCCGCAAAGGGCGCGCCTGTTAGCGCCATTGGCGGGGAGGTGTCCGTTGAGGGGCCTCGCAGTTAACGCACCATTTAATCGTTGGGCATGCATGATGCAGCAGTTGCAACCGTTACAAGGAGACGGAGGGCTACTTGAATCCCCCTGGTCGGAGGTACCGAGCAGGGGCCCTGTTCGGTATATGGAACCTGTTGCTCGGTGACAATGCATGTTGCTGGATGTCCCATGCATGGAAGTGTTGCTCGTGTCGAAGAGGGCCCGCCACACGCCGAGCAGCGACTGCTCGAAAAAGAGGGTCCGGGGCCGAGCCAGCTGTAAAGCGCCCGGAGATGACTCTTGGGTCCCGCTGGTACCTGAATACAAGGATCGTCCTCGGGACCTTAAAACGGGTTCTAAGAAGACATGGCGCCATGCGGAAGGGCCACGTTTGTCTGCTGAATTGGGCTGGGCCATGATGGGCCTTGCGCACGAAGGTGGCTAGGAATAGCCACCACAATCAGCTTTTAGTCCATGAAAAGGACTCACTTTTAAAGAAAGTTAAGTTTCTTAATTAGTTTTAGATATAAATAGTTAAATTATCTGACCATGGATTGGCGGATCTACAAAGGATTCAATGGGATCTTATGATTACTAGATTTCTCAAAATCTTATAATTTATTTTAAAATCCAAGTCTAAAAAGGTCAAAAAAATTATACTGACCTTATTAACTTAAGCCGGATGATCTTATTAGAGAGTCACCGGACAAAATTGTCCGAGTAACCTCATTAAAAAGAACTCATGCATCTGTCCGTGCGTAGTGAGATGTATTGTACATGCAAATGCCTCCAAAACGTAGTAGATAAGTAAAAAGACAAGTATTAATGGCCTCTGGAAAAATCTCTTATCAGGGACAGCTTATTTTGCCCAAGAGAAGTGAACACACTGTCCACACAGAATCACCTCAACAGATGCCAAGGCCCGAGAAAGTATACATCTGATCTAAAACACCTTATTAGCTTTGGGCACATAAAGCTACATGTGGCCCAAACTATCAATTACCTATACTCCATCTTCATTACTCTCTCTCTCTCCACCTGTTTTCTAATTCACTGGATGGTTCAGTAAAATGATGGTGTGGCAGAGAAGGGGCCATGGATCTCTGGTCTAATAATGCAGGGGGAGAAGGTGGCAATGACATTGTATGAAGAAATGTTTCAAGCCCTAAGAGCACTATTGATCAAACTTACAGTTGAAATGGGTTCACGGCCATGGATAAACCAATGCTTCCAAACGTAAGGAACAAGTTCAAGATTATTCCACGGAGAACTCAACTAGACTACATTGGAAGTTGAGAACATCTAGGTTATCACATTGGAAGTTGAGAAGAGTGATCTTTCCACATTAGGCATGGACTAAATAAAGGCACAGCTCATGTGCAATGCATCAAAATTAACCAAGAACCCATTATTTAAGATGACAGATCTTTTACACGTACGGTGGCGTTTAATTTGGTCTCTCCCTTCATCCTAGACATATGTATGGATAGATATGTTATCCCATGCATCGTAAAGTACTAGCGCACCGGCCAAGTGCCAACCCCCATTCTGCAGGGGTGGTCAAAAGTTGCCTTTTGATCTTGAAAGCTCTGCGGGAAGAACATGATATGGTCCCCTCCAGGTGCGATTATCGAAAGAAGACCGGCCGCTGGACCTGCCTCTCTGCTCCAACAATGCGTACTCAAGAGCCCTTACACAATCATACCATGCACTGGGCAGATGTTTCTTTCCTTCTTAATTTTCTCCTTCGACGTCGAAGATTTTTCTTTCTTAACACACGAACATATATACCGGCCATGAGAAGATTTCCCTGGTCTACTAGTACTGTTAATAGGAATGACTAAATCTCATCTGAAGTTAGTAGTACTGTACATATATATAAGTACTGACTGCCTCTCCAAACTATCCGATCTTCTATATATGTCGCCTAGTGCAATCACTTGAAGTATATATGCATGCAATCACACATGCCTCTGATCTGCAGCTTCCTGTGAATCAGAGGGCCGGAATATTCTATGGTACTATTCTTAGACTCGTGAGTGGATCTGTTCTTCGAGCTAAGAGCTAAAAGAAGATGTCATATGCTAGTACTATTTCACCGAGACCCCAATCGATGCATGGAGAAGTAGTGCCTGTTAATTTGCAGGATGGGGGAGAGGTGAGGGTCACTGTGTGTTGTGCGCATGCATCTGTCCTGAAGAGGAGGGGCTAGCTGACACATGGCAACTGGCATAGCCCCGGCAGTTTGCTCGGGCGGATGAGAAGCACACCTCGATCCGCGGTTGAGGGATCGGGGAACATGCCATGCTCGTCTCCCCCAAGCGCTTCCTCCTCAGACTCCCAAGGCAGGTTTCGTCGTCGTCGTCGTCGTTTTTCTTCTCTCTCTCTCTCTCTCTCTCTCTCTCTCGTTGTTATTGTGGCTTGGTGCAAATGTCGTCTACCGAGGAACTGTACGCAATTGCTGTTTCCTCGGCCAGACGTTGCGGGCCGGGTTTGATCCCGGAGGTCCTACCGGGCGATCTTGACAGAGGGGGTGTGGATGGAATGTGGTGATGAGAGAAGGAAGAGGGGACACTTGTGCAGGTGAGCTCTGTGTGTGTGTGGAGAGGGGGGAGGGGAGCGAGGCTCAAATCCATGCATGACATGGGTTGTCTGCTGGCGGATGGACCTATGGCAGATACAATGATAAAAATGTAATAAGTACAAAACACAAAGTTGAGATGGCCGAGTTGGTCTAAGGCGCCAGATTAAGGTTCTGGTCCGAAAGGGCGTGGGTTCAAATCCCACTCTCAACAGGAATTTTTTATTTTGTTTCATTTGCACATTGTAATTTGTAAAAATTTCAGCAGCAACGGTTGGGAAGTTTTTTGATTTTACACATGTGGCATTACCACTTTCTATTAGCAAATTTAACTTCCAAAGTCTTATGAGAGGTGATGTACGTAGCAGAAGACGTAAAGTTCTGTGAACCTCACTCTCAACATTTTTTTTATTTTGTTTCTTTTCCAAATTGTTATGAATTTTTTTCACCAACAACAGTTCGGAATTGTTTTGGTCTTTTTTTTTCACACGTGACATTATTACTTTCTATCAGCAAACTTTCAAACTCTCCAATGCAAAGTTCTGTGATTAATATTTGGCGAAATTTTACTTGTAAAAACTTTCGAGATGATAGAAAAGGGTGATCTTAGATCTTCGGATAGAAGGTTGAAAATTCCTTATTTTAGCGGCCTATTTGCAAGATAAATAAGAATCAATATTCTTGGGAAGATGTTCTTATGAAAAAATCTTTTGACTATCTACTCTTTGCTTCTTAACTCCTTTAATTCTTGATATATCAATAACCGAGATAAGAGGTTGAGGGCCATAGTGGGCTTTCCTAGGTCATAAGCAAGGAGAGGGCTGAGATATAACCCCACTCTAGTGCATTCCGAGAATATATCCCAAGAGCATCATCTCATAAGCCGGTTATCCCCAAGAGTTTCGATAAAAAGGGAGGCCTCCCATGATATAGATTGGCCGCTCGTGACGCTTCATAGTGGACTTGCATGGGTTTTCACTGATCAAGTTTGGCCCAAATGGGTCGTTATTGGGTTTTCATCTGTAATGAGTCAAAGGTAGAAATCATCTCTCTCTAATAATTAAATACTAATGGCACAGAAATTTAGGGTAAATTTTCACATAACTTTATATATATATATATATATAAAGGTTTGTGTGCGCGCGCAAGAGAGCCTTTCTTTCTAATGTTGAAGGAATCTACTGGGAACATTAATTTTTTCCATCTTTCCACTGGTAATCCTCACTCCTCAGTGCGTCTTATATATACCAATTAAGTCCATATGTACATACACACGTTAATTGTCTTCAGTGCTACATGATCTCCTCAATTACCTTCTTGTGGTGAAAAGGAAAACCTTTTGCTTGTATAATTAGCCTCGGTGAAATCTTTTATATAACCTGCAGCTGAGTAAGGCATCAACGTAATTAAAAGGTACTACAGATTTAACACATGTGCAGGTTTAGATGACATTTAAGATTATTTATAAAAGAAAGAGACAAAGATGTTCTACTGAGCAAGCTAAGTAAGGGATAAAGGACTAGCACGAATCGTACCCTTAATTTTGCAAAAAAGAAAAAACTATATATTTGGCGGAAAGTGATGTCGACAATTCATTTTTCTAATAAATGATCCAAGGACAAAGCTCTCCAAAGTATTCTCTAGATCTTTCTGACCATATATAGTCTTTTAATGTCTTGTGAAAAAAGTTGCCACTAAGATTTTGAGGTTATGTACGTTAAACTACACAGGGGTTCTCATCTCTGACATAAAAGTTTCCACATGCACAGCACAAGATCATACCAGGCTCTGCCCGTACAAGGAAACAGTGCATCTGTCAACCCAGGTGCATGCCTAAGTACCATGCATTCTCCACCAATCTTATCTCATATATATCCTTGTAGATTTGGATAACCATGCATGATGAAGAAAACCATGTCTTCCTTCTCCCCCTGATAAGGGTGTGGTATTATACAAAAAGGACAAGCAGGTACTTTCTAAACAAAACTGTGACATATATCTCTCTCAAGAAGCATCTAGATAAGACAATCACATGAGACCCCCACCAAGAAGACGCAAAGAAGATATGTAATCTAAGATGGAAGATTTTTTTTTAGAAAAACAAGCAGCATGATCTGATGGATTGGCGCCCAACAGCTGGGGGACGATCTCTCCATAGTAGTGAACAAGGGGGTGGGGGTCCCCTTGGGCACTGCACTCACGTGTTATGGGGATTGACCGCGGGGGCAGGAGAGAGAGGCCTGGGAGGGCGCAGTACGGCCTCGCTCAGGCCACCCTCCGAGGGCCCATGCACGTTGCTCCCTCCCTCACCCGTCACTATCTTCGTGGATCTCAGTGAAAGGCTCCCTCCTCTAGCTAGGAAAACCAACCCCATGCTCCCCCACTTGATGTATCATTGGGATTCATGTGCACATGTATCTATATCTATATGCATATAGTTGGAGATTCTAATCTCTCTACGGTGCCGCATGGTCAAGAAAGGGACGTAGCACGTATGATTGACTAGTCCCTAGCCGAGTTATCTGAACTCGGTCATGCTGCTACCTAGCTTATAATTGATATCTTCTTAATTGCCTTACAGGACCTACGTACGTACCAAGAAAAAGATTTAAGTCTGGCTATCAGCCTATCAGGCTGTGGCCCTGGAGGTCACGTTGGGACCTCGATCGGTGGGCGTTGTGAAGGTGGCATTGGAAAAGGAACTCTCTCTCTCTCTCTCTCTCTCTCTCTAGATCTCTCTGTCCCTCGAAAGGCTAGCTGTAATGCGAGGAGTAAGGAAGAGCCCCGACAGTGCCTTTTGGGATTTGGATCCCATGCATGAGGCTGCAATATAATGGCCCATACGGGCACGAGCATAGATAGTGGTGGGGAGATTAGCTTGCAAGGGGGGCTGTGTATGCATGACCCGGTGGACTGGTGGGTCGACAATGGAGGGGGGGTCATCCCGTCACCTGCTCGTTCTCTTTTGCTCTCAGGTTTCGTTTGGCTCCTTCTTCGTGTCAGGTTTGTTTTGTTGCGTAGGGTTGGTGCATGTGAGAGATGGGAGGGGGGAGTGGAGGGCCAGCCAGCAAAATTATCTAATTGGACTATCTATTGTGTTTGGACTTTGGACCCCCTCCCCCTCAACAGTACTATATATGTAGATATATAATAAAGAATAGGCACTTTAACATGAAATTATTCACGTTTTGGGGGCACCCATATATGACTGTTCGAAGAAAAGCATGCAAATGGCTACTTTCCACCTTGAAGCAAAGGAGGCAATATTGGAGCTGACCGGATGAGCAGTGGGTGCAGGAAGATCTTCTCGTGAGGAAACAAGTGGGAAGATCTTCTCTTTTTCTTGGTGGGCAGGAAGAAAGTTTTGGTATCAGTTTTAGGAATTCAAGTGTGGGGATGTACATGTCTCTATTGCCTATTTACCTAATGAAACATTGTTAGAAAAGTAAGAGAGAGGAGGATATATATCAAGTAGCCAAAGAACTATAAACAAGTCAAGGTAATATGATGCATGGTTGAGGGAAGATGAATCATGTCTTGGAACATTAACATGAACAATATTGATGCCAAAACATCAGAAATATGTGTGTAGGTGCTCAAGAAAGAGCCTTATCTGGCATGACATCTTCTCCACATCAGAGATGGATGGTAGTAAGACTTCTCTGTGGCACGGCCGGGTAGTGCAGGTTGCTAATTAATGTAGAAGGAATTTGTACTACTAATTAAGGAAAATTTTTTATGGGTTTCTAAGGGGGGATTTAATTGATAGTGTGGTCATCATCCTTCCATGTTTTTAATGGTCCCTTGTACTCCATATTGTTAAAGATCTATTCAACAATATATCAACATCAAGATATTTTTGGACAAATCGACCACCTGGAAGGCAATTGATCATGACCCATGGACCTAGAAAACAGATGGAATGCATCATGATTCATAAATGTGTGAGTGGATGATATTAACTTCTCCTCTTTTGCCCCCTTCTCACTTTCTTTTGGATTCTGTGGAACTGCTGGTCATAAAAACTTAGGAGATTTTTTTTTTCATGGTGATGACCACATGAGAAAATGATGTTAGCTTTAGGCCCACGCCAGAGATGGAAACTAAGTTAGCCCCACTCAAAGAGAAAAAGAAAACTAAGCCACAAATATATTAAAATCAAACGGCAAAAAGGTAGAGCCCTAACAAGGCAGAGAACTCCCAACATCTGTGGGGTACATGTATTTGAGAGAAGCACACCACACAACAACCTTAACTTTTTTTTTATAGGAGTCTAGATTGAAAGAAAGGGAAACAGTTTGTTTATAAAAGAATATAGAGTTGTTGCCACATGCTCAAACCATCTCTAGAGGCATTCTGTTGAGCACAAACCTAACACTTTAATCAATTACTATTTGCTGAAGTATGACAAGATTTTGTTCTTAATTTTTATTAGTTGCAAACTATATGACAAGTTCAACTGTCTAAAGATTAGTGTATCTCCACTGTCTACTAATTCCAATATTGAGACAGCTGGATCATTGTTCCAGAACTATCTATATATTTCTGGGCTTCTCCTCAACATTATCATTGCCCATAAAAAAAAAAAGTTAAAATTGAACCAAAAAAATTATAAAACGTATCTCCGCTGTTCCTTTCTGCCCAATTCTTAATGAATCATAAGACCACTCGAGAGGGTGTAGACAGAAACATTAACACTACCGACCAGGTGGCTCTTGTCGTAGGATGGATCATGTGAGAATCTTTACATAGATCTAGTGGAGAGAATCACAACAGGGATGCTAATGAGAGCCATGATAACATTTCTTATCCAATTAGACCCACTTTTTCCTAGAAAAAAGGTAGACTTGGTTCATACTTATATTTGTTGTTATTTAGATTCAGATAGTGACTGCAGGCTTCCACCGGCCCATGGTTTAGAGATATCCGTAGCATATTGTGCAGTTCTCTCATCACCCAGCTCATAAACAAATCACATATCTTTTATTATTTTAACTATATATGATCATATGTTTAATGAGGCTACAGCTACAATGATGCAGCTCCATGTGTGGATGATGTAAGTGGCAAGGTGTACATTATGATGCCATCCAAAATATTAACAATCAACGGATACAAATAATACAAATATGATGATTGAGCTATAGTATGTGTTAGAGGACATTTGTAGGATAACCCAGTGCTTACTCCCCCACAAAGATTAACTGTACAGACACAGGTATAATTTTGGCATTTGTTTACTTACGTCTATGTTCAAATTTTGTTTTTTTAATGTATTGTACACCTTGTTCCATTTGGTATGTAATACATGTATTTCATTACTATCTCGGGATAATTATACATACACACACATATATATATATATAGTACTCTTATGTATTTAATTTTATATTCTGATCTCATTCTCTATATCATCATAGATACCGCTAGTATATATATATTAACAAAAATTGCTTCACCTATATGTATCGGGGGTTAGGGTTTATAGAGTATTTTGTTGTACCTATAAAAATATAAGACTTAGATATATAGATATATAAGATATTATAAAAGTCCTATGAACATATATATTCTCTATATCATCATAGATACCGCTAGTATTACGAAAAATTGCTTCATCTATATCTGTCGGGGGCCAACACCATTAAGGTTTATAGAGTATTTTATTGTACCTATAAAATATAAGACTTTAGATAGATATATAAGATATTATAAAAGTACTATAAACATATATGCTGTTATTTGAATAATGCCGGAAGATTGAACAAGAGTGGTTAGCCTTTTTTTAAGTTTTGATATCAAAATTAAGTAAAACTAATGGGAGATAACGGCAGAGACATATGCAATAAAGTATGACATATTACGGAGGTATACATGATAATATGTAAAATATGGGGTTTAAAATAGAACATGCAGAATGTGCAGGGTAGAAATATAATTATCCCTATTATCTACTTACAAAACCTTCCGTCCAAACCGACAAGCTCTTAAGAACTTAGTTGAGAGAGAAAGATAAAGAAGAGAAAAGGAAAGCCTCCAACAAGTCAACTTGCAACAATAATAAAGTTGATGATGACAAACACAATAGACATAAAATTATTAATATTAAACTTATTATAGAAAATTTTTACATCCATGAGGTATTGTCCCTAGAGAGGAAGAGGAATGTATACTTCTCCTAGCAACCAATATAACATTATCTAGCCTTTTTTCGGTATATCTAAGGATATTAATATGAACAAATATGACGATAATATTAAAGCTTTAGAGTACTTGGTCAAGTGGCATTCCCATACTAGATACTTAGATCCTCCAAAACTACCAAGTGAAGAAGAACAAGCCAAAGAACTACAAACTCCAACCAACAACAAGGTTGGGCACCAAAAGCGTTGCAAGCAAGCATTAGGCATAAACAAATATCCCACCCATCTTTTCCCCAAAGCATGGAATGGATTTATGCTTCTCTTTGGCAACGAGTACTGTTCATGCATGTGTACACGTTTTGTTCTCTTCATGCATCACGCAACGGGAAGGAACTCAGTTATACTAATCGTCGCCCATTAAAAGAAATGCAAAGCTACCACTTAAGGCCTGTGGATTTCTTCTGCCATGCTTCCAGGAGGTCTAACATGCACCATAGAAATTTCTCCATGGACTGCCAGGAACACACGAGTGACTGGCACAGAATGGCTGCCGACCAGCTTCTAGGATCTGGTATAGCATCTTTCACGAATCCATCTGAGCCATTTTTAGATTGTTTCTTACTAGCTTTTGGAAAGTGGGATACTGTTTGTTACTGTCCTTTTAAAAGAACAGGATACTGTAGGCGAACCATAAGTTGGGAACTGTAATAAACCCCTACGTACGTACCCTTCGATTAATCAGGGACTTTGAGTCACCCAATCACTGCCCTCAAAAGCAAGTCCACCGTAGTACCCGTCAAGACAATACTGTTATCCATGTACTCACGTGTAACCCTCCTTGCATACCAAGTTGTAAGTTCAGAGGTTCAAATTCCACGGGGAGGGGAGCAGGATTATAAGGAATTCTAAAGGATAGTATAATAGGATAGATTCCAACATTCTTGGAAACGTCTCCGACCTCTTCCGACGGAAACCCTCGTCACTTTGTGTGGAGGATCAGTCGTCGACCTCTTTCGACGGATTAGTCGCCGACCTCCCTATGTGGAGCTTCCCTCCTTCGAAGGGTTGCAGTTGGGGGTGGGAGGTGACCCCACCGCTAATCTGTAAGCTTTGGAACATACCTCTTTTTTTCTACTGTTGTTCCCTCTTCCCTTTCTTAGATCCCTCCCTCTCCACCGAGGTCAACTTCTACTTGTGCTACCTACTCCCTTGTTCTCTTCTCTACTGCTATATCCCTTCGTTGTCTCCGTCTCCGACCACACTCACCCTCAACCTCCTCCGTCCCCCTCCTCTACTATCGGCCACATCTATCTCCATCTCCCCTTTTGATGTTTCTCTCCCTCATCCACCTACAACTTTGGGACATGTCCGACCTCGAAGCCTCTTCAGAGATCGGTTCTCGCAACTTCCATCTCGACATACTATTGTGCGTTTGATTTTTGTTGCAGTATATTTTGTGTTGTTCAGGTTCAAATATTCACATCAAATTTGGGAGCTCACATCTTCAACCAGTCTAATCCAAACTGTTTCAATTTTGAAGGATCGTCTTTGACCTGTCTACTTTGGTCAAGTCTTCGAGATACAATTCGAGGCTTTAAAGTCTCTGGATTCTCTAAATCTGGAGTTATGGAGTTACTAACATAGCTCATGTTCTGAGACCTATTCAGACATCCGTTCGAGGTGTGCATCTTCCAAGTTGCTGTTGTTGTGCTACTTTAAAAAAGTGCAGCCTTCTCCATTAGAGCAAAGCCTATATCTCGGTTACTCTATGGCAATGTGTTTGTTGGGTCTTATTTGGATAGGCTTTTTAAGCTTCAGATCCTTATGTTTGCTACTGTTTGTGGCTTCGGCTTCTCAGTTCACTGTTTTCTTTGGTGTATACTCTAGAGTGTCTCTTTGTATTTTGAGGGCTCACCCCTCCTAATTGTACTGTGTATCCAGTTTGTGTTAGTAATATGGAGCATTAGCTCCTTCTTTGGTTTAAAAAAAAAAAAAAAGCCCCTTCTTAACCTTCAGAAATGCTGTGGTGTCACTCTACATAACGAATCTTTGCCACTCTCTTTTTCTGCTGTCCAGCTTAAAAATCGGACGGCAGAAAGAAAGAAGTTTGCAGTGGCAATTTTGCAGGAGGGAAGAAGCTTTCGAAGAGCTGAAAAAGGCACCTTTGCTGGGAATTTAGCAAGATGCCAACTTGTTATGCGATGCCTCTGACTTGATAATACTCGATCGGGATGCGTGTTTTCGGTGTTGCAGTTCACGAAAGCATATAAACAACAGAACACCAACTCTAAAAGAAAAAATTTATCCCTCGATACAGAGACATCATATTACTTATTTTCTTTACATGAAGAGCAGATTAAAACAAAAAGAATGGGGGACAAAAATGAGAAAAAAGAATGTGAGCACTACCTTCATCTAGAACCATCAAAGTCGAGGGGTTGCTGGGTCTATGAGAACCACCTTTTTTCCTTTTTCACAGACTTGAGCTTCATTACTAGATCTTCACGCTGAGCCTCAACTTCTGCATATTGGAGGCTCATCTGGAAATAACGTTCACGCATATCTTTCAACTCAGCTTCAAGTGATGTTAACCTATCATCATTGCCTTCAACTCTTGAATCTTCTACCATGGCGCTCTTGGATGCACTGAAATTGGTGGTTTGTCTCTCCGAAGCAAAGCTGCAGAAACCATGATTGCAACAAACTTATTCTGGTTATTCAAATAACAACAATGATGGTGTCACCGAATTAGCTAATATCAAAATCCGCATTGTACTTGAAAAGGGTAATCGGTAACTGCAACAGAAGTACAGGGGAAAAGCCCAAAGAGAAGTGAAACTGTCCTGCTCAGTTACGTGAGGAATCGGAGTTTAATTATAAGTAAATGGTCACATCTTTGAGTTCCCTTGAGTAACATGAGTAGTTCTCTAACTTTGCATGGATGAAGATTGCATTGGTCAATCGCTAATTGTGTATTTATAGAGCATTTCAGGTGTGCATGTATATATGTGCTTCTCCTTATTGGGAGAGGGGGATTGTTTTTGTCTCTATTGCACCTACAAAAGAAGCATATCCGCACCAATAAATATGGACGTGTGTGTGACTAGTATACAAAAATGTAGATTGAGATTCATGTTGTGATGAATCTGATAACAGCAACTCATGGCCTTGCTCATCATTGCTCTTTTGTATCACACTCACATTTTAAAAAAAAAATCTGAAAGCTTTTAAGGTTTCAAATTCTCCCTGATTGCCTAAGCTACAGAGCTCATCTGTAACTTATAGGAGATGAAAAATGAACTAGGATATCTACTTCTGCCATAAAGGTATTGCCTCTTCGACCATTATTGTTGTTTTAATAGTATAGCACTTCACTGAGAAGGCATGAGAAATGCCTTTTCAAACATAGATTGCTTCACTTAATACTCGGGAAAGCTTACAAGGACCACATTCAACTGCAACTTCAAATATTTTGCAACCAAACTTTATTGATTCCTGGTACTTCTTAGTTCTTACACCCCTGTAGAGTGCAATTCATATGTATACATACAAACACATACGCATACATACATGTAGATACATACATACACATACATGCATATATGGGGTTAAGGCTGTACATTGATGCTTATTGTTGTATAAATATGTGCTTATGGTTGTGTATATGTGGTTAAGGTTGTATATCGATGCTTATGGTTGTATATTGATGATTGTGGTTGTACGTATATGATTATGGCTATATATATGTGGTTAAGGCTGTATATTGGTGCTTGTGGTTGAACATATGTGCTTATAGTTGTATATATGTGGTTAAGTATATTGGTGGTTATGGTTGTATATACGTGCTTAAAGTTGTACATAGGGGCTATGATTGTATATATACAATCATGGTTGTATATATGTACTTAATGTTGTATGTATGTGCTTATGGTTGTACTTAGGTGCTTATAGTTGTATATTGCGCTTATGGTTGCATATAAGTGCTTATGCTCTGACATAGGGAGTTCCCGTGTTGAAGTTTCTGTTTGGAAGCCAACAACCACATAAGCAGTTTTCATGGTCTAATTTCCAATTTGAAGCACTTCAATCCAGGTTTCATGGTATAATCTCCAATTTCAAACCATTCTTGAGGTCTTTTGAACTTCCAAAAAAAAATTTCCAAATGATATACTCTCAATGAGGGGAATAAAAAGTGGGGTTACAAAGGCAGGATTGAATAATATGACTGTTGAAATCCAGTTAGATCCACAACCACTCCATATTTTTACAGGGAAATGGAAGCCAAATGTGGCTTCTAGATGACAGTTTTGACAAACATGACCTTAATGCCATAGATTGAGATGAATGATGTCCGATTACCCGGTAAACAATAAAGATGCCACAATTCTCCATCAGATCACTACACTAGGTTTAGAAACTAATTCCTACCAGTTCAGAAACTAATACTTCAAATACTTGAGCAAGTTTATGTATTTTTCTACATTCAGTAAATTGACCGCATCTTGTTGTATTGGGTATTGCTTGGATATTCTCTTCTCATCTTTGCTTTATTTCACATCAGCTACTTCAGAAACAATGTCTTCTCTTAGTACATCTTTAGCACATTATAGAATCCCAAGGCAGGTTTAAATTTACCATTCTAAATCCTGTGCTAATTACATCAATCTGAGGTTTGCATATTGAAAACCCACTTTTCTAGTTTGTTTTTTTCGAAATTGGACACTTGTGTAGTTTGTTACTACATTCCTTACCCATAAAGTACTGTTCATGGAAGCATAGATTCTAACACGCAAATGGATAAAACATATTGCAAGTCATCTTGCACAAGCATAGGCAGCCATATTTAGGCTTACCTTTCAAGTTGCAGTTTATACATGTTGTTTGTATCTAAAGCCTCGGCAAGTTCAGTTTCAAGAGATCGGACTTTTGACTCAAGATCGTCCATGCTTAATAGGCTTTTATCACCCTGCAGAAGAAGAAATATAAATAACAACAAATTAAAATGACAGCAATTAGAATGGCTATATATGTAGCTAGATGAACATGATTATAATAATGATGTAGGATGTAAACCATTATCATGGTACAAACAGTAAGATAGTCCTCAAAGCTATGAAGAGAGAAGAGCATACTTAAGTATCAAACAGGGAATGTATGACCCCTATTGTGACCAATAGTCAGGCTAACAAAGTTCTTTAAATGTTTTTACAAGTGGATCTTGATAGTAGGAGAACCATCATTCAATCTTAGTGTGCAAGCTTGCAGTAAGTGGTCGTCAATAACGTATATTTTCTTGCAAAGATGCACACTTGTATTTCTTTTTCTTTGTACTGTCCTTGAGCCATACCAGGGAATATTTATATTAATTAAAAATTTCTTGGCCACATGGAGAAGAGAAGAAAGAAGAGGGGAGAAGAGAGAAACACACAGCACAAGTGTGCTGCTGTTCACCACACCCACTCATGCCCTTCTCCTTCTATTTAATTAACCTAATATAGAGGAAGACTGAAATGCCCCTCTTACAAGACAACCAACGAGGGACACTTCTAACCTAAAAGATTAGGTTCAAGTCCACAGGATCCTGATTAATGGGTCTGGTAATGAAACAATGCGCCCTAACACTTCATTTCTATATTAACAAAGGGGAGTGTGTTTATGCTATTCTCGTTTCCATGTGTATGCTCGTGTGGATGTCACTCTATTACTAAAATTTTGTGATATCCACCAAAATTGGAAATATGAAAGATTTTGGAGTTGGTAATCCTAGATTCCATATCCTCCATGGATGTGGAACCATTACAAATAGTGGCTGGAGTTCAACAGCGTCTAGTCTACTCCTCCATCCTTCTTTACAAGGAAACTAAAACATGATCATTTTGGAAAGTCCAGATACAGGCCCACCCAGATTTATCCAGTCCATTCAAATATGTTCAACAAACCCCAGGTGCATGCCAACTTTGATTCATCACTTCATGCATAAAGCATTTATTCCCTTCATCTGTGACCACACAAATAAATAGATGAACCGCCTCTAGCCAGACAACAGAAAATGACTATATTGGATCTCTTAGAAGTTAGAATGAAAAGTTAAAAGGAATTTGACTTTTTATTGATAGATTGAATTCTCTCATTGAAATACAAGGCAAGCCAAACTGAATGCTTACCTCCGGCAGAAGTCGTTTTCCATCTTGAATTTCTGCTTTCCTCATGCAGAAATCCTTCTCGAGCACTTGGATTTTTCTTGTAAGCTCATCTCTTTCTTCCTCAAGACATTGTATCTTCCTTTGGTATTGGCTATTTGTTCTCTTAACCCGGTTCAGCTCGTTCTTCAGTTCAATATCCTGGGCATATAATGCATCCCTTGCATTCAGATCACATTCTAGCCTTAAAAGCTTTTCTTCCAAGGCAACTCTACTAGTCTATCACCTTCAACATCAAACAAGGACTTCTGCATCGTAGAAATTTTCTCCATATATGAACTGTTCTCTGTCTTCAATTTTTCGCACTCTTCGGATAGTAATTGAAGTGATTCTTCCAACTTAATTTTTTCAAACTTTGTTTCGTCTATGTAACTCTTAAGGGTTGAAATCTCAACTTGAAGATTTGCCATCTTCATCAGTTGAGCCTTCATACTGGAAACTTCCTCTGATAGTTGTTCTCTCTCATACTCAGATGATTTAAGCTTTAACTCAAGTTCATTTGCTATTTTTTTTACTTTATCTTCACTCAATTTGACATTATCCATGTTCCTTTTCATATGTTCTATGTCAGCCATCAACATTTCTTCACTCTGCTTGGAAGCATCCAGTAGACCTATCAAACCTTGGATGTTATCACCAGATTCCTGCTTGAGAGTATATATCTGCATTTCATAGGATTTGACCTTAGCTTGAATTTCTTGAAGACTGTTTTCCAATTTAATTTTATCAGCGCGCAATTTAGACACCTCTCGAACTGCATCTGAAGCAATTTTCTCTCTCTCGTCATCAGTTGAAGATAACTGAGAAGTTAAGTGTGAGACCTCCTGCTGAAGGTTCTCCAGTTCAGCTTCATTGTCGGAAGTCATCTGGTTTAGTAGAACATCTGCTTGTTGAAGTTTCTCTTCTTGTTTCTTCTGCTTTTGAAGCATAGCCTCTACTTCTGAAAAGAATGATTTCTCTTTCAAACTGATGTCCTTCTGCAGAAGAGAAAGTTTTGCCTCCAGTATCTCAATTTTATTACAAAAATCAGAGTTCCTCTTTTGGGATTCACTTAATTCAACCTCTAAGAGAGTAGAACGCTCATGCAACTCCAGCTTCTGCCTCTTCAAATCACTGGTTAGTTTTTGCAAAGAGCTACATTCTTCAATGAGACTTTCAACTGTTGCTTGTAATTTTGAATGAGACCTCTTCAGATATTCCGATTCTTCTGTAGCATCTGACAACCGCCTCTGTGTCTCTTGCAACTTTTGCCTTAGATCAACCTTTTGGTTTTCCATCTCAGATCCCAGTTTCTCAAGCTCATCCTTAAGACCAATCACAAGACTTTTAGAATTTTCTAGTTCCAGTCTACTAGACTCTTTGTCATTTGTCAAATACCTTAACTGAGCTTCTAAGCCAGATATACGTTCTGATAACTCTACATTTTCCTGTTCCAGCTCCATTGTATGAATCTCCAGTTCCTGTTTGCTACTTTCAAGTTCCAGTGACTTCCTTTCAAGAAACTTATTAGCAGAGATCTGAGAATCCATGCTGCCTGTGAACACTGTCATCTCCTTACGCATATCATCCAAGCATTTAGAAGCCATGTTACCTTCTTTCAATGAAACTTCCAAATCTTCCTCTAACTTTTTCTTATCACTTTGAACACTACAGAGTAGATCTTCAATTTCCTGTTTAGACTGCCTAAGAATGGTAATCTCACCTTCCTTCAGTAAAATGGTAGCTTTCATTTCTTCAGGTGATGACATTGAGAGTTCTGTAGAGTCATCTGTCTCAGCATATTGTGGTTGTATGCCAGGAAGACTATATGAGTTGTGCACACCAACTTCCCGATACAGCTTCAGTTTTTTTCGCATTTCGCACAATTCAAGACTTTTCTGTTCAACTTCCTTCTGACTATCACAGAATTTAGTGTCAAGACTGGAAGCTTTGTCCTTAAAAGCCTGAAGCTCAAGCTCAAGGTCAGCACATTTCTTTTCAAGTTCTTTGAATTGAGTAACAAAGGGCTGAGTCAGGAACCTAGTTTGAACTTCTTCATCCACCAGCTCCTCTCCCAGCTGGTACATTTTGGGAATAGATTGGAGAAATTCAGATCCAGGATCAATAGAAGAATGCAAGCCAAGAAATACCTCAGGTGTACAACTAAGACTAGTCTCACTTCTGTTGACACCCTGAATGCTATCACGTGGGTAACCAAGACTATCTCACCTCTGATGATATCATTCTTTGATTCCTTCATCTTAAGCATGAGTTCTAGATTTTCTTCAGTAAGTTCAGCACAATCCCTTTCTAGATCCTGAATTTTAACTTTCAAGGTGTCAATTTCTTTGATCAGATCATTATCACTTCCACTGGAAGGACCGATGTTTACTGAGTAACCAGGATCTTGCAAGTCATGTAATTCCTTCACTGAATGGACCACATCTTCTTGTATCTTGTGGAGTGCCACTGGCTCGACATCCAAAAGGCTGTGGCTACCAGTTTCTTGTTAGGGGCATCTTTTGGCTTGCATTCTTCATCCACCAGCTCCTCTCCCAGCTGGTACATTTTGGGAATAGATTGGAGAAATTCAGATCCAGGATCATAGAAGAATGCAAGCCAAGAAATACCTCAGGTGTACAACTAAGACTAGTCTCACTTCTGTTGACACCCTGAATGCTATCACGTGGGTAACCAAGACTATTCTCACCTCTGATGATATCATTCTTTGATTCCTTCATCTTAAGCATGAGTTCTAGATTTTCTTCAGTAAGTTCAGCACAATCCCTTTCTAGATCCTGAATTTTAACTTTCAAGGTGTCAATTTCTTTGATCAGATCATTATCACTTCCACTGGAAGGACCGATGTTTACTGAGTAACCAGGATCTTGCAAGTCATGTAATTCCTTCACTGAATGGACCACATCTTCTTGTATCTTGTGGAGTGCCACTGGCTCGACATCCAAAAGGCTGTGGCTACCAGTTTCTTTGTTAGGGGCATCTTTTGGACTCTGTTCTGAAAAGTTAGCTATCTCCAATCTCTGTTCCTCTATTGTCTCTTCCAGCTCCTGAAGTATAGAGACAAGTTCAATGTTTGCTTCCTGTGTTTTCTTGAGCTGTAGTGATAAACTTGCATTAGAGTCCTTATGAAACCTGAGCTCATCTTCAAGTTCCTTCTGCTTATGAATTTGATCATCTGCTTGAAGTGTAGAATTTGAAGTGGTTTGTTTTGTCAGCAGCTCCTCCATTGATGATTTCAGCTGTTCAATCTCTGACTTCAAATTGTCTCTTTCCATGCAGGTAGTTTTGAGCAGCATATCCATATCTGCCTGATGCCTGGATTGTTCAGAGAATTCCTTTTTTAATGCATCAAGATCAGTCTTTAACTTCCGAGCATTTCTCTCCCACAACCTAGCCTCTCCACGAAGTTCCTCAATTGTTTCTTGGGCAGCCTCAAGAAGCTCTTTTGATGAATCAGAATGCCTAAACAAACCAGCATGAGAATCAGCATTTCTATCTTGCCAATTACTGGAAGGATGGGCACCTGATCCTGCAGCCCTTGAATTGAATGACGATGAATTTGATCTAGAAATGTCATCACCATAAGCAGAACTGCCTTGGGATCCAGCTGAATCTTGTCTTCCAATCTGATTGTGTGTTCCATTTAAACTGTTTCTAGGAGAAAAATTTGTCCTGCCTATAAAGCTGTCTCCAGAGTCTGAGCTGCGATGTGAACCTGATGCTGAAAAATTCATATCCTAAAGAAAACAATGTTAGTTTGAGCAGTAATAGATACAATGCTTCAGTTATGCATGATACAAAGAATCAAGTGTTTTCACAAAGTGACAGCAAATACTATGATTAAAATAATAGATACAGAATGCACTGTTGCTCAGGGCTCAGAGATATTTTCTAAGTCAACAAATTTATTGCCAACTAACAGAGCATATTCATTGCTCAAATAGGATGAGGGAGAAAAACGTAATTGAGGCCAGATTGATTCATCTGCATGCAGTAGTTCATTATAGATCTACGTATTTTCGCAAAGAATGTGATTTATGACACCTTAAAAGTAAATAATTAATTAGTCTAGTGTATGCAGTTGAATCAATGTGGCATCTGACAGAAGATTCCAAAGTTTTAATAGGGATAATGATATAAGTAATTGAAGGAAAAAGAAAAAAAATCACACCTTACTCCCAGGTTCATCTGGATGAGGACTCCCAACCAAATGGTTACTAGAAGAAGATCCTACACTCCTGTTCAGCATAATATCAGATTCATCTGATTTATTGTCTAGATCATCGTTGTCAATATTTAGATCGTCATGGTGTGATGTTTCCTTCCCATGTCTTCCATTCCTGAGAAATATTAAAATCAGAATATGGTATCATTGTAACAGCATAACTTCATTCAAAGTTCATTAGTAAGTCACAGATAAAGGAAGAACCTGGATTTAGTTCTTGGTGTGAGACATTGAACATTGAGCTGCATATCACAGATGATCAAAGAAAAGCAAAACGATCAGCACAAGTTTCCTGAACGGCCTGCCTACTGGCCTTGAATATTATGGGAATAGTATTGTCCAAAGTCAAGGTCAAACCATGACAAGAAAACAGTATTAGAAAGACTAGAAAATAGACATTTAAGACAAATGTGACGTTTCCCGATTAATTATGGTGGTTTCATTGCTTGATAGTAAGTAAACTTTGCAGTAACCTAGAGTGAATATACAACAGTTAACTTGGTAAAGAAATCAAATGAAAAGGCAAATGGGTAACCACTTCTTGATAGACATCTTTTACCTGTAAAATTGTTCCATAATTGCATTTCACTAACGGTAGTGAAACAGGAACAGCATCTTTGGGACTTGCGTGATCTGCTAAATTCAAGGTTGCCTCCCCAAGAATACTGGACCTTGCTGACCCCTGTAAAAACAACTCATTATTAACTTCAAGCAAACAATAGTTACCAGTAGTAGAGAGCATTTTGCTAGATTCAATGAATGCTAAAGCCAGTGAGTATAGGAATGTAATTGTCAGGGGATAGATGCTTCAGACCATTGAAACAACAAATTTGTAGATGCATTCTTCAAGCTCGTTCGTAGCATCATCTTGAGATAGAAATATGCATTCTGACAAAGACTCAGCCCACAGGCAACTTCCATTATGCACTAGCGCTTTGCTTGACTTTGCAATAGTCTTCCCACTTTCCACAGAGATGATAGAAATAAAGAGTCTATCCCATCCTTTTGGCACCTGTCAAAATGACTTAGTGAGTAAGGAAACAGTCTTAATGGAAAAAAAAAATCATACATGAGGTTCAGGCAGAGTACACCAGTACGAACATATCTCAAATTTTCATTTAAAAAAAACCGAATTTTCAACTTTTATTGATGATCAATTAAAGGGAAGGAAAGGATAGTCAAGACTCTTCCATCACTGACTTTCGGCACATATGCAAAACACAAAATGGTGTAGCCATGCAAAAAGATCACAAAGTACGATCAATACATGGTGAAATATACTATTGTAATGAATTTGACTATCATAAAACTAACAGGATAGATAGAATGAAAAAGAATGATTTTCATATCTGAAACAGCTCTATTCGTTTTCTTTGAATTCCTAAGCAGTGGAGGGATCTCCATACACTAAAGCAGAACGAGGCATTCACACGGCACCTATATTTTCCAGCCTTTCAACAAAGCAACATGAACTTCTTACGTTAGCTAGTGGCTATAGACATTGCTGACCAGAAAACTCATTTGACCACATCGACATTGACACCGTAATTGATGCTTCCTTAACTATTGATGCTCAAGCTGTTTAAGGCCCAGCACCAGGTGAGATTGAGGTTTATATGAAAGCCGGCCTTTCAAGTCATAGCAAATAGGTCTTCGAGTTCATTGTTCTAACGGCTAGGACTGTATAAACTGGAGCAAGCTCAGCTCCAAACCCTGTTCATAACGCCGAAAAAAGAGATTTTTTTTCACAGAATTTAGCTCCCCCCAACCTTACGCTTTTCCTCTCCACGTGGCACTTACAGGAGGCGATAGTGCTTACAGACTAACGAGAAAACGAGGAAGAACTTCACGCGATTCCACTCGGGATGCAGGAACGAACTCAGGGACGACGCCCGAAGAGGCAGAACAGAAGAGAAGGGAACAACGCAAGAGACATTCCAACATTCTCGAGACATCAAAGGGAGAAAAGGGAAAACGAGAAGCAAAACCAGAAGTTCGCCAAATTTCACTCCACCCACAATCCTACGAAGCATCAATCCCCCGGGATACGGGAGGCTGCTCCCTCCCCCGCCACCAAAAACCAAATTACCTGTGAAGCCCGGAACCTGGAGAACCTGAAGTCGATCTTCTCCCCCGTCTTCCCCGACCTGTGCCTGTGCAACTTGAACATCCTCCCCCACCTTGCCCCTCCCCCTCCTCCTCCGCCGCCGCCCTCTTAGCGCCCCCCCCCCCCCCCCCCCCCCGCAACAACACCAGCGCGCTTCGCCGGAGATCTATCTACCTGGTACGCCTCTGGCCTCCAGGAAGCGCGGGGAAGGCGGAGGAGGTGAGATGCCTCGCGCACTCGCCCCGCCCAGTCGCGTGTGTGGACGCTGCAGCAGCGTGGCACAGCATCGGCCAGGTTGCATCGGCAAAGGAGCGCCTTTTAATTTCCCCAGCTTCTTTATTCCCCTCCCCTCGATCGCGTCCGTGTCGACTTCGGCGTTTCGTTCGTTAGAAGGGAATGGGGACGACCCGAATCTGGACACCGCCCACCCGCTCCAAAAATAGTCTTTTTAATCCTATTCGGGTTCGGCGTTGGGGAGCACCCGAAGATGGGGCCATCCATTGCGGGCGGGGGCGGGGGCGGTCAGCGTTACCGCGTGGTGGATTGGGTCACCTCCTCACGTCGGTGACCGTTGTTAACTAAATTAGCTCATAAGTTATAACTAGGTCATTTGTATGTATACACTTGTCACCTTTTGTTTGATAGTCATGCCCCCCTAATCTATCATATTTGTATGTGTACTCTTAATATCTTAAACTGCTGCATTTATGCCCACTTCCTACTTGTGGGTATCTAAGTAGCGCGCTTAAGGTGGTGCGCAGTATCATATTTGTCTTCTATACAAAATTATAGTATATAAAAATATATAATATATGAACAATTAAAATATAATTATATAATAAAATTGTTAATATAATATTGTAATTAAAATTATACATGATATTCACTAAAAAATATGAAAGTATAATATATTTAGATGATTTTGAAAAATAATTTTTTTTTAACATTTAATGATTGTAACAATATTCACAATCTTATGATTGTGAATAGCATTGGAATAGGGAGTTTGAGACTTTGAATTTTTCAACGTGTAAATATGCACACGTAGATTGACTTATACAGTCAGCTCATGCTAGTCAACTTCAATGATTAGGTCGTCGAAGTCGAAGGGCAACATTCGTTGTGGGATTTAGGGGTTAGAGTCTTTGGAAAGAATTTGTTAATTTGTGAATCAAAGTACATGTGTCATAGGGTCAGGATAGTCTCAAGAAACTCAAGCAAGGTTAGGCACCTACCTAGTCTACTTAAGCACTGCCTTGGGAGAACTTTTTTGGGTGCTCATAAAGTAGATTTTCGTCTAACTCTCGATTGGATGTCTTTCGACTTAGGTGGACGACGTTTTGAAATTTATATTTTCTACACATCTAAATATATTGAAAAATATTAAGAAGTTCAAATCTATACTAATATAATATTTCTCAGTCTTGGTGTTGCCACGTGGCAGCACCAGGATGAATTTTTTCCCGCCATATTTGTAAATATAAAAACTTGCTAATGTAATTTCTCTCCTCTCTTTCTTTCCCATTAAAATCTTCTATTAAACATCTTACCTTTTTAAAAACTCACATCCTTATTCAAAACTCTTTTCTATTTTACTCTCTTCATCAAAACATCTTCTCTTTATTTCTAACAAAAATAAAAGACATTACATGTTTTTGAATAAATTTTTTTATTGAAATTATTATATTAATAATAAATACTTATAAAATTTATTTATTCAAATCTAATATTTTTTGTACATCGCACGGGTATACAGCTAGTATATATATATATATATATATATATATATATATATATATATATATATATATATATATATATATATATATCAGGTGAATTTTTGACATTTATAGAAATAAAGGATGCTATTATATACATGACAGATTATAAGGATATATATAAAAAAAAACTCTTCTTATTACTTTGCCGGGCTTTACAAGGGAAGAGGAATAAAAGGAAGCCGACTTTGTAAGGTAACTCGAAAAGAGGAGGTGCGTCTTTTGAGTGCAAAAAGAGTTGCCTGTGACGTGTGAACCCCCGAAGAGAACGTGAGGAGCCTTCCCCACCGTCTTATTCTATGTAAGATTCCCCTTTTTGAGGGTGGGAGTAATATGGGCTAATTTGTATTATTCTGATTTTGGAGAGGGGGGCTCACATTTCATGGAAATAACTCATATTTTTCTCGAGAAATATTTATGGCAAGAGTGATTTTACAATAATGATAACATATAATTATAAGAAAATACTCATTTTTGATCAATAAAATTATAAGATTACTCTTGTAATAGATATTTTTTGCTTTTTTTGTCTTTGCTATCTTTCAATTTTTTAACTTAAAGGTGTCCAGTCTATCAAGTTGGATGACTTAACATTTCAATATAAATAATAATATAGGATTTGCATTCTAATAATGATGTCTGTGTGAGAGTGAGAGAGGAAGAGAGAGAGAGAGAAATTTTTTGGAGAGTTACATGATCTACATACAATTTTTGAAGTGTGTAAGTTCAAAATTTTTCCGATCAAGTGAAATAAGGACAATACAAATACAGAAAATAAAAATTGTCAATTTTGATCTTAAAATTCACGAATATTAATTCTTGAGCTCATAAACACACGCGAATACCAATTCTTAAACCCATAAAATTACACGAGACAGAGTTTCTTCGTAAAAAAAAAAAAAAAAAGAGAGAGAGAGAGATAGAATATACACAAATCTCCATGTTTGAGTTGGGATCCACCCCAGCTCGTGTGCGGTTACCGCAGGTGCGGCTGCGTGTTGTGTTTTTGCATGGTTGTGTGCAGCTGGCGGGCACACAAATAAACGTGGGCTGGCTGGTTGGCTGGCCGAGGACGTCCTCTACCACATCGTCTGGCCCACATCCACCAACCTTTATTTAAAGGGCCGGATCCTCTACAAAGCGGTTAGGCAGGAATCTCATGAGTGCCCAATAAGAATCCAGGCCGTGGGTCCCACTTCATAGACCTCTCGTGACACCCTCCCCCCCCCCCCAACGTTATCGGGGTGCTGATGAAATAAAAAATAAAAAAAGGAGAGAGGAAAAAGGGATGATGGGTGGGCCAAAATTTGGTTCTGTGATCTCATGAATCATGAGATTTGAATGTGACAATAATTTTTTTCCCGTTTTTTATTCTTGTTTTTTTTTCTCTTCTGTTTTTGGTTTGGGGAGGTGTTGAGGGTCGTTGTGATGCTATGATTGAGTGATCAAATGTGCAGTGGATGAAGGTTTACTTATCTAAGGTCATCAGTTGAGGAGTATGTGGGTGATTATGGTGAGATAGTCAATTACACAAGGGAGACTTATGAATAGAACAGTTATAAGAGTTTGCAGGAAATAAGATAAACTTAATACAAATACTCAGAAAATTATAGTCGCCTTGACTAGAAAAGAAAAAAGAAAAAATAGTGATAAGCAAAGTTGAGCTTTTTATTATTCAAATAACTCAAATTGCATAATGATGAAGTCAGTTCACAAACCCACAAAGGCCGAGAAAAGACTTCTAATTTTGAGGTTGAGAGTTATATATAGGTCGGAAGAAGTGTGCGTGTGTCAAGGACTAACGCCGAGATGTCTCTCTAGTTCCGTCATCTTAATTTTCTTATAACTGTAGCCATATATGTATAGGTTTGAAGAAGGATGACTTTTAGAATCGTTACCACGAAGCTAGGTCTTGAGTGCAATAATTGTCTCAAGACTTGTGGGAGGAGGCATCTCATTCGCCCTTGAACATGCACTTGAACATTGTTGGTTGTGTGGATTGTCACTTAACCGTGCGTTGACCATTGTCTTAGTTAACGTGATAGTTATGGTTTGACAACCACATAGTCAAATATTAGTTTTTTTTTGTTATAGATTAGTGGTAACCACCACCGGAAACTTTAACGCCACCCCAGAATTGAACTCAAGGTGTTGCGCTCCCACCCACTCCTTGTGTCCAACGCGTCTAGCGGCGGGGGACACTTAGTCAAATATTAGTTGTCATGGGTCGTCCTATTGTACTAGATCAGTACGACTACTATGTTGGGGTTGAGCAGCCGAACGAGTCTAATTGAAACATGCATAAATAAACAACACTATTACGCACTCTTCAGAGACAACAAGGGATGCTAGCTCCTACTTATTTTCCTATATGTGGATTGGACACCAAGTGGAGCGTGGAGGGAGAGATCTCGAGTTCGAACCTGAGTGGATGAGTACTTATTTGCCTACAGCCTTGACCACTAGGCTATTAACCAAAAAGAAGAAAAATGAAAGACAACGAGTTCCCTCGATTTGAAGAGTAGGTGGGACGGTCTTAACATTTCTACAATTGTCTCCTCCACATTTAGAGGCACAATATTTTGTCATAAGGGGGACAAAGATAACACTGTATAAGAACATGTATGTTATTAAATTAGTCGATATTAGATTATGTGACTTGCCCCCAATATGTGTTGGCTTTATGTAACTTAAAAGTCACGTAGATTTGAATGAGATGACATAGAATCTACAAACGAAAGAATAAAATCTACTCTAATAGGCATCGAGAAGACTACATAAAGATAGATCTATTATTAAACTATCTAATATAGAACTATCCAACAACAATAATACGAGGATGGGAATTTGAATCTAAATTATTAAGGTGTATCTAAAGGCTCTGCACTAAAGGCGAAGCCGGTAGCAGGCCCTGCGCGAAGTCCCGGCCTGGTCAGTTTTCTACTGCGCGAGGTCCTGGCCCAGTACCAACCTAACCCAGCAGCAGCAGGAAACAAAAGCCCATTCGGCAATGAGACTGGCATCGTGTTAGGCCCAGGTTCACCTCCCGGTTGGCCCAACCCAACTTCACAGCCCAGGTGGTGTCTTTTTTTGGGTTTTTCATATATATCTCTGTTAAAAAATTAATTGCACAAAAAGTTTTCTTAGATTTGTATTTGTACGTATACTCCTATTATGAATACAAAATGTCCAGTGATGGAAGTGAAGAATATATTTGGAATATTCTTTCACTGTTATTTTCAGCAGGATTATATATACAAAAATGAAAGAAATATTATAAGTATATTCTTCGCTTTTGTCATGGCAATTTACAGTAAGGGTAGCCCTGTCAATGGATCGGATCCGGGTCGGATCCTTTGAGATCCGAATCCGGATCCGAAAGAATATAATCTTTATCCGATCCGAATCCGAAATTTGAGCAAATTTCGGATCCGAATTCTGCTTTGATCCGGCTCCGGCTTTAACTGGTCAGCGCCGCTGGACCCTGGAAACCTTGTCCCTGAGGGCTCTCTCGCTAATCCCCCCCCTCGACGCCGCCGGCTACTGGGCGCTCAACTCTGAGTCCAGGAACGGGAGCCTGGAGCTGTGCGACGCCAACGGCGGGTGGGCGGACGGCTGGGAGAGCATCTTCGACAGGTTCGCCGAGAAGGAGGCCGTCTCCCTGCTCCTCTTCTTCTTCCTCTGTCGCTGTCTCCTACCCCAACACGGTCCGAACTCACTGCGGAGCTCAGCGATTCAACTCCTCCGCGGTCATGGTCCTTCGATGCGAGAAGGATCTTGCTGCGCCTCTCAATCTAGGGCTTGTCACCTCAGAGAAAACCCCCGAATCGGAGCCGAAGAGTTCGGAATCGGCGGGGGGGCTCCTCTTGGAAGAGGCGAACCTCAAAGAGCTCCTCCGGCACCGAAGCCAAGCAGGTGGGGACTGGGGGGTCTGCGGAGGCTGAGGGGTGGCTCCGATCCCCTCGCCGTGATCGACATCGGAGGTGGATGACAAGGCGGGAGCTTCCTCGGCTTCAGGAAGGGGCAACTCGTCAGGAGCGTCAAAGAAGGCCGCCGGAGAGGCGAGAGACTTGGGGAGCTGCTGCGGTTCATGGACGGGATGGGGGTGGTGGCGGAAGGGGCTGAAGGGTAGTGGAGGAGGTGGCGGCGGCCCGATGACTATGAGGACCTTCGTGGCTGAGATGTCGGTAGAGAGGCGGAGGAAAAGGGCGGGGGTGGCATGCTTCACCTGGTGGCACACGAACGGGGGAGTCGAAGAAGGAGAAGAGTCCACGGTTGACGGTGCCATCAGAGCGGAATGTAGCCCTGTGGACGAGGGAGAAGACGGACATGAGAAGCCTGATGCGCCATGGGAGGGCCGGGGAGGTGATGGCCGGCGGGGAGGAGTCTCAGCCGGTCACCATTTCAGTGGGTGGGATAACAGGGGGCGAGTGCTTCCCGGGCCGAGAACGAGGCTGGCGAACGGTGGAACGGCGGCTCCACGTGGGAATGCTGGCTATCTCCGGATCGGGGCACCCCGGAATGGAACCCGGAGTTGAAGATTTCGGAGCAGGGAGAAGTGCTTCGAAATCCAAAAAAAAATCTTTTCGGATCAGAGCATCTGACCCGAATCCAGTTTTAATCTCCAGATTTGGATCAGATTTTCGGATCTAACAGATCCGTTGACACCCCTAATAAGGGTGTATCCATATGAGGGATATATGAGCAAATATAAATACAAAAAGAATTCTCACACAATTAATCTCTTAATAAGGGTATATACGCAACAAACCTTCGTTTTTTTTTTTTTGGGTTCTCTAAAATGGGATTAAGTAGGTTTCTGGATGCTACGACCATTGGTTTACATATCTGACCCGGAAAGGGATCGCCATCCATATTCTATTAAGGATTGAAACTTTTATTATGATATACGCTACAAAGGTCATCTTATAGAAATAAATAAGTGATGTGGTTGCCTCTTATGTCTTCCTGAATCGAGATGATTCAGATCGAAAAGTCCGAGCGTAGCCGACGAGAGGAACAGTTCATCCTGAGCCTCCAACCTGTAAGATCACCAAGAGAGCTTAGTAGGAAGACACTCCAACACTCAAATCAATGAGAGGCCGAGAAATATGGCTAAGTCTAGAGCAAATAGATTACGTATGTGTAATTGTTGAGTGTACCCATATATATATAGTGGGTTGAGGAGCCTTGAACCATCAGTCGTTCTCATGGATCTCGTGTCATGATCTTGTAATCCTACGCCACATCGGTTAGATCGTGGCCTTGATGGGCGTCGTTACGAGGCGCACAACCTGTGCTCATTGACCCAACGGTCAAATAGTGGACCGTTATGTGAGCCACGACGCTCGACATGGCCACCGCCATGTCATGTGTGGCCCGACTTTGGTTGTTGGTTGTAGCGTTACTCTGGTTCTGCTGTTTGTAGTAGCTAGCTTAGTTTGTTTACTGTTGCTTCCACTTTTGTTTGAGTTCCTGCTGCTCTGGCTGGTAAGGGATTGGCTATCTCTGCTGGGCCTTGTTCGCGAGGCTCAACCCACTACTTTCTTCAGGCAGGGGCTCACTGTCGCATGAGTTCTGTACCGGATGGTTGTGGTGGCGGTTTGTTACGCCGTGCGTTACCAACAATGTGAGTGTGTGAGCGTGAGAGCTCTTATACCAGTGTGAGCGGAGAGTTACCTTTTTGCAAGTCCTCGGAGTATGTCCCTTAAGGAATACACTTTTCTTTCTGTACTTGTACTTTTATTTGAGACATGTTGTACATAATTTTCTTATTAATGTACGAATTTCTTGTTATAATTATTTAAATTCATTACTTATTTTACTGAATTAAATTCTAACCCTTCCGAATCTTCAGATCTGTTGGTGACGGCACGACTTTCGGGGTCCCTAACAGGATCCAGAAGATCAGATCCTTATATTCTCCCTCGTCGTCGTCCTTAGTGATGAGATCTTCTCCTCGTCCAACTTAGGCGGGCCCTTCTGTTGCTCAGGCATTGGCCCCCGCCCAGAGGCTCATGACAAGTCGGACGAGTCCTTGGAAGTCACCATCAGTTCCTATAATCCGAAGGCGCCGTCGGCCCACACCTCAGGCTCACTCGTCAAGCTGACTCTGTGGCCGACGCGGCTTCGAAAGGTGACGTCTCCACCCTCAACTAGGTTTCCGAAGTCACAGGGTTCGAATGGCCCTCGGGAACCACCTTCGCAATTCCCGTTGGGGCTTGAGCTCACCACTTGTTGGAGCTCGGGTTCTACATATATACCGAGGCCGTCTGAGTTGGTATCCTCTTCCCACTTTTCTTGTGGAACCAAATCGTCTGTAGACTCATAATCTCCACCATAAAAGACAGTACTATATATCACACCAAGCTCGAAGCAGATTTTTCCCTTATTTTTTTTCAAAAAATATTGAGCCCATCTCCTTCTCAATCAAATGAATCATCGAACGCAAGCCTTTGTACTAACCAAGTTTCATGCACACTTACATGCTACATGCATGATATATTCTCCAAGTATATATGCTAGCGTATTTCATACGAATTGCAGCCAGCAAATAATTCTTCAAAAGTTCACCAACTTTTGGGAAGAATCAGCTGGAAAAGAAAGACAAACATGATATGAGGAAATCGACCATTGTCAAGGTCACCCATGGATTAAAGAGTGAAATAGACCAATAATTTATTAATCATATTAAGGATGACAATTAAAGTAAAAATAATAAAATAAAAAAGGGGAGAAAGAGCGAGACTAATACGATATCGTAATAAAATTGCTACAGACGAGACTATTACGATATGAAGTACCTCATAACCAAGAACGCCAGCTTGAGGTAAGTACTGAATACCAATCAACAACCACATTTAAATATAAGTCAGAGGTGTCTGTTCAAGAAATAAGTCTCTCCGTTTCGGGACACCTTCTGATTGATAACAAATCAGAACACTCTGTACCTATAAACGTATCACTTTGGAATGGCTTGCTGTTGGATTTGACTTCCAATGCTAAGTAGTTCTCTGTGGCAAATATTTTAAGGTACAACAAAGAGAAAGGCGTGCACACCACACTGTAGAAGCATCACACACTTTTTGAAAGCTCAAAAGAGAAGCACTCTCTAGCATTCTGTCATACAGATACTTCTAAACATCAGCCAACCAAACTCAGACTGAAATCCCAGAGTTTCTTTGCCAAGTCCGCATCAGTGGCTTTGGCACTTGGGGTGGCTAAGTTGCTGTTCTCAAAGTACTTCCCACTGATTCCTTGGACCTGGGGATTTAATGCTACGTAGCATGTTGTTGCAGCACCCTATAGAAAGAAAAGATAGAAATGCTAAAGCAAGTAGAGAGCATGAAGAACCAGGAACAACTAGAGGGCAGCAGGTAATCACCGACATCTTCCCACAGGATTGACATTACCGGGATAATGGCCAACAAAGCCCACATCATAGGAAAGGTAAAAGATCAATCACAAACTATTGCTTAGAATGATGGGAGAAGCTAACAAGCTACCTCGACACAAATGTTTCATTGCACCGAGGGACTCTCCATGCATAAATTACCATCCTATTTACATATGTGCTGAGACACAACAGTTCCAACAAAACTTTGGCACTAATATTTCTTGAGTATATGCCAAATACTAGACCATAGTATGAATCCAATTAATGGGAGAAGGCTCTGATGATGATGATGATGATGATGAGTATGAATCCAACTCACCTGCTGAACATTCTTCAGCACTAACCTCCCAGCCGTCCTGGCAATGACTGAAAAGACAATTAAATAGAATAAGAAAACTCTTATACAGAACCTTCTAATATGAAAAAGTTGAACATTGCTTAATGTAAGTTCATGAACCATCCATCCAAAATCCACCAGGCTGTGAATGGAGAGAGGAGGGGCTCACAAGGGGCCAGCCGGTGGATTTCATCGTAGAAACCTAGAATGGGTGCCTGATGTCCTACAGATGACTCCTCCAGGATCCCCTACTGTGTGCAGCTCTAATATCACCAAACCCTAGATCGCGCAGAGAAAAGGAGGAGAAGACGGTTGAAAAACCAGGAATGAGGCTTTGGTTTGGAAAAGGAGAACTTGACTAGCTGCCAGCCTCTCCAATCATTCATAGGGCAACCACCCAACAAATTACATAACAAAAACGCTCTTGATAAATTAAAGAATCAGCATGCATGAAATGAGATGAGATATAACTATACAATACAGAAGAGATAGAAATATCCTCAACTTTCTCTACAAAAAATAAGCCTTAAGATGCAATCACATTCAAGGACAACTCTTCATTCCTATTTCAAACCAGACTCTTTGGCAGGTATTTCATGCCTGAACAGTGGTTCCATCATGGCAAACGACTTTAACAAATCAACTTCCCCATGTAGACAGGTATGGTAGTCTTACAGATTAATGTGGCCAGGAAATAACACATGGAGAAAATCAACTTCCCAAAAGTGAATGCATCGTTTGTGCAGCATTAGAATCAAGCATAACAGTAATTGGTAAAAGAACTTCATGTAACTTACAATCTATGAAACTATGGTATCTTAGAAGGTTTGTAATAATGGATCCTGGATGGAGTGAATTAGCAGTTATTTTCACCCCCTTTTCCTGCACAAATCAAGGTAAAAAAGAAGGGTCAGCCACTGAAACATCCAAGTATAACCACCAACATAGATTGTCAATGCACAAGATTTGCTTTGTCTTAGTGGAGTAAATGTGAAGTGCGAGACCAAGAAAATCAAGGAACATATTTATTTCCAAATCATTACTGCTACTCTTTTGGAAGTTGATACCACTATTTGTTTCATCTAGTCACACAACCATTTTTTTTTTTTTTGTGCTACAAGAAGCTAAAGCAATTAAGCAATTACCTTGAGAAGCTTAGAGAGCTCATTGGCATGTAATATATTAGCCAGCTTTGATTGCCCATAGGCAGAGAGTTGGTTATACCTGCAGGCAATAAATGCCCCAAAAGAAATATGAAAACAATCTGAATAATTATATTTAGGGCATTTCCCTAAGATATACATAACTGCAAAAGAGAAGACAGAATGCACAAGCATGTATGGTTTCAGAATAGAGTACTCTGATGGACTGTTGATCTTGTCAAATCGAACTCCTTCGCGGTATGCAAACCTATGCCCCTCTGATGAAACATTCACAATCCTTCCCTCAATGTTGCTAGTATGAGATGTATTTTCCATATTCCCCAACAGAAGATTAGTCAAAAGAAAATGACCTGCAGAAAATGGGAATATCATGTGTCTAATTTCTCCTGAACTTAATATGATCTTCAAAAGTGGAATGAACAATCATGAATCATGAAATATTCATCGCTTGTGCATTATGTTACATGAAATCATCTTGAGAATGCGGGGTTAAATGTAGCCTACTAGTCTACAACAGGGGTCAAATTTTTATTTGAGAAACAACGAAACAATGAACAGTTATCAAACAGACTCTCACAGTTCTTCCTCAGTGACCACCATGCAGATAATCAAAACTGTAGTTAGGAATTGTGAATCCTGATAAACCACCATTCAAGAAGCAAGCCAACATTAATGTCCACTTACAGATGATAGGCCCAGCTGTTGTCAGCTTGAAGGAAGCGAGAATTACACAATGGCATGGTTAGTAACCATCATGCTGCACCACTGTCCTAGGAAAGCACATTAGCATTTGAGATAGTAGACAGAGGGGGAAGGTGGAAAGAGATAAAGATTATCCCATCGGAAATTGGAACAGCCTAAGGGGCAATAAAAGGATAATCAAACCAATATCTAATAGGAGGCTGTCTAAGAAGGACCAGTGAAACCTTTTGCCACCAACAGTTGGATCAGCATCAAACAAACTCATAATACATAAAACAGAATGGACAGAAGAAAAATACTATATCGACGCCTATAAGTGTGAACATCACCTTAGATTTAGAGCACCTAGCATTCTCTGGAAACATTGGCAATCTGTAAACTGTCAACAAAGGGTTCTATGACGTCTGTGCCAATTCTCAGGAACATGGGTATCAAGACAATTTACTTGGGCCAGGAGCAAGAATCCAGGAACTATATGTGTTGTGGTGTTGGCAAACAGCTAATAACTGACCTAGAAAGTCAAAATACCATACCCCTAAACAAGGACAGTACAATCAAAGGAAGCATGTTTTCTTTTTCTAGTTAAAGAAAAGAGCTAGACCAAAATCGGCAAGTTACCAACAAAAGCCTTTTAATTAAATCATTAACCAAACACAAAAGCCACTTCACAACAAAAATATGCCACATACCTACATGGTTTGTTGCAAACTGCAGTTCTATACCATCTTTTGAAAGTGAGAAAGGGGTAGCCATAACGCCTGCATTGTTACTTCAAGTAGGAATTCGAAAGCAATCATTATACATTTTGGAAATTAATAAGAAAATAAGAAAACTAATTATTGCCGTTGAGAAAAAAGAGTTTGACACTCAGAAAAATGCATGGGAAATATCAGTAATATAGAATATCTCACATAAGAATGTTCAGAGGAAGGTTTGTTGAGTTGAATTCTGAGGCAAACTTTCTCACAGATGCCAAAGAGGTGAGATCTAGCTCCAAGACATCAATCTTCGCTGTAGGAATTTCCTTGAGAATTGATTCTTTGACATTTGCACCGGCAGTCAAATTCCTCACGCCCATAACTACATGGACACCACGCAATGCAAGAACTCTTGCAGTTTCAGCCCCAATACCACTTGATGCTCCTGCCATAAAGCATTAAGAAGATTAATGTCACTATTAGAAGTCGAACATATGTATGATCAATAAAGCAGTCTTCACCATTCTTAATTATGTTATTGGTTTTTTTTTAAGAAAACTGTCCTCTTTGACCACTAACCACAAATGAAAATGGAAGTGAATCTTCAAACATCTTCTCACAGAGATTAGACTGTAAAACTTCAACATTCACATGAATCAGAACATAAATACGTAAATAGTTTAGAATAAGATGGTCTAACCTTATGACCAAAGTTGGCCAGGTAAATTTATTTCTGCTAAACAGCAGGAATGCACAGGAAGTGTCTGAGATTAGAACAAGATCTCTTTTAAGTGAAATTCACCATAAACCTTGTCAATATTAGATTGGAAATCAGTAGTTATGCGTGAATCCAAATCCGGGTGAAATGAACAAGAAGGTTTTGATCTTAAAATAGAAAAAAGACAAAGAGTTTGCTAAAAGCATAATTACCATAAAACAAGACCTTAGGTTGCATTCTCATTCATTCTTTATTTTGGTATCTCCTGACATTATGATGATCAAACCTATGTACCACATGCTGAATTTTCCCTCCTAGACTGTAATCCAATCAAAAGAAGGAATCCACTTCAGTTGCTTGACAGAGAATATCCCTTTCTTCTACCTCCATTTTTTTTTTGGGGTTACTTCATCTCTAATGAGTACCTCAGATAGATGCTGTGTGAAGGATAGTTAATAGACATTATAAAGGCCCTTGTGACAATTCATGATTTTTTCAGAAGGTGGTGCAACAATTCACAGTTGGATACATGGAAGGGAGTTTTTGAGCATTCAAGGGGAGATGTCCACGGATGGGAGGTGCATCTAAAGAGTAAAACTGTAAATTGTCCAGGACTCCAGGCAGGATGGTAATCAAAGGAACGCAATTTCTCCCTGACAATTCTAGTCTTGAGAATTGTCAGTCGTCACTTGTCAGGGATAAAACAGTCACCTAGAAGGTGGTGATCTAGTGTCTCTGCATGTGTGAATTTCAAGTCCAAGATATCAAAACCATCCCAACTTCAGCCAAACTTGTGCGCTGAATCCATCAATCCATTATTAGCCCTTCAATTTCTGAGACACTTATACAACCTAGTGAACAACTTTGTTAAAGAGTTCTGTACACAAGAACACCAATCTAGGTGCACAAAGATTTTCGTGCAATCCATAGTGCTCTGGCTTCTAGGGAAGAGAACAGAGTAAAGAGAGATCCATGGGATATTTGAACCTTGTCAATGTAGATGTCAATTCAATATTTATATGGGTGGAAATCAACAACATGGCTGAACACATATATCATGTGCACATGCATGAGATACATCTCTCCAACACAACCTCCATAATTCCTGGTGGAGCAATACAAGTTGGCAGACCAAGAGCTCCAAGGGCGAGTTGTAGATTTGTAGTTCGGGACTTCGCAAAGATTTCAACCAACTGCCTGGACCAGAAGCAAACACGCCATGAGAAGCAACTACGGACGACTTCACGACCATCCCTTCTATTAGGAACCATTTGTCTTTCCCCAAAACTTAGGCATTGAAGTAGGAGATTCCTTTCCTTATAAGCCAGTCCAACTTTGTAGAATCCAATGTGAGACTAAAGCCACAGGAAAAATTATCTGGCTAAGGGCCTCACACTCTCTCTAGGTGCTCACACTACCCACCCGCAACAATACCTCCCCTTTTACAAGGCTGACACCCTCGTTGGCCAGGTGCCAATCGAGGTTATGCCCATTCATGCACAGCGGGTGAATGGTGTATTGATATGCCACATTGGAACGGCAAAGATTGGCTCAGACGCCACCTTAGAACGAGGCCGACGAGGTACCCAATCCAGGCCTTCCAAGCCAAGCTTGGCAGACTCTCTCTAGGCCCGCTCTCTCTGCTACAGACCTACACAGGAAGAGTGCTAAGAACGGGAAGAAACAGAGGGAGACAGGGAAGAATGAAGAAAGAGTTTTCTCAGTAAATCGCAACGACTCCCCTCGGTCTTGCTCAATTCTATTCATAGAATCAGAATTGCAAGTGCCCAAAGTACAAGAGAATAACATACTACAACTGATTCGACAGATCTCTTCAAGAAACTACACGAAAACACAAGAGTGTTTGTTAAATTGCCTCTTCCGACTGTCGAACCAACCGGCCCATAACAGCTCGAGGCCATTAAACCAGCAAACTAACCTCTAACCAACCTCGGCCCTTTCCGACTCAACTAAATCCCTCGCAACACCTTCAACTGCATCCTTGATCCGATAGAGTGATCTCGCACAAAAATTTACCACTCCGAGCCTCAAACTGCCCGGCGGCCAACAACCCCGGACAGATTGACGACATCAGCAAAAGAGAAAAAGAAATTGCCGGCAAGAGAACGTGAAAACTGAAAACCACAACGAGAACAACAGGAGACCGCAGAGAAGCGAAAGGCCGCGAAGACCTGTAATGACGGCGGTGAGGCCCCTTCCATCGACGCCCTCCGTGACCTCCTCCGCCGTCGAGGAGGACGAGAACCCCGAGGGCCCGGTCCTGCTGAACGGCCACATCCCCGCCACGCCTCCCACGGAAGCCCTAAGAGCACGCCGGAGCAACGGGAACTCGCGCTCGCGCAGTGTAGGATCCCAATCTCCCCACCCCCCTCAAACCGCAGAGCTTTGTGGAATCAGATCAGACGCAGGAGGACACCACTGTCATGCATATAACAATGGTCACGTATGATAACATAATATAATAATAAAATAATAACTTATAGATTTAACGAAATAAATGACCCGGCGTTGTCCAATGCTGACTTCATGCTTTGTGGAATCAGATCAGATGCAGGAGGACACCACTGTCATGCATGTAATAATGGTCATGTATGATAACATAATATAATAATAACTTATAGGTTAACGAAATAAATGCCCCGGCGTTGTCCAATGTTGACCTCAGGCTTTGCATTTAAGTCCACTCGATATTGTTTCTTTTTTTTTCCTATTTTTTTCGCAAAAAAGGTGTGATCCTGCTGAGAGCCAAGCTGGCAAAATATATTTTTCGGTCGCCAAAAATAATATGCAATATTTATTCCCTCTCGTGGAATTCTCCGGTTAGTGCCGGCTGCTGAATTAGTGAGATCCGTACCCAAAGATAAGCTTTATGTGGTCCCGGTAAATCTTTATTATTTTTCTAATAAAGTATGCCACGTATCCTCTGATTAATTGCTAGATGGTTAAGAAATTAACATATATTAAATATATATATATATATATATTAAAGTACGGTCAGACGAGTTGGTACGACACTTTACTAACTTCCATCGTTAGATTTCATTCAGAAGGATACAGAGAATGGTGTCGTGAGACCCAGACATCCCACCAATAGAATGCCTCGGTCGGATAAAAGAGTTTTTTATTTTATGGGAAAGAATTCTTTCTCTGAAAGTAAAAAAGAAATAAGACACTTACCGAGTGGCTTGTGGGTATTTACAGACTTTTTATTTAGCTTTCTTACCAACCTCTATAACTCATAATATTTTTAAATTATTTTTTTTTAATATTTGTGAATACTTTTTATAATTATATAAATTACTTCCTGAACACCATCTTTAGGAGAACTGTTTTTTAAAATAAGTGTCTTATTAATTTTTGAATGATTTATGAAGTCACTTAAAATTTGACTATCCACAAATAAATATTAACTTTTAAGTATTATTTATTATTAAAAGTATTATAAATATTGGATACTAAAAATATATTAATTAAATCTTGTTAGACCATTCAATAGATTAAGTTTAAGCATAATATCATAAGTGAAGAATAATAATAAAGCTAACAGTTGAGTTTTTGATAAATATGAAAATTAAAGAAATAATTTCTGCATATAATGAGTTATAAGGTTCAAACGGTAAAGAATAATATTAAAACAGCCCAAAACACCAAGATTGATCCTACCGCAAAATTGTACCGAAATACGGCCATGCAGCATCGTGCCTCTAGTTGATCAACACGAAGGAATAGATGCAAAGGGAGGGAGACATCAGCTCTTGAGGGGCCACTGGATGGGGCTGACATTGGAGTAGAAACCCTTGGCAATGCCCCTTTCATGGACATACTAGTCAAACAGTGCCACCCTCCCTCTCCTTAGCACATCTTGTAAACGATTGTCGTCGCCACTGTGACATCCCCTAGGGCACAACCACCTTGTAAACTTGTTGCATCGTATCTGTGCGGCGCCCGACATACTTGCAATACACCATCGCGGTCGTCCCCAACAAGTACCTCTTCCTCTACCACTATAGGTCCCTCAGCTTCTCATAGTCGAACATCCCTATAATCCCGACCCTATTCTCCCTTGCCAACAGCACAAATCGACACCGTCAGGGAGCCGACATGGATGGGGACAAGCCTCCGCAAGATGGCCTTCTCCAGGAAGATCACATGCTTCTTCTCCAACGTAAAATACCCCTCACCCCTAACAACCACCCCCCCCCCCCGACCAACATCGACACAATCCCCTTTCTGGCCTATCCTTCCTCACCCCCTTCAGCTGGGCCAAGATGACACAACCCTTCTCGTGAGCCACAGAGACAAAGTCAGTGCCCTTGCTAATCAGTGTCTTTCTCTTAGATCTCTGACGGTGACCACCGTAGCGGGCCATAGGAGAGCAAGTAGAGTCGTGAATGAGTAGGCCATCAAACTTAGTGCGGCACATTACAATCCATACCGTACCACACCATCATCAATTTAGCATGGTTCGTCGATTCAAAAAACCTTGCAAAAAACTATATGGCTCTTGCGGAAAACTTATTTCCTCATCACATAAACAATTTCATCATCGTCAAAGCCTTATCCCATTATTTGGGGTCGGCTATATGAATTTTTTTCCGCCAAAGATTTCTATCAAGTGCTATAGTCGTGTTTAAACTCAAGAAGTCCAAGTCATTCCTAATAACCTAACTCTTTTACTAGCATCCACTAAGATTTGGTCATTTCTTTTAACCGGCGCTGAGTTAGGACAACAGTACACGTGTCTAAACCACCTATTTTCTTTCATTTTTCTATCAATTGGCGCTATCCCCAAATCTTCACGAAGTACTCATTCCTAATCTTATATTTCTTAGTATTACCACACATCCATCTCAACATCCTCATCTCTGCCACACACATTTTGTGAATGTGTTCTTTTCGCACTTCCAATACTTGGCACCATATAATAAAAGTAAGCGTCACTATCATTCTATAAAACTTTCTTTTAAGTTTCACTCGTATACGACGATTCCAGATGACTCCAAATTAATGCACTTCTCCATTTTAGCCAGCTCGCCTTTATCATGTGTGTCATATCGTCATAAATCTCCCCATTCTCTTGGATGATAGACTCTAAGTGTCGAAAGCTACTACTTTTAGGAATGTCTTATCCATCAATTTGAACCATATCTTCGTGTAATACCCTCTGATTACTATAATTACAATACATATATTTTGACTTACTCTTACTAATTTAAAAACCTTTAAACTACAAGGCATGCCTCCAACTTTCTATCTTAACATTTAAACCATCAATATTCTCATGAATTAAGACAATATCATCTATAAATAACATATACAAAGAGATATCATTATACAATTGTTTAGATACCTTATCTATAACCAGAGTAAAGAGATGCGAGCTTAGAGCAGAATCTTGATGCAAACCTATGGTGACCGAAAATTCATAAGTCTCTCCAACAATAATTCTCACACTAGTAGTAGCATCCTCGTACATATCTTGAATCAAGTCAACATATCCTTGAGAGACTCTCTTCTTTGTTAATATCCACTAAATTAAATCTCTCGGTATCCGATCATATGCCTCCAAATCAAGAAAAATCATATATAATCTCTTCTCATCTCTCCATACTTCTCTATTAACTGTCGTAATAAGAAAATAACTTTGCATTAGATCTGCTTAGTATATAATCAAACTAATTTTCTAATACAGTAGTCATACATCACATGTGATTCTCGATTACTCTTCCCAAAATTTCATAATGAGACTTGTAACTTAATTTCACGATAATTATTATAAATTTGAATATCCCTTTATTTTTATTTTAAAAAAAAAACCACGACACTTTTCTCCATTGTTTTAGAATTCTCCGTTCCTTCAAAATTTTATTGAAAATTTTAATTAATCACTTAAAATCAATGTCTCTTAAACTTTGCCACACTTCAATATGTATGACATCCAATCATCAGGCCCTACCCAATTTCATTTTTTAAAAGTATCACTCATTTATGATATCTTAATAAACCTAAAATATTGATGTTTATCCAATTTTGTTGACTATTGATAATTATCAGAGAAACAATTTAATTTTCTTATTTCTTGCCGGGAGGTATCAACTACCCTAACGGTACTCTACCAACTCTCTCTCTCTCTCTCTCTCTCTCTCTCTCTCTCTCTATATATATATATATATATATATATATATATATATATATATATATATAGTATTAGACGAGAAATCAATTCATTTAATATGCAAAAAAAAATTGCTACGTTTTTGAAATCTACAACTGTCCCATTTATTTTGGGATAAAGAACCCTCACGTTTTCGTCATAAGAAGCTCATTCGCACCACCATAAGCTGTCAGATATCTCATATTCGGGTTGGATCATTAGAAGAAAATGCTCACATGTAAATAACAAGACAAAAATAAACAGTTACAACAATATTTGAAATAGCTTATCTCATGCATGTCTTATAACTACTTACTAATTCACGTACCATATATATATTCTTTTAACTAAAATGATCATAACACTCATGATGAAAAAAAAAAGGAGAATTGTTAATATTACGATGATCACCATAAATTAAATACTACGGAGGGGTAGAGCTGACCAGGCCCCACTCACCCGGCCCATTACAGAACGGGGGCAGTGTACGGCCTCCACCCCGCTCCTTAGCGGCAGCCCAGGGAGACCAAGAAACGAACGTCCAGCACACCAAAGTCGGTTCGATCCCCTCCGTCCATATGGTCACTGAAATTTCTGTATTATGAATTAAGAGAGAAGTTTGTGTGCATAGAATTCAAGAACGATCCACCCTCCGCAGTGGCTACATGGAAGTTCGCTGACGTAGTTTACATTTCGCCCCAGGGGCAGAGGAAGCCTGTTTTACGTACATTTGCTGTGAGATATATGGATATCAGTAATCATGCACAAAAACGGATCATGAAAACCAGTTTTCCATGCATGAGGACTCCTCGCAGTCTTTCAAAGGGCACAGTAAGAGTAATACTTGGTGCACACCATCGAATGGATGGTGTGCACCAAATATTACTTCACGAAGTTATCACACATGATCCATCTAAGTATGTCATTCTTCCCAAGCACATGAGCATCGAGAACATTGGACACGACAACTTATATAATTAAGAGCAACTAATTAAGGGTTGGGTCATGGCAGCAATCCTAATATTCTATCTGATAGAGGGATCCCCACGAGTCGGCCGGCTCCTCGGCTAAGTTGACCTCCTAAAATATCAGAGTCAACGTCCTGACGTAGCTGAAATCAGATTTTGTTGTCGTCTAGTCCGACGAGTTAAGTCAACTAGGACGATCTCTTCACACCCATTGGGCCGACCACATCAGCTCGGCCAAGGACGAAGAATACCCGGCTCGACCTCGACTGATATGGAACACGACGTGTCCTCGGGGTTCCTGAGGATGTGGCTCGCGTAATGGCTGGAGCATTAATTGACGATGTAGAGGGCGATAATCGTGTGCCCAATAATTGCGGCCATTAAGACCACAATTTAGACGATTTGGCATGACAGTTACGACCACGATTCGACGACAATCACAGATATCCGCTGCGAGATTCGCAGGATCGTCCAATTGATTCCACGAGCGCTCAACCCCTATAAAAGAGGCAGACACTCTTTAGGCGCAGATACATTGTTATACTCTTTGGGCTAGATCATTTTTCTTGACTAGCTACTGACTTGAACGTTAGAGTGTCTCCTCGTCGAGTCCCTTCGGTGGATTTGGCAAGTTCTTGTACTACGTCATCGGGAGCTCGAAACATGCGTCACAAGTCGACCCAGAGGATCTCGGATAGGTCCCTCGACTAAGTCATCTCGATGGAGATTCCTCACCTAATCGTCGTTAGGGCAGGAGAACGAAGACTACGCCCATCGATCATCCCACCTCCTAGTGATAACCCATGTAAAAGGAAGGGCCTCCTCAACCCTTTAAGCCAATTCAACCCTAAGTAGGCCGAAGCGGCCCCCTAAACCCGTTATCTCTGAACAACCCTTCAATTGCCAATGTCAAGTCTTTGGTCTCCTAAGTCGTAGTAAGGCTCGCTACTTCAGCATAAACATCATGATTGTGGTGCCTATTTCTAGCCACCTAGGCCCATCATGGCCCATCATGAACCAGCAGGCAGGTGCGGCCCTTCAACAGGGCACCATGTGCTCTCGGGAGCAGCTCGAAGATCCCGAACACAATCTCCACGCCTGAGCACCTTCAGGGTTCCGAGGGCGGTCTTCAGGCACCCCTCATCCTGTTCGGCCTAGGCGCTACCTACCGAACAGGTGCAGTCACCGAGCACCAGGTCTAGCCTACCGAACATGCTACCTGCTCGGTATCCTCCGTCCAGGAGCCTCCAAGCAGCCCTTCGCCTCCTTGCAACGGTTACAACGGTTGCATGGCACGCGCCCCACGTTTTAGGAAGCCTTAACTGCAAAGGTCTTCAACGGACGCCTCAACGTATAACCCTCCGTTAAGGGCGCCAACTGGCGCGTCCTTTCAGGGGGCCATTAAAGGTTAACACGCTCATCTCCCTCAGGGCCTGGGCCTATAAAAGGTACCAACGACTTCCATGCCAAGGTACGCACCTTCGCGCACAATACAACATACTATTGAATCCTTCTCTTTGAAGCCTTCCCACAGTCAACTGACTTAGGCATCGGAGGGTTCTCCCCGGTTCTTCAACCGGGCCCCCCTGATCCTCTTCTGGTGTCTGCAAGCTTGCGTCCGCTACCGACGATCGTCTTCCCTCTTCCTAGTGGAGGCCCGTTTGGCTCCGGCCCAAACAGGAAAGCACCCCCACATCTTTGGCGCCGTCTGTGGGAACCAACGTCAGTCATGGCTCGCGGACATTCCTCTTACCAGAACCCAGGCAGCCGGGCGACTCAATCGCGATAGTCATGCGCGGGCTTGCATGATCGAGTTCCCCCTGTCAATGTCGCCATCGCCCCCGCTGGCGGGCTCGGCGATGTTCCTAGGGTTGCTGTGCCCACAACCGCCTAGGAAATGGCGGAACTTCGGGGACCCATGCAACAGTTAGCAGGGATTTGCCAGGGCCTCCAGGCCCAATTAGCCAGGCAACCGGCCCTGGTAGTCCCTCTGCCACCGGAGCAGCAGGCGAAATCGTCTCGTCGGCGGTCTCGCGCTCCACTGGCATCGCAGGAACAGCACGCAGAATCGCCTCGGGGATCGCGTAGGGTGCCATCGGCGCGCCGGACACCGGAGCGGCAAGATCATTCGCCCCGTCACTCCGCGGTGGTCCCGCTTGCCCCGCGTTCCGTCGTGGGCGCCAACTCCCACAGGTCCCGACGCGAGGGCTCTGTCCACTCCGACCAGGAGTTGTCCAGGCGTCTTCGTCATGTCGTCGACCTGGAGCGTCGCGTGGACGCAATGGTCCAAAAGGCAGAAGGCAAGTTTTGGGGGAAAGATGACCTGGACTTCCGCTCCCCGTTTGTCGCGGAGATCCTGGAGGCTCGGGTCTCCCCAAAACCGCCACTCCCCACCATTGCGCCCTACGACGACACATCCGACCCCGCTGATCACATCCATACCTTCAAGTCGCATATGGTGTTCCACGGAGCATCTGACACGGCCAAATGTCGGGCCTTCCCGGCCACTTTGAAGGAGACTGCTCGGGCGTGGTTTGAAGCCCTCCCAGCAAGATCCATATCCTCCTTCCATCAGTTGAAGAAGTCCTTCCGGGACAACTTCTTGGGTGGAAGGTCGCAGCCGCGGACGGCGGCTTCTCTGCTGGCCATTCGCCAGAAGAAGGGAGAAGCGCTATGGGACTACATCAAAAGGTTCCGGGCTGAGGCACTTCGCATCCCGCGCCTCGACGTTCCCTTGGCCACCAGTGCCCTTATTCAAGGCACTCGCGATGGCTTTCTTCAAAGGGCGTTGGGGGTACAATAGCCCTCCACCCTCGCTGAGCTGCTCTCCACCGCCCAGCGTCATGCCGCATGCGAGGAAAGCTTGGTCATTGGCCGAGCAGAGGAGGGCGAGCAGTCAGACAAGAAGTGACCTTCTGACAACGGTTCCGACCGAGATCGAAAGAAAGGCCGGCGTAACGGGGATTCGCCACGCCGACCACGCCCCTTCACCGACTACACCCCACTCACGGTGGCTCCCAAACAGATCCTGGCGGAGATCCGGGATGAGCCCTATGTTCGGTGGCCACCGAGGATGTGCTCTGATCCCCGGAGGCGCAATCAGGACAAGTACTGTTACTTCCATCGCGACCACGGCCACGATATCTCCGAGTGCCGCCAACTTAAAGATGAAATTGAGTCCCTCATCAAGCGTGGCTATCTTGGACGGTACGTGCGCCGCAACGAAGACCGCCCAAGACGCCGAGAGTGGACTCCCGAGCAGCCCATTAACAACGAGCCCAATGGGCAGGAGATCAAAGTTATTGCGGGAGGTTTCGGCGTGGGCGGAAAGAGCAATCAAAGCCGACGCGACTACGCTCGGCGGGTGCACATTGTCGACAGGCCCCCGGCACCTCGTCCTACCCCCTATCCCACAGTCCTATCAGCGCACGGTCCGAGGAGGTTATAACCTTCTCGGATGAAGATCTTGTAGGAGTTTCTACTCCACACACTGAAGCGCTGGTCATTTCGACCACCGTCAATCACTGTACCGTGCGCCGGATTTTGGTGGATAATGTAAGTGCACCAGATGTGTTAGCTTATGATTGCTTTTTGCTTATGGGATTGAAGACCGACCAGCTCACCCCAGTAGAGTCGCCTATGTTCGGCTTCTCGGGGGTTTCGGTTCAACCCATGGGCCGAGCGCGTCTCCCAATTACCCTTGGGACGACCCCGAGAAGCATAACCAAGATGGTAGACTTCCTGGTCATTCGAAGTATGCCCGGATACAACGCCATACTTGGCAGAGGCCTGATTGGTCGGATCAAGGTGGTACCCTTGTCGCTGCATCAGAAGATGAAGTTTCCCACACCGTGCGGCATCGGCGAGGTGCTCGGAAGTCAGCGCGAGTCGCGACGGTGCTATGTCCTCTCCTTAAGAGACAAGCAACCTCTCGCAACCCCAGAGCCTGTGCCCCCACCAACGGATCAGCCTTCTACTAGTCGGGGCGCTCCGGCCGAAGATCTACTTCCAGATCGGATAGATGACGACCCCGAACATGTCCTCTACATCGGCGCATTGCTTCCAGGAGCCGAGCAGCAACGCTACAAGACTTTCTTGCTAGACAATTTGGATGTGTTCGCGTGGTCGGACGACGAACTATCGGGCATCTCTCCGGAGGTGATGGTACATCGCCTCCGCCTAGACCCGAGGGTCCCACCGATCCAGCAGAGGAGGCGACCTGTCAACCGAGAGCGGCAGACCGTGATCCAGGATCACGTTGTCAAAAGTCGAGTCGTTGGGCTTCTCCGGGAAGCCCAATACCCGAGGTGGATCTCCAATGTGGTCCTCGTACGCAAAGCCAACGACAAATGGCGTATGCGTGGACTACAAAGATCTCAACAAGGCTATGCCCAAGGACAAATTCTCCCTGCCACGCATCGATCAGCTGGTAGACGCCATGTCCGGACACGAGCTTCTCAGCTTTTTGGATGCATACTCTGGTTATCACCAAATTAGCATGCACCCTTCGGACCAGGACGCCACGACGTTCGTCACCGACCTGGGCCTGTATTGCTTCACCAGGATGCCCTTCGGTCTGAAGAACACTGGCACGACGTACTAGCACCTGGTCAACAAAATGTTTGAGCCGCAGATCGGGCGCAACATGGAGGTTTACGTTGATGATATGCTGGTCAAAATGCCTCCGAGCACCGACCACATTTCTGACCTCGAAGAGACCGTCGCAACACTGCGAAGGTACAACATGAAGCTCAACCCAGCCAAGTGTGCGTTTGGAGTACACTCGGGTAAGTTCCTCGGCTTCCTCGTCTCCAATAGGGGAATAGAGGCCAACACTGAGAAGATCCAAGCCATACTTGAGATGGGCAGTCCCAAGACGGTGCGTGACGTCCAACGCCTCACTGGACGCCTCGCCGCACTCAATCGGTTCATGTCTCGAGCAGCGGAGAGGAGCTTCAACTTCTTCAAGTTGTTGCGAGGCCCTAAAGGCTCCTCACAACAAGGGGGGCATGTACGGTGGACTGAAGACTGTGAAGCTGCCTTCACCGAGCTGAAGGAGTACCTGGCAGCCCCACTTGTTCTCTCAAAGCCTGTGCTCGGAGAACCTTTGTTCGTGTACCTTTCGGTCACCGAACACTCCATCAGTGCAGTTTTGATCCGAGAAGAGGCGGCAGCACAACATCCAGTCTACTACATCAGCAGGGTCCTTCAGCTGACTGAAAGAAAGTACACTCGAGCAGAGAAGCTCGCCCTAGCGCTGGTGACAGCCGCGCGGAAGCTCAGGCCTTACTTTCAGGCCCACTCAATTACGGTCCTCACCGACCAGCCGCTGAAGCTTATTCTTCAGCGCCCGGAGGCTTCTGACAGGCTCATCAAATGGGCCATTGAGCTCGGAGAGTTCGACATCAGTTACCGTCCGAGGACAGCTATCAAGGCACAGGCGCTTGCGGATTTCGTGGCGGAATGCACCCTGCCAACCGAGCAGGACCCCCCGTTAGCAGACAAGCCCCCATGGGAGCTCTATGTTGACGGGTCATCCTGCATAACGGGAAGCAGAGCAGGCTTAGTGCTTACTTCCCCGGAAGGTTTGGAATTTCAGTACGCCCTCAGGTTCCGCTTCACCTCCTCCAACAACGAAGCTGAGTATGAGGCACTTCTTTCCGGAATCTGAATGGCTAGGCATCTTGGAGCACTACGACTGCGGGTCTTCAGTGATTCGCAATTGGTGGCCAGCCAGGTAAACGGACACTTTGAAGCAAGGGAGCCCCGTATGGCGCAATACCTCCGGCAGGTTAAAAGCCGGACAGAGGGCTTCCTATATTTCGAAGTTATACATGTTCCACGAGAGCAGAACGCACGGGCTGATGCACTCGCCAAGCTAGCGTCTTCAGGCGACATCACCCATCTCGCTCTGTGTTCATAGAAGAGCTCGCCCTGCCGAGCACCGAAGTGGATGTGGCAGTTGTTGAGGCTGGCCCTCCAGCGCCAAGCTGGATGGACCCCCTCATAGCCTACTTGCTTCGAGGAGAGCATCCGCCCAATCAGAGCGAGGCTCGAAAAACTAGATTACGCTGCCAAAGGTTCACTCTTATTGAAGGACGTCTGTATAGGAGATCCCTCTCGAGACCTCTTCTGCGGTGCCTCAGCCCCACCGAGGCGGCATCGGCTGTTGAGGAGGTTCACGAAGGTCTGTGCGGAAGCCACTTGGGGGGTAGAACACTGGCGCGTAGCATCATTCAAGCAGAATTTTGGTGGCCTTCTCTGCAAAAGGACTGTATGTCCTTCGTCAAAAGGTGTCTAGAGTGCCAGAAGTTCGGGCAACTCATTAAACAGCCAGCCGTACAACTTCACACCCTGTTCGAACCGCGCCCTTTCGCCAGATGGGGCATCGACATCTTGGGCCCCTTCCCAAAAGCTCAAAGTCAAAAGAAGTTCCTGTTCGTTGCTATCGACTACTTTATTAAGTGGATCGAAGCAGAACCCGTTGCCGCTATCACCGACCAAGCCGCGTGGAAGTTCGTCTGGAAGAACATCCTCTGCCGGTTCAGCGTCCCAAAGGTGATCACTTTCGACAACGGGAAGCAGTTTGACAGCACGTTCTTCAAACAGAAGTGCTCTGAGCTCGGTATCTACAACCACTTCACCTCAATGGCGCATCCCCAAGCAAACGGTCTGGGTCGAAAATGCCAACCGAACGTTACTGCACGGGATACGCACAAGGGTTGAAGCTGCAAGAGGTTCGTGGATTGAAGAGCTCCCCAACGTGCTATGGTGTCACCGGACGATTGCTCGGGTGGCTACTGGAGAGACTCCGTTCCATCTGGCCTACGGCACTGAAGTGGTCATGCCCCTGGAAGTAGCTCTTCCTACCATCTGAACCACTCACTTCGACGAAGCCGCCAACAACCAAGCGCTTAGGGAGAACCTAGACATGCTCGGTGAACGCCAAAGCAACGCCAGCATCAGACTAGTCTCCTACCAACAGCGGCTCGCGCAGTATTACAATTCCCGAGTTCCGGAGAGGTGCTTCTTCAAAGGAGACCTTGTCCTCCGCCGTTGCTTGGCATCGGATCCCCGAAGAGCAATCAGTAAACTCGTCCCGAAGTGGGAAGGACCTTATCAGGTCGTCCAGGTTCTCAAAAAGGGCTCGTATAAGCTCACTACTCCTAGTGGCGAAGTCATACCCAGAACCTGGTATGTATCCAACCTAAAAACTTATTACCTATAAAAACCTCTTACACGGCATCTCACTTCTCTTCTTCCCATTCCTTTGGTCTGCCAGAAAGGGTTTTCAGAACGTCCCTAAACAGAGCTACTTTCAGCTCAAAGGGCTAGCGCGACATCAAAACCCTAAAGCAGAAAGCGTTCGGTGCAAACCCAAGTGGTGATCACGAACCCTTTTTTAAGCGACCAGTAGATTCCGATCCAGACAAGACAACCATAAGGGAAGAAGATCAGGAAAAAAGAAAACATTTGCATATTCAAAAAAGGGGATCTATTCAGGTCTGCCTTGAGAAAGTTCTTGTTCTGAACATATTACAAAAAAAGAAGAGAGATACATCTAAGGGGCCTGTTCGAAGGGGCCAGCCCCGTCGTCCCTGAGAGCCATTCGCCCCACCTGGAAGTGCGTGAAGTGCACTCCGTCTAAGCGAGAGTCCTGGGTCCGACGACGACACTCGTGGACAACGGCCTCGAATGCCTCTCGAGCATACTCGATCGACGCCAGACGACATCCTCGGTCTTCCCCAGCACCGAGGCCCACTTTGTAGCAGAGGGCACTGTACTGCTCCAGGTCTTCCTTGAAGCCTGGCCCTGCCTTGTACTCATCGATGCCTTGGGCCTTGGCCTTGCTCAGCACATTCGCGAGCACCTCCTTCTCTGCTAGGGCTATTGTGAGGTTGAGCTCGGAGCTGTGAAGCTCTTCTTGGAGGCTCTTGATTTCTTCCTTCAACTCGGCTTCCCGAGCCACGCGCTGCGCCTCAAGCTCATTGCAGTAGGCGAGCTCGGCCTCCCACATGTGCTGATGGTTTCGAGCACGCCCGACAAGCTGTGTTAGCACAGACAACGACTTGGAAACGCAGTCTGCCAGCGCTTCCACGTCGATGTCCTCTCCAGCTTCCTCTTCATCCTAGAGCCTTGCCCAGTAAATTTCCTCCGAGCACTCGGAAGTCTCCTCTGGTCTCAACCCTTGGCACCGTGCCATCACCTCTAACTGAGACGCAGTGGGACAAGGGGGGAGTTTCCTGACAGCGCTTTCCTCAAGGCGCACTAGGGTTGCCTCCAGGGCCGACGTCGAGGGCTGCACCGCGGATTTCGCCCTCAGCAGCCGCGAAAGCGGCACCTGGTCTCTTCGGACTCGGCTCGGTCCTCGATAGCGGCGCCCGTCAGCATTGTGGGCGGCCACTCTCCAACGGCTCCTCCGGCAGTTGTTGCGGTCACGCCCGCAGTATTCGCCATCTCCTGGCCCTCCGCGGCTCTGGAAGACCTCCGACTTCCCTCCTACCGGCTTCCGACTGTCTACTTGAGGGATCCCGCAGCAATTGTCCGCGCGGGAGCCTCCACAGCCGCTACGGTGGGGGGAGTGGGAGTCGTAGCCCCCTGAACAGTCGCCATGGGTGCCGCTCCTTCTGGCACTTCTCCCGTGCACGCCGCCTCGCCGGCTCCTGCGGAGGATGACCTATGGGAAATGGCGTCTTCGCCTTACACCGTCCTCACCACGGCGCTTGACGCCTCGTCCGCGTGCGTCGCCGCCTCGTCTGCCTTGATGGTCAGATTCTGCACGGGGGCAGCTCCAACCCCTGTCGTGGTCTGCCCAGCCACTGCGGTGCTGGACACTTCGGTTGTCGCCGCCCCTGTCGTGCGGCCTGCAATGGGACCCTGGGCCGGGGATGCCCCCACTTGCCCCGCTGCTTCTATTCGGCTCGCAACGGAGCCTTGGGGCATAGACGGCCCCGCTCGCTCCCCCGTGGAGCCTTTATTAGATTGATCGCTTACAATGACCAACCCCAGCTCGGAGACTACCCTATGCGCGGTCTGGGGTTGCGCCTCGGTAGCAGAGCTCGGCCTCATCTTCTCGGCCGCCTTCACCAACTTTCGCTTCTTTCAGACAAGAAGCGGCGAGATCTCTTCCTCCTCCTCCTGCTCGGCCTCCTCTTCGGCGGCTGGCCGCATAGCCCTCTTCGCCTTCTTGGGGCCAGCTTCCTCCCGAAGACTTATCTTTATGGGCTTCTTACCGGTAGCCCGCCTCTCGGAATGACGGTTCAGCGCGGCACCAGGGGGAGGACCCTCGCCCGTGATCGCCACATAAGCTGTGACGACGATCTGCTCAGTGTAGAGGGCCATATCCTCCCCGTCCATGCCGGCAGCCAACTCCTTAGCACCTGTGCAGGGAGAGGGGAAAAGGAGGACGTCCCCTACAAAAAAAACTCCAGAGATGGGGATTTCACTTACTCCATGTTCGGCTGAGCCCATGTTTGACGAGTTGGGTCTCCGTTAAGTACTCCTCCGCCTTCTCCACAAAAATGTTGCGAAGGCAGTCCGCGAGCTTCACCGCCTCCCGAACCAACATAGGGTAGGTGTCCTTGGAGCGCGCATCCTTGACCCGGGTGGGGAACCCCCACTCTGGTGCTCCCTCGTTGCGGCCGATGAAAAGCATCCTATGCGTCCACCCTTTGTTGTTGGAGTACTTGGGGGAGAAGTCAATCCGCATCCTATTCGGCCTGTGCTTGGTGTAGTATATGTTGTAGCCTGTCCCCGGCGACGCAGTCAGGCTGAACTGACTCCGGAAGAGGTCCGCCGATGGCTCGATCCCCCGCACCTTGCAATAGATGCAGAAGACGCAGATGGTGCGCCAGGAATTCGGCGTTAGTTGGATGGGAGCTATCCCCCACACGTTGAGGAGATCCATGGCCATAGCCAGCAGAGGTAGACGAAACCCAGCCTCCAGCAGGTCCTGGGACATCGCTATGCACCCAGGCTTCTGCAGAAAATATGTGTCCTCCTCCTTCGCGAGGACTATGCCGTACTTCGACCCAATCCGGTACCGTTCGCGGAGGCCTTCGAAGAAGCGGTACCTCGTTCGCTGAGGGGCCTCCAGCGCCGCGCCACTCGCTCCGGCGTCGGCTACAACCTTCCCTTTCTGCGACATCACCAGGAACGGAGGTCGAAACAGTGAGAAGAAGCGGCGGGGAGGCAGGCACGAGGCTGCGAGCTCACGAGGGAGGAGACGAACACCGTGTCGGAGACAAAGAAGAAGAAAGGAGAAGATGTTTTTCGAAGGCGTGGGACCCCGCCTTCGCTCTGCCTCTTCCTTATAAGGAAAGAAGGGCGCGAAAGTCGAAAGCGAAAAGGGCGGTTCGATTCGAACACGTCGTCGCGTGTCCCCCAGACGACACGTTACCCCCGTGATGATGACTTTCTTCGTCCCCAAGGAGGAACACCAAGCGGTGTCGCCCAAGTGACCGTTCGTGACGCCGAAATCAACATCGCATTTAATGCGAGTGACAACCGAGCAGACTTCCTCTCTTAAGGTACTCTGCCTGAGCACGTCTGAGAGAGTGGGGGGCAAGTGTGGTGGCTATTTCTAACCACCTAGGCCCATCATGGCCCATCATGAACCAGCAGGCAAGTGCGGCCCTTCAGCAGGGCACCACGTGTTCTCAGGAGTAGCTCGAAGATCCCGAACACAATCTCCACGCCTGAGCACCTTCAGGGTTCCGAGGGCGATCTCCGGACACCCCTCATCCTGTTCGGTCTAGGCGCTACCTACCGAATAGGTGCAGTCACCGAGCACCAGGTCTAGCCTACCGAACAGGCTACCTACTCGGTATCCTCCGCCCAGAATCCTCCAAGCAGCCCTTCACCTCCTTGCAACAGTTACAACGGCTGCATGGCACCCGCCCCACGTTTTAGGGAGCCTTAACTGTAAAGGTCCTCAACGGACACCTCAACGTATAACCCTCCGTTAAGGGCGCCAACTGGCGCGTCCTTTCGAGGGGGGGGGGGCATTAAATGTTAACACGCTCATCTCCCTCAGGACCTGGGCCTATAAAAGGTACCAGCGACTTCCATGCCAAGGTACGCACCTTCGCGCACAATACAACATACCACTGAATCCTTCTCTTTGAAGCCTTCCCACAGTCAACTGACTTAGGCATCGGAGGGTTCTCCCGGATTCTTCAACCGGGCCCCCCTAATCCTCTTCTGGTGTCTGCAGGCTTGCGTCCGCTACCGGCGATCGTCTTCCCTCTTCCCAGTGGAGGCCCGTTTGGCTCCGACCCAAACAGGAAAGCACCCCCACAACGACCATGATCACAACTAGGCACACTCTTACTGTGCCATAGTGAGGCCTCTCTGGCTTTATGCAACACATCTTTGCCACCAGTCTCACACTCCCTCTCTCCCTCGGAGAATAGGGTTGGCAACATGGCTTCATCCATGACTCAGCAACTAGGATCAGACGACACTCCAACCTTCACTTGAGGCCACTCCAATTCCATAGGCCCCGGAACTACTCTCAACAGCCAAGTAACAGACTTGGAGGAGGGGCAACAAGCATAGAGAACCCTCTTAAAAGAGAATTAACAATAGACAAGGGATGTAAGCAAACTCTGGACTCTCATGAGTACCTAGAGTCTCTCTCTCTCTCACACACACACTCTCTCCAACCATTTTTTTTCTAATTAGTTTTCTGACTTGAACATTGAAGAGTTCTTCCTTGCAATCACTCCTAACATCCTCTGACCATACATGGTTGGCTACAAATGAGAGTGGCATTCCCCTTATCGACAAATTAAAGTTTCATAGAGGTCAAACGGTAGGAACACGTCGACCACTACAATAGTCATATGAGACCACATGGTTACTATGAAGAAGTGGGGTTATTTTACAACCGTGAAACAAGGAATAAGAGGAGAGAGAGAGAGAGAGAGAGAGGAGAGAGAGAGAGAGAGAGAGAGAGAGAGAGAGAGAGAGAGAGAGAGAGAGAGAGAGAGAGAGAGAGAGAGAGAGAGAGAGAGAGTGCAACTAGCAGTGGCAGAGCCATCTTGGGAGCAGTGAGGTCCTGTGACCCCACTAGATTGAAAAGTTTCTATTAGTGATGTAAAGTTTCACCATTAATGACCCCACTCAATCAAGAAAATAAGTCTAAGAATACACCCACTGAACGAAAATTCTAGATCTGTCACTGACAACCAGGGCCAACTATGCAACCTGGTCACACTGTGCAACACGTCCGATCGCGAACAAACTCACCTGCAGTCTCCCTGAATCTACTTCCATCTCTTGCTAATCCCCTAGGCCCTAACTAGTCTTCCATTTCTCTCACATGCACTACATCTTTCCCAGTTGCTTGTGTGATATTCATAGAAAAGAAGTTGCTTCCCTTGTACTATTAGTCAGACAATAGTGGTCCCACACTGCAGATGTTTCTGGCAATCATACATCAATTTTTACCCCAAAATAAACCCAATGTTGTCTCTTACTGCTAATATCACAATATGAACAAGATTTATATGAGATAAGGAGAAAAGAAGGGCAAAGATGATGATATGTCATCTACGGCAAGAAGAAAAAAGAAAAGGATGATGAGATGCCACGACAGATGTGAGATGACTTGCTGTAATCTATCAGTTCAACTGATTATGCCGCATGATTCAGATACTGATGCAGATGAGAACTACCTTTCTGCATAAGATGACAAAAAGGCTAAACGGAAACTTGTATTGGACAGCATGTGAGCAATTAAGAGTATATCATATGAGACGATATTAAGCGACCTGAGTCAGTGCGTCTGAAGCAACGAAATCCTGCAAGTCAAGCGGTATTTGATAATGCAAATGAGATGTATTCTCGAATATCATTTTCTAATGCTCAAAGAGAAACCTCACGGTTATACAATCATCCAGTCTACATATGAATAACAATTCATTTGCTAACTGAGAAATCTTATTCATTTGCTTAATCAACCATCGACAAAAATACTACACCCTCATGGGTGGGGAGGAAGAAACAAAGTAAAAAAAATAGTAGGAAAAGGGTGCAGATACCAAGACCAATTCCGCTCTAACAACTTCCCTGCGGTTGTGAAGGGAGAAAACGTAAACACTGATAGAGAAATAAGTCGTTTTCAAGTACCGCTTCCACGCACAGAAGACCCTACCAAAAACTGGAACCTCTGCTCAAAGTATATATAGCGTAGATGAACTGCACAAACTAAGAAAAGACGTATCATTATCGTCAGCTTTGCTTGGGTATATATTTCACTGAGTAGCTTTTCTCGGGCTTAGTTCTGAATTTGGGCTTGTAGGCGATGGTGGAAGTCGTTTCATTTGATCCCATCCCTGTGCCCTGGTTTTCATGGTTACTGAGGCCACAGGAACCAACTGGCTGTAGAGGGAGTGGCACTTCACATGCTTCAGCGCAAGCCACATCTGCACATGATTCCTCACGAATTTCACCATCATCCATTGATCTAGCGTCAGTATCTGGTGATAGGATAAGTTTCACGTGATCAGATGACAAGGCATCCCTCCACCCTGCAACACATGGAAGTCTGTTATATACAGAAACTACCAGCCACCCTCTACAATGCAAAAAAAAAAAAGGGTGGGATGAGGTGGGGGGCCAAGTGTTCAACAATATGTAGCTAGCAGGACGGGAAGACAAATTTCATGAAGTCCCTCGGAGGATGACTCCCTCCCATATGATTCTCGATTGACATGTGGATGAGAATTGACTCGTTGCTTAGACTTTATTTTGGTAGTTTGCAGTATAATGAATCACATGCTCACTCCACATTCTCCCGTTTTTCCTGATTACCTTAGGCTATCCCCAAAGCTCATCCCTAATTCTCACAAGTTTCACAAAAACTGTCCCCCCCACCCCTCCAAAAAAAAGAAAAGAGAAAACAAAGAAAACGAAGAAAGGTTAGGAGATGGACTGACTCTGTGAAAGAAAAGCCTCTGCAACCTTGCTCGAGAACAACTTGGGTGAAGACAGTTCAGGAACTTCAGTCACTGAAAGCGAGTCCCTTTTCATCTCAGACCAACAATCACCTTCTGTACAAGTCGCCAGGCAGCTCTGATCAGGAAGAATACGAATAGAGCTCTTGTCAGGAGACTCAGTAATGTCTGCTTCTGTATTTTTATGTTGAACAGTAACAGGACCGCCATCCTCTAGGTTTTCTACATGCAACTTCTCTGAGTGGTCTACTTTGTTCAGGCCAGTGCTGATCTTGATCTGCCTCTCCTGAGCAGTGTTCTGTACCAAAGAAACTTCATTTTCATCAAGGCCATTACAGTCTTTAAGAGGGACACTGATGGAACCAATCAAAACTTTACAGCTTTCAATTCCGTCTGAGCTGTCCTTTGTTCCTTTAGCTCCACCTTTACAACTTGTATCCCCCTCTTCAAACTCCGATTTGCTTTTTCTTGTCCAAACCATTTGACTGCTGACTGCTGAGGTGGGCCTTGTATCCTTGAAGCCATTATGCTTCTGACCAACCATTGACTTTATTCCAGCAACCTGAGGATGGAAACCACCTAGACCATATCTTAATGGCCTCGGGAGTGACCTATGCAGGAGAGTTGGCTGCCTTTGGGTACTTTCCTGCTGCACCTGGTATTCAAGATACTGTTCAGCATCTTCATTTTCTAGATAATATGTCCGATCAGCAACCATACACAACGGCTGGGTGTCCTCCAAAGTTGAGTGAGTGGAACAGAGTGATGAGTCTGTAGTTCCTAAGCCTGCCCCAGAAGGCAACATTGAGCTTAGTGCTTCTTCTGAACCAGAAGTGCCTTCAACTGTGTCACATAAAGCCTCCTCAGACTCGGGTTTATTTACAGTTTGTTCCTTCATTTTCTGCTCTTTCTGCCTCAGCTTCTTCATTCGCTTCCGTTCTAAAAGCTCTGCTTGCCTGCAATGTCAAAATGTCAGTTAACCTTGTTATAGCCAAGCCAAGACAAAAGAGGGGGAAAAGTTTACCTTGATACTTAATAAGAATCAAAGTGTAGACACAATTTATTGATGTTACAATTGAAGTAATATACAACAATCAATAAGATATATTAAAACTTATCTTAGTCGGGCTCTCCAACAAAAGATTATTTTTAGCTTGTGAGTGTGCTTAACTTAGAAAAAGTAATGGAACATAGATGTGTCCATGTGCCTGAGGAACAATCATATAGGTTTATTGCCACTGGGCAAAATTATAATCTTGAATTATTTATCATTCCCAGTGTGACAGAAGAAAACCTGAAAAAACAATGGACTTTGGAAGGAAGGAAAATGAATTTCTTCATATTATCCAGCATGCAAAAGTTTTGATGGGGAAATTTCTTTGCTGATACGACCATTCTATTTAAATTTGACCACAAATGTACCTTTTCTGGGCAGCCTCCTCTTCCTCAAAAAGTAGTTTTTGGCACCTTAGAGCCTCTGCATCCTTATCAGCAAGCCATGCCTTGACCTGCAAAATTTCAAAACTCGTAACAACCATGCACAGTTTACAAATGGTAAAACTGGAACTGAGGTAGCAGAAAATTTATACCAATTTCTGTTCTAGCAGAAAACTGGTGCAAGCAATAAGATTCTTCATCTCCATGGAAATCTTCCCAACTTCACCATCAAACACAAACCTCTGCAAGGAAATAGCTGTGCCACCGCAAAGGAATGTTTTCTCACTTGCATCATCGAGTACACTGAATAACTCTTGGGAGGAAATAGGAAACACAGATGGTCTACACTCAACCAGATCCTACAAGATTGAACAGCATTAATAGATGGAAAATGGTTTAGTAACACCATTTGGTAACACATTAAAGTAACACACCAATCAAAATGCACCACAACCTCATCATTTATGAGGTGTTTTTAACTTTCTTATTTCAATTGCTGATGTGGCACAGTTTTAATGGTGATGTTACTTTAATGTCTTACCAAATAGTGTTATAAAACTGTTTCTCTTAATAGATAGAAAGAAACAAGAAATATAGAGGTGAATCAGACACATACAAACAAATATATTCATATTCAAAGATGAACTAGATGAACTCACCAGAAGAATGGCACCACCCTTTAAATAGACTTGCGGTAGTGAAGAAAACCCAGGCTTCCTCATCAATGATGCCAATGCCCTTATGATAGAAGCAGCAGGCACTTCCTGAAAGGCACAAAATCTTCAGAACAAAAACTCAAAAGCTTTCATAAAACTTGCATACTCTGAATCCAGATACTTCCCAACAACTTTACACAGTTTCACTCCTATTCTACCTGCTTGGGGTGCGTATGAGAGAGAGACAAAGAGAGTTGACATAAAAAGAAAGCAAATGCACCGTGTTGGTTGGCATGCACGTGTGCAGGTGGGGAGGGGGGGAGTGTGAAAAGAAGTAAGAGGGAAATTGGAGGGACTGGAGTGGCTGTAAACTTTCAGGAAAGTTCAATTTATATTGGAAACACTTCCTTTACAGCAGTCTTTTTTCTTCAAAATTGCTATACATATGTTTTTCATTTATTGGTCAGGGATTGGAAGAGGGAAATGCAATTGTTTTGGCAGATCTTTCTTTTGAGAATGGTTTTTCCTTTTCCTTTTGTGAGGTAGAGAAACATCTCCTTTTCCTCCTTTGAATTGTATAAAATTGGAGTGTGATAAACTTTTTCTCGAAAAAAAAAGTAGGTGGTGGAAGAAATTTATCTAACGCCATCCTTGTCATTGACCATATGCCACAAAGACATTAAAAAATCATCACAGAACACAATGCAATTGATGAAAGGTTACCCATAAAAACCTTTGTCGGTGAAAGAAAAAGGGTGACTGTTTTCCTACCAATTAGATACCCCCTGCCCTGAGCATCAGCTCACTTATGCAAGTAACAAAATACATACACCCCCCAAAAGCACATTAAGGACAGATTATTACCTCCAAAGTCATGTCCTTGATTGACACAAGCTCCTTTGCCTCATCCAAGGATAGCTGAGTTCAAAAGAAAATGTGACGTTAATTAAAATTACATTGAAATTATTTCGGTATTTGGTGAACCAAATCTAAGATTTCCAAACCCATGCCACACTGACATCCAACATCCCAATAGCATGTCATGTTCCCGACTTGTGTAAGCTAGGGGGTATGGTGTAGACTCAGAATTGAAGATAGTCAAGAAAATACCTTATCCCAGAATGCACCTAAAAGCTCTCGGTTCTTTGGAGAAACCTACAAAACACATTCAAGCATAAGCATACAGTTATTTCAATAAAAATGCATCAAACTTACATTAGTGAAAATTAAACAAGCAGAGAATTCATGAACATATGAAAACAGAAAGGGCACAAATCATCATATTTGGCATGTGAATTGTCAATTTGAAGACTAGGAAGATAGATATCAATTATGCTTTCCATTTAATTAAGGTACACTGGTTATACATTTAGACAGCATAATAAAATGCCAATACTTAACACTTCTAACCAAAAGACACAAACTAGATATTTGGAATTAAACAACTGAATAAAAAATAAAAATAAAAATCCCCTCTGCAAGATGGCAGCCATCCAAGAAAAGCAAACGCTATCTATCTAAGAAAGTATAAGAAATCAGAAGCAAAATGATCAAGCAGGGAGAGGGGAAAGACCTTGTTGACATTCAAGGACCGACGATGCACACGAATATGACGCCTGTAGTTAACTGGAGAGCAAAATTCTCTAGAACACTTGTCACACTTTTGCAACTGCATCTTTGAAGGTGATAACAAAGGCCACCCTGGAAGGTCTGCAACAAGAAAGCAAAAGTGCATAATAATCAACACTAGTTTCATCGGTCATAGGTAAGACCTGCCACTAGCTACAACCCTAAGATACCTGCTTTTGATACTTCACATACATTTTTCACGCTCACCATTTGCCTTTGCAGCAGCCTGAGCAAAGGCAACAACAGCTTCTGGTATCTTCAGAGCTTGCATGTGTTCAGAAGAGCTCTTTGCCACCCTGCTAGTGGATTTGATCATGTTTCCCGGTTCCTTGATCCCATTATTTTCAGATGCAAATGAACTAAGGCCATTAGAGTTCCCCTGTTGGCGACCATTCTCTTCCACAACGTTATCAACCAGTGCACCTCTCTTGCCACTTCCCTGTTGCTCTAAAGCATGAAGCAACTGTATCCACTGGACAGGGCTTTCCCCAGGGCGCGAGAAAGATAGAAATGGTTCTTTTCCTATTGCTTGTATGATATAATTGTCAAGTGAATCGTGTCCTTCAATTCCCAGCTGACCAGTCTTTTGCTCGACAATTGAATCAGGAGCTCTGTAGGTACTCACTTTGGCCATTGACATATTTGAAATTTGGAGAAGCCTGCAACCGTGCAGGAATAAGAGCTTTATGATTAAATTATAAGAACATTCATAGGCTCCTATGACAGAAACAAGGGAAGGCATGCAAGAAAGAAAAAGAATTCTCCCATTAATAAAAGGGACAATTGCAAAATTCACTGTTACAAGTATCAATATGGAAATACCACTCACTTAAATGTTCATTAATCAGCCTGAATTTGTTACGCATAATTATCTCCAATTGCTTTCTATGAGGCATCTACACCTGGGATGAATTATCTCCGACAATTTGGTGGTTTTCTTCATTGTCAAGTTTGAAATATTGTGCATGCTTCTATGAATGTATATGCAATAACAGGTCAAATCTCCATTCAGTACCTATAGAGACACTCCATTGGAAATTGGAGCTCTCTCCCCCATGCTTTCCAACAAGGAAAGAACTTCACCATGGATGTAACAACTATGAGGAATTGGTCTCTACACCCATGGCAAAACCCAAACCACACTAGTAATCAACATGCAGTAGAGGAAATACCACAAGCATTTGTCAACAAAAAGAAGAAGAAAAGAAATGGAAATCCAATGTAAGTGGGACACCTGCCTCTACAGCTATCAGCCAAGGTCAAGCCCCAAAATCACATATTCCATGCACAGTACTGGGTAAACAGGCTCTATGCTTACCAGGATTGTGGAACAATGGCGTATCATGCCAACAATACAAATAGAGTTGGACGTCAAGGGAATTCACTATTAGAAGTCTCCTTTATGTTCCTATCAATGAAGATGTTGGACTGCAACAGCTAGAACAAGTTTGTGTGCATCCAGCAGTGCATTTGCATGCAACGTGCAGGGGAACCACAGTAATGGGAAGACCTCGCATCTGGGATCAACATTAGACAAAAAGGAAAGGCAATGAGATGAAGCCTCCACCAATATTCGTTGTTGTGGAGGTGGGAGAGGAATTTATCCTTCGTGTGGGTAAGAAGCTTCGTCTTGTAGGCCATTCATGGCTGGATCGTGAGATTTGCACATGGGTAAAGGTACAAACAGAATTCGTCAGAAGCGGAGGAGGGAAGCATTTTAATCGTTCTCCTATCTCGCAAATGATTATTGTATGTACCACGCACGGTATGCGAATCCAGGTGGCTAAATAGATATATCTTTCCTAATCACTAGACAGTCAGAAATCTATCTGGTGTTTATACCTTTGCAATGACAATACGCTTTCAGTACTAGGGCAAGCTGTTTGGATAAATGCCTGAATGAAACCCTAGAAACACCAACCAAATATCGGTGGTAAAAAAGCCTCTTAAACCAAACAAAAGAAAATTGTACATCCAAATAAACCACACAGAAACGGGAAAAATGGAGTAAACATAATTCATTCGTCCAGAACAGACAAGAACCATGAAGTAGCACACAATGTACTGAAGGAGGCACGCCGTCTCCCACTTAGGAGTTCAAACTTGTAAACTTCACTAGAATTTCACACCAGAAAAAAAAACACCTCTCCCCGCAGTTGAGACGGGATACGCAAAGGATCAGGCATCCAAAGCAATCAAACAGCATAAAGCCGGACTCAGAACGACGACTCACAGATCACGGCCAAAGAGGACGAAGCAGCGACCACGCCGACCGCCACGAAGGGATCCGCCTGGGCCGGAAAGGGGGACCACCGGATTCCCCGAACAGCAAGTTCTCAGATCGCCGGCAATAAGTTATTGGAGGCACCAAATCGTGCCGTAAACGGAGCAAATCTGCAGGGGATCGCGGTGATCAGGGGAGGAACGAGGTACTCCCAACCGAGCAGAGGAGCAAGAACCGAGACCCTAAAATGGTGGAGTGGGGGGGGAAAGGGGTGGGAGATCGGGAAGAGCCACCAATACGGAGACGAAAGATGGAAATGGAAAGGGCAGCCCCCCACAGCAAGAAGAAAGAACATATATATTTATATATCCAACGAAGGTCGCGGAGCTCAAAAGGGCTCTGAACCAGGGTAACCCGCACAGGTGAACCGATCGGACGGGATTCTGTAGGAATCGGAGCATATTACACAAATTTGGTCGGTACGATCTAATTTATAATTAAATTTTAATTAAAAATTGTAATCTGTGCTGATATGATTTGGACATATATATATTGAGGATAAGGATTTTATATAGATTCAGATATTAGTGTTCGTAAATTTCAAAGTCAAAACTTAATAGTCTTTAATTTCTATGTATTCGTATTGTCTTATTTTATTGGACCCAAAAAATATTGAATTTACACATCTCCAGAATTACTTATAGATCAAATAAATCCTCCCTCTTCCGAGAATCAAATTTGAGACCTCTTATTTCTAGATAAGAGTTCTAATTAATGGACCCAACCGTCGACCCGATACACCTAACTATGCTCTAAACCACACGACGATGGTAGGCTAAAAAAATATTAAGTATTTTACAAATATGCCCTTATTGTACGTGATACGGTGGTATCTCGGCAGGTCGGCTTTTATGCCGACCATGGCCGAGCTCGTTAAAGGCAGAGGCCGGCAACCTTCTTCGTAGGCAAAATATTAGTCAGCTGACGTTCATGGTCGGCCAAGGTGACTTTTTTGGGAGCCCTCCCGCTGCTCGGTCGAGGGCGATATCGAAGGTCGGTCGTGGCCGACCTTGTGCCAGATGTGCTTGCACTTCCCCCGCAGCGATCCTCCGACGATTGAAATCGGAAATATCATCAGCTCTACTCCTCGGGCCGACTTCTAAAGCTCGGCCACGAACTCCTCCTCAGAAGAAGCCGACGTTGAGCTCGGCGCACTCGAAGGGCTCCCCGGAGCACTGGTCACGTGACGGACAAGGCGAATAAAGTAATATCCGAAGATCACGGGATTGATAACCGCGGCAGTTAAGACCACGATCGCCATGACTTGGCAAGGAGGTGGTGACTCCCAATTCGGCGAGAATCACGGTAACTCCCCAACGAGATTGGCGGCTCGTCCAGTTCACATGTAGGTGTCCTAACACTATATAAATGGAAGACACTCCACCAGCGCAGGTACGATATTCTACCCCAGGCTAGGCCATTCTGCTCGGCTAGCGACTGACAAGAGCGTCGGAGTGTCTCCCCGCCGAGGCCTCTCGGCGGGCTTTGCAGGTCAGTTCGGGAGCTCGGAACCAGCGTCATACGTCGGCCAAGCGTGCCTCAGACGGGATTCATTGGCTTGGTCGTCTCGGCTCATCATTCGGCGAGAAGCACCTCAGTGGTCACCTCGGCGTGAGCCGACCTATGTTGCGCTTACCGCAACATTGGCGTCGTCTGTGGGAAAACGCTACTAAAGACCTCAGGTGTGAGGCCGTCATTGTGGTCGGCAGGTCGGATGCGCCAGGAACCTGCTCAATGTGTTGTGATTTATCAATGAAGTTGTATTTCTTCTGAATGTGAATGATTTGATTGTGATCGAAAAGTCGAAACTCTGCCAGTTGCATTATGGAATCGTGATTTGTTATCCCGTGGACACTTGGTTGATCTCGACAACGAGGGAACAGGACAAAAGATGTGGACGCCGTAGTTCGTTGGACGAGGTCGCTTCGGCACTCTCCACGAACCGAGGAGACGACGTCCGACGTAGCTTGAAGGCGTGGTCGCTCCGGCACACGTAGACGTGGACGTCGTAGTTCTGGACGAGGTCGCTTTGGCACTCTCCGTGAACCGAGGAGACGACGTCTGACGTAGCTTGAAGGCGTGGTCACTCCGGCACACGTAGACGTGGACGTCGTAGTTCTGGACGATGTCGCTTTGGTACTCTCCACGAACCGAGGAGACGACGTCTGACGTAGCTTGAAGGCGTGGTCACTCCGGCACACGTAGACGTGGACGTCGTAGTTCTGGACGAGGTCGCTTCGGCACTCTCCATGAACTGAGGAGACGACGTCCGACGTAGCTTGAAGGCGTGGTCGCTCCGACACACGTACATAAACGTAGACGTCGTAGTTCTGGATGAGGTCGCTTCGGCACTCTCCACGAACTGAGGAGACGACATCCGACGTAGCTTGAAGGCGTGGTCGCTCCGGCACACGTACATAGACGTAGACATCGTAGTTCTGGACGAGGTCGCTTCGGCACTCTCCACGAACCGAGGAGACGACGTCCGACGTAGCTTGAAGGCGTGGTTGCTCCGGCACACGTAGACGTGGATGTCGTAGTTCTGGATGAGGTCGCTTCGGCACTCTCCACGAACCGAGGAGACGACGTCCGACGTAGCTTGAAGGCGTGGTCGCTCCGGCACACGTAGACGCGGACGTCGTAGTTCTGGACGAGGTCGCTTCGACACTCTCCACGAATCGAGGAGATGACGTCCGACGTAGCTTGAAGGCGTGGTCGCTCCGGCACACGTAGACGTGGACGTCGTAGTTCTGGACGAGGTCGCTTCGGCACTCTCCACGAATCGAGGAGACGACGTCCGACGTAGCTTGAAGGCGGGTTGCTTCGGCACAAGCAATTAGCGTGGATGTCAAACGAGGTCGCTTCGGCACTCCACGAACTGAGAAACGATGGCCGACGTAACATGAGGGCGTGGTCGCTTCGACACATGCAGTGAACGTGGACGTCGAATGAGGTCGCTTTGACACTCCAGGAACTGAATAACGACGTCCGACGTGATTCAAGGGGGTGGTCGCTTCGGCACCCTCAATGAGCTTGGTCGTCTGTCTGCCAGACGGGGTCAGCTCACCATCATCATCACGTTTGCAACATCTACTGATTCGACTCTATGTGTGAACAAACTATTCTCGCACCTCGGAAAAAAACGGGTCACAGAGGCCTAAGACAATCACGAGTTGACGGTTGCAAGTCATAGAGGTCTGAGCCGACCTCGAGAATTGACTGAATCTCGGTCATAGTGGTCAGAGTTGACCTCGAGGATTCATGTGGTCTTAGATCAGAGCCGACCTCAAGGACACGTGGTTAGAGGTCCGAGCCGACCACGATGGTCGTCATAGAGGTCCCAGCCGACCTTGAGACTTGACGTGATCAGAGGTTCGCACTGACCTACAGAATTAACGTGATACTATATATAGGGGTCTGAGACGACCTCAGGAACTAAACCGAAAAAAGGTCCGAGGTCTAAGCCTTATTCGATGAGGTCTAAAGCCGACTTTGAGGACTGAACACATGTGAACGACGACAAAAAGTTGTAAATTTCCATTGGTAGAGAAGGTACAATGTGCGGCGAGGCGTCATGTACAAGCACGAGGCGCTTAGACTACAACGACATCATCATGGCCGACCTGGGTTTCTTGATCATGAGTCACCACAGAGTCCTCGGCAATAACTATCTCGGCAGCTGTCTCGAACGCGTCCTCCGTAGCGGTGGCTAGCGCAGTGTCGACGATAGTAGCGATGTTCTCGTCTCTATTGTCGGTGCCCGTCTCTTCGTCGTCCTCCTCGTCGAGCACGACCTTTGAAATATCAATGTCCGGGAAGTGGTCCCGAACACGCTTGAGGCAGAAATCATACCCTTTGCTGTAGAGCTTGACCACCTCGGCCTTGAGTTTGTCAGATTCACGGTACTCAACGACGGCCTCAGAGGCTGCCTTCTCGCGCTCGTCGGCTACCAGCTGTGCAGTGGTAGCCTTGGTCTCCTGGTGAGATTTAAGCTCGGCTTGATGAGCCTCCTTCTCGGCCTGCAGAGACTTTCACAGCTCAGCGGCTTCGGCCTCGGCTCTCTTCACTCACTCGGCCTCCTAGGCACGAAGAGCCTTTTCGAACTCTAGCTTCTTGCTCACCTCAGCTAGGCGCGCCTCGGAGAAAGCCCTCAACCTCTCGGCCCGCTGAAGAAACGCTTCGAACCGAGCCATGGCGGCCTAGACTGAAGAGTAGAACTCCTCAACTATCTGGTTCGACCTCATGTCCGAGGGTGAAATATTCGCTTCTGCGGGAAGTGCTCATCTTCCCCCACTCAGTGGCACTGACCGGTCCAGACTGCCCAGAAGGCGCCCTCGGCCTAGGGGCGTCCGGGGCAGCAACGTCGGCGGGCACATCTTCTGTTAGGCGAGGACGTTTGGACGGCCCCATCTTCTCTGGGACGAGTGGCGACTAGGGAGGAGCTGAGGACTGAGCGACGACCTGGACGTCGGCCTCGGCGGGGCAAGGGCGCTTTCCACCTCGGCTTGCCTTCTTCTTACCTCGGGACAAGAGTTCCCTCTCGGCCATATCCGAGAGAGAGGCCACCCTTCCCCTTGGCTCGGGAAGCCGACGACTTTTCCTTGTCGGCCATTGCTGCAAAGAGAAAAATGGTTAGCTGTTTTGAAATCATGGCAACAATTGATAATGAAGATTAGATCAGACCTCGGCCAGACTCAGCGATGAGCTTGAATAGCTTCTCGAAAGGCTCGAACAGGTCGGGAGGCTCCACCGCCTGTAGAGACTCAAACTCCGAGAGCTCAGAGGCCACAAGAGTAGGTGGGCTACAGGCCTTATCCATGATGTTTACGGCCGACCAAGTGGTCGAGAAGGGTCACTTGGTCCGAGAGCGAACAAAAAGGAAGTTCCTCTTCCAGTTGTGGACAGAGGAAGGCATTCGGCCAAGGACATGCCGACTTGCCCGGGCTGCGAAGTATAGCCAGTCTCCGAAGGCTTTTACGGAGAAGCTATAAAAGAATAGGCGCGAGGTCGGAAGGACCTCGGCCATAGCACAGACAGCCAAGAAGCCGACGACTGACCTCCAGAAATTTGGAGTCAACTGTGATGGAGCGACTCCCAACTTGGTGAGGAGAAGAATGCAGAAGGGGTGGAGAGGCAGGCGGAAGCCTGCTCAGACAGCCTCAGAATAAATACAAACTCCCCCCCGGCATGGAATAGCGTGCGTGGAGTTGGTTGGAATAATAAAAGATGAAGTCCTCGGGGAGGACGAGACCTTGATGAATCCTCATCCAGCGGCAGGTCTCCTTATCGATCTCGCACCGAGCATCAGCCATGGTGTCGGCTTGTCGACGAGATCCCGAGGTATGAGATGAAGGTTGCCGGGGAATATAGTCACCGAGGCCGACCTCCACCTCGGAGGAATCCTCGGCGGATTTCGGCGGCGGACTATCGAGCTGAGATGCCTCCGGGATCGTCTTTTTGGAAGAATCCGAAGAGGTGAAGTTCTCAAAAGGAGAATCTTTAGCCGGCGAGGAAGAAGAGGAAGGATGGTATGATGTAGAGCTCATGGCTTACCTCCGAAAAGAAGCAGAAAAGCAAGGAGTGAACGCTCGGACGACAGCCCTCGTGTCGTCGGCTCGTCGGCACGACGGATGGTCATCTCTTGGGAGCTCACGCGCGAGAGCAAGGGTGGTTTTTCGGCAGCAGACCCCACTACTTAAAGTGTCGGGGTTTCAATCGAATCTAACGAGGGGCACTCATCTACCAGGACAAACGGTGGAGATCCGTGCACATGGCGTTAGCAGGTTGACCCCGGAGCGTTGATTCGGATTCCGATCTGCACAGGCGACGAGGATCGCCATGATGAAGCACAGGCAACGAGGAGAGCCATGATGATGCGCGGAGGTCGAGAAGACGATCTGACAATTGGCGCGCTGTACAAAGCGACATCTGGCGCATGGCGACTTTGGCAGACCTGCTGGCAGGGCGACACCAGTCAGCAGGGTGACGTTGCAATAAATGGGCCACATGGATTACCATAGCCACGTGTCTGAACACGTATTTTCGGGGAGAAGATTCAGCTTCACCTCGGCCTTCGTCCGCAGTCTGACGTAAACCTGGGGGGCCAATGATACAGTGGTATCTTGGCAGGTCGGCTTTTATGCCGACCATGGCCGAGCTCGTTAAAGGCAGAGGCCGGCAACCTTCTTCGTAGGCAAAATATTAGTCAGCCGACGTTCATGGTCGGCCAAGGTGACTTCTTTGGGGGCCCTCCTGCTGCTCGGTCGAGGGCGATATCAAAGGTCGGTCGTGGCCGACCTTGTGCCAGACGTGCTTGCACTTCCCCCGCAGCGATCCTCCGACGATTGAGATCGGAAATATCATCAGCTCTACTCCTCGGGCCGACTTCTGAAGCTCGGCCACGAACTCCTCCTCAGAAGAAGCTGACGTTGAGCTCGGCGCACTCGAAGGGCTCCCCGGAGCGCTGGTCACGTGACAGACAAGGCGAATAAAGTAATGTCCGAAGATCACAGGATTGATAACCGCGACAGTTAAGACCACGATCGCCATGACTTGGCAAGGAGGTGGCGACGCCCAATCCGGTGAGAATCACGGTAACCCCCCAACGAGATTGGCGGCTCGTCCAGTTCACATGTAGGTGTCCTAACACTATATAAAGGGTAGACACTCTACCAGCGCAGGTACGCTGTTCTACCCCAGGCTAGGCCATTCTGCTCGACTAGCGACTGACAAGAGCGTTGGAGTGTCTTCCCACCGAGACTTCTCGGCGGGCTTTGCAGGTCAGTTCGGGAGCTCGGAACCAGCGTCACATGTCGGCCAAGCACACCTCAGACGAGATTCATCGGTTTGGTCGTCTCGGCTCATCATTCGGCGAGAAGCACCTCAGCGGTTACCTCGGCATGAGCCGACCTATGTTGCGCTTACCGCAACAATACGTATTATTTGATGTTTGTACTTTGCTCTTACTTTTGATGTGCACTTTTGATTCATATATACTGTATAGTCGATTCATAAATATGTACATGCTATTGTACACAATTTTAATATCTATTTTTAACACATATATTGAAAATTTCAAAGTGCTACAATGCTTTTTTATATATCAAATTAAATGATCTCAAAATCACAGCGGGCACACACCCTACTGAAAAAAAAAACCCTAATGCTAAGATAGCTCCATTGTTTTACCTGCTTGAATTGTGCTTAAATTATGCTAATCAAACAAAATGGGTTGTGAATTATGCTAATCAAACAAAATGGGTTGTGAAAATACATAAGGACAATTGCTTAGGCTCATTGGATGTATTTTTTTCCCAGTTTCAATTCTGATCCATAAATATAAAAAAAAGGCAAATGTTTAAGGGTATTTATGTAAAAGATTTCAAAGAAAAGGAAAAGAAGGCGGCCTCCTCAAAAGGGGCTCCGAGGGAAAGAGAGGAGGAGCTCAGAAAGGAGACAGACGCCGGCGGAAGACGGTGAGATGTCCTCTCGGATCAACCTAACTTACGGTGCTGCGCTGACGCCGACGGTCCGATGTTTCTCTTTCGCCACCGAATCCATCGTGTTTTTGCCTCCCCTCTGCTTCTGATCCCGGGAACACCCCGATAAGAATGCTCCCCCCGCGGAGAAGAGAGTTCTCCAAAACGGACGCCGTTTCCCGTTACGGACGAAGTGGGGGGGGGTGCTATGTTGAACGGTGGCGATGCGAGGGCGACGTGGCCCACGACGCGCCGGTCAATCAGGGACGTTGGCCGCTAGCTCACCGTTGAGATGGAACGTGGGGGATGGGAGGGACTATTGGGCCCGTCGGCTCCGGAGCCGTTTGATCTGATCTATGCGGTTTAGGATGCTGGGACTGTTCTAAGAATGTTAGGTAGGGTGTGGAGAATCTGGTACGCGTACGGTTTCTACTTTCTAGGTACCCCCATGGCGGGACGTGGAGAAGTCGTTACAGGTGCCATGGCGTCACGTGGAAGGTGCAAACGTGGTGGCGGTGATGGTTGTTAGAGGGTTGTCTATGGTGTTACATACACCGTGTTGGGTTGGAACGAGCCGAAATGGAACCAAAGACTACTCGGCCCAATAGGAGGAGCTTGACTAGATTCGTACTGGTCCAAGCCCAACTTCGCAGGAAAAGGTTAGATTCCAAGTAGCTTCTTCATGTGTGGTGATTTTTTTTTTCAGGAAAAAATAATTTATTGTATTTTATTATGAGATAATCATTGACATGATATTAAAAAAAAAACAAGAGAATAAAGATTATTTGTCTCGTTAATATGTCTATCACTCCTATCATTTGTTGAGATACCCAATGGCGATTGGGTAGCTTAGCTTGGTTTGATTGTTGGACAAGAATAGTGTTGAGTAAACAATCTCAAGATTGCTTAATTGGACTTAACTCAATTTGTATTTTTCCCGGATATTTAACAGCCCTGATAAGTGATAAGGAGAGTTAGCATAGTCTACCATTTTGGGTCAACTTGCTTATCATCCCAACTAAGGAAATTATTTCGGGTTAATGTCGGATAACTAATCAACCTTCTCTAGTCAATGTACTAACTGTTAGGCCTGATAGCCACCACTTATCAGGCCTTTCTTTGGCTATCAAATTAGGTGCTGATCTAACTCTGTCACAAGAATGCGATAAGACCTCTCTTGCCACTACTACCACCCATCACTTATCACTTACGGTCACTGTTATTATCCATACGCCCACCACTTATATTATATAGATATGACATGACGTGACTAAATTAGATTGGTCCAACTAAGTGAACTAACTATCCAACCCGGATAGATGGCGCTTCTCATCAAAATTTCCCTCGGTTTTTGCCCAATAGAATTTACATGATTTTAATCATAGAGCAATGTGCTCATGATCGAACCATATAAACAAGTCCCGCAGATTTGTTATTTTAAAAAAGAGAAATATTTATTGCAAAATAAGAAATGTAATAAATATGATATAAATTATTTGCAAAGCAATTTTATTAATTGAGAGTTTGCAAAAATCTTTCTCTCTCTTTCTCTTTCGACCAATAGAATTTCTTATCGCCACGTCACTTATATTATAAGGTACGGAGGGCAATAAATATTTATCTTCTAAAAAAACATATCGATTTGCACCATACCCCTTGCTGCAAGTAGGTAGAACCAGGTCGAACTAATCTTCTAAATGTTTAAAATTTAAGTCACATTAACGTGGAAAAGCTTTGTAAGAATGCTTCATCACCTCGAGCATCGCCATCGGTAATGCCATTATATCATCGTTCTCGGGGTTGCTGTTGCTGGCACTCCTTTTATGAAGTCTCTACACAAGTTAAAAACCAGACTACTCATTGGAAACCTGGCAGAAAGAATGACATCTGATGCAGGGTGTTCAGACTTACAAGATCACTTACACCACTAGAATGGAGAGCATCAGGACATGCTCATAGATAGATCTAGTTTCTGAGCCGCATCAATAAAGTTTGATGTCACTATCAGTCCAATAGAGTGAAATTTATAGGTGACAAATTGTCATTTACAGAAACTTCTATGTACATTTTTCGTATTTACAAAAAGAAGGGGAATGGGTCATAACTCATAAGCAGAAACAATACCATTTTCCCCTTTGATTAACTACGTACATGCCTCCCTGGAATATATGCTGCATCATGCACCATCAGTTCCTTGGATTGTTTCATCGGAGAAAAACCTGTAAACTAGGAATGAGGGTAGCATGTAGGTCTCTCACACATTATTGATTGCTCTTAATCCAACAACTCTAGGTGGACCAGTCATCCTCCTCTTCCACTACTTGTGTTTTTTCGCAATTAATCGTTGTGCTGCTTCCTCAAGTTCCGGCAATGAGAACTCGATGAACTCTTGCTTTAGCACAAGCAATTGTCTTGCCATGTCCAATTTTTGTTTGAAGACAACATGAACTGCCTCAGCTAGTTGCGCCGCTAGATCTCTGATGTCTTCAACTTCAAAGGTCTCATTACTCAATCCTACTTCTGTTTCTTCAACCTGAAAAAAGGCACACGTCCTCAGTCTTCCTTTTCTCTTTGCAGGTTTGCCTGTCTTTCTAGAGCAAAATGGCGGACAGTCACATAGTCCAGAGTTCTGTTGATGTGGGTAGCAAGAAATGCCATAGAATTCATGAATTCACTTTTAAGGCTGAATTTTAACAGATAGGAAATAAAGTATGCAAACATATCCGCACTTTGGTAAATATTCATGTAGCAAGTATATAGCTTCACCAGCAATTACTGGCTGCTTGCGAATCATCTTTGAATTATTTTATGCCATTGAGCACAAAAATCAGCCTGAGTATTCAACAATTACATGATAAGGATCTGGTACGGAAGATAAAGTCTAGATATTTGCTTGTGTAGGAAGTTTCAATTGTTCGCAGCAGATTTCTCAGTGAGTGAACTAATTCTTTTTCCAGTTGCTAAGATTATATAGCGTATGACAGACTACCTATCAACATATCAAACTCTCAATCAACTCAATGCAAAACAGAAACAATCCTAATCTTCCAACCTACTACACAGTGATGTGCATGTCCAAGCATCCCCATACTTTTATGTGTAAACACAAGAGCTAGCCCATAATTGGTACAGATTCAACAATTACTGTGTGCAATATTATAAACTAGCCCATAATTGATACAGATTGAACAACTTATATGTGCATATTATAATAGAGAAGGTCCCGGTAGGTTTGAATAACTATATGAAACACTGACCAAAATGCAGAGATATCTGAACCCAGGGCTCAGCCAAAAAGCCACGGCTTTCCATAAGGTTGCAGCATGAGAGACTAGAAATTCACTGTGCATTTAACTATAAATGGTTCCTTGACATAAGTGTCAATCGGCATAATGCCTTTTACGAATTACGAACTGGTTTGCTGCAACATAGTGACGGACAAAACCTGTTTATCACATGCACCTACTTGAAAGCACACAGGGTGAGTAATTGATATAAGAGAATGTTAGCTTTGTTTTTAACTATCCTTACATGACATCTTGAGTATGTAACCTAAATATGATTTCCATAAAAGGAGATCCCATTGACCTTCTAAGATGCGTCTAAAATAGATCAAATTAGATGGGTTGGGCTGGGCTATACTATCTTGAAAATGATTAACCAGCTATGTTCAATAGTTATTATGTTGTACAACACATTGTACGTGGGACATTGAGCTATTGGGCTTCTGCTCTATAGGATTCACACATTCCAAGGTGGTGCTACAGGGCTTGTGCCCTCCGGATTGGATGAACAGTTATTGGGTGAGAGCATCCTCTTCCTTTACGGGTGCACCACATCAAAGTCGAATAACACAACACAAAACATAATAGAATGGCAGTTCATAGCTGCAACATACTGTGCACTAGAGAAAACCACACAAAATTAATGTGTATTCAAGCATAAACATCAAGAGAAGAAGAATCAAGAGCAAAATGAAAGAGTACAGAACTGACCTTTAAAGAGGGGTCTATGGGTTCCTCTGCAGACTTTATCGACCAACTTTCACTGGTCCCTAGAGCCTGCATATTGGTGATAATGAGCAGTGTACAGACCATAACAAGCACCCTAAAAATGCATGCTTACACCTGCATGCACAAAGCTTATATTGTATGCACATGTGTCTGAATAATAAAAACAAGATATAAAAATAAAGATAAGATGCACATGTAGATTAATAAAAATGCCTTAAAAGGTTTTACACTATGTTGAGTCTCTGCCTATGACGACAATGGCCATAGACACGCTTAGAAATAGTAGTGGCACTAAAGACCAGGAAGACACGTTGCCTTGCTTGTTGACCAGATACTCTGCCTCTGAATGTTTGGGTTGCAAAATAATGGTTTTGCACGTAAGGCCATGTTAAATCCCATTCCACTTGCTTTATTCTGCTGAACACAGGCTATGTGCTCTCCTTCCTTTTTAGCCTTAATCTGCTTTCCCCATTTCCCCTTTTCTGTCTTCCCTATCTGCTTGCTACCGCTGATGGCATACATCTCTACAGTTTTATTCTTCCCATCTCTCCGCCACATAGGTTGTTGGTGTTTATAAGGCATATTTTCATAAATTTGAACGGAGGTCATCAGGAGAGTCTACACCAAAATTACAATACGCAAATGAATGACAAAACCTGTCCTACTCTTTCAGTCAAGCAAGAATCTAGGAATTATTGATTCGCTGGCCTCAAAGGAAAAAGGGTAATAGTGCATACCACAGAGTCTTGATGTGATTCAGATGTTTCTTTGTCACTTTTGGGTGATGATGCCTCTTTGATACTTCTGGGTGATGATATTTCTTTCACACTTTTGGACGTTGACGTTTCTCTGAAACTGCTGCCTGATGATGATTCTTTGGAACTGCCAATTAATGAAAACTCCCTGGCACTGCTGGTTGATGATCTTTCTTTGGCACTTCTAGGAGATGATATTTCTTTTGCACTTTTAGGTGATGAAATGGAATCACATTGGTTTCCATCACCTCTGATCTCTATGCTTATTTGCTGCAAGAGGGCTTCCCTGAAATGAGCCAACAACATTACTGACAATTTATCAAATGCAGATTGCCAACCATTGCCTTGCTAACCATATCCTGCAAGTAGTTAAGAAGAACATCTCAATGTGCATGTTTGTCCACACCTTTACCTCCACTATTAAACATGTCTTGGTAATTGCTATAGAACATTTCTTTGGCCCAATAGCCATGAACTCTATCACACAAGGATCCTTCAATATAGAGTCTGTCATGATGCACTCATAGTGGAGATAAAGATGCAGATGGACATGTATTGAGGTTCAGCTCCGTGCTGTGAGAAGTCTTGAATGCTGACATCATTGCTAAAGGAATATGCAGCATACCTAGAGAAGATGAGCTTCCCATTATACAATAACCATATCTGGCAAGCAAGAAGACCACCTTCCATATTTGGCTGATTTTTTATTGACCTGCATATTATCATATATCTACTAATGTCACAAGCAGCTGAAGATATTCATGCAAGATGGACAAGGTGAATTTGGAGTTTCTATGTAAACGGATCCTGTGTACTTCTAAAAAGGAGCATACATAAGAATAACTGACATGGTTTTTTTATACTGCACATTTCAAAGCTGTACAGATGATTTCAGCTATCATATACCTCTTCTAGATTCAAGACAAGCTAGAATATGTTTCTAGATAAGTAACTATTTTGAAAATATGTTCCCTCTGTTTCTTCTCCTAATTGCTTTTGACAAGTAGCAGGTTTCAAGTATCAAAAATCAGCCAGATCGGCTGATCAGAGTCGGTTTTGACCCAGCCGATTCAATCTGGGGTAACTCTGCCAACGGGTTTTGACCTGGCCGATTCCAGGCAGAGTCCAACCTGATTCTGCCCCGCAAATTTTTTATTATACATATTAATTAATATATGTATTAAATGTACATTAATTTACATATTTATGCATATATACATGCATTAACTATATGCACATATATATGCATTAACTATATACATGTGCTTGTTATTATATTTACATTAATATATGATTGTATGTACATTAACACACACACATTAATATATGATTTGTATATATATGTGCATATTGTTATTATATTTACATTAATATATGATTCTATGTACATTAACACACACAAACACAATAATATATGATTAATATACATATTAATTATGTTTATACAGTAATATATGTACGTTAATATATGATTGTATGATTGATATACATATTAATTATGTTTATACATTAATATGATATGTAGATAGTGTATGATTACATATATAATGTTTATACATTAAAAATGATGTATCATGTACTTCATTTTGATGTATTTCAGTTAATAAATGAAATCCTTTTTTATTCTGTTTTTTCATGTTTTTTTTCTAAATTTTTAACACCTTTTTAGGGGACCGAACGGCCCGAACCAGCCACCTTAGGCTCGGCCAAGATCGGCCCAGATAGGCCGATCCCAGATCAAGATCGGCCGCTCTGATCGGTTTTGGCCCAGCCGATCCGGGATCGATCCCCGAGTTCTTGAACCTTGGTTTCAACTTGCATTTATATCCTATCTGGAAATTGACTTGGAAGTATCAATGTTTCAAGCTCAACTAGCTGTGCTACATAGGATCCATGTATTTCAAAATTGCTTTTCAACACTAAGCATAATTTGTCTTTTTCACTGTTTTGATAATTTAGTCTGCAAAGGAAAAGCATAAGAAATTCATCCATCTTCCACTTGTAGACATCCCAATTGTCGTTGATTTTCTTATTTTAATCCCTTTGGGACAATCAAATTCAAAGGTATTACAACCTTCCTGACCTAATTTATACATCTGCTTGGGTGTTCTCTTCCAACCACGAGATCTCCAAGGCAACTTCCCTCCAACAGATTCATTAAACCACATCATGCAAATCAGACAAGGACATGCTAGAGTTCCAAGTCAACCTCATCTTAAATTGAAAAATGCTCAAAGATAATACATCATATTTCTTCCAAAATGTAAACATCCATGAACTTTTGAGTTTTGTCAAACATACGGCCTATGCATTTCTAGAATTTGGTTCAGCTTTCTTAGGCAGCTATTCCACCAACTATTCCCACCTCATATCACCAAGCTCATTCAAGCCCTTCTAGTTTAATTTGCTTTTTCTTTATGATATCTCCATTCCTTTTGCATTTCTAACTGAAAATAATTTCAACCCCCATTATGACATTATTTTCTTACTTATGTGTTAATCAACATAAAGAATGCAGAAAATATTTTATTAAATTTTCATTACTTGGATCGTAGAGCATCAGGTGTTCCAGATTTAAAGAATAATAACTTCAGTTCTGCATCACACAATCCCCCAATTAACTATGTACAAACATCTTACACTCGCTTCTTGAAGAGGAATGCTTCACAAGAACAAGTATCCTTTAAGAAGATTTCGGAGATAACAAAGTGCATGCCTTTTTCAACAGAACAGGACAAACTCCCTAGCTGCTTTTCACTGGTTTTACATCTCATACGTGATCATCCATGTTCAATAAGAAAATTAGCCAACGACCCTTCAAACAAGGCTGATAGATTACTCCTAGTGATGGATAGCGAAGTATGAATAGTAGCTGAAATACTCATAGTCTTACTTTAGACCCATGACGAGCTTCTTTATCTGATGCTGACCAACGAGGTACACAATTCCCTTGAAAACATCATCTGTTTCAATGACCAACTTCTTGGCGGATACCTTAAAAGAATTAACTGTGGATTAGATATTTACTAGAGTAACTTAGAGAATAAAAGTTCTTTTCTCTCAGAAACGTTAAGCCCTAGTGCCTTTCAAATTTAAGAAACCTTGAGCCTTCCCAGAAAATTTTGCCAGAATGCTATTGGAAGATTAAAAACAACAGTATAGAGGGGTGGAGTGGGGGGGTGGGGGGAGAGGACAATAAAACCATTGGTGCTGCTTACACTGTGCCTGGCACAAAGACGAATGTAGGTATGCACTAAGGCGTTCATCTTGGCCCTTTTAGCTTCAATATATGGTACTGCCTCTTCTGGTGCAGCCATGTGAATAGGAAATTTCCCTCCCATGTCTGCAAGATGAAACGGGAGTCTTTTGTTGGATGTTGAGATCTAACAAATGGGAAAAAAAATACTAGAAAAACCCAAACAAAGTTAATCGTTTACGCCACGTTCGCCAAAGCGACGAAATCCGAAAATAAACACAGGAATGAAGCATCGCTATTCGTTAGAACAAAACCCAGAACAGTTCACACGCAGCGTATACAGACAAAGATCCAACGGCAGAGCTTCCGGAAGTGCAAACGCGTGAAACTGGCAAGAACTCCCCCAAAGTGCGGAAAGAAACCAAATTTCATCAAAGAAAGGAAAAAGCTCCGAGTCTCACGCATGGGGATCAGCTTGGGCGGCCTGTGGACGTGGAGGACGACGACCTCCCTGCTCGGAAGGTGCTTGAACACCCATTCCAGGATCACCTTCCCTTTCTTCAAATCCGTACCCAGCGCCACAAATATCGCTTCCTCCCCGAAGGCTTCCCCTGTCGCCTCTCCGCCCCCACTCATCATCCCACCTCCCCAACCGAAAGAAGCCGCCCCGCAACCCCCCGCAACCCCTGCCTGAACAGGAGCAGAGAATTCAAAGCGGGAAAGGTCAAATGCGCAAAATGATGGAGGCAGCTGTCGCCCTCCCCGTCTTCGTCCACTGCTGTCTTCCCCTGTTGGTGGGCAGCCCAACTCCCGGCATGTCCAAGTTCAGATTTCCACAAACATCCGAATCTGGAAGGGATGGAAGCCCCGTGCTTCGAGTTGCAGGAAGGTCGTATTTAGCGTCATCGTTAACTAGGAGTCTAGGCGGGACGTTTCCGCCAATAAAAGATTAAAGACTAGAGCTTTTTTGCTTTTATCCCTGCAACAATTTTCAAATTATCTTTTAGCCATCGAACTCAAAAGATTTAGTTTTTTTTCTTAAAATATGTCTTTTTTAGTCATTTTTACAATTATTTTTCAGTCTGCTTCTAAGGCAAAAAAAGACCCTTTTTCATGTTAAATTTCTAGGTTCAAGATTAAATACTCAAATTGTAAACCTAATTGTAAGATATTATAAGGATGAAAATTTTGAAGACCCAAAAACTTTGGAGGGTGTAGGGGTGACGAAATTTGAAGCCCCCTTTGTCAACGGTAAACGGTGGGCAATGGAATGTTCTTTCTGACTTACCAATGTGAGGAATATGCTCTCTAATAAGATAGCTTTGATGAGTGCAGTGTGTAGATTTAATCGAATGGTGAATGAGACCCCAATCGAATTTTGTTACTTGAATATTCTTCTTGATGCCAAGTCCACCAAGTTTTCTTAAAGAAAGGGTTTCATAAGTAGTTCAGTGTCGAGCTGATCCCATGAAATGTCCGAAAGTTTTGTGCTGACCGATTTAACTGTTCTATGGAACATATGGTGTGATGTAAAATACATCAAAATTATCAAAAAAAGGAGGTGTCAGGGGTGTTTTATCTCAAAGTGGATTGTGGGTTCTTTTTTATCAGTGCAAGTTAATTCGATGTAAAGGTGGAGCGATTAGCAGTTTTTTCTTTGTCATAAGATTCTCCTCTCGGATAGAAAAAAAAAAAAGAGATTAAAAGGAACATGTCTCAACTCTGGCAATTCTCCTAAAGTTCTTTTTAAGAGATGTTTCATCTTTGGGACGTGGTAAATAATCAGATTTTTTAAAACAAATAAAATAAAATAAAATTATTAGTTTTAAAATCTCCCACTAAAATGTCCGTGATTTTAACTGAAAAATTGACATCCATTGAGAGCACTGTTAAATATTTGTTTTCAAACCCATTTCAAACTCAAGAACATGAGGCTCAAACCAGTTTAGAACCAATGTTTGTCGTACCAAAGAATTGAATCAGATTGAAATGTCATAGGACGGTACGGTACTGAACTGATTCATGGCCCGTAGACACACCATATCTCAAAGGGAACAAGTTGCGATCACGGGTATCCATGGAGCTGAGCTGGAGAGGATGTTGGGGAGGCTGGACGTGTGCATATAGCTGCTGCACTTCACTGCGGAATGCATCTTGCTTGTTGTCATTGCCAAAGTTCGTCACATCGTCGATCAGTTCCGAATTAATTTTTTTTCTGATTCGTTCTGATTCGGAAAATTTGACCGATTCACATAAGAATTGATAGAAACCGAATCGATTCGTATGAGAATCAGATAAATCAGAAATCTTGTGATACGTTCTGATTCATCCGAATCAAATTGATTCGACCCAATCCGTCAAACTGTGGCCGCTGCAATATGTGACGATGATTAGGGGCAGGTTTTGGGAGAGGGACGACACGTCGATGACATTGACTTCTTCGAACTCATCCCCCAAGAAAGATTGGAGAAGAATGGCCGGAAGGAGAGCCGAAGAGTTGGCAAGATCTGATCGGAGAGAACCTAACACAACCTCCGTCTTGAGTGAACCATCTCTATTGATGGTTGAAAACAAAGTTCCTTCCGCTACAACCCAGCTGCAGCCACGGTTGCCCCGACCGTACCAACGTTGGCGCAAAGAACTGTGCCTAGAAATGGTAAAGCTTCAAACATTGTAAAACTTCAAATTATGATCTCTTTGAGGCAACCACAACCTAATAAGGCCCATTTATCAAGATGTGCATTTCTTCCCCCTCAAAAATTAAACTTTATACGCGATCGCAGGGGGCTTGCGAAGATGTGACCGCGTGATGAGATGACGACCAGGCAATTGTAGTTTAGCTTAGAGAAAATACTTTCAATAACAGAAAACACTTGAATATGCTGCCCAAATAGCGTCATGCCCAAGACTATGTTATATAAATCATGTATCACGTTTTGACTTTGGGGATGATAGGCCATCTTCATGCCTGTCTTAGTCTTACTTGTGTGGGATTAACGCGTATTTTTTGAGTTGTTAACGAGGAAACTTGATTAGGTTCATGAACCAGCCACCCGTACGATCATTCTTTAGCAAGGAACATGATCTGCTCTCTCTCTCTCTCTCTTTGTTCTTCGCATTGACCCCTCGGCTGGCAGATACGCACTGCACGTATTTGTATGTCAAGGCCTCCTTCAATCATTCTGTTAATACAATTTGAACGCATTGGCTTTGATTATATTATGTGATCTCGTTGTTTTTATTAAATGATGGCCCCTAGCTATATAAGTAGGAAGTGGGTTTTGGAATTCCCAACCCCAAACACACATCCCGACCTTCAGAGGTAGATACCATCACTCCAACACAGGGTCAACTTTTATGAGAGTTCAAATAGAATGGTTTGTTGTATAGTTACTTCCTGAACTTAATCACGTATGCTTATTGGTCTCCAAGTTCTCCCATAAAAATTTAGGGGATAGACGTTCCCCTACACATTTCGATAACCGGTCAAATTATTCACCGATAGGTTAATCTCACGTTTTGTATTATCCGGCTTCAAGGTCGGAAGGCGGATAAGCTGACGATTAAGGATTAACCAACAGCCCTATCCATCCCATCCCGGACAAGAAAGGCATACCAAATACAGCTTCCAAAACTCTATGTAGCACCATTTAAACAACGGATAAATATTAAATAAATTATATTGTTATCAAACTTTCGCCTTAAATAGAATGAGAAATGCAAGGTTGAATAATGTTGGCTTACGAATATTCTTCATATTTTCTGCTCGAGGGAGCAGGTTTATTAACTAATCCTTGCCGGCATTGAGGAGCTCGACTCCTGTGCTGTTTGATATGAGAACAAGACAGGCGTGAAGAAGGCCTATCCCCGTCATACTCTCAAAAAGACCAGGTTAAAGAAAGTTGGGACTCGGAGGGAACAAATCCACCCTCACACTTAGTTCTAACTTCAAATTTCAATTCTTTAAGATGAATTGTTCCACTTTTTTAAATGCAATTACTTGTTTCTGCTTATTTTATTTTATTGTCGTCTGAAATATACTTATTTCTATACCAAACATGACAAGACCAGGATTGAAGCAAACTAGAACACACAACTTGTTCCCTCGAGGAACCACAAGCACATGGCAGGTCTTCTCCAACACAATGCAAAGTCAAATGGCATCAGCACCTGCTGCTCTACACGTTACACTAGCTAAACGAATACTGTAGCGTCCACTTGCACATTTATAGGAGCTTCCCCTTAATCGACTCTATACCAGCTTCATGCCAATGTGCATTGGAAAGACGCACTTTAAAAAGTAACACCCAAAACACCCCTGATCCTCCTCAACAAACGTCCAAAGCATGGTTTGCCGAGTCGGAATCGGAAGGCGAATCAGGTTGCTCCTGATTCGCTCCGATTCCCCCCGAATCGGTCCGAATCGGACCGATTCGCATGGGTATATTATATATAATATATTAATATGATATATATATATTGCAGATATATTATATGTATTACATATATGATATAATATTATATATATATTTATATTATATATAAAGGGAATCGGGGCGAATCAGGCGAATCAGGGATCGGGTTTCCCCTGATCCGCTCCGATTCGGGGGAATCGGGCCGATTCGCCCCGCCATGACAACCATGGTCCAAAGTAATCCTTGGATGCATGTTGGGGTGGTGGTGGTGGGACCCAGACTTCGAGTTTTCACTGATTTAAGTTTCTTCTTTGGTACCATGGAGCAATGCAATGTGGTGTTTGGACAGGTGCATTGCATTCAAACATATTGGGTATTGACCCTAAGCAACAATTATCTTGTTCCATGCTTGGACGGATGTCACAGAATTTAGTAAATCGTGCTACGAGTGAGGGAGAAAGACCTTACCGAGGGGTGTCTCCATCAGGGCTTCCAGCACGTTTAATTCTTTAAGAGAATGCTTCAAGACTGGGCATTCCGGACGAGGAACTGCAACGTTTACAAGATCAAAATTACCAAACAATATAGAAGAGGGAAAATAGATTAAAGTGGAAACAGACCCTCCAGAGAACCTTCCAATATAGAAGAGGGAAAATAGGTTCAAGTGGAAACAGTCGCTCCAGAGAGCCTTCCTGGCATGAGCAATTGACAAATGAGCACTGCTTTCTACCCGGCAAGCCGGATAGGTAGAAGCCCAACGTTGATTGGTAGGGCGCCCGGCCACACCATGCGTGGGGTGGGTGCTCCACCAATCACGTGAGGTGCCTAACACCTCACGTATGTCTAACTACCCGGCTAGCCGGGTAGTAAGACTTTCTCTTGACAGATACAGGCCAAACAGGACAATTTGTTTTGGTTAGTTCGGAGAAAGAGGCACAAGACTGACAGGCAGTTAGGGTGGAGAGGCCTCTACAGATCAACAAACAGGGGAAAGAAAAATCACCAGGACTTCTGAATGAAGGAGTTCACGAGTCTCCTGGTCCAGCCGGCACCACTCACAATTTCTCACACGTGGGGATCCTTCCTGTGCTTCCTTCCCTTTTCCGATTTTTGCTCCAATCAAGCATTAGATGGGACTCTTCCTGCTCGTACAACTTGGGCCACATCGCTGGATCAGCTGGAAAGAAAAGGCTTCTTTTGTTTTGATGAAGCACAATACATTATCTCAACAGCTGACATGAAAGTCATGGATAGATGTAGAACAAGACGGTAGAAGTTCCAAATAGCAGAAGTGTTAAAATGCAGGTGTGTTGCATACTGAGCATGTGGAAAATCAACGCTTCTGCTGCTGCTTAATTTCATTGCGTAGATTCTACTAAATAAATCCAGGCAACCAGTTCAAAAGAAAAAAGGCAGGAAGTAGGGGGACCTCTTTCCATACAAAACATGCAATTTCAGTATAACAAAGCATGTAATCCTAAAAAATCATAGAAATTTAATCACATGAAAAGAGAATCATACCCATCAAGGTATATGGCTGCAATATGCACATCAAGCAATTAATAAGCAGGCACCATGAAGCTGACAAACTTCAAAATCCATCTATATGAGGTCTCTTAATACAATCTACCAAATGCCAAAGCAAGGAAAAGCCCTAAAGTGTGCAGTTGTAAGTGGCTCGACTAAAAGTGATATTAAGTGAAGCACTTACAAAAAAGCTCCAGCGTACAGATTAAGCACAGATGTAGCATTCAATACATTAAAATCAAATTTAGATTATGGTTTTAACCTTGAGATTATGTTTAAATAAGCTTCTTTTGTTGTTTTAAACCAAACACAAAATAAAACTTAGGTTACTGTTCCCCAGACATTGGACCAACCAGTCCCCAGGTTGAACTGGAAGGGGGACTGGAACAGGCCCCAACCGGTCCCAGAAACCTTGCCCAAGAGATGTTGGACATCCTCACAGCTCAGGCGACTGGTGATTTGGTTTTGATCCTGGGCAGAGTGGGTTTACCCCTGGTGTTCAAAATGGAAAACATGTACAAGTACTTGTTCTGGCTGGTCACCAGTATCTCCTCTGCCATTAACATTTTCTGCAGACCGACAGAACGCAGGAAAAAGAGCCCAAAGGTTGAAATGCCCTGGAGCAGTTTCAGGTGGACAGTTTCAGGTGAACAGATGCTAGAATGATTAACATGGTGATGAATATTTATGATTTTTTTTTTCAGACGGAAGTTTCCATTTTGGAACAGACACTGAAATGAGAACCTATTTAGAGAATGAATAGTGATGCAGTATGTAAGAAAAATGCCATAATGGATAAGAAACTTGCTTAGTAACTGCCACTGGTGCAAAAACATGTCAACCAATGCTAGGAATGGTTAGTCGCTATTTGACAAAGAAAGGAAAAAGAAAGATCCTCTCCAGTCTCCACCAGCATCAAGCATCAAGAATTTATCATTTGAGAAATGGATTGGCCAAACTAGAACAAATTCTGATGATTTTGCCTTTTTTTGCCCCCAAAATTGTGTGCCTTCAGTTCCAAGCAAGGTAAAATTTGGTACAATGTGGCCACTCTTCTACTTGCAAAGAAAGCCAAAAACTGTGAGCTTATACAAGTTGTGTCACTTCCTTGCAGTGATGATTGCCATCGCCCATGCAAATCAACATCAGCGCATGATACAGCTGATATTCTCCTTGAGATATCCTATAATTTCTCTCTTTCGGTGCAAATAATTTTGATCAACAAAGGGCAACAAAGAACAGCATCATTGTGCCAATAGAGACACTGAACCAACAAGGCAAAATTACAAATGGTTGCCATCAGAGTTATGAGTATTTCCAGAATTCAAGCTCTCATCAGTGACTCTCTGGTAACCTGTAACAAGAAAGAACTATGAAACCAAGCCAAAGGAAATATCTCTCTATATATAGAGAGAGAGTAACTAGAATATCATAGCAAGAATAATTAGAAAAACTAAATAGACATGATCTGTCCAAACAATTGTAATCGACTTTAAGTTTTGGTGTTGGTCATTCTGTGGACCATGTCTGAAGAAAAATGAGATCCGAGTATATAATGTTCATATGCATTTTAGACACAGGAAACAAAGTGAAAAGGGGGGGGGGGATAAATGTACTCATCCTTATTGGATAAAGTTTTTTTTTTAAGTCTTATCAAATAAAGATTTTGACTCAAATAATCTACATGGGAATATGGGATCTTACTTCCAGTAAACAGATGCTAGTTTAATAAGGTAGCAGTCCGAAAAGCTTTCGTCCTCTTCTATATGTTTTGTCATCTGGGCCTTGCATATTATGGTTCTGTATGATTTCGTACCAAGGCAGCTCACTAGCAACTCAGTGCCAAGTCATGCAAGTTCACACTAGTTTCTTGTTTCAAATGTTGCTCGTCGAGGCAAAGGGATTTAAAGCCATTGGCCTGAGTCAAATAACTCATATCATATATTGTTGTCCTTAATACTTTCCTATCAAGGCAGCTCACCAGCAACTCGGTGCCAAGTCATCCAAGTTCACACTGGTTCTTATTCAAAATGTTGCTTGTCAAGGCAATGGCCAATGGGTTTCAAATCCACTGTGTGTTGAATAAGTTTATGAGTTCAAGGCTTGGAAAACTTTACAAAATGAGAAGAAAAAAAAGTTCCTACACATAAATCTGACAAAAATTGATTTGGCAACCATGCTCGCAGAAACAAATGCTTGAGGGTAGAATATATGAAGCAAATATATTAGAAATCACTTTGTCATTATGCTACAACAAGGTTTTAGCATGCAAACTTCTTACTTGTTTCTGGGGTAAAACAGTTTCTTAACTCACCTCCATGGAAATTCACTTGTGTCTATCCCAGCTTGATGCAATTCATCCACATAGTGTAATGCTTCTTTGCACTCTTCTCTATCATCAAAGAATTCCTTTTTATCACTTTCTATTTGATGTGTTTCATGTCCCTTGCCTGCAACAACCTGCAATACATATTAAGATCAAAGTTAAAGAACAAATATTTGCTACTGACAAGAAGAACACCATCAAAATGCTTCTTGGAAAAGTAACATCAAACAGACAAACAAAGATTTGAAAACTGAAAAGGAGAACTGCATATGAAGTAAGTTCAAGAATATCCAATAAACATCAACTAATTTAACATAATATCAAGATGTCTGCATTAGATAACTCACAACCACATCTCCTTCTTCACCCATAGCTACAGCAGCTCGTACAGCAATTCTTCTGATGTCGTGTAAGAAAAGCCTACATCCATTGGGAAGAGGGGGGTAATAGTCATTTTCACCATGTCGCAAGTAATCTTGCATGGTCCACCCAACGCCTGCCAGCATGTCATCCAAGATGTCCACTGACCATATTGAAAGAACAGGACTTAGTTCAAAGATAAAATTTGACCATTGTTCATCTTCTCATTTTCCTCTATAGATAAAGAAGCAAATTTGAAATGGTAAAACTTCAATGCTTACAGGGATCCTCTGTTCTGGGATTGTCAGACGTCAGCATAACCACATCACTTTTGTTAATTGCAATTTTTGTCATCAGTGGCCTCTTTCCTCTGTCTCTCTCACCCTCACAACCAATAACTGAAACACATCGAGTAACAATTTGAGCATCAGAATAAAATTTTCTTACTTGTCACATTAAACTTTCTTATAGTAGCTAGACAAGAACAAGGTAATATCATTAATGACTATGAGTCGTTTTGTATAAAGAATGTAGCAAAACGACTCTTAGGCGAATCTTAAAGCAAAAGGAATGTAGAAAGAGAGACTTGGTGGTGCAGTGAGAAAATTCAAACTATCACTAGAACTAAAAGAGATTGTTTTAAAACTTGGCAAACCAACAAAAATAATCAAACTTTAGAAGCTTATAAGCTAGCTAAAAAGAGGACAAAGAAAATAGTTAGTGAAGCTAAATTCAGGCCTTTGAAGAATTATATAACAAATTAGGAACCCAAGAGGGTGAAAAGGACATATTTAAACTTGCTAAATTAAGAGAAAGAAAAAGTCGAGATCTAGATCATGTTCGTTGCATTAAAGATGAAGATCAAAGAGTTTTAGTTAAGGAACTAGAGGTTAAAGAAAGATGGTGTAGCTATTTTCAGAAATTACTTAATGGAGATTATTTTAACTATTTCTCTTTAGAAGAGAACCAAGAGTCAACAACATTTGATAAATATCAATATTTCAAACGTATTAAGATGTCAGAAGTGGGTGATGTTTTAAGAAAAATGAAATTGGGTAAGGCCTTAGGACCAGATGACATACCTATTGAAGTGTGGAAAGGCTTAGGAGACATTGGTATTAAGTGGTTAACTAAGTTTTTCAATAAAATTTTGAAGGAACGAAAAATGTCAGAAGAATGGAGAAAAAATGTTGTGGTTCCTTTCTATAAAAACAAAGAGGATATTCAAACTTGCAATTATTATCGTGGAATCAAACTTATAAGTCACATTATGAAACTTTGGGAAAGAGTAATCGAGAATCAAATTCAATCTATGACTCATGTATCAGAAAATCAATTTGGTTTTATGCCGAGTAGATCTGCTACAGAAGCTATTTTCTTATTACAACAGTTAATGGAGAAGTATAGAGAGATGAGAAGAGATTTATATATGGTTTTTCTTGATTTGGAGAAGCCGTATGATCAAATACTGAGAGATTTGATTTGGTAGATATTAATAAAGAAGAGAGTCTCTCAAGGATTTGTTGACTTAATTCAAGATATGTAAGGGGGTGCTACTACTAGTGTGAGAACTATTATTATGGAGACTTGTGAATTTTCAATTAGTATAAGTTTGCATCAACGCTCTGCTCTAAGTGCGCATCTCTTTACTCTGGTTATAGATAAAGTAACAAAATAATTACATGATGATATCCCTTGATGAATACTATTTGCAGATGATATTGCCTTAATTGACGAGAGTATCGATAATTTAAATCTTCAGTTAGAAAGTTGGAGACATGTCTTGGAGTCTAAAGATTTTAAAATCAGTAACAACAAGCCAGAATTTATGTATTGTAATTATAGTAATGAGATAGTGTTATAGGAAGATATGATTCAAATTGATGGACAAGACATTCCTAAGAGTAGTAGCTTTCAATATTTAGAGTCTATCATCTAAGAGAATGGGGAGATTTATGAGAATGTGGCACACAAGACTAATGCAGGATGGTTAAAATGGAGAAGTGCATCAGAAGTCATCTGCGAACGTCATATACCCGTGAAACTTAAAAGGAAAATTTTATAGAACGGTTGAGGCCTGCTTTATTATACGGTGCCAAGTGTTGAGTAGTGCGAAAGGAACACATTAATAAAATGTGTGTAGCAGAGATGGAGATGCTAAGATGGATGTGTGGTAAGACTAAAAAAGATAAGATTAAGAATGAACGCTTCTGTGAGGACTTGGGGATAGCTCCAATTGATAGAAAAATGAGAGAAAATAGATTCAGATAATTTGGACACGTGTACCATCACCCTAACTCGGGGCCGGGTAAAAGATATGACTAAATTTTAGTGGATGCCAATAAAAGAGTTAGGGGAAGACTTAAAATGAGATGGTGTGATGTTATTAGGACGGACTTAGACTTCTTGAGTTTAAACACGAATATAGCATTTGATAGAAATCTTTAGCGGAAAAAGATTCATGTAGCCGACCTCAAATAATTGGATAAGGATGATGCTATGAGTTTTTTTTAAAAAGCACTATTGAAAATAATATGATACTGAAAGGCAAAAAATAGTAGTCTCTTTCTACTCAGAAAAGGTATTCCAACTGCCACTTCATGCTCAGAAAAGGAACTTAGAAACCGAATCACCTTCAGAATCAAAAATAGAAAAGCAGTTGAAAATACAGATATCCTAGGATCTATTGGACACAAGCAATATGGAAGGACTTCAAATGAAAACTTGTTTAGTCAGGTTCCAATTATGGAACGTGAAGTCCGCGGCATGGTTATTTTTTACAAGTTACATCACTACAAGGAAACAGAGAAAGAACCACCCCATTTGCATAAATATCGCTGACACGCACAGACTATCAACACGATGGATACGAGAAGAGAGAAACTACATACCAGTGATTACCCTCCTTGGGCCTAGCTCCCTTGCAGTGTCCAACAGTCTAGACAAACCATCTGGTGTACGTGCATGATCCACAATGACAGCAAATGCTTGCTCCTCATCTATCAACTCGCATCTACCAGGTACTGCATCCACTTCTTCGACCCCTCTAACGATATCCTCTAATGGTGCACCAACGGCAATCCCGACTGCCACAGCAGCAAGAATGCTGTATATGTTGCATTTTCCGAGCAAACCTGAAGAGATCTCCAGCATTCCCCTAGGTGTATTAACCAATACTTGTGTTTCAAACAAAGAAAGTTCAAATTTCAAAGGGAATACATCAGCATTCTTGTTGTCAATGGCATAAGTCACAACGGGGACCTCAGGATTTCCCTGACCAACAAAAAAGGGTGCATTTGGATCATCGATATTTACAACCTTCCGATGACGTTCCGGGTCGGTCATCCTTTCAAACAGCTTACCTTTGCTCTTTAGGTAGTCTTCTTCACTTCCATGGAAATCATGTTGGTCGCTGGACAGGTTGGTGAATACTACAATGTCAAAGTCTATCTCATCATATTTCCCGAGAGCCAATCCACGAGAAGAAGCCTCCATAACCATGGCTTCGGTCCCATTATGAGACATTTTTGCCATAAACTTCTGCACTACCACTGGGTCCGGAGTTGTATAGGGTGCCTCCAACTGGTTATCACCGTGAATGTAACATCCCACCGTGCTCAACATCCCTGTTCTTATCGACATGGCCTCATAGAGCCCCTTAATCAAGTAAGAGGTTGCAGTCTTGCCATTCGTGCCAGTGATTCCGATCACAGACATGCTCCTTGATGGGTTCCCATAAAAGGAAGAAGCAAGAACTGGCAGCACCGAATTGGTGTCCTCGACGATGACGAGGGCCTTGCAGCCCAATGTCTCCTCTATATTGATTTCTTTGCTAGCCACCACCGCAACAGCTCCTCTCTTGTCGGCCTCGCTTAGATAGAGATGCCCATCGGTTTTAGAACCGATACAGCATACAAAGAGATCGCCAGCGCTGACCTCCCTGGAATCATGTTGGATTCCGGTGATAGAGACCTCCAAATCGCCGTACACAGACACAGGGACAACCCTGCTCTCATCCAGAAGCTCGGCCAGGGTCATTCTGAACTTCGGTTCTACTATCCGGGCCCTGGATCTCCCAAAACTGTCGAGATCGAGATCGAAAGATGATGATAACGCAGAAGCTGACCTTCCATTTGTACCCAAACCCCCGCCGTGCTCCTCCTCTTCATCGCCATCATCGTCGGATAATTTGCCCCTGTCATCCCCCTCCCGGACATCCTCCGAGATAACAGTGAGCCCTTGCAGCTCGCCGATCTCGTCGAGGTCCACCTCCTCTTCTGGCGTGAGCCCGTCCAGGCCCTCAATCTCCGCCGTGCGACTCTCATTCTTGCTCTTTGGAGGATTCGGCTTCAGCAGACCCTGCTTGACGAACTCCTTCCGCTTGAGCGCGATAGCGCGATCTATATCCCCGAAGAGATCATCTCCGGAGGCGTCCCCGGGGCCTCCCTGGTCGGGGCCGTCAGGCGCGTCCTCCTCGAGAGCGAGGGCCGAGAGGAACAGCGGCTGGTCCTTCTTCGACTGCTCCTCCTGCTTACTTTTTGCCCGGGAGACCTGGCGGTGGAACTGCTGCAGCTTGGAGACGCCATGGGAGGAGTCCTCCGGCGCCTCCGGGGGGTCCTCGTCAGCAGGGGACGGGGAGGGGTGGAACTTACCGTCAGGGCCGATGGCGGACGGCGGGGGGAAGGCGGCGCGGCCGAGGGACAGCAGCGGGGGCTGGGGCTTGGCCGAGGAGTGGAGCTGCGGGGTGAGGCGAGACGGCGGCCGGAGGGAGGGCGGGAGGAGGCAAAAAGATGGGAGCGGCATCGCAGCAATGGAAGGGCTTCCGCTGCAGAAGCTAATCACCACATCGCCGTCGTCTCCACGGCCGGAGGAGGGGATGAGGCCTGCCCGAAGGGGGCGGTGACGCTGTGGGCTTTTGCGGGGTTTTCGCGGCCGCGATGGATAAAGGTAGACGAGGACGGGGATTTAACGTTTTCTTGCGAGTGGCGCTATGAACCACATCCGTGGCGGCTGTTTATTGGTTAGCCGCATGAGACCAAGATAAGACGTCCCCACGTGCGTGTAGCGTTATGGGAGTGAAAAGACCGTAACCGTCTGATCGATGTTTTCGGATTGCCACCTCCAAGATGGATCCCAGGTCCGTTGAGGATCCGAATTGCAGCTCATCGATAGGGCTGTAAACGAGTCGAGTCGAGTCGAGTATTATGTTGCTTAAGTTTTGTTCGTTAATTTTTAATCGAGTTCGAGTCGAGTTCGAATTTTATCGAGTATTGAAAATGGTTGTTCAAACTTGGTTCGTTTAAATACTCTCGAGTTCGAGTTTTTAACGAGTATCTTAACGAACCCAATTAAATTTGCGAGTTATATATATATATGTATCTATATTATGTATATATATAAGCCTAATTTAATTTACAAGTAAAAATCTAATTATTTATAAGACCCAAATTTATCTTATTTCAAGGTCATACCCCAAGATCCTTCATAGATTATTAGTTTAATTATTTTAGTATAATGTTTAAAATATTTAACAACTATATTTATAAATTTTATAATTAAAAAATTAAACGAATTTATTTACGAGTTTAAACGAGCCGAGTAGACATTTGCTCATACTTGGCTCGTTTATGAAACGAGCTTAAACGAGTCGAGTAGACATTTGCTCATACTCGGCTCATATTTTCATATTTATAATAAGAATTAATAATTTGAGTATATTAACGAGTAACTAATCGAGTATTTTAACGAGCATATTATCGAGTATCTTAACGAGCTGTTCGCGAACGTATTCGAGTCGAACATATCTATGTTCAAACTCTACTCGTTATGAATCGAGTTTATATTTTTGTTCAAATTCGGCTCGTTTATCTAATAAACGAGTCGAATCGAGTTTTTATCGAGCCGAGTTTTGAGCTACTTGTCGAGTGTATTGGTTCGTTTACAACCCTACTTATCGGAGGGTTGAGGACCTGGATCCTCGTGAGACAATAAATCAGAAACTTGCTTAAAAACTATTCTTAAAAAACTATAAATCAGAGGTTTCTATTACTTTATGTTGGTAGATATTTTGTTTTAGTGAGTAGAATAGATTCTATATAGTTTTACATTCGCTCGCTTCAGTCATCCGATGTGACATTAGATAGCCAAAGTAAATGTTTAATCTCGGTAACGTCAAACTCAGAAGTACCGAACTTATGTTCGAAAATTATTTATCGTAACATTAATTTTGAAATGAAATTTATGTAGATCGTAAGAAAGTAACTCCATTAGCTATGAAAATCAGGGGTGTCAATTGGGCCGGGCCGGCCGGAGGCCCGCAAGCTCGGCCCAGTTTTAACCGGGTTTGGGCCGGAAAAATAAGTCCGTTAAGTTTTTTGGTCCGGCCCGGCCCGGCCCGGAAAAAAATAGGGCCGGGCTTGGGCTTTGTGAGGCCCGGCCCGGTCGGCCCGCCGGCCCAAAAAATATAAATATAATTTATATTAAGTATGAATTTTATATTTAGAAAGATAATTATATGTATTTTTTCTACAATAAATCTACTCAAAAACATAATCTTTTACAAGTTAAATGTTAATATAGATATAAGTAAAATATATACTATTTTTTATAGATATATTATAGTAGATATATTAAAATTATATATTATATAAATAAAATAATATTTTTTCCGAGTTTTCGGGTCTGGCCGGGTTTTTCCGAACTTTTCCTGGGCCGGGCCGGGCCACCCATACCGGGCCTAACCCCGGGCCTGAGCCGAGCCCGGACCGGCTTTTAAAAAACCGGGCCTGGGCCGGGCCTAGCAAGGCCCGGTCCAGGCCCGGCCCATTGACACCCCTAATGAAAACTTAACAAAACTTTGCTTTCTCTTTCTCTCAACCAAATAAATATATTTTTTACCATTCATGTCAATTTTATTACAAGATAAGTCTTATAATAAATATTTATCAACTTACATTATTTTATGTGATTAAGTTCATCTAATTTTAATTGAATAGTAATAGAAAAACAAGGACACCTTCGCATTTCTCACTGTAAGGTTGATGTTAGACTAAGAGAAGCTAATTAAGTTATGTCACATCTTTCAACTATCCAATAATTACATATAAACCTCTATATATATATATATATAAACACTCTTACATATTTCAAAATATTTCTAAATTTATGGATATCAGGCAGCCGGGGATTTACTTTCTTTCCCAAACACTGGAGTTATGTGTTCTTCTCGGCCAGCCCCTCCTCCTTTCGCCGCCACCGCCGCGCCGCCACCGCCCTGCTGCTGAGCCACCGCCACCATCTCTGTCCAAGCGGGGAGGGAGGAGGGGAGAGGAGAGGGAAACGTCTCCCTCCCAAATCCAATCTCTTCACTCCCTTTCTTGCCTCCTCCTTCCCACTAGGGTTTCAAATCGCTATCTCTCCCTACACCCCTTCATCCGGATCCCTAGCCTTGCTGCTCAGCCGCATGGCAGATGCCACACCCAAGAGGGGGGTTTGCGGGGGAGATGGTGATGCCGCGTGTGGGGTGGACGGGGGCGCACGCCACGCCATCGTGGGTGGGTGAGGAGTAGATAGCTAGCGCAGGATAGATAGGGTGGCGGTCTGCAGATGGTGGCGGCGGGAGACGCAGCTGCTGAGCTCCACCCTCCGCAGGTTCTCCCCCCGGGCGGTTGCGCGTCACGTGCAGCTCCTTCGGAGGGTTCCCTGGCACTTGCGGCAGCAGAGGGGGGGGGGGGGGGGGGGAGAGTGGGGTTTAGACTAGACTTCTGGTGTGGTCGGGAGGGGGGGGGGGGTGTTCTTCTGGTGGGTGTTGATCTGTCTTAGATCTCCTCGGTGCTCGCCAGAGCAATGTCGGTGGCCATGGCGGCTGGGAGCCTCGGGATGCGCCAGGGCGAGGCCTCCCGGTGCTGGCGACCACCGGATGTGGTTTACGGCGACACCTTCCTCGGGGATGTACGTCCCCACATGTTGGAATCCGTTCAAGAGCAAGTAGTGATCTGATCCCCCTCCCTTTCCACCACCCTTGTGCCTGTGCTGGTTCACATGTTCTGGTTCCAGGGTCCAGTCTGATGAAGAGTGGATTTTGACTCGCTCATGTTTCCGCCATATTTGTGTGTTTTCCTTGGTTCATTCGTTGTGTAGGTGTATGGATTGGGCGGCCCGGGTGGACGTGGAGGTTGAGGAGGCGGCGACGCTGCGGGAGGCGCTGGCGGGACACCAGTAGACCGTGGCGGAGCTGAGCGTGGAGCTGGAGGAGGAGCGGCCGCGTCGGCGTCGGCGGCGAGCGAGGCGATGGCGATCTCGGAGGAGTTCTCGAGGTTGTCGATGACGACAGCCCTGTAGCCGCCGAGGAGGAGCTGCAGGAGAGGCCGCGGAGGAACGCCGGGGATCTCGGCGGAGGAATGCCGGGGATCTCGCGGGCATCTCAACAGAGGAGCCGCAGAGGATGGGGGAGGCGGAGCAGAGATCTCTAGTCTTGATCAGAACAAAAAAAAGTGTCCTAACCTCACTTTTTTTTAAAAGGCATTTAAGATAGAAGACATCTTTTCAGATATGTATTAAGATATTTTACCAAACGATCTAAACTTTTAATGTCTAACTATTTTAGACATCAGAAATCCAATGAGAGTTATCAAACAGACCCAAGAGAAGCTAATTAAGTTGTCACATCTTATTCTCATTGTCATTGTTTGTCTACCATTTGTCATCTACCATTATTAGCCATTATATAATTTGTTATCGATCTTCGTCACCTCTATTTGTTGGTCGTTGCTTATTGTTGTTGACTATGTTATGTACATATGATGTGACTAAATTAGCTTGGATCATATCAGTCAAAATTTGTCGCACCAGATTATGTCTGAGAATTTGTGAGTCTTAGTAAGATGATATGACGGTAAAATGATCAATCGATCATTTTTTTTATCGATTGATTTTTCTAGCGAACATCTTCAGATGTCTAATAGATCAAAATCTAAAATTGATTGATCAATTTTTTATCAATCAATCTTTATTAGGATAACGTCTAGATCTTATGATCTATTCGATCTTTATAGATAGATAAGATCGATCAACTAATTTAACAATTTTAATACATCAATTAATACTGTACCGTCTTACAAAAAATACACAATCGATTCCCGCAATTCGACCGATATCACCGGTCAAAAACTTTGTTACAGTAAATATATATTTTTCTTCTCGAGATCCCTTTGTTTTTGTTTCGGAAGACGGAAATCTACGCTCGACAAAGTGAACCACGTACGAAAGCGAATCTTGCTCGATCACTATTGGTTAAAGTACGGGTTGACTACAACGTCCGAGAGTCAAAGCCACACTACGCTCAGATGTGACCATAACCTTCTGATTCGTGGGCCCCGATCCGACTTCCGAAGTGCTGCGCAGTCACCGAATCCGAACCGAGCCCACGAGATATAAAATGAATTAATTAAATATTACGAAAATTTTTATTTATAGACGCTGCCGCCAACGGCTCTTCTTCCTCCCTCGTTCCATGACCGGTCGCTGGGGTTTTCCGCTCTCCCAATTCTTCTTTTTTTTTCCCGATTTTTCTGCTCTTCTCCCCGAGAGGACGAGTAGAGAGATGGTAAGAGGGCCGAAGGACATCTCACAAGCTTAGCCTGTGCAACCATGGCCGACAAACCGGAGGAAGATCCGAGGAGCGAGTCGCCACCGGAGAACTGTAGTTGCTCTCCGGAAGCTCTTCCGCGATCTGCTACGGCGGTCGATGGTCTTGCGCCGGAGATGGAATCCATCCACATCTCTCACCGGGAACTCCAGTACTCCGGCATGGAGGAGGAGGCTCTGGCTGACCTCCGGGACCAGAATCTTAGGCCGTTCGACCCCCTCGAGGAAGCAGGACAGGAGGGTTATTCCCTCGGGATCAAGCCGCTCGAGGTACATGACTCTTTGATGGAGCGGGAAGGGACGGGTCATAGCACTCGGAAAGAGCCTGTGGGGAGTGAGGAGACTGCTTCAGCCGGCGAGTCAGATCTCTCTGAAGAAAGGAGTAGGGGGATCGGGGTTTGCTCTGAGGTTTTGGGTTTAATCCGATCGACCAAGGAGTGCCTTCGGAGGATTCTGGACAGGTTAGGTGAGGATAAATTGGGGAAGTTTGTCGAAGATGATGCCTCCCTCCGGGACGATTTAGAGGTCATATTGGCAGAAGCTGGTCAAGCTCACAAGCTTGGGTTGGAGGTGGAGTCCAAGTTTATCAGGTACGAGGAGATGAGAACCAAGGAGAAGAAGGAATTGGAGAACAGCATTCGGAGTTTAACTGAGGAGAACAGTGACATCAGCGGCTTGCTCAGGGTAGCAATATTGGAGAAGGAAGCTGCAGAGAAGAGCCTCGGTAAGCTAACAGGGAGCGGGGAACAGAAGAGGATGGCGATCTTTCAAATTGCAGAGTGGGGTTTGCAGAAGGCTGGCTTCGGGTTCATGATGGGAGCTTCCGCTGGTGAGTCTCCAAATGATAACCCAGGCAGCTGTAATGCCAGCATTCAATCAGATGGCAGCGAATGCGAAGAGGATCGTGTCAGTCTGGTAACTTTCTCTGGTTCTCCTGCATTTTGGCATTCAATTACCAGTTGTTACCCTAGAGCATGTCAAAATTTTTGGCTTTCAACAGGCAACTAGTGTGATGTCAACCCTACTTTAGACAAGGACAATTTCCTAGGAAATCAGAGAGGATTGACCAAACATCAGAAGCCTACCTCATTAACCACCAGATTCTCACTTTGAAATTAACCCAGCTTGGAAGTGTAAAGTTGAAGCAGCAAATGTCTGATAGTGGAAATGGACATCTGAGGCACAGTAGATTATTGACTGAGCATTACATAATATTATCTTCTCATTCACCTATAAGATTATGATTGAATATCAGTAGGATGATAGGTTGTCAAAGACTTTATTCTCTTCAGTATCTGTATTTCCTTTTCCTATTGCTAAGTTTTCAAAATACTGGCAAACTTCCATTCCACCAGCCTACCAATGGTAGTCATGCCTTCTTGGACTCTAATCCTGACTCAGATTTGCTTAATGACGATACAATCAGACATGATGTACATCAACAAGTTTTCTGGAGTACCGTACCCTGTGGGGTAGTGGACACACACTTCCCGCGTTAGGATGGGAGACCCGTGTTCTAGTCGAGCGGTGGGTGTCCGTGCGGAGTTTCAAACCCGGGTTTAGGCTAGGTTCTCCCCTCCCTGTTTCCACTAGGCTACCAACCAAAAAAAAAAAAGTTTTCTTGAAGGTTATACTCTGGAATGATTGTTCAATGGAAGGTGGCCACTTTGGGGTTTCACTTTTTGGCGTTTGCCTCTCTTTTATTCTATTATACTCTCTCTCTCTCTCTCTTATGAACATGTGGTACTATCCATCTTCAAAATAGGGCGGAGAAGGTTTGGAGCAGTGAAGGAGAAATTTTGAAAGAGAATATAAGATAGCAAGGTTTTAACAAGAGGTGATGTGTTGTTGTTTTGGATATTTAGGATCCCTTTTTATCTGATTAGGTATAAATGACGCCAATGAACAGCATTCGGGATGCAGAAAAGCTTTCTCTCAACTCCTTTTAGAATCTCTTATAGGCTTGGTGAGAGAGGAGGGAAAAAGTTCGCAGGAGGTTGTGCAGTAAATGTGAAGGTACTAGTTTGGAAATGATCACTTCAGGGAATCAGGAGGGACTTCCAAAGCAAGTCGCCACTGAATCAGTAGTGTTGTGAAGCATTCTCTCCTTTATCATTACAATTTCTCTGTCTGCAAGTCAATGCCTTCAGCATTTGCTCGATTTCTGAGTTGATGTCATTTTGTTTGTGGATGTTCTTGGACCAGGCTTCAACAGTTGAAAGGATAATAAAAAATCTACGGCATGAGGTTACGGAATTAAGATGTTCTTTGGAAGAGTACAGGTGCTTCTTTATCAAACTGCAGTTTATTTATCATATCATCATCTTCTCCATGCTCTGTTTAACTTGTTATGTGAACATGCAAATGAGAATAAGAAAAGGGAAATATCGAAACCTTTTACAATTTTCAAAACCATTCGACCTTCCCTAGATTGATAGGGCTTCCCACATCAACAAGAGGCGGCTGAAGGAGAACCAAACAGATAACAGGAGTAGTTTGACCAAATGTGGAGATGGTTCGTCTAAGATAATAAACAATTTTGAAGAAACAACATTCTAAGGAAGGTAACTTAGCTGTCTAGCTTCATCCGAAAATTATGCTTATCCTTCATAAAAGCATCTGCCTTTAAATTTTCTCTTCACAAAGAGCTATTCCATGTCTCACCCATTTCCAGTACAATAGTATTTCTTATTTTTCACATTAATAGGTAAGTGTTAGTATGATTTTCATGAGATTGAGAAGAGAAAAATAGGTCTTTGAGCCTTGGCTTTGAAGTCCTTCCCTTACTTCTCAATCTTCTCACCTTTCCATTTCCATGAACATGTAAGAAGGCTTCGTGGTTCCATATTATCCTTCAGTAAAGTAATTAGATAGTTTGTAGGTCTGAACTGTTGTTCAGCTCAGACATTTATCCACATTGTTTATAGATTACTTCATCCGTTTCTGTTTTTCTTTCTTCTCTTTGAGTTATTCTAAATTAGAAATTGATTTTCAGCACCTTTCTTCTTTTTCCAGATTAGAGAATGAGCATCTGCAAGCTCTCACATGCAAGCAATCGCAAGAAATGGCTGATAGTGGTTTGCATATAAAGGTTTTAGAAGAAAAGCAGAACATCTTGACCCGAAATGTATTTACTTTCTTCCCCCTTACTGTAAGGAACATGCCTTTTCACACCTCGTTGCTGATGTCCTCCTTGTCTACATAAAGGTTGAAGATCTCAGTCTGGAGTTGCAAGGAGCAGAGGAGGAAGCAATCAGATGGAGGAAAGCATGTGAGTTGGAGGTAGAAGCTGGAAAAACTGCTATCAAAGAATGCGAAAAAGAGGTAAGAAGAATGAAAGAATAACAGGACAAACTCTGAAGTAATCATGGAAACAGTCTGAAACTCAGTCAACTGCTTTGGGGAAAGATGCTACTTCATGGTCATATCATGGTCTAATCCTAAGCAAGACCATGTTAACCAATTTACTTTTAACTTGTGGATCATATATCAGAAGAACATTCTGAAGAAAAGTAGGAAGATACCGTCCATAAACGCTGATAAATAAGATGTGTTAAAGGCAGACTTAGTTGCAAGTCCTGAGCTTGAGCCTTGTAACATGGAGAATGTTACATTTCGAGTTATCTTGGTTATCTTAACCAAGGCAGTTCCAGGGGATCTTATCTCATGACCTCAGCTAAACATTCTACAATTCAAGCTAACGTAATTATTGTAGTGCACACCCATGTATAGACCTGAAACAATGTGACTTCCTTGTGAATCCATTAGAAACATATGAATCATTCAAATCTTTTCATGTTGCCTGTCACTGCGAGGTTTAAACAATCAAATCCTGATGCTGTTGACATAGTCTGCTCTCTGAAGCTATTAGATCAGGAACCTTTCTCATCCTTCAGCTAGAATGACATTTTTTCTGTCCCAGATTGCTTCTCTTACAGAAGACTTGGTAAGGACAAGGGGTGCGTTGGACACCTCCAATAACAAGCTAAAGCTGAAGGAGAAGCTGGCTGTCACTGCAATGGCTGCTCAATCAGCTGCAGAAACATCCCTCAGGCTGGCAGACAGCAGGTCAGTTGCACTAAGAGAACGCATAGAGGAACTGACAAGGCAGCTGGAAGAGGAATTTGAACGCGGCAGGAGAGAGCAGAGCGGTGTTCGTCGAAGAGTCCGGCACATGTGTTGGCCATGGCAGGGTCTCATGGCAAAACCACCTATTCCCAGTAGCAGGAATGCGAGAAGGAGAACCTTGCCAGACATGGTGACATTGTTGCACTAGTGCTTTCTTCTGTACTCTTGTTTCTTTCTTTCTCCCCGTCCTCCTGTCTCCTGCATATGATGTTATTAGCTATTGCAGCTGTAACAGGTGTTTCTAATCCTATTCAACACGCGTAAGGACGTCCATTCAGAGGTTATATCATGTATAATAACAGGGGAAAGTAAGCTGCTCCTTTGTAAGTTGAAGGCTTGGGTTGAATTGGTGTAAGAATGCATGGGTCTCAAGATTCTTAGAGCCCTTGTACAGCTCCGTCTATCTTAATATTTTGTTATAGCCCATTGTCCTTTCAACATATTTTTTTGAATCTCCTCAGAAAATTAGGAATAACTTGGTATTTTTGTATAGGTTTGGAGCTATGAAATACATTCAAGAAGGGGGGTGAATTGGGTGTTAATAAAATTTTCAAGTCTTTGAAGCAAATCACGAAGTTCCAAGCACAAAGAAGTGTTGGCTCACCTTCTAAACCCCACACATACACCATACGTGCCAAAGTACAAATACTATTGATGAAGCGAGCACAACCCACATTGAAACTCTCTATCAACTAACAAAAATAACATGTAGAGTTGAGAGACAAATAACAAATTTGAAAGATATTATTGTAGATGAGTCCTCCAATATGATTTTTAGGTTTAGCCAGAGAGACTTTGAGTCGTTGCAAAGTGTAACAATGGTTCACGAATTGTTCCTCAGCTAGATACATAGGAACTTTTTCATAGTCGCCTTCCTTCCTTTTAGATTCTAAAATGATGATTTTATATGCTCAGCCAACCTATGAAATTTTCAGTCTTGATATAACATCTTTTTCAAGATCAAATGATTGGGATCTTTTATGAAAATCTTCTTTTGATATACTAAAACACCTTCCAAATGTGCAACTTTTGATTCTTGGGCTCATTGAGAATATTAAAATAAGTACTTTAAACAATTCCAAATGAACAACTTTAGATTCAAACAAATACTCTATTTAATCATCCATCTAAAATGACTTTTTATACACTTCCATTCGTAGGCAAGGGTTTGTCGTGCTGCTGTGATATGTACCATATCGTGTCCAGTCATTTGTGAGTCCGGTACAATCAGCACAATACGGTAAAATCGGTTGACCAATTTGACTTGTGAGCACCACTGACGCTAACAGATCAAAGTTAAAATCGATCAATCGATTTCTTTTTATCAGTCGACTAATTTTTATGAGGATAACATCTAGATCTTATGGTCTATTTGGTCTTCAATAGAGATGAAAATTGGTTGACCAATTTCTTTTTATCGGTCGATTGATTTCTGTCAGAATAACGCTTAGAACCTATGATCTATTTAGTTTTCAAAGACAGATAAAATCAGTCAACCGATTTGACAATTTCGATCGATTGATTGGTATGGTAAGGACCATACCGTATCGTACCACCGAGAATGTGACACGATTGATCTGCGCGATACGACCAACCTTAATATAGACAGGTTTTCTAGATTGATAATTTGACATATTGACTACACAATACTTAAAATTTGATTAGTTCAAAACACATAGACTTTGTTATCATCAAAATTTGGAAGGATCACAATATTTTGGAAATGCCATTTTAGAATGAGGCTTATCAAATGATATGTGCAAATCGTAAAAGATTAAAATAAATATTGAAGATGGCAGGTTAATCCATAGGTGCAAGAAAATTGTGGGAGGTAACTAATATCTTCTGAAAATCCCACAAGTGGATTGCTTTGATTGTGGGGTTTTGCATTTAATTTTTGCCTTTTTGGCAGCCCATTAAACTTTGCAAAAAGTGCAAAATTAAAATGGCAATAGGGGTAGCACCATAGCATCCTTATGATATTCTCTCCAAATTATGTCAATTATACTGACGTGGGATTGGTGAGATGTGTCCTTTAATCGCAAAGAAGTATAAGATAATTCAAAGAAAGAAGAGATATGTGATAAATGATAATATAAGACGATTTCAGGAAAAAAATATAAGGATATATACATAATTATCTAAAAGTTGCCCCCCGCCGGTCACGAGGGCTCAAACGGTATTTCTTTATTTGGTGAGGGTAAAAATGGAATAGGAGGCTACAAAATCCCGCCCGCGGCCCGCTACATAACGGTCTCTCCCCCACCCCGCCTAAAGGCGGTCTCGCTTTTCGTACGTTCGAAGCAGCAGAGGGCGGAGCAGCTCCAGGCTCCAGCGCCCCCGCCGTCGAGCTCTCTGCGAGATCCGCTACCGTTCTCCGTTCGAGATTTTATGTTTTTGCTTTGATCCATTACTCCCTCAGATCTCGAAAGAATCTACGCTTTTTTGGACAGTCGGTTTCGGTGAAGTTTGATAGATGAAGCTAAACATCAACAAGGCCTGCGATCTGAGCTCGATCTCCGTCCTCCCTCCTCATTCCAGGTATATAAACCCTAGCGTCCCGGAACTCCGAGGTTAGCGTCATTTTGTTCCGTTCTTTGGCGTGTTGTTCCTCCATACTTTGTCTACTTGGTAATTTCTGTTTGTGGTTTTGGACTTCCTATAGGAGGAGATCCAACCCCGTCTCTTCGTTAGTGGATTCTTCTGGTTCGGGTCAGATGCAGATGCGTCACATGAGATCCCAATCCCAGCAGCCATTTTCTCAGGGGATGTCGCTCTCGCAGCTCTCTCAGGGCTCCCTTGACGATGTTCTGACAGGCGAGCAGGTGCTGTGATCGTGCTAGATCTCTTGGTGTCCACAGTCAATATGACATGAGTTTGCAGTTTCCTTGTTTGATTCCTTCACTGGTCCGTTTATTTACGAAATTCTATCACCCAATTACTAGAAATCAATATCAGATCTCGTAGAAATCATGGGCATAGCTCGTAGTTTTTTTTCCCCTCCTTTCATGGAAAATAATTCATGCTTTTCCCTGCAGAAGACCTATAGAATCTATGTGTTCAGTCAATAATCCTCTTTGACAGCCTGATGCTAATGACAACATGCAACTGTCTTGTTTCTTTGCTGCTCATTGTGATGGAGCACGAACTTCTCCTTTCTGTAGCTTCAAGTAGCCTCTTATTTAGCTTCACAGAACAACTGAGTTCGATATATATATTTCTCCCATTTGTTAGTACTATCTACATATACCAGATTTTCATCTTGCACATCAATTATCTGCTATGACCTCATTGCAAGCATATATATGAACCCAAACACGACTACTTTGTCCAGGTATAATGCAGATTAGATCAGTTCAATGACTATCAAGGATTCAGATTGTTGCTATGCCAATTGAAATTCGTGTCTTAAAACTGAACTAACATATGCATATGCCACAAGGAGCCTTTCGTGGTGTCGTTAATTTCTGATGTATCCTCAACGAAAACAGGTCGATCTGTTTTCCTACCACTGACATTCTGTGTTTGACTTACCAGCGATTGGATTCTCAAGAAAGGGACAATTCAGGGAAGAGACTGGCACCAATTTCAAGCTCAAGGGATGATTCCCAAATGCAGCAATCAAGATCATCTAACTATGCTACAAGGAAATGGAGCTCAACATTTACTCCAGACCCAAGATGTAAGCTTGAACAAGGAATCATTCCATTTCAGTCTTGGTGGTTTTCTATGATTATGATTTGTGATTACTTTGTCAGATTTGAGAACGTGATTAAGACATTCTTTTTAATCTATGACGAGGTTGGAATGGAAACATCCTTGGATTTCATGGCTGGTAGAAGTTCAAGTTCTAACAACGATGAGACTGATTTTCTGATGCAGGCCGTGTCAGTGAAGAACTAGAACATAAGATTGGACTAGTGGAAGGTTCTTTGAACAGACTTGAAAGGATAATGGACTCTGTTCAGAGTGATATAATGCAAGTAAACAAAGCTGTAAAAGAAGTATCGTTGGAAGGTAAATGTGTTTAATGGGTTTCAATCATCAGAGTAGAACGGCTAAGGATTCCTTTTTATTGATTCAAATCTGGGGCATTCTCATCGTGAAAAGGCTAACATGATAAGCTAAAGCCTTTGATTTTCAATGCTCTTGTCCAGTTGCAGGGATATGGCAAAAGGTCATTGTGCAGGATGGTCACATGCAGTTAATGGTAGGAATAGCGAACTATATTTGATTTGTTGAGTTTTTCTTTCCCCGTCCATGAACACGAACATAACTAAATGTTGAACCACCATAAACAGCTAAAGAGAGAAGAGGAAATCAAGGCTAGCGTCTCTGAGACGCTAAAATCTATACCTGATCAATTGAGAAAAGAAGCAGTGTCAGCTGAGCAACAAAAAGCATGCAAAATTGCAGCCGCAGTTTCATCTCTACCAACAAGGATTGAATCATGTTTGCTGAGGTTCCAAAATGAAATCTGTGGAGCTTTTAGTAAAGAAATTGAGGTAAATCACATTTATGGTGATTATTGTCGCAAAACCTCTAAAGTCAACGTTTAGCTTTGAGATTGATTTATTATTCTATTTTTCACAACCAAAGAATGCATTTTTCATGCAACCCCCATAGTAATCGACAAATAAACTACTTACTTTTTTTTTTGACAATATAAATAAATTGTAGAAACTCACGAAACTTAGGTGTTGAGGTTCTAAGGCCCAGGCTATGTATAAGCACATGGAACCCATATGATTTTTCCGATATGGGATTAACCCATAGGTTCTCCAACACTCCCCTTCACGGCCAAGATGGGCCGTGAAAATTAGAAGAGAGGTGGCGCAATTATCATAATGGACTTTAGTCTGCTCTGATACCATATAGAAACCCACAAAACCTAGGTGTTGATGTTCTAAGGCCCAGACTATATATAAGCACATGGAACCCATATGATTTTTCCGATATAGGATTAACCCATAGGTTCTCCAACACAAATAAACTACTTACACTGTCGTTTTTCACATAGCACATTATTAGGTGTTAATATCTCTCTTGGAAATTTGCAAACTTGTACTTTAGCCAAGTGTGGCCGATTGTCACATTAGTGACGGGAAGCTTGAAAGTCAAGGATGTTACCTCCCGCTAAGCCGGCACCGTTCTTAAGTAGCTCGTAGCAACTTTTCAAGTTGGGACAGGAGATTCATATTTGGTTGAATGTGCTCGTTGAACATCACGATTATGTCCTTTGTTTAGCTCTGCACCTTTCCCAACTATCTTCATGCAGCTGCAAGTAGTGGAAGACATTTCAGAGAAACTGCGTATTATTACTTAGATCTCATTTAGATTTTTGTGTTTTTAGAAAACCAAAACATGACTTTATTTGACTCGTACTATCATCGATCTCTTTTCGTACTGAATTCCCTTAGTTTCTTCTTTTATAATCGTAGAAGAGGAGCCGTGTTGCTGCTATGTCTCAAAAAAATCAGCTCCCGGTAAATAGAATGTGCGTCTCTTGAACTTACTTCTTTCCTTGTTCCTAGCTTGAAGATTTGAGAAATTTGGGTACTTCCCCGGGGCAGGGTGTTATTCTTTTATTTATTTATTTTTTTTGGGGGGTGGGAGACATCAGAAAGCTGTCCGCCGAGACCAATACTTTCCATGTGATAGCTTTGTGCTTCGTTTTCTTTTAAAGAGAAAAGAATTGGTTGGTGTTATTATCCCTATTGAACAGGATGTTCGTTAAGTCGTGTTATCTTTGGCTCGCTGGTCCTTGTCTTATATTTGTTAGTTGTTTCCTTACATGTGCTTTGCATCTTATAGATCCCCCCTCACCGTCAGTGCTATTGGAGTACCAACCAATCTTACACGGGTTCCACATCCGAAAATGGAAGCAGAGACTGCTAAAGTGCTTAAGCCGAAGGCATGTCGATTCTCTGATATAAAGCATGCTATGAAGCCCAAGCTGGAAGAAGTTCTCATCACGGATCAGGTAAATCTTTCCATTTTATGTTTTTTGTGAAACACAAGAAAAATCAGTCATGGTTTGTCTTGAGGTATGCAACTGATTAGTGATTATCGAGTAAAACGTTCATCAGGCTTGTGCGACTGTCCAAATTGAGCCCGACCAGTTTCAAGGCTGTTCTGGCCAAGGTTCAGCACAGGCCAATTTTACAAAAGACATCCCGATTCTGTGTGCCAATCGGGCTACTCTGGGGTGGGCCATACGCTGGGCTGCCCAAGCCCGACTCTATTTTAATAAATATTGGACCTTCCAAATTCCAACTTTTAAAAGTTGAAAAATACGTGGCCCCCTGTAAAGAGGACAATAAAAATGATGTGAATTGCTCTCCAAATAATTTTATTGGTAAAAAATATAACAAGATCTTTTTTTCTCTCTCTCTTTTTCAACCAATATAATTCCTTGTCATTCTTAGAGGGCAATTTGACATGACCTTTATTGCCCTTCTTAGAGGGCGCTAAGCATTTCTCTTCAAAGTTTATAGTTGGCTGTAACCAAGTTGTACACCAGTTTGGATCATTATCCTGTGCTTGATCCTGGATCTGCTGTAAACCTTTTTGTCAATCAAGGATTTTCTCCTTTTTGGGTTAACAAACTCCTTCGTGACGCAGTCGGATGATTTTGAAGTAATCGCTGGATCCGATGAGGAGCTTGATAAGGGTTTTTGCTGCTTGCTCAAGAAAAAGGAAGCAGGTAGGTGACAAAAAAATGACTCCTGATACGCATTTTAAGAAAGGAAAGACGAGTTATATCTCAGCTTTTATGGTTGCTTCTTTTAATAGAATGGAATCTCAGATAAGATTTTGTAACCTGAATGTGTCTGTTTCTTGATGCGAGGCTGGAAGAGCCATTTATCAGAAGAAGCCGAGAGGGAGAGCGTACGGATACTAAGGAGAGCAAGGAGGAGAAAAAGAAAACTCGATAATACTATAGTTTTGGATTGAAGCCCTAAGGTAATAGAGATCGTGATATTTTGGCGTCTACTTGGGGTTTCTGCAATATCTTTAAGCGTCCGTAGAGATGGTATATACGATGACGGTTTTCTGATTAACGACGAACCATACCATCGATGTTCATCTTTGAACGTCAGTTACGTGCTTTCTTCCTGTTCCGCGAAGCAATCAGCCGTCTTCTTTACGGCAGATAAAACAGCGAGAGCAGCCGTAGCGACCACGGAAACCCATGGAACTTGCAGCATTTGCAGCTCTTTTAGCTGGCTGCCGAAGACTTCAGGTTTGTACGTATCCTTGCCAAACTTAATCATGTGGTACAAAACCGTCATTTCTGGTGAAAATTTGACACGTGTATTACCTTTTCTTTGTGGATAAGGGGACATGTATTCAGTTGGAATCATGTTGTGTGTGGTGAACTCTTGTTGGTAGTTAAGTGTAATCCTTCTTGTCAGAAAAGTTAAGTGTAATCCCTTATACACTGTATATTTGATCAGATAGGGTGCATGCTACGGTTTCTCATTGTGATGCTGGGATTTTGTTTTGCCTTGATCACCCGAGGCCCGAGGGTCTGCTTTTGACTCAAAAATTAAAACTGCAAATAGGTGCAGATTCTAAGAGCTGTACAATTCCATAAATTATGAAGTAGTGATGATAGTAATAAGGTATTAAGATAAGTAATTCAAATGACCGGATATTTAAAAGTCTTTTAACAGAAGAATTTGATTTTGAGAAATTACTCTATAAGAAGTGTTTCCTTTTCATAGTTGCTCTTATTCCCGGTTTTCAAGTGTTTCTTTCTATGTTTGGAGATCTCACTTCCCTGAAGGTCTCGTCAGCCATGGAGAACATTTGGACATAAACATCCGCAAATTACTGATTAAGTTCTGTCTTAGAAGAGGTAGGAAACTTGATGCCAAGAATATTTTTGATGATGTATGAAATTCCAGCATGCTTCTTAAGAGGGATTATCTCATATTTGAGGTTTGTTATTTTTCTAAGAAAATGTCCTCTAGGGAGAAGAGGAGTGAATCTTACTCATAAGCATACACTTATTTTCACTATATCAAATATGAGATTAAATTATGCTTCTTAAGAGGTATTGCCTCATGTTTGAGATTTTGTTATTTTTTCTAAAAAAATGACTATTTTGGGAGAAGATGAGTGGATCTTGTTTATAAATACATATTTATTTTCACTACATCTAATATGAGATTAAATTATGTCTCCACACAATCCTCTAGCGAAGATAAAATTATGTCGATCTTGTTGTGATAAGATGCTTGGACATGATATATGACCTTTTGTTCAATTCTTACAAATGACACTACTGATGATGCGTGAAATTTAAGCTTGTCTCTCAAGAGACATTGTCCCATATTTAAGTTTTTGTTCTTTTTTTGTTGGGAAAGAAGATCCTCTTATCAGAAAAGGTGTGGATTTTATTTAAAAACACACTTATTTTTACTAAATTTGATATGAGAGTAAACTATACCCTCATTGCTAAAAGCGAAGGGATTAACGAGATCAAAACACATGGGAGAAATGCCCAACATGTTGTTATGCCTTCTCTATGTGTGTTATCATTGGGGTTGGATTTTATAAGGTTTAGGTTCCCAGGCGATTGGCAATTGCTTGTCTATTACAACACTAACTGAAACACTGTCAGAGACTCAAAAGGAAGACGTGTCTGAGAGCAGGGTTGTTAGATGACGCACTACTATCTATGAGTTTATTGGAAGTGCCATTGACTCGTGGCCATTATCTACCAGTTGTTAGGAGGGCTGTAAAGTGGTCGGACTCAAATAGGATCCGGCCGGCATCTGAAAAGGCCCGGATCTATTTGTGTTATCTAATTTCGCTCCAAACATATTAGACCCCACAGTCATCCATTTTCTAACAAAAATCATGAGATATTAGATACTTTGTTAGGTCAAGTTTATCGTAAGGCGGATCTTGCAATAAATACTTCTCCTCTTCCATCGAGGAGTTGGAAATGAAAAATGCTGTTTTTCACATCTATTTCCTATAAAAAAATTGAAATAGGAACAGTTGCTATAATTTGATAATGGGCGTGGGTGATATTAAAAGTAGTAACAAAATGATTACTTTAACAATGATAGACACTAGTACTAGGAGAGAGAGAGATGAGTGAGTTAGGTTCTATTTATAAGTTGATGAGTCTAAGTACTCAGTTTAGAGTTTCTCACTATTAAGAAAAAAGAATATTAATTATATATTTATAAATAAGTTAAAATTGTACATTATTAAAGATGAAAACATAAAAACGAACATGGAACTAACTGTTTCTATATCCAACAAAAAAAGTCAGAAAGAAATCGGAAAATCGGAAAGCGAACTAGAAGAAAGGAAAAGTCCACAGCCCTAATTTATCTTTCAACATGGTGCGGCCGTCGAGATTTGCTCTTACCCTATACACTTGATTTGACGAAGGCCAACATAAGAATGGTTTATAACCATGTTTTGCAGCAAGTTACGAATCAATGACATACTTGTTCTCTCTCTCAAACCCAGCGTTCTCTGGCCCGTCAGACAACCAGAAAACTGGATCCGGGGACTTGGCCCGTTTTCTTGCCATCAGTATGGGTCGTGACGTTACAGCACCAATGCTGCTATATCATGAGCATTTGTAATTAATTTTCACTATATGTGAAGAGATTAAATACAACCTTTAAAGTATATATACATGTCAAAACGTGATTTCTCATTTAAAAAAAAAAACTTAAGGACACACTATAAAATAAGCCCAATTCTGGAGTTCTATATATATAACCGGCCACATCATTCTACACATTGAAACAACGAACAACCCAAAACCCTACAAATCCAAGCAAAGACCCGTGCACGACGTCCGGCGAACAACTCACCACGCCCCCCACAAGACACATCTCTAACATTTATTTATTTATTTATCTTGGTTTAAATCCACGCAGAATCCAGAAAGGGATGCTTAATATCACGAACGCACACATCATCCCACACGCGGACTCACAGCAAATGCCAACCCATGCGCTCACTGTCGCATCAGAAAGAGTCGGGTGCGCCCCCGACTGGTTGGCATTTTCTCTTCAAAAAGCTGTGGCATCCACATTGCTTGGCCATGCGATGGTTAGGATGTCATCCTCCTCAAAAAAAAATACAAATTATAAAAGATCAAGAATCAAATTCCCACCATCATCATCAGACCATCATAAACAAGACAAACAGAAACCCTTTTCTTCCTGTGCAAGAAATTAAGATTTGGCTTATGAGGCAATGATGCTTTAATAAGATAATCCCATCCCGCCTGGTGGTGCTGACTATTCACAGAGCAATGGAGTTGTTTGGTTTAGCCAGCCTTTAGACTTTTTAATGGGTGGGTCGGCCTCTTTCTTCGGGCAAATCAGCAGCCAGCTTGGTCGCTGCCGATGGCTCCACAGCTGCTGTCTTATTGGGATTGGGGGAGGGGGGGTGCCCATTATCTAAATTTATGCTCTTTTGCTTTATCTCTAACTAAGGTAATAATTAGCAGTGCTAACTACTATTTCACATGTATATACACAGTGGTTACGTTAATCAAAAGCTGAAAAAGTTAACAAGGACTGTGGTTGGGTTGGCCCGTCTCTTTTATGATTGGAACCCTTTTTTGTGCTCATCTTTCCCTTTTTTTCTTGATGGGGGGGACCCATCTGGATGCCACCACACCGCAGTTCCCAGGCTTCCAACCTGCAGCAACACGCACTAATGGAAACGAGGGAATCCAAAAAAGAAACCCTTCGAACTTGGTGAGGAGGCCAAAGAGAAGCCCACGGAACAGCTGAATTGATCTTTGAAGCAGACCTCCTCCACATCACGGCCGTCCGTTGGAGATAACATTTGACAGATGATCTCCAATTCGAAGAAGAGAAAGATTTATTATATTTTTATATTGTACTTTAAATATAATGTGACTAGACAACAAATTCATGTGATATCTAAGTTCTAACAATTAAATTGTCACTTTATCACTCCTCATGTGAGAAGTGTCACATGAATTATTATCTATTCACATTACATTTAAAATGCAATATACAAGTGCAATAAATCTTTCTCTTCGAATAAACCCCTTTATCCAATGTTCTGATGCCATCGAGGCCAGTGTGATTGGGCACCTTTTTTTTTTGGGAGTGTCTTTTGTCCACTTTTATCTCCGTGATGGAAAATATTGTACTCGGATTTTACGCACAATTGATGTTAAGAGATTGGAGGAATTAAATCTAACTCATTGTATTCACATGAAAGTTAAACTTGAAATTCTCCTACTATGAAGACGAGTTGTTACTAGTTGACCCATTTTGAAATCCTCACACTTTATTACCTCTAATATATATTCACCACTAGTTTCGTCTAAGTTGATAGCCAAGAGAGAAAAACTATGTTCGCACCCACGTACAAGTACAACTCCAAAATTTTTCGTTAAGCTAGAGGGTTTTTTTCTTCCCCTTTTTTTATATTTTTTTTTTCTGATCAACTATGCTAGCTTGGAGATGTGTCTTTCTCATGTGAAAAAAGTTAATGTACTTGCTACACTTACGAGTGTAATAAGATGGCACTCATATGACGTCACATTGGATACAACGCTAGTTGGCAGGTGTTAGTTGTGGCGATAGTTGGCGAAGACGAATGAACTTCAAAATATAAGTCTCAAATTTTAAAATACAAAATTTAAAATTTAAAATATAAATTTTAGATTCTAAAATATTATCTTTAAAATTTTAAAAAATTGACTAATTTTTTAATAGTAATTTGAGTTCTAAAATATAAATTTTGGACTCCAAAATATTTTTTAGATTTTAAAAATATTGATTGAATAGACTTCTACCAATAATTTAGATTTTAAAATGTAAAATTTGAATTCCAAAATACAATTTTTAACTACACAATACAAATTTAAACTCTAAAAGAATAATATTGATTATGATCATTAGTTGCCGCCATTGATCATCTGTTGTGAGTCGTCACCACCAGTGGCGGATCTAGGAATTTATTTCAGTGGGATCATTCTTAAGATTATGGTGTACCTATAAATTTTATTTTATAATTCAGTGGGGTCACTTCTATTGAAATTTTTTCTACAAAATTAATTTAATAAAAAATTTTAAATCTTATAATTGAGTTTTAAAATCCAGTGAAGTCACATGACCTCACTGGACCTTACCTAGGTCCGCCACGGGTCACCACGGTTGACCGCCGCCACTATCTATTACTCTCTCTCTATTTATTTACTCACATAACAATCTACGTAGTGTCATATTAGACGTCAATCGAAATGTCATTCTACTCTACAATATTTACTATACTTAGACAAATGCAGTAAATCCCCTTTTCCTGCTCCCCCTTCGGCTTCCTCAAGCGCCTCCTTAAAGCTACCAGGCCCGAA